>CM042879.1:893202-1493202 GCA_023658055.1 Thaleichthys pacificus
AATACTGTCTTTCCAACTGGGATAACTTGTTAGCGCGACCCAACTGTAGGGCACTTCGTAGGCCTGGCGACCAACTTGACCCGCTGTTTCCTTTGCATCCGCAGGATGCATATGTTTGCTCCCGTACCTCCCCCGGCTAGGCTGCTTCGTCACTGTATTTTTTTTTTTTTTTTTTTTTTTTTTTGTTTTTTATTTTTTTTTTTTTTATTTTTTTTTATCCATTTTGTCTCGAGAGGGGCTAGATTCAATCTAATTTTTTAATAGTCATCTGGAGTAAGTTCTGTGTGCTTTCTTTTGTTCTCTTCTCTCCACTCCCCCTCCTCCACCTACCTGTACCTTGGCCAAAACGAGAGTACCTTTTACCCGCGCACGCCACCTCCTCTACTCCGGCCCCTTTTAGTCATGCCATTCCCAACACGTTGATTACGCCCTCACCTCTTCCCTGACATTTGCCCTCACCTTGCCACCATTCCCGCGGACACGCCTCCATTGTTAAGTCCCTCACCTCACACCACTAGGAGAAATGTCGCTTACCTACCTCGATAAACGTACGCCAGAGAACGAGGTGGACCACCGACGCGATACACTCTACCTACGCCACATTAAACCCAGGCCTCCAAGGACGCTCCGTGCACCTCCCAAGCTCCCTTGCACCCCCCCCCGTCCCCCAGGAATAGCTCCCCACCACTCAAAAGTAAACAATTACGCCGCATCTGAAAAGTCACATTCAAAGAGTGAACAATGTACGAAACAAAATACCAGCCACACCGCAGCTACAGCAACACAAACGTCCCTATCAACACACCAATCAAGTAGCGAATGGCGCCACGAAGCTGACCAGACCACACGCCATAACGCGACCGTGGACAGCCTCCACGCCCCGACAAGACCTACAATGAGACCACCCCCCCTCCTACCACTCCCAGCATAATCCTCCGCAAATCAGACCCACACTCGGCAAACGCACAGAAAACGGGACGCAAGGATGCCAACAAGTGAGGAGAAAGCACTTGAACGCACTCCGCAGACACCCGAACCCAAATCGAGGCAGAAAAAATCGAAAGCAAGGGCTCCTGACTATGGCATACCAGAAGAGCCGCATCCGCCACCGTGCTAGGACCGGCTGCCAGCTTATACAGACACCCTGGCCGGGCGGGCCGAGTCGGGGCGGCGGGGGGGCGCGTATCGCTGTTCCGCGGGATGGAGAAGAGGAGGGAGGAGGAGAAAATCAAAAGGGTGAGTGGGGACAGTAATTCTAGCAAGAAGGGGGGCGGAAGCAGAAGGCGGGGGGACGCCTTATTCGAGGGTTCCACGAGCATCGGTGTAGCACTCGTTTTACCTTGGTTATTTTTTTAGCTCATATGCTCTCTATCGGCCCTCGCTAGCGGGGGAAGTGACAAAAATGTCCCCTAGCGTTTCTATCGTCGTGTAGGTCGGTGAGGAAACGGTTTCTCTTCGTCATACATGCCTGTCTATAGATCTGGTCGTTGGCTTTGTTTATTCGCCTCTCGTCGAACATGTTGTGTCATTACGATATTCTCTCCCTCTCTAATACCTCTCCTCTCTCCTTTTATCTGTTCTATCCCTCCCTCTCTCCCTCTCCCCCCCCTTCCTGTCCCCCCCCCTCTATCCCCTCCTGTCTTCCCACCCTCCCCCCCTCCCCCTTCCTCTCTCCCTTCTCCCTCTTCCCCCTCCTCGCTGCCCTCCCTACTTTTGTTTCCATCCTTCTCTCCTCCCACCCCTCTCCCTCCCTCATCCTCCCTCCCCTGCCCCCCATCCTCCCTCTCATATCCCCCCCCCTGTTCCTTCGTCCCCCTCTCGTTTCCTCCCCTTCTCCTTGCCCTTCTCTTTTCCCTTCCTCCGTCTCTCTAATCGAACCCCTCCTGCTCCTTACCTTTCCCGCCCCCCTCTCCCCAAGCATCCTTTTCTTCTCCCCGTCCCCCCTGCCTTGCCTTGTCCTTTCCCTCCTCCCTCTCCTCCCTTCTCCCTCCCCCTCCTCTTACTCCGTGTTCTAGTCTCTTTACTGTCCTCTCCTTTCCCTCTTTCTCCCCCTCCGCTATAGATCCCTATTCCTTTCTTTCCCTCTCTTCGCCGCCCCGTTTCCTTCTTTTCTTTCCTCCCTCCCTCCTACCTCTTTATTCCTCCTTCTACCTTCCCTTCTTCTCCCGCTCGCACCTTTCTTCCCTTTCCCCCTTCCCTTCCCCCTGCTCTCGACCGACCATCCTTCCTTACGTTCCCCCTCATCTGCTTCCTCCGTTCACGTGTCCTTTTCCCCTCTCATCTCCTCCTTCCTCTCCCCTTCGCATCTCTCCCTCTCCTCCCGCCCCCGTGCCGACTCTGCTCCTGCCGCCCTTCCATTTGCTCGACCTCCTTTTTTTAACTTCCCCACAACTCTTCTCGGCTATATTTCCATCCAGTCTTTCATTATGGTGGCCTGGGCTAGAGGTCTTGCATCTCCTCTCTCTTTTCTTTCCTCTGCATTTCCTCTTCTCTCCTCCATACTCAGCCCCCCCCCCCCCCCCCTCCCTCCCCGTCCTGCTGTAATGTAGGTTCTAGTCCATTACCTATTTGTGCTCAGGGGTAAATCGTGGTCGCTGGCTGGCTGGTTGTAACTAGGCCCTATGAAAACAGGAAGCCATCCTTTCCGCATGGCTGGGAGGAGACAACGCCAGGATGTAGTATTGCTACTCGCTACCGACATGATGAGGGTTGTGTGTGTGTGTGGGGGTGTGTATACGCCGGCGTGTGACTTAGCAAAATGCTGCTTTCCTGTGTGAGCGCGCGAGCGTGACTCTGGCTCTGTAACCTGCATGTGGGCAATTATGTGTACACATCACGTGTCTGCAAATGGGCCGCCCCACGTGTGTGTGTGTGTGTATATGTGTGTGTGTGTGTGTGTGTGTGTGTGGCTGTCTGGGTCCTGTACCTGCTGTCGGGGAAGTGTCTAGTGATGAAGTCTGTGTTGATGTGTTGCCAGGCGCCTGGGTATCGACAGGTAGGTTTGGATCCTCCGGGAGCAGCTCTGGACAGGCTGAGTCATCTCCTCCAGCAGATCATACGTTTAACTGAGGCTATCATCTATTTCCGAGACATACAGCGCAGGGAGACGCTCGCTGTTTCGTCTCTGTGTTGTTCGGTGTACGGTATGGGTGTGTGTGTGTTATCAATAGAGAAGGAGCCCCTATGATCACACCCTGAGCTAACATACTGTATTTACCTATTAAGACTTTTATAGTATTTTATTATTCTTATATCTCGTTTCGGTCTGCCTGTCTGTCTGTCTGTCTGTCTGTCTGTCTGCTGCTTTGTAGGCCCAACCAGGACAACACAGGTCTGGTCAGTGAATCTGGTTCTTTCCATGGTCAAACATGCCCTCAACCCTGAAAAGACCTTCATGCAGGTCCACTATCTCAAGGTAGAACCACACTTAGTCATTTAGCAGACCTCTACCAGAGCACACCAACACATACACACTGGACAGTAACTGTAACAGTCATCTTCTTATTGCATTTCAACACAAGTTTGTGATCCCACACCTTGCTTGGAACAGCTTTGTGGATTGAACGTTCTGCCCATTCTCTCTCTTCTCTCCTCTGTCTTTTCCTTTTCATCCTCTGTTGCTCTTTTGCATGTATCTCCATTCTCTCTCCTTCGTCTTCCCTCTCTTCACTCTATCTTTTCTCCAGGGATACTTCCTCCTCAGGTTTCCTGGCAAGTCATGTCGGAGAACAACCTTTTCTCAGCTTCCTCCAACTGTTTGTGAAGAAATACCACGGACAACTATTCTCTCTCAGGTAGAGAGGCCCTGTTGTTCTCCAGTGAAACAGACGGGGCTAGCTAGCCAGGTGCTAGATCCGGGAGCTCGCTAGCTTGCAGTGTGCGTGCTAAACAGCTGGACGTGGCTAGCTCCCTAGCAGGGATTCCGAATGAGAGGACGTTCGCTGGCTCTTTGTGTTTCTACTGCTGGCGCCTTCATCGTTGTGAGGGGTCACACCTGGCAGAGTGTGTGTGTGTGTGTGTGTGAGTTTGTGTTGTGTGAATGTGGTCCATGCATCTGTGTGTTTTTGTAAGTGTGTGCGGGTCTTTATGTGTGTGTGTGTGTGTGTGTGTGTGTCACAGCTGGCCCACAGTTGCAGACTCCACTTTCACTAATGAATGTTTCATAAACACACTTGGGGTCATACGAGCAACCTCGGAATAAAGGCCGTTCTCTGCCTCCTCCTTCCACTCCACATTTTCACCCCCCTCTCTCTCTTCCCTTTTCTCTCTCTCCCCCTTCTGTCTCTCTCTCTTTCTCTCCCCCCCCCCCCCACACCTCTCTCTACTTCGCAGGATTTCTTGCATTTGCTGCTGTGTTCCTTTCCAGACTTGGAGAGGTATGTGGGTGTGAGTCACCCGTGTCCCCCGTCGTTCTCTCATGTCAAGTGTCAGCCAGCAATCCTGTTATGCTCAGTCTCAACCAATCCTGGTAATTGAGGTGTAGGAGATAACCCGAGTTGAAAGAGACCTATCGATTCTCTCCCTTCTGTCGTGCCATCGCTTCCCTCTCTCTCTTTCTGTTGCTCTCGCAGACGACGCATGCATCAGTTTTTCGCTCCATCTCTTCCCCCTGTTATTAAAGCACTGTCTTATCCTTGGCCACGTTGCAGGAAGAGTGATTGAATTAGAGTGGGAGAGAGAGGAGAGGAGAGAGAGAGAGAGAGGAGAGAGAGAGAGAGAGAGAGAGAGAGAGAGAGGATTGCGAGTATTGGGTACGGTCAATATTTGTGTCTGCTGCCTCCAATAGCAGGATGGACACAAAATACACACGCGCTCACACACACACACATGCCAGTTAGTGTCTATAAATAGGTATATGTGTGCAGGTCTCTGCCGTCAAGCGTACGGGTGTGTCTGTGTGGGAGTCGCTTCCTTTTTCCCCAAAGTCAAGGTGTTGCCCCAAACATTTGGACACTCATCATCATCATCCTAACAATTTCATTTTCTTTTTTTAACCGCGGCTCCAATTCTCCCATTGTATGATAAAAACAGAAGTCACAGGAGCAACAAAACTGACGTGCCACCATTGTGTTTCAGGCAAGGCCTCACCCTCAAAGCTATTTATGCCGACTGGCTGGATGGAGCTGGTATTCCCAAGGTAAGCGTCAGGTTTTAGACTGGCCTGGTACCTCAGCCCAGAGCTGGGAGGGCATGGCGGGGGTGGAGTGTGTGTGTGGGGGGGGGGGGGGTGGTACTGGGGGTGGTACTGGGGGTGGTACTGTTACGTGCGGCGAGCTGCTAGCATTGATCTCCATCCTACAGCTTGACATTTGTTGCACAGAGCCCAGTGTGTGTGTGTGTGGTTGTGTCCGGGCGTCTGAAATGTTCGAGGATGAAAGGGTTCTGATAAGAGAGAAGCAGGTCCAGTGTGCTGTCACTCACACACACACACACACACACACACACATTACTTCTCGGTGGTCAAATATGGTCATTTTCTCTATAAGCTGTAGCTCCTTCTTGGACATAGCTGCATGTTAGCGGTGCTCCAGCATGTCCCTGTTCTCGGCTAGAACAGCCGGCCGAGCTACCATGTAAGGCCAGAGTCAGATGCAGCACAGCCCTGCACACACATGCACCCTCTCCGACTCGCCGTGCCCGATCGATCCCTTTTTAACGACTTCTCCAATTGCCATGGTAACTGATCTTAATTACCTCACGGCGTGCGCTGCCGTCTGGAAACTCTCTCACCTCGAATGTTCCGTGGGATGTCGGGGTTCCGTCATCTCGCGGAACATTCTAGTTGAGAGACCCCTGGACCTTGACCCTGGATCGGCCCAACCTGGGGCAGTACTCCTGTACCAGTGTCAAGATCCTCCTAATCCTCTCCTCTTTTCTCCTCCATGAACTCTGTCCATCCCTCTAAGGTTAGGAGTGCAGCTCATTGTAGTGGAGTGGAGCTGGAAATAGAGAATGACAGGAAACACAAAGTCCTAATAATAAACAATGATATCCACATGGACCTTAGAAAGGAGAAAGAGATGGGAACACGAGATTTGTCTATTTCCAAACTCTGTGTGTGTGTGTGTGTGTGTGTGTGTGTGTGTGTGTGTGTGTGTGTGTGTGTGTGTGTGTGTGTTGTGCGTGTGTGTGTGTGTGTGTGTGTGTGTGTGTGTGTGTGTGTGTGTGTGTGTGTGTGTGTGTGTGGTGTGTGTGTGTGTGTGTGTGTGTGTGTGTGTGGTGTTGTGTGTGTGGTGTGTGCGATGAATGAATGAATGAATGAAGTGTCAGTAGTTCTAATGGCCAGCTTGTAGTTGTTCCAAGTCATACCACCTCAGCTGTCATCACCTGTATCATATGTCCAGTAAAGTATGTCATGTACACCTTTGGCACCAGTTTAATTTGTATTTCCTATTCCTATTTCCTCTTTTTATCTTTCCTATTGCAATGCTGCTATTTCCCCTTAAAGAATCCATAAAGTACCTAACACCACTACTACTACTAAATGAGAGATGGGTGGCAGCCATTTTGGTGTCACTGGTTGCCTCATGATAACTTCCATCTGGAGTGAAGGAATCCTACTAGTCAATGTGAAACTGCAAGCCCAGAGTGGAATGGGGATGTTCTAAGTGAATGTGTTAGCACTTGGTTTGTTTTAACGAGCGGGGCCCGGCTGGGAGAAGGGGCGAGAGGGCCTGTTTTCTGGGTGTGTGCTGTGTCTAAATGTAAAAGGGTGTATATACGTGTGTGTGCGTGTTGTGTTTGTTGGTCTAAATGTGTGCGTGTGTGTGTTTGTCAGGAGGACAAAGCCTTGCTATGCGAGGATGGCAGTGTCTGAGACCTCGGCCGTAAAACAGCTATGTGTGGTATCCTCTTACACAATGGCACTTTACTGCTTCAGCGCTCCCTGCATTCAACCCAACCCACTCTCTTCTCTCTCTCTTCTGTCTCTGTCTCTCTGTCTCTCTCTCTCTGTCTCTCTCTCTGTCTGTCTCTCTCTCTCTCTCTCTCTCTCTCTCTCTGTCTCTCTCTCTGTCTCTCTCTGTCTCTCTCTCTGTCTCTCTGTCTCTCTCTCTGTCTTGCTCTCTGTCTCTCTCTCTCTCTCTCTCTCTCTCTGTCTCGCTCTCTGTCTATCTCTATCGCTCTCTGTCTCTCTCTCTCTGTCTCTCACTCTCCTTCTATCCTCCCTAACTCTCAATTCAATATGCTTTATTGGCATGAATGTTCAGGTTAAACAATGTTGCCAAAGTGGTCCACAGTGAAGGTACATATACCTTTGTAATTACAAAGGTATATGTAACTATAAACATATCATTAAACTTAATTAATATCATAAATCACAAACAAACAGTTTAAAACAATGCCAAGTTACATATGAAATGTCAAGGGCATTTTTAAATGTTATATATGGGGTGAGGATATTTCAAGAGTATCAAAGCAACAAAACATACTGTGTAGTACATACAAACACACTGTACATGTACATCTACGAGCACATGCTACCTATACATACATACATACACACACACACACACCACACACACACACACACACACACACGGTACCCTTTCTCTCTTCTCTACCAACTCATTTTCTTGCCTCCTCTCTTTCCTCCCTCTCTCCTTACACAATCTCTTCTTTCTTTCTGACACATACACACAATGCAATAGCTACACTATTAGTAAGTGTTAACAGTAGAATCATTGCTAGCTTGAGTTAATGTGTGTTTGTGTGTGAGCCAGGATTTGATTACAAACACACCTCAATCACAGGCGTGTCACAGCTTACAGCAACCTTTTCCTCCCTGTCTCTCTCTCCCCCTCTTTCTGTCTTTCTTTCTTTCTCTCCAACTCTCTCTTTTTTCGGTCTCTCTCTCTCGCTCTCTTTCCTTCTCTTTCTTTTTCTCGGTCCCTCCCCCTCCCCTTTTAGACTTTCACCACACTCTACCCCTGTTCCCACCCCCCCCTCTCTGCCCCCTCTTCCTCCCCTCTCCTTATCTCTCCTCCCTTGTCATTGCTCAGATGTTGTGATTCAGAGTTGAGTAGTGGCCTTGCTGAAAGCTTTAATAAGGTTAAGTGTGTTTGTATGCACGTGCGTGTGCGTTTGTATGCGTGCACTCGCATGGGTGGGTTTGTGTGTGTACACACGCGTATGTTTCTGTTCGCGTGTGCACCCGTGGGTGTACAGAGATTGTTAGTGATGTAGTCCTGGGCGACTCTTTTCTAGCTGCCTCAGATAATGAGGGGATTTTCCTCTCCTCCACCTTTCTGTCTATTCAGTCTCTCGCTCTCTCTCGCTCTCTCTTGCTCTCTCTCTCTCTCTCTCTCTACCTCTCTCTGTCTACCTCTTTCTCTCTCTACCTCTACCTACCTCTCTCTCTCTACCTCTCTTGGTCTTCTCTTTTTCTCTCTCTACCTCTCTCTACCTCTTCTCCTCTGTGCTTTCCTCCCTCTTCCTCCCATCCTCCAGAGTGGAGCCGTGAGCTTCCGTCAGAGGAACAAGTGATCGTGTTCCCCTCCCTCCTCTCTGGCTTTCCCTCACTCTCCAACGAGCATTCCTCACTGCCTCCTGTTCAGACGCTCGCTCTCTCCCCCTCTCTCCCCCCTCTCTCCCCCCTCCCTCCCTCCCTCTCTCTCTCCTCTCTCTCTCTCTCTCTCTCTCTCTCTCTCTCCCTCTCTCGCCTTGGCTCACTTGCTCCTCTCTCTGTTTCTCGTTCAGTGGCTGGTTGAAGGGAGTGCCGTATGGTCGCAGGCTCGGCTGGTGGAGGAAGTCAAAGAAGAGGTAAAGCTCATGCATGTCTCTCTCTCTCTCTCCCTCTGTCTCTCTCTCTGTCTCTTTCCCTCCCTCTCTCTCTCTCTCTCTCTGTCTCTCTCTCTGTCTCTTTCCCTCCCTCTCTCTCTGTCTCTCTCTCTGTCTCTCTCTCTCTCCATCTCCTCCTGTTTCTAAAAACCCTAGGATTTATTTCCAGCTTATGTCAATACACTCTAAATCGGTTTAGTCCCTCCGCTGGTTCTCCTTTTTCTTTCTGTCCGTTTTAGTCTCTCTCTCTCTCTCTCTCTCTCTCTCTCTCTCTCTCTCTCTCTCTCTCTCTCTCTCTGTCTATCTGTGGTCTCTCTCTCCGTCTCGATGTGTTTGAAGCCGTGCTTACATCTGTTGCATGTTACAGTGTTCCGTGCTCTGCTGTGCCGTACCGCTGGAGCCTGTCATTCTGCCCAGTTATTCTCAGCTGCTGTTGTTCTCATCGGTTATGACAGCGTTCTGGGAACGCTGGTGGTCAGTAACTGCGCTACCTGAAGGGCTGCGCACCGCGTCAGAGAGACCTCAGAGAGTGGAGACAGACTAGGAATATGTTTTTAGAGTTTCAGCGTCAGTACAGATAGGTGGATGTGTGTGTGTGTGGGGATGGGATTGGGTTTGTGTTGGATTAAGTACGGGCTGCTGTTTCGGGGCTCTTAGACTGCCCCCCCCCCCCCCACACACACACACACACAAACACAGACTTCATTTGTGTGTTTATTTCTATGTACGTGTGTGTGTGGTTTGTGTATCAGGGAGACATGTATAATCTAATCAGTTCAGACTAGGAGTACGATTATTCAGGCAAGGACGTCTGTTACCTTCCTTACTGACACTCTGTTTGGCCTTGCGTGCGAGCCTCTGTGTGTTTATGTGTGTCCGTGTGTGTGTGTATCTGTGTGTGTGTGTGTTTCCACTTGAGCAATGGAAAGTGCGCCTAAAGTCTGTTTATAGTTACTTATATTAGACGTGTTCTGTTTTTTTCTGTAGCCACTCACTCACTCTCTCGCTCTCGCTCTCTCTCTCTCTCTCTCTCTCTCTCTCTCTCTCTGTCTCCCTCCACTGTTGGCCCTCCCCCTCTCTCCTCCTCTGCAGGTTGTAAAATGGATTCTCCCCAGTTCCCGCGGAGGAAAAGGCAGAAAGCGGAAGAGGAGTGCGCTGCCCAAGGTGAACCACAGAGAGGTAGGAGACACTGTGGCTTTAAATAGACCCCTATCTCTCCGTCTGTGTCCGGCTCTTTCCATCTCTCTCTCTCTTTCTCTCTCCTCGTCGCTCTCTTCCTGTCTCTCTCTGTCTGCAAGATAGGACAATCTTATCTGTAGTCTGTCCTGGCTCAGAAAAGTGTCCAGGTTTACACTGGGATTTACTTGAGTTAAAACCGGGTCCAGGTTTATGTGATTTATTTGACCTGGGTCCAAGTTTACGCTCTGATAGGGAAGTCATATGCATAGGATGTGTTGAAAAGAATATATGTTTTTTGTGCATCTGTGTAACAGTATATTGTGTGTGTGTGTGTGTGCGTGCATGTGGATGGTCTGAGTGAAATGTCAGAGGTGAGTCAAGTTCAGAGGAGCTGTGTGTACGCACAAGCCTGCACACACTCGCATTTGCAATTGTGTGTGTGTTAATGAGGGTTTCCCTGCAGTATTGTCTGCGACACTAATCTATATATTGCTGGCACTATACAGCTCTGTAAAAAATGGAGAGACCACTGCACCTTTTTCTTTAATAAAAAAAAAAAGTTGAGAAGGACAATTTTGAGTGAGGAACAGAAGAGTAACCTTTGCAGTGGCCTCTTACATTTTAACCTTCTGCTCCTCACAAAAAATTGTCCTTCTCAACTTTTTTTTGAATGAAAGTAAAAGGTGCAGCGGTCTCTCAATTTTTCCAGAGCTGTAGATGTCAAGATCCTGGACACATCCAGCAGTTTGACTATATGTACTGTTACTAGCAAAGAAGTTGATGTAGATATTTACTGTACAAATAGATACATTTTATATTGAGAATAAGTACAGAACAAAATCGTTTTCACAAAAAAGAACAGGAATCTTTGTGTATTGATGACCAATGAATGTGACCATAACACAACTTTGGGCTTCCACGGTTCTAATACAAGACATTCTTTCGACTTTCCACCTGATACACCTGGTCGGCATATTTACGAGGCATGCACACACGCGCGCGCACGAGCTTGGAGTGGGCAGCGAAAAGGCCTCTTCCTGTCGGGAGCTCGGGAGCGCTGAAGAATCAGGCCTCGTGAAAGAATGGCCAATTACTGTCCGCTTGGCCACGCACAATGGTCCTGGGGGGGTTGGGGGTGTGTGTGTGTGTGTGTGGGGGGGGGGGGGGGGGGGGGGGGGCTCGGCCAGCGTTTGAAGTTTAGCCATAAAAGCCATCCTGAAAGGGAACACGAGGTGACCCGCACACACCCCTCCCTCTCTCTCCCGCCCTCTTTGTCTGTGTGTGTGCATGGGGGAGAGCCCCATGGATGTGCCAGGTGTATTTTATATTACTCCTTCATGTACTTCAAACAGCACGGTGCCCCCCTTCCTCCCCCTTTCTGTCCCCCCCCCATCTGTCTGTCTCAGCCCGATAAATCAACGCTACAGACCCGCTCCGGAGGCACAGCGGACGGGAGGAGAGAGCGAGTGTGGGAGGAAGGAAAGAGGAGACAAACAAGAAAGGGAAGACCAAAAGGGGGAGCCGACCTGGAGGAGGAGGGAGGGAGGGAGGGACGGGCGGAGGGGTTAGGGCGAGAGATATAGAGAGGGAGCCCGGGGAGCAAGGTGAGAAGAAGAAAGATGCGGAAGAGGAGGAACGGGAGAAGAGGAGGGGTGGGAGGGGCAAGGGGGGGGGGGGCGGATGCGCACAGGGCGGGGGGGGGGTGCCGACCTGGGGGGACACGGGGGAGAGAGAACGAAGTGGACCAATCCAGGGAGGAGTGGAGGAGTGGATTAAAAAGAGGAGAGGAAAGAGGACCCAGGAGGGGAAGAAAAAAAGGGAGAAAAACCGAGGCAGGTGATGAGTGTTGAGGGGAGCGGGAGATGGGGAGGGAGGAAGAGGGGAGGGAGGGGAGAGGGAGAGGGAGAGAAGAGGATCAGTGAGTTGTGTGCTGCTGAAGATGCATCTATTAGGCATCCCAGTGTAGCGTTTAGCGCTAATGACATCATGGATTATTAGAGACCTGGACAGAGGCACAACACACACACACACATACACACATACACACGCGCGCACACACACAGGAAAGAGCCAGACATCCCCTACAGAGAGGGGCCTGAGATCAGGGTCATTTTAATAGAGCCAGACTTTATTACCTCCTTCCCTCCATTTATGTATAAGGGTGTGTGTGTGTGCGTGCGTGTGTGTGTGTACCCAATTTGAGTATGTGTGTTTGTGTGTTTCAGGGGGTCTGCTCCGGGATATTAGTCACGCTCTTGTGGTAATGGGCCTCATTTTGCTCTCATTTTCATCTGTGGTCACAGTAATGAGAGGGTCTGTCTGCCCCTGCTGATCAGCACAGGAAACCCTGTAGGCCAGGGAAGGAGCAGGCAGACTGGAGGGATCTCTGGCCCCCATCCCAGACACAAAGATGCTCCCGCAGTATAGACTTGAGGTGAGGTGGCCGAGCTCGCACGGGCCTGAAGCATAGAGACAATACGATGTCCTTGTGGGACGAGAGAAAAGCGAAGGATTAGGTTTGGGTTCTGGGCTCTAGTAAGGGTTAGAGGTCAGGTAGCAGGGGTTAGGTACTAGGGAGTGGGAAGTAGGAACAATGTTGGGGGGGGGGACTGGATTAGCGGCTGTTGTGAGGCCTGTAGGGAGGTGGTTGAGGCCCGGCCTCAGGAAGCTGAGGCTAGGCTATCTGAAGTAGCCTCCCAGCCTCGCTTTCGCACAGTGTTGACTGGGACCGGTAGTCAGACAGCAGTAACTCTAGATGTTTGTAGAGAAACAGAGAGACAGGATCAAAGACGCCCCCAGGAGTAGTGACGGGTCGGGGGCTGAGGTTGTTTTTGCATCGCGGTTGAGGGTGGGAGGAGGAGAGGGGGTTGGAAACCAAAACGGTTTCGGGTCTTTGGGGTGTCAGCCAGAACGGTTGTGTACGAAGGTAGTTTTGTCGCTGTGATTGCTATAATGGCCGCAATCAGGACTTGTAAATGAGTCGTTTGTTTCCGGTCGACGCAACACTCCAAATAAATAATGGCGGGATCAAATCAAATACTGCAGGATGAGACGGGTCATTAGAATGATCCGGCAGCCTCGGTATCACAGACTGTGTCTCTGCGTGTGGTTCGGTTGTGTTGTGAGGATGATGTGGGGGCTAATGCCTCGTGTGCTTCTCCGCAGCGTACATGTTTGCGTATTTCTATCCATTACCCTGGTTTAGGGGAACCAAACTTTAGGTAATAAACCAAACCAGAGCCTGACAGTGCTTAGATATAGGGTTAGGTCTGCTCCACCCCCAGGTTGTGGTTGAGACGAGCTTAGAACAGTACTGTACACACACACACACATCTGTTTTCCCCTCTTATCTCTCCTGCTCCATCACTCTCTCTCTCTCCTGCTCCATCACTCTCTCTCTCTCTCTCTCGCCTGCTCCATCACTCTCTCTCTCTCCTGCTCCATCACTCTCTCCTGCTCCATCATTCTCTCTCTCTCTTGCTCCATCTCTCTCTTTCTCTCTCTCTCTCTGGCTCCATCCAAACCTCATCATCACTGTTAATGCGAGACCTTCAAAAGGATGACAGGCAGAAAATGGTCGAGTAGTTTGTGTGTGTGTGTGCGTGTGTGCGTGTGTCTTCTGTTATTCTTGAAGTGACGTCTTTTCCTCTGCACTTTGCAGTTTGGAGCCAGGGCCTTAGAACTGACCTTTCAACTCGGCTTCGACACAACAGCTATAACCACCGTTTGATTTACAACCGGGCACACATGCCAAAAGACACATCAGAAACACAAAAACAAACACAACCTTTTCACTTAGACTGGTTGCCAAAAGGACTATGTCCTGTTATGAAAAATAATATATTTTGAGATATTTAAGCTTTCTTTTGTTGGCGTTAACCGGTTAGCACAGGGTAGCAGAAGATCAGGCCACCGGCTTGACGAGATGGACAGGTGATCACATGTAGCATGTATTATAGCCTGTGCGTCACCCTGTGATCCCGTGTTGCGTGTGAGATCCGTGTGCCCAGAGTAATCTCCCCACCGTGACCAATCTGCACAGAGCATGGGAAGTTTGGGGAGGGGGGCACACACCACGGAGTCATGTGCTTTTTATTACATGCATGCACGCACCCTCTGGTAGAACCCCCCCCCACACACACACACACACACACACACACACACACACACACACACACACAGGACTAGCACACACAAACACATGCACAAGAAAGTGGGATTAATGCATTCCTCTGAACACACCAAAAGGAAAGATTCCTTCTATTTCCACCCATGGGAAGAAAGCAAGAGAGGAAAGAGTGATCGAGAACGAGAGAAGAGAGACCGGAGAGAGACCCAGAGGAAGAAAGACGGAGAGATGGAAAGAATCAGAGAGAGATAAAGACGTAGTTCTATGCAGGCTGCTCTCCTGTGTGTGTGTGTCCGTGTGTGTGGGTGTCCGTGTGTGTGTGTGTGTCCGTGTGTGTGCGTGTTGTCTTCTTCTGTGGTGTCAGAGGCCAGCAGGACAGAGGAAACTGCTTTATGAGACTGAGGATTCAAGTCCGGCCAACCTGGAAAACCATTCAAGTCGAATCTGTTCAACTTACCTGCCTTGCAAATACCCTGTCCCAGTAACTGATCTGTTGACTTAGCATCACACGGCTTGGATTCCTCTTAGTGTGTGTGTGTGTCAGTTGCACACTCTGTCAAGCCTTGTCTAATAATATATAAATCAGTCTAATCAGTAAGCGCACACACACACACACACACACAGCTGTATAAGCCATGCTTTGTTAAAGTGGGTGATTCATTCTGCTCTTTCCACTTTATCCGACTCCAGAGCCTGTGTTTTAAAACTTATGGCATAATATGACTGCATGACTGTATAAACAGTGGATGTCGAATGGCGCACGTGAGAGGAAGTATGAGTGTGTGTGTTCCGTCAGGGGAACACCTTCAATTTCCCGAGAAGAATGGAGATTTAGAAAGTGTGTGAACATGGGACGGTACTAGATAGAGGTTAGGATGAAAACCTGCTTGTGGGACACGAGAGGGAGATAGTAAAGAGAGACATCGGAGTGAGATGAGAGAGAGAGAGAGAGAGAGAGAGAGAGAGAGAGAGAGAGAGACATCGGAGTGAGATGAGAGAGAGAGAGAGAGAGACATCGGAGTGAGATGAGAGAGAGAGAGAAAGAGAGAGAGAGAGACATCGGAGTGAGATGAGAGAGAGAGACATCGGAGTGAGATGAGAGAGAGAGAGAGAGAGAGAGAGAGAGAGAGAGAGAGAGAGAGAGAGAAAGAAAGAGGGCGGGGGGAACCTCCCAGTCATGTTGGATTATTCTCATCTATCACTCACCAGTAGGTCTCTTTTAGGGGGTCACTTAAAGCACACTGTCTGTCTCATCTCATCATGAGACTCCCTGCTTTGTGTGTGCGTGTGTGTGTGTTCTATGGATCTCCCTGTGTTGAAGTTGGCTGTACGTCATAGCATTGTTGGTCCAAAAGTACAACTTTGCAATTGCCGACCCTCCGAGACACACGCGCGTGCGATTATGACACGTACACACAAAGGCTTTCTGCACACGCACGCAGAGGCTACTTCTAACCCGAGTGGTTTCCGCAGAGAAAAACACACACCCACAATTCCAGAAACATTTTCACTGTCATTAAAGTGCAGCTGTGTTTGTCTTTCCAGCACATACGGAAAACACATCATAAAGAGAGAGAGAGAGAGAGAGGGACAGGGAGAGGGACAGACAGAGAGAGGGACAGAGAAAGAGAGAGAAAGATTGAGAGAAACTGAGAGAGATTGAGAGAGAGAAACTGAGAGAGAGACAAGGTAAATCTATTTTCAGATGACCATCAAAACCTCTGCTCTGTATCCTAGTCCACAAAACCGCATGTTGGACTCCTGTCAAATACCAATTTACACATCCAGTAATGCAGCTCCATAGAGGGTCAAGGCAGCAGGAGCTTCAGGAAATGACATGCTAGCCTGTTCAAAAAGCTGGAGCGTTTTAGTGGGAAATTGAATCGATGTTTTTCCCATAAAATCTAAAGGGGGTGATTCAGACATCACCTTATGGGTTTCTTGGGTGTGGTACGTAACGTGTGTGTGTGTGTGTGGAATTGGCCATACTATGCATAAGTGCAAAAACATCTGTCTGTACTGGTAATGACTGAGGAGCCAATGGGACCCTCAGACAACCCTGACGCAATTAGCCTCCACAACCCCCGCCACACACACACACACACACACACACTGTAATGAGAGCTTTAAGTTGCTAGGCCCGTAGACGCCAAGGATTATGGAAGCGCCCGCACATAAATCCAATAACTAGGCGTCTCGGAGATCTGAAAAGGTCTGTTTGTGTGTGTGTGTGTGTGTGTGCGCGCGTATTTGTGTGTGTGTGACAGGACAGCTCATTGATGAAGTGTTTCTGTCATATTCTGAGTTGATGGCTGGTTGTAGTGTAGACTAACAGCCCTCCTATGTGTAATGAGAGCAGCATCGACAGATCCTATTGGCTGTGACTCGCTCACCCCTTCACCAACACTGTGGGACTGGTGCCGCAGATATTGACACACCTGAATGGTCTGACCACAGAGATACAACAACAGACAGACAGTGTGTTTTCAGACTGCAGACAGACAGACAGACAGACCGTGTGTTTTCAGACTCCAGACAGACAGACAACAGACAGACAGACAGACAGTGTGTTTTCAGACTCCAGACAGACAGACAGACAGACAGTGTGTTTTCAGACTCCAGACAGACAGACAGACAGACAGACAGTGTGTTTTCAGACTCCAGACAGACAGACAAACAGTGTGTTTTCAGACTCCAGACAGACAGACAGTGTGTTTTCATACAGACAGACAACAGACAGACAGTGTGTTTTCAGACTCCAGACAGACAGACAGACAGACAGACAGTGTGTTTTCAGACAGACAGACAGACAGACAGTGTGTTTTCATACAGACAGACAGACAGACACAGTGTGTTTTCAGACTCCAGACAGACAGACAGACAGACATTGCTTTCAGACTCTGACACTGTATCCCCCCCCCCCACACACACACACACAAATGAGGCTGCTCCCTCCCGAGGCCTCTGCGGCTTAGCCTTCCTTCCCCGACACAGAGAGGACGTGTATAACCCTACCCTGCAGCCAGCACTGACAGGCAGAACCCAGACCCCAGCTCACCCACCCTGGCAGTGGCTCTCAGGGTTACCCTCTCCTCGCTGGTACTGGACCAGGAAACATGCCCCTGTCCTTCCTCCCCCAGTCTGTCTGGCGGAGGGGATGCATGTTGTTTTAGGAGGTAGAGATGCAAGTACCAGCACTTCTGTAATGAGGTGGAGTTGGTGATCCAGGATAAACACACCCCCACACACACTCCCTCACACTGTTCCCAGACAGACCAGAATCATGACGTGTCGATGGGGCAGTTCCAGGACTGGGGAGGTGTTTGAGAGGGGCTGTTGTTCAGATTTGTGCGGTTTGGTGTTTTTTTGGGGGGTGTCTGGCGTGTGTGTGTTGTTTGGGTCTTAGTGGTGCGTGACTTGTTCGCTCGGAGCAGATATCTGGGCTTGGCCCACCCCACATACCTCTGTCAGCTCGGATACATAAGACTAGTCTGCCAAGAGTTCAAACAGGAGACACACGCAAACACACACACGCGCGCGCACACACACAGGAAACACAGGCGCACAGGAGACGCGCACACACAGGAGACGCACACACACACACACACACACATAGGAGATACACACACAATAGGTACACGCACTAAGAGATACACGCACACACAGGACACACACACACACACAGGAGGTCGACAGCAGATCAATAGCGGGTCTACAGTTATGTCTAACACAGATAATTTTCGATTCACCACAGTGGGTCCAACAGGGTAGAACATTCCCTCTCTCTCTCTTCCTCCTGACTTCCTCTCCACATCCTGTTTCTCTCACCCCTTTCTTCTCCACGGCTTTGGCATTATTTTCTTTTTTCTTCCTGCAAAGGTGTGTGTTTGTGTCCAAAGTTCTCTCCCTCTATCTCTTTCATTTTCTCTCGCCATGGCTTTTCTGTCTCTCAGCATTGCAGATAGATTATATCTACCCTTCATGTTCCAGGCTATGTATGGCGTGCCAATATTATTCCAACCACGCTGTTGAAATCCAGCTTGAACGAAGGCATTTCGTTCTCAAATGACACCGAATCTACCTCTCTTACTCTCTGAATGTGTGTGCGTGTCCTCGAAACCAACCCTGTTTAAGATAACAGGGTCACCCCACCTCCACATCAGCACATAACGTGTCAATTGTTGCAGCCAGTCACCCATTCCACTCTCCCTCGCTTCCCTGTCTGAGTCATAGTCTGGTCCGCGTTAACCTCTTCCACTTGTTTTAATCAGGCGCTGTTTTCCACCGGGATAATATTTAGCCACGTCCCCTCCGCAGCCCGCAGTATCCTGCCGCTCATCGCTTTTCACCGAGATAATATTTAGCCACGGCCCCTGGGCTGGTCCTCCCCCCCCCCTCCACCCCCCCCCCCCCCTCCACCCCCCCCCCCCCTCCACCCCCCCCCCCCCCACCCAGGCAGAAACAAGCCAGAACAAATGACCAGAGGAAATGAAACCTGGGGCGCCTTTCTATTTTGATCAGAGCTCACACACTCCTCGATGCCTTGGAGTGGTTGGCGTCTCGTCGCGAGTGAGTGTTGCTGGCGTTTGTGTGTGTTTGTATGCGTACTGTACTGTACATGCACTATACACTTCCTGTGTTATTCCGGGTGTTTCTCTCGACAAGCTCTTCCAGACGGAAGTTCAGGCGTGCATTCTTTCTATCTCTCTTTGTCTGAGCGGTTGTCTGTTTTTGTCACACTGGGTACACCTCCCACACACACACACACACCCACGTACAACCACACGCACACAACCACACGTACACCGACAGCGGCCTCTTTGTTCTCTTCCTGTTGAAGGCCTGTCTGTGTGTTGTGTTTGCGCGTGTGCTCTGCTGAGAGCGCAGGGATGGAGCAGGTGAGGAGAGTTGGAGACATAGCAGGGAGGGTGTTACCCCAGGGAGATGCTGAGTGGATCCGGGGTTTTGCAGCCAAATGTTGAGGGGTAGAACATATTCAACTCCTGAGGTGTTTGTGTGTCTACCGTACAGTTTGTATATGTACATGGGAACTTGCCTGTATACCTATGTGTGTGTGTGTGTGTGTTTGAGAGTTTGTTTATACGTGTGCATGTTCGAGAGTGAGCGAGGGACAGTTGAAATGTTGCGGTCAAGTCAAACGGGTCCCAGGCCCAGCTGGTCTGACTGGTCCTGGTTGAACAGACAGGCGCTTCATGCTCCACCGATCAGAGAACCTCCTCGAGTCATCAATCACAAGCTCCGGATACTCCTACCGTCTTGAAGGATGCTCACGTCACCATAACAGGCTTGTCTGAAATCCTTACATATCCAGCACGGATGTCCTGTAAATGCTTTTGTGAGCGAGTGTGTTTCTTGTGTGTTTGCGAGAGAGGAGGAGAGGCAGTTTATTTTCTCAGCTGCTGGGTATTAGACCCCCCTCCTCCTCCCGGTAGCTCTCTTCCCATTCGCCCCCTGGGTCTGGAAGGGTTCGACCTATCAGAGGGCAGCCCTCGGTCACCAGGAGGTGAGGTCATGAAGGTTAAGCCTAGACAGTAGAGGTTGTATGGGGTCTGTATCTTCGAGTCGATATAAACCTGGAACAGTGGTTAAACACCAGGTATGCATCTCAGGGATGACTGCTGGGTGTTGTTTGTTACATCTCAGGGATGACTGCTGGGTGTTGTTTGTTACATCTCAGGGATGACTGCTGGGTGTTGTTTGTTACATCTCAGGGATGACTGCTGGGTGTTGTTTGTTACATCTCAGGGATGACTGCTGGGTGTTGTTTGTTACATCTCAGGGATGACTGCTGGGTGTTGTTTGTTACGTCTCGATTGATACAAAAAGGTTTCGTCTGTTTGTCTACCTCCCTGTCTTTCTGTTTACCTCCCTGCTAGTCGATCTGTCTGTCTGACTCCCTGTCTGTCTGCCTCCCTGTGTTTGCCCGTCTCTCTGCCTGCTCGTGTGTGGAATCATCAGTATTGTTTGAGATGCGCCAGCGATGAGGGCCTCTCTGATTACAAGGTTAAGCCCTTCAAAGCAGCCTTGTCCTAATGCTCCGCATCTGATGTCTGATTAGTCCTGCCTAGTGCGCACAGAGCGTGATTACAAAACATACCGTAGACGCACACACACACGCACGCGCACACGCACACAGGGTCATTGTGTTCCCTGTCTCAGTCCCCGTGGATGTTTATGATTGTGATAAAAGCCAGCAGCTGAGAAGGAAGGGGTGGAGCACGAACGGAACTACAAAGGGTCATCGCTGAGGTCATCAGCCTGTGACGTCTGCTATCTGTGAGATCATCCCCCTCGTAGATGCGGGCCCCCGGCGAAAATGTCTGGCGCTCTTGCGAGCATTGCGTGGGAATCGGCGTCGTTTGTCGAGCCGTGGGGCCGTGCTGTGTGGCTGCTATCTCTGCAAACAGAACATGATGCATCTCTGACTGCGGGACAGTGGACCCCGAGTATGTGTCTCCTCTACCAAAATGATTTGTATCAACCTCGACCACGCACACAATATATCAGTCATTTTGACACACACACACACACACACACATACACAGCAAAGGACAGTGTGTGTATGATTCCGCCATGTCCTAATCTGCTGAGTTGATGTTAAGCTTGTTTAGGCATCAGTTGCAGTGACGGGGCCTTCTCTGTGTGTGTCTCGGGAGAGATCTCTATCTGGCTGTGCTGGCCACACCGCAGCTGTTCTCATAAGCCCTACCGGAGAGGCCCTTTTTTTGGGGCCTATCCTGGTATCGGGTAAACAGCCGTAACCGTGTTGCAAGAGTGCCGCAATAGGAGGAGGGAACCGAGTTTCGAAAGATGGGGAGAGAGAGAGAGAGAGAGAGGGAGGGAGACTTGGGAGAGAGAGAGAGAGGGAGGGAGGGGAGAGAGGCTGTGGTGAGTCGAGGTTTTTACGAAAGGGAATGGAGACAGTTAGGGAAAAGGGAAAAGGGGGCCAAGGGAGGGATGAAGAGTGGGGATTTGTCCAGAAGAAAGAGTGTAACCTAAGTACCTGAGGTGGGGGCACAGGCCTTTAGCTGTTGGTGCCAGGGACTGTTTTTATGAGCCTGTGGTCAGACAGAAATAAAAGGCAGCCGAGCGATTGAATGGCCACACACGCACACACACATACACGCACACACACATACACACGCACACACGCACACATGGTTGAATGGCCTCTCAGAAATCAGTTTGGTTTAATAATGTCACAGTGATTCCACTTCTCCATCTCCGATAATGCAGTGTGGCCGAGCGAGCATTCTGAGACATGGCATTCACACAGGCTGGAGGAGAGAGGGAGGTGGGGAGGGAGGGGGGGGGAGGGAGGGGGGGAGGGAGGGAGGGGAGGGTGGGAGGGAGGGAGGGAGGGGCGGTGGAAGGACGAAGGCGAAGAAAGCATTCAAAAACAACCCCTCTCTTTTCCGTCGCTCTTTCTGGCTCCTCTTTCTTAACGTAGCCTACTCCCCTAGTCGCCCTGCTCTCTCACACTGGACGGATGATTAAATGGAACAGTTCTCGTTATTAGGTGTGACATAACAAATTCCGGTAATTCTATTAACGAAGATGTAAAGATGCGTAAACAACATGAGAAGCATTGTTGGTATAGAAGGAATTGGTCAAGGCAGGGACTGCTGCTGACTGTGTCAAGGACCCTGTTGTTGTGTATGATGTAGGGCCGGGTTTAAAGAAGACAACCCCGGAGAGGAAGAGAGAGGGAGAGAGAGAGAGAGAGAGACAGAGAGAGACAGAGAGAGAGAGAGAGAGAGAGAGAGAGAGAGAGAGAGAGAGAGAGAGAGAGAGAGAGAGAGAGAGAGAGAGAGAGAGAGGGATGGAGAGACCGAAAACAGGTCAGAGATAAAGACTGTCACTCCTCACCACACAAAGACAGAGAAATAGCGGAGCGCAGGTCACGGGTAAAGAGAGAGAGACACAGAAAGACCAAACCACAGGACGCACTATGTAATATCTGCAGTATGTAACATCCTGCCGTTGCCATGGAAATAATGAATGAGCGGCGGTTCTGAAGAGAAAGTCGTTTGAGAGACGCCTTCCCTGTCTGTCTTTTCTGTCCACTCTACTCCCCTATCTTATCTCCTAACTTTTTGCTAATGCTCCTTTTGTCTGTTTCTCACTAATGGGAAGCTCCATTGTAACTCTCATATTGTAGGTCTGGATAGGTGGCAAAATAATTATAAAAATGATGTTAACCTCTTAACCGCTACAGGGAAAAGTAACTACCATGACTGAACCCTTTCATGACATATCATTGTAAATCAGAACTCTCAAACTCTAGGGTCAGAGGTTAACCAAGGGTTAAAGGCAGGGTAGGTAATGTTCAATGTATGTAAACTTCACATCCTGATAGCAAGCAATAAATCAAATTCTCGGACACTAAAATGAAATAAATCCGATAATATCGGTTAACGATATTATCTGTGGCCTGTCGCTGGACTGTAATAAACCTGACAAATGATTGCGTTTGGACTGAAGGCAATGATTGGACGGGCTACCTGTCTGTCTACCTTCCTACCTCCCAGCAGTTGTCAGGCAGCACATTCATGTGTTTTGGAGGAGTAGTCTTGAAGGGAATGGGTAATTTGGTTTGAATCTTTTCGAACTCGAGCGAAACAAGTTCGGAAAACTTACCAACCCTGTCTAATTAGTGCATCTTTATATATCAGCTTAGTGTGTGTGTGTGTGTGTGTGTGTACCAGAGGTGGTAGTGTGTCAT
This sequence comes from Thaleichthys pacificus, assembly GCA_023658055.1. Taxonomy (NCBI): domain Eukaryota; kingdom Metazoa; phylum Chordata; class Actinopteri; order Osmeriformes; family Osmeridae; genus Thaleichthys; species Thaleichthys pacificus. The sequence goes on from CM042879.1 coordinate 916,035, forward strand.
TCAGGAGATGGAAGTGCCAGGGATTCATTACTTGTACAAAGGATGTTGCCTTCCATTCAGCTTGTACTGTAATATTCTGCTCCTGCCCTCCTGACCACTGAATACATCTCTGTATTACTCTTTCATTCCTGTCCAATGCTCTGTCCATCTGTTCGTCCGTTTGTCTTTCTCTCTCGTTCTCTCTTTTGTAACAGCTCTCTCTCTCCCTCTCCCTCTCCCTCTCTCTGTATCTACAGTATCTTTCTAATCACGTACGGGCTGTATTTAACCAGGACATCATTTCATGTGTTTGTTGTTTCTTGTGTCAGCATGTCACCATCCTAAACATAAAACCCTCGCTGTCACACGCCAGTGTGATCTGTTTCATGTGTGTGTGTGTGTGTGTGTGTTTGTACTGTAGAAAAGAGGGTGGACCATTGTTTTTGTGTTCTAATCCACTATTGTGAGAGGTTGGTTTAATTGTTTATTGAACCAGAACATTTACCCAACATTTACCCAATATAACTTTAGGATAGACCACTAGGATGCATGTGTTTCCTTCAAACATCCCATACCCCACACACGTGTTATGGTGGTTCTCCTGGAGTCCTACCTGTAGGCTAGATCTGTGTGTATGCATGTGAGAGTGTGTGTGTGCGTGTTCACATGAGAGAGATTTGGAGTGTGTGTGGTACAGGGACATGGGCTAGGTTTTCCACTCTTGCAGAATGTGCTTTCAGCACCAGACTATTGAGGCTATTGTTAGCGTCAGTCCTGACCCGGTCATGAGATCAAACTGTGTGTGGTTGCTTTTGCATGCTCCCTAGGCACCAGCTCTCTAAGCAGGGGAGTTCCCAGCCAGGGAGTTCACCCTTTACCCTCATGATACCACACACACACACACACACACACACACACACTGTGTGTAACCTGAGGAGACTGCATGGTATTGTTTTTGAGCTCAGATACTATGATGGTCCTTTTTTGGTGGGAAAGAGGCTTACAGCTTTGCAAAACGCCTTGCCGGTGTATGTAGTGTGCCTCTCTGCATGTCCCCTTGTGACTGTGTGTGTGTGTGCGTGTGTGTTCCCCATTTGTGTGTTTCTTGCATCTGAAGTCAGGAGCAGTGGGGTGTGTGACAGCAGGGTTTGATGATGGTGGTCTCCTTGTTTTTCAAAGGCAAGAGACCACAGGTGTGACCACTGAGGCCGTGTGCATGTGCGTCGGTGCCTGTTTGTGTCCATTGTGCGTGTGTGTGAGTGCGTGCGTGTGGAGTGCGTGTGCGTGTGGAGTGAGGGCCTATGGGGAGTTGCACCTGGCAGCCCCAAGACTCTCTCCCATTTTCACATGAATCTCTACGGAGTATTCTCTTCTCTGCTTGCTCGTGTTTCGGAGAAGGATCCGAGAAAAGGAGACAGGGAGAGTGGAGGGTCTAACCCAGAGAGAGACTAGCAAGACTGATCACAGCTCCCGGCACTATCAAGAGGCTCTTTGCGGAAGTCTTCTAATATCTCTGACGCGCGTCTTTTAAGTCAACGGTTTGTTCGTTCAGTCCAACAAAGTCAAATGTGAATTATGAAGCAAAATTATCTTCAAAGTCAGGGTTTGGTCGAATTAGCTTTCATACAGCAAGTTTCCTCAATTCCTCAATCGAAAAAAAAATAAGAAAAAAAGAGAAAAACTTTAATGAGACGGTTTTCTTTCCTCATTTGTCACGCTGGGCTTTTGAGATATTCCCCATGGCTCATCGGGTTTCCCTGAGGTGGGCAGGCTTTAATAAGAGACAGCTCGCTCTCTCTTTCTCTCTCCCTCTCACACTCTTTTATCTTCTTCTTCTTTCTTGCTCTGTCTCTACAGGTTTCCCCTCCGCCTACACTCCTAAAATGCTTAACACTTGCTCAAAGTGTCCAACCGTACCCGAACGATCCCCAGACTGTACTTTAATGCCCCCTCAGTGTTCCTGTGAAGTTCCCCTGAAATGCCCTTGACTCTGCCTTCACGTTCCCTCGACGTTCCCCGAATGTTGCCCCTTCACGTTCCCTCCTCCCTGTTCTAGAACCTTCCCCAGAACCTCCCCCTTGACGTTGTCCCCTGCCGTCTTCATCGCTGCCCTCTGTCCCTCGTTATCCGAGCTGGCAGCTGGATGAAAGGCAACAGAGAAAAAAACAAGATACTATTGTGTTTTTCGTTGCTCTCAAATTGAAATGAATTCCCCGTTTGAGACACAGTCGAGTTCAGGTTGTTATCGCAAGTATTTTAATTAGGAGTTTTCTGTGTTGATAATGACAGTGCATCAATCATGTATTCTCCCTAAATGGATTTGAAGTAAAGATGCACTGATTCATCAGCCAGCAATCTGTATCGACAGATTATAGGCAAAAAACATCATCCTTGGTATCTGTCAAGCACTTGATGATTACTTGCGATCGATTGTGGGGTCTGAAAAGGGTTAATATACCATATGTCAATTTGGTGGCCTTTTATCCTATGTCTGAATGGGCTAGAAGTCTTTTTTTTCCTTCCAATTTGTGGAAAAATCGGTATCGGCCAATTATGTTAGACGAACATCAGCTGTCGGGATCAGCCTATAATTTTCTTACGAGTACATCTCTAATGTGAAGCTGCGTTTGTGCAAGTAATCAGCCCACACCTTTGTGATGATTGTTTTCTAGATGTCCCCAGAGCAGCTGGTGTTGCTATTGGACCTTCTGCTGGAGGGGGAGGAGCTAAGTGTGACGTCACTACGCCTGTTGCAGCGAACCTACAACCTTCAGAACCAGGGCTCTGAGGTGAGACCACACACACGCTCAGCCTCACACACGCACATGGGGGTACACACACACTTATCTCTCACACACACACACAAACATGCTGGGGCAAGGAAAACAGATACACACTTTTACTTATCCCCTCCCACCATTAATTGTTTCGGGAATTCTTTAGTAATAACTCATGTCTTCACAGAGCTCCTAAAAGTAGTCCATTCATGTTTTTTTGTTCTTAGGCCTCAATTATCGGCTTAGAGTTTTACAGTCTTCATGTGTTGGAGAAGTTTTGTATTACGTGCGTGTACCGTGTCTTTCTGTGTGTGTATGCGAGTGTGTCTGCATGTGTATGTGTGCACCCAATGGCTTATAGGTGCTTTACTGTACTCTGAAAGCACAGCTGCGTCGGTGCCTATAAAAACGCACCACATTAATCTCCCTCATTACCACAGGACTCCAGCCGAGAATAACCATTCGATACCTGCTTTATTCTGTCTTTTGGGAGTCCGTATGAATTCTATGAGCTCCTAGGTTGAGCTGCTCACGTCTCAGATGTGGCTCATAGCAGGCAAGGTTTTGTGTTCAGTACAAGTGCAGGCGTGCTAGCATAGCCGTGGACAACTACAACAGTGTACTCCTGTCAACATTAATAATCCTTGCCTTGTTAACAACAACAATTACATCCAGATCCATTGAAAACTATTTTTCCTGATACCTAAACCTCCACCTCTTCTTTGAATGGAAGTTCTTGGGTCGCAGGCAGCATTGAGCGGCATTTTTGCCAAAGTAGCAAACATGTCCTGTACTCTGTATTTTCTCAGAGCTCTTGTTATCCAGTGGGTTGTAATGGGCCTTCATTGATCTCAGAGGAGTGTGCTGTATTGAATCCAGGAGCTGGTGTTCCAGGAAGTCTCTTTAGTCTGGGGTGGCTGACAGGCCAGAGGAGATTCTCATCTGCAGGTTCCAGGAAAAGATCAGTGCTACCTAAAAATAACCAGGGCCATTACATAGTCTGCCCCCCCCCCCCCCCCAACACACACACACACACTCCCAGGGCAATGGTCCGGTCCTAATGTAGGTATTTTCATTTCGACAAGGTCAGAAACCCGTGTCCCTCCATTCAAATGCCCTCATTCATCCATCCACCCACCCCCTTACTCTCCCTTACATTCCTCTAGATGGATGAGGGTTTTGTTTAAAGTTCTAACGCACTGCCTTAGCAGGGTATTCGCCACAGACCTCTCTTGTTTACTTCTGCCGGATGGAGTTGATGTCTTTGAGCTGGATGTGTGTATCCATCATAGCTGATGAGGACCAGGTGCTATGGGGTATGTATGTGTGTCTGTCTGGGAGGCGGTCATGTTTTCAGATAGGGCTGCGTGTGTGTGTGTCCGCCGTGCGGGAGCATGTGTGTGCGTGTGCGAGTCCGAGTGCGTGACTCGGCAAGGCTTCCTTTCATGTGGGTCTCATGTGACGTGTGAGGTGCCGTTGTGTGTCCCCGTGCGCGTGCGCCCACGTGCGTGTGCGGTTGAAGGGCCCGTCTGTCGGTCAAGCCCACAGGACACGTCAAAAATCCCCCCCTTGAAATCCCACGCAAGGGTTTCATCAAGGGGAGTCACACCCCTGCACATCGAGCAGTGAGAACACTGCCCTCCAAACTAGCCAGTACCTGAGGAGGAGGAGGAGGAGGAGGAGGAGGAGAGGAGGAGGAGAGGAGAGGAGAGGAGAGGAGGAGGAGAGGAGGAGGAGGAGAGGAGGAGGACTAGGAGGAGGAGGAGAGGAGGAGGAGGACTAGGAGGAGGAGAGAAAAAGGAGAGATGAGCCAGAGGAGAGGAGAAGGGAATGCGGAGCGGGGGGAGGTGGAGCAGATGAAAGAGTATTTAAGTGGAGACTCCAAGGAGAGTCAGAGACCTTAAGGAAAGATCCCCAACTGAGTCCACGTGTGGAGGAAGGAGACCAACTGGTGGAGGAAGGAAGGAGGGAAAAATCCAAGCAAGGAGGAGAAGAGAAGCAAGCTTGGATGTAGGCCCCATGGTACGGGGTTTAAGGCAGACCCAGAGTCAGCAGACTGGACTACAGATCTGAATCAGGAACGACGAGGCTCTCATGCGTTTTCGAAGGTGGTCCGTATCGACTCCATGTACAGCAGTCCAGACGTAACGTTTGGACTGGTGTAGATCATTACTGGTGTTCATCTCATGTCTACTTGTGTGCTTAGATATATGTGTGTGTGTGCCTGTGCGTGAATTGAGGAATGTGTGTGTGTAATCGCGTGTGTCTGTCGGGGGGCCCTGGGAGGGGGGGGGGGGTAGGGATGTGTGGGGGGGGGGGGGGGACAGGAGGCAGCTGCTCCGCCCCGGGGCTCTCCCCAGGAATGTAACCCAACTCACAGGACAGCTGCTTGGGCTACGCTGCATGGCGGCAGGGCAGAGCTGCCTGGAGGACACACACGAGTGACCCCCACACACACGCACCTGGTGCGCACGCTGCACGCTGCATATCCACACACGCATATCTAGACACGCATAGCCGCGCGCGCCTAGTGCGCGCACACACGCGCGCACAAGTACTCGTGCACAAGTACTCGTGCACAAGCACAGTAGCCGGCATTAGCACACCGTCTGAAGGGCCTCCATTGGGAATGTTCTCAAACACTCCTGTGCTGTACACACAGGTGGGAACTTGTGCCTCTGGTTGACAGTACACACGTATACACATGTATACACACACACACACACTAACTACACATGTATCTACACACACTTACACTTATGCTAACTACACACACTTACACTTATGCCCAAACACACATACTGTATGTACATCTGTAAATACACATACTGTACTTACACATAACGTATACATACATGCTCCCGTGCAGCAAAAGAGATGACACTTCTTCCTACACATACTTCTTTTGTTAAGACAGACTAAACGGGCAGGTGTGGATGTTGTGTGTGTGTGTGTGTGTGTGTGCGTGCGTGCGTGCGGGTGCGTTAGAGCATTAGATTGTCTTTGTCAATGCAAGAATTGGAGGAGGGAGGAACAGAATTGCCTGGGAACCCGAGAGATAATTAGACAAATTAGAAGAGAGATGAAGAGAGAACAAGATGAGGAGAGATGAGAGAGAGAGAGGGAGAGGGAGAGGGAGAGAGGGAGAGGGCTGCGTGAGCTTTACCTCTTCTAGAGAGAAACAGACCCGCAAAGTTCCTGTCGGTTAACTACGTTGCGGATATGAATCGGTCCGAGATGTAGGATGTCTGCATGCTCGCATCTCTGGACCCCACACACACACAGACACACACACACACACCACAGTCCATCAAAGACAGCCTGTGTGGAAGCAAACAGGAAAAGCAGATTAAAACCCTGTCTGGTGCACCATCATAAAGACCAAGATGCTGCTGGCTGGTGCACACCCTGTCTATCTGGCTTTGGTACTCTTATTAGGTACATAACCACAAACACACACACACACACAGAGGAGAACGATGAAGGATGGATGGGCGAGGCATGGACAGAGACCGTCTTTGATCTTTTCGGTCACCACGGTGACAGAGCTCCTATTGATCCGCTGGGAGAAAGGCCAGGCATCATCTTACACACACACACACGCGCATGTGCGCACACACACACGCATGCACGTACACACACACACACAAAGTCGCACACGCTAAATCCGAGAGCTGGATTTTCGACTGATTGCATTGTCCTTTGTAACCATGTTAATTCTGATGTAAGCTCCCTGTCGCTGTCCTACTGTGGGTGACATCATGCTCCCTGTGGTGTCTGCTGCAGGCCAGGCATCGCTGGTGTGAGCTGGTGATCCAAAACAAACACACCCAAGCGTACGGAGACGTGGAGCACTTCCTCGTTCATGACCAGGTAACACACACACACACACACAGGATATGACAACATAAAGCATATTTGTGAGAAATATCAGTAACGTGTGTGTGTGTGTCGTCATCAGGCTATGGGTGTGTATCTGTACGGGGAGCTGATGGTGCACGAGGACGCACAGCAACAGACCCTGGCCCGTCGCTGTCTCTCATTGGTCCAGGAGGAAATGGACCAATCAGCACGCCGAGTGGTGGAGGCGATGGTCCTGTAGCAACACAGGTACAAACAGGTTGTTTGATTGGCTGCGGGTTCCCTACTTCATACACTTCCTTGGAACGTACCGAATGATTTACCTCCATCACGGAGGATGCTCGGTATTTGATAGACTCTCAATGGGCTGGAAGGGCAGAAGGGGGGGGGGGGGGGGGTGAATGAATAGCTTTAGTATAGGATCAAATAGTATCTCTGTTTAGGTGTGGAAATGATAGGGTGGTGTCTGACAGAGAATGCTGACCAGCTATAGTATACGTGTGGTGTCTATATCCTGTATCTAGTTCAGGTGTGCTGAGCCTGGCCGTTGTTTTGCCTGTAAAAGAGCCGCCGTTTTGGATCCATATCACAGCAGCCTATTGTCCCTTCTGAGGCCATTTTGGCCACCTATGCCGCACATTCCTCTCTCAGCTCAGTGTGTGTGCGTGTGTGTTTGTGCGTAAGCTCAGAACGGGGCCTTTTCCGTCGTTTCTCAGGAGCGCCGTCAGGATGTGTTTGTCAAGGGAGGAATGCGTTCCTCAAATAAACGATAGGGGAGGGAGGCACATGAGGGAGGGAGGGAGGGAGGGAGGGAATGGGGTGGGAGAGTGACAGAGAGAGAGTGCGAGACTGAGAATGCGTCCCATGAACGTTTTGGACCGGGAGGCCCAAGAGACGGTTGTTACACTGCGGTTCACGATATTTACTCTCAAATTCCTCCTTCACGTGTCAGCGAGTGTGTGTCCACATGTGGTCCAGCAAGTGTGTATTATCTGTGACTGGGTGCGTGTGTCTGCGGGGAAGTGCGCATGCCTGAGGCTGTGTGTGTGTGTGTTCTCATAACAGCCAGGGCTTTACGTGTTCCATTCGTCTGAACCCGGGGTCCAGGAGATTTACGACCGAGGCGGAGAGGAAGGGCGGGAGGACTGAGACCCTTTGAAGGGGGTCCGTCTCTCCGAGTCACGCACCCGCAGAAACACGGGGCTGTCTGACTGGCAGGAAGGCCATTGTAGTCGGCAGCTCACGGCCTCGACCTCTCCGCTGTTCGCAGAGTCTCGGTGAAAGCTTATAACTGTACGACCACGCGGTGGAAAACGCCGATACCAGCGGTGCCCTTGCGCAGCGCTCTGCGGCGTTCCGAAAGTCTTCCTTTCAAAGACGAGCTTCAACAACAAGAAATTCAAGCGTGTTTTTGTTTTTGTTCTTTCTTGCACCGGCTGGACAGCGTGTGACAGCATGTGACAGCGTGTGACAGCGTGTGACACTACGTGTGTCCCTGTCAGTGGGTGACGACCTGCGTCTCTCTACACCTGTCCTCGCTTGGGTAGAGGGGGGAAAGGGGGGGATGCTGGTTGCCAAGGCGCTGCTAAATACTTGTCCACATCCAAGCAGAGAGAGTCTAGATCCCACCCACACACACACACACACACACACACACACCGCCCCCCTCAGGCTCCTACAGATAAACACTTTATCAGAGCGTGACCGAGGCCTGCCTTTTATCCTCACACGCAAACAAACGGCGCACACACTCTCGTACGACAGCTTTATGTGTTTGTACCAGAAGAGAAAGGATTTCCAAGCGAGGGCTGTGTCTGCCCCATGCCTGATAAATCTTTGCAACCGTGGCAACGACACATAGACACTCCCTCTCGCTTTACCCCGCAGTCACACACACACATACACAAACACACTTCCACAGACACACACCTACACACTCTTTCTAATCCGAGAGTATAATCAAATGCCCCAAAATCCATTCAACCTTTGACAGTATTTGTATTCAGATAAATGTCCAATCAGCCAGGTGTTAAGGAGTGTGCCTTAAGTACGGAAGGCGTACTGTAAGAGAGATGGGAGTGCTGTCGGTCTCTCCACAGCTCCTCCATGTCACCACTAACATCTACACTCAGCCAGACAGACAGCCTGACACTCAGCCAGACAGACAGCCTGACACTCAGCCAGACAGACAGCCTGACAGACAGCCAGCCTGACAGCCTGAGATAGGCGCTAAAACAGTCCAAAACAGGGAGGATAACTCGTCCGTGTTTTGGAGACTAGAAAGGAGTGGTTCCTCTTCACCCTCTTTTCTCCTCCTCCCTCAATCCCCAGACCCCCCCACCCCCAATCCCCCCCGGTACATGCCTCTGGAATCCCTCCTGATCCTCCTAATGAGGGGCATATCGCCTGTGTAGCCAGGCGTAGCGAATGGGAGAGGAGGAGAAGGGAAGCGAAGGGAGAGAGGAGGGAGGGAGAGTCGGAGAGAGGAGGAGAAGGACAAGAGGACTACATAGTCTTGACTTTCACTCTCTGGGTTCGTGGAAGGCTAACTTTCGGGCGAGGGAAGGTGGAAGAGAGAGAGAGCGAGATAGAGAGAGAACATTCTGATCTTTCATGCAGGAACCAACCATGCCGAGTCCTGGCGTGCTGGGGGAAATACTAGGAGAGCTGAGGTTGAGATAGGGATGGAGAGAGAGTCAGAGAGGGAGGAAGGGAGAGAGAGAGAGAGAGAGAGAGAGAGGGAAAGAGAAAAACACACCGGTCTTTCATGTGGGGGCCGTGTGGGTTCCTGGCGTGCTGATTTGTGACTTGAGATAAAATCACATTGCCAGGGATTACCACACAGCTCCCGCCCAGCCGGCTGCCATGGCAACCAGAGGCACCCCCGCGCACCTGCCTGTCAAAGTGCAAAGTTGAAGAAGGCATGATGGCCAGAGAGAGAGGGGGGTGAGGGGAGGAGGAGAGGAGGTGAGGGAATGTGGAAAAGGAGGGGAGGGTTGGAAGAGGGTGTTTTGTTATGACTGTATGTGTGTAGTGTGTGTGCTCTCTGTGTACGTGTGTGTGTGTGTGTGTGTGTGTGGGGGGGGTGGGGGGGGGTGTCAATCGGACAGAAGTGAAGTGCAGTCCGAGTGCCCTGTCTCCAGCCAGGTGCAGAGCTTAGCTGATTGGTGAACAGTGATTGATCTCCTCTTTGTTCACAGTGGCTAAGTTCTGCTCCTGAGGAGACCATGACGGACAGAAACAGACAAAGAAAGACAGAAGAGAGAGAGAGACCTCACCCAGGGTCAATCAAAGCCCCCTGTGCTGATTCGTAATGCTTACTGTTGTGCTACGACCCTGTGTCTGTGTGTCTGGGTGGGTGTGCGTGCGTGTTGTCAAGTAGATTTTCATTGTGTGTCTCTGTAGTCGCTGACCTCTGCATACAAGGGCTGAGGTTGAGATTGTGCTGAGATTCTGTGAGGCTCAGTGTGTGTGTGTGTGTGTGTGTGTGTGTGTGCGTGTGCGTGTGTGTGAGTGTGTGAGAGGAATGCCTCTCCCTATCTTTTGTTGTCTGTGGAGAGACAGCCATCTTGCGTCACCTGGGAGTCTCACAGTGGAATCACACTCTGAATCCTCCACAAAGTTTGACGACGTTACTAATGAGCCTAACACTGTTACGGTCTCCTGCTTCGTCTAGTCCTCCTCCCTCCTCTAACCCTCTCTTTTTCTTTTGAACATTTTTAGCACTTTCCTTCCCCGTAAAAAAAAAAGAAAATCTATTTTTTTTCTCTCGTCTTTTTTCATCTACATGTTGCATGTATGTACGGTATGTGTGTCTGTCTGTCTGTCTATCCACCTGTGTCTGTCTTTGAGACAGAACTAATGAGAGCTGAGGGGAGACAGGATATGGGGACGCACAGATGACAGGGTCTCTCTGAGCGCTGCCTGGGGCGAGAGCCCCGCCCCCCTTCATCCACCCCCCTCCCCAGACTCTTCATCGCCACATTCAGCCTCGTCGCCTTCATCGTCTCCGACTCCGTCGTCATCCGTCTCGTGTGTTGTCGGAAGCATATGAACGGTTGCGCCGATCCAGTCAGATGCGGTTGACTTGGGACTGACTCGACGGTGTGCGGCACCGCACACGCAAATAAGACCGTGTTCCCAGTCCCACTTCATCACCACACACACACAAGTTGGACCCCCCCCACCCCCCGGCGAGATGTCGTAGTCGTCAAGTATCGTGTTGTTCTCGCGAGGTCTTCCTGTTGTGAAGGAGTGTCTGCCGGCCCACAGGGACCTCTCCCTGTCCGGAGTGTTGGTGTAGAACTGGACCGCTGTCTCTGCTGACGCCCGCTCGAACCCTCCCGTCTAGCCTGAGGGCGTTTGGAAGAGCAGCTCTTCCTCTCTCATCAGCAGGAGGAAGGCTGCGGATTAGGCTCCTACATCATCCGTGATGTCCCATTGCCTTTGTCCTTCTTAGGGAACTTCAAAATATGTTTGTGTGAAGCTTTTGAGCCCCCCCCCCCCCCCCCCGACTCAAACTCGAAGAACGCGAAATAATCAATTCAACATGATTCGAATTAGGTCTACGATGAAAAAAACTCAAATTGTACTTTATATTATTATTGTACGGTATATAATATTTAAACACTAGAAGCTTCCCTTTGTTTAGAGAAGAAGAAGAAAAAGATTTGGGAGTGTTAAATGACGTTTTGGTAGCGGCTGGTTTTATAACTGTTAGACAAGCATGCTGTTAACACCTATTTGGAGACAAACAGATGTATCCCTGGTGCTCATTGTCAGTTTAAGCAGTTGAAGAGTTTAATGCGGTATTATAAACAGCCAATGTAGCACACCAAAACAGATTGACTTTAATCAACGTCCCTGTATTAAAAGCATGTTCAGTAAATAAATTACGCAATTTAGTCTCTGTGCCACAGCAAATTCTGCAGCACTGTTCATTGCTCTGTAATCCTAACAGTAAACAAGGTATTAAAGAGAAACCCATTAATGCTATGTGATATTGTGCAGACAATAGCAGGCATATCCAATTGAATCTGCTATTTTGTCAAACACGCATTGTGTTGACGGTGCTAGGGGGATTTACAGGTTACATATTGTATACGTGGAGGTGGAATGTTCGTAAAACATTCCAAACTCACAGGTAACACAAACACACACACGTTAACGATCACTTGAGGAGTGCGCGTGTGTGCGTCACCGTCTATAAGAGGGATGATTCAAGCTGAGGCAGAGCTGTTCGCAGATGTCGACGACAGACTGTCCAAAAGCTCTCACGTTGTTGAGCCTAGGCTCCGACCCAGATTGACTTCCTACTCAGGGCTGTGCGAGGACCTTTTGTTGAAAACTTTTCAGTGCCATTTAACGGAATTTGACATTGTACTCAAGAGTGGAGTTCTGAGGCTGGGTGACAGTGGCGGTGCAGCCTGCCAGTCCCTCTGACAAGATGGCGTCTAAGCGAGGACAGATGTGTGAATTAGAAATGAAGGCCATGTGGAGCCTGCCACTAAAGGACTATATTTAGAGGCTGTTAAATGAGTAATGACTATCAAAGGCCTGTAAAAGGGAGGAATTAGCATTGGAGGCCATATCGAAAAGGTGATTTATTACAGTCTAATGGGGGGGAGGGAATGGGCCTGTGCACTTCAAAGAGCAAAGCAACTTTGTCTAAAGATGGCGGGGGAGTTCCTTTTATACTATACTACCTCACTCGTGAAGGTCACATTGTGTGTGTGTGCAGAAGTGCTACATCTGGTTATCGCGCCCATGTAACTGCTTCCTCTGCAACATTAAGCTCCCATTTCAGTTTGATGGTTCTAGGGCCGATATGAAACGATTGGAAGCAAAGTCAATGTTTTTCGTGTCTTCGAGCTCCCGCAATGCTGTAGTCCTCTAGGCTTTGTCCCAAATCAGAAATCGTCAGTGTTGTCATGTCAAGCCATGGTCCTTAGTCGGGATGTTCCTGCTGCAGGACTGAATGTTGGCGATGGTGGAGCGGAGAGATGCGAGCGGGTCGGGGCGATGGTGGACCAGGACTTGGCCTCCTGTGCCTACTGAGCTGATAACAGTACTACTCAACCACTGGCTCAGTTCAGCAGGAACAGGAGTCCAGCCCACAAACACACTCTCTCTCTCTCCCACAAACACACACATCATCATCCAGTCCAGAGGGCCAGCATTGGCAAGGAGCCTTTGGCCTCAGTACTGCAGTCCCAGTGTGATCTTCATGTGCTCCAGCTCGGGGTCAGACTGTGTTCTACACTCGCACGTCTGACTGGGGTACGGTGGCTGTCTAGGCACATTTGGAAGTAGATGCCGTTTTTAGGACTTTCTCCATCTAAATGTACCCTTGTCTAAAAGTCCACCCAGGTTGTATCAGAGCACAACATCTAGGAGAGCTCAGATTTGTGTTGCTTTTCCCCACAGGGTTGGAAAGCCGGCTTGGAAGTTTCCAGAATGGAGCCTACGGACACCCAGGGGGGGGAGGGAGTCTCCAACGTCTCCAAAGAGACAGTGATTCACCCACTTCCCCTCCTGACAGGAAGAAGAGACCAGTGTGCACACTGTCAAAACACAGATGGTCCACTCGGAGCAAGTCTCCCTGAGATTGAATTCAACGAGACATTTTTACCATCTGTGCTTCAGGATAAGTAAAGGTTACACCGGGATGCGTTCCAGCTGGCTAAATACTAACGGTAGTGCGTATCTGTCACCTTTCATTTCCCCCCCGTGTGTATGTATTTAGTCTGTTAATCTAATGTTCAAGTTTACTCTGGAAACGCCTCTCAGGTCACTGTTGTTTTCATATATGACAAATGACCTCACCTGCCCTCCGATCCAGACAGTTCAGAAGAGCATGAGCCCAGACTGTCTTCTGTCCGTTTTATTTGAACATATTAAAACTGTACTGGACGGCTGAAAGAACACAATGTGTAAGGGTAGTTTATTTTTATATTATGTTATTTATTTTGGTAATAAAAAGGAATATTCAAGAATACAAATTCTGCTGAGTTTTTTTTTTTTTTTTACAAATACATTTTGTTAAAATGTTCCATAAAGGAACAGCACAGTTACACAAGTTGTACAGTGAGAACTGTACAACACCATATTATTTACAGATAGAACATATTCTATATTCATATAACTCTTTACTGGATTTACATTTCTACAAGTTCTGAGTGAGTACATGCAAACACTATGTACTGAGGTGGTGGTGAACTGGGCTACATTCAACACGTCACCACTTGTGTGTGTGAGAGAGAGAGTGTTTCGCGTGAGGTATGTGACGTGAGGCAGTTTAACGGGGCAGGAGGGTGAGGACACTTTTTACGAGCGTCTGCCTGCGTGCGTTCTGTCCTGTCAGGGCGTGGTCTCCAGGAGAGAGAGAGAGAGAGAGAGAGAGAGAGAGAGAGAGACTAGGTCTGGGTCTCCTCCGTGAGTGCGTGGCGGAGTGTGTCCTGGAGACACCTGATCCTGGTCTGAACTCTGTCTGGGGGTCTGGAGGAGCCCGTGTTTAGTCTGGCCTCTATGGAGCCGAGAATATACTCTGCTTTTTGCCTGAGACCAGATGGTTCCACCACCTTAGAACGAACACACACACACACACACACACACTTAGCTCCATAGATTTGAAGGTGTGAGACTGGGGAATAGACGTGTGTGTGGGACTGTTACTCACCATGCGTACCATCTCACTTGCCCCACTCAAGGGATTGTGGGAGAACACTGCAAAGTTCACCAGGAGGCTGAGGACCAATAGCGGGGCAAGGGGGGGCGGCAGCTGGGGGCGGGCCAACAAGAGCTCGGCGAAAGCCTTCAGTTGGTCAGCAGGAAGGGGAGGAGCCATAACCAGGAAGAGAGACCTGAGGTAGTCCAAGGCCTCTCCAGCTGACAACTTCAAACAAAACAACAGTTATTGCCTGAGAAGGAATCGAAGAATTCAAAATCTAACATCACATGGCTGACAGGACTAGCAGAGGAAACGAAAACCAAACTCTCCAGCACTATAGCTGGACAACTCTACTGTCAACTAGACACTTTCTAGCCAGCCCGTCTGTGGAAACAGCCAGGAGACAGCCACGAAACCCAGGAAGAACAGACACAATCAGACGGATCGATACTGCCTCAACCCTCTTCTCTTCCCTCTCGTCCTCTGTACCCCTCTCTCCCATCTCTTTCTTCTCCTCACCTGGAGAGAGCATCCATTATTAATTGGAGTGCAGTATTTATTTCCCAGGGTGGTCCAGTACTGCCCCCCCACACACACACACACACACAGCACAGCCACTTCTACACAAACACACACACATTTGGCAACTGGATCTGGGATATTGTGTATGGGAGCTGGGTCTGGGACTAGGTCTGGCTTACAGGTCTACTGTGAGTTTAGTCCAGACCAGTACCCACTAGATAGCGCGAGTCGATTCTCTCTCTCTTCGAGTTTCTGTCCGAACCCGAGCCAAGCTCAACGCATTTAACGTCAGCCGGGGCTCTGAGTTTGTGTCACCCTGTTGCGCAATTGTTGTTCCCATGGTTACAGCCCGCCTGTTTACACTGTATTTTTTTCATTTCAAGAAGTGGAATCTCCACCTCAAGTAGGCTAGCCCAGCCGACTTGCTGGAACCCGAACATAAACCCAAACTTAATTTTCTTCTTTTTGTCCCCACGTAACCCGACCTGATCCCGGACAAAAAAAATCATAATTCTGTTTGGGGTCCGTGGAGACAAAAATTTGGTAAATTCTGTTAGGGTCGGGTTCTGGCATGGGCACAGCAACCCTCCGTCACCCACCAGTTGTAGTGTCCTACGGTGCCCCCTGGAGGTGGGGTGATGGTAGAACGTGAGCAGCCACAGCAGAGCTCCACACTCCTTGGCTCCGGCTGAGACCAGCAGCTCCACAGCCACCTCCACCCAGCAGGCACACTGCACCAGCAGGAACCAGGCCTCAAACACACCACAGCGCCCCCTACAGGAGCGGAGGAGGAAACACCGGTATCACTGCATGACGCCTGGGTAGACGACGGCAGGGGAAACGTGCCCTAAACCAGTGGTCCTCAACCTTGTTCCTCAGGGACCCCCCATGCCCTGCATCTTTTAGATGTTTCCCTGCTCCGACACACCTGACTCAAATGAATGGGTCCTTATATGGACATGGTTAAACTGATATGTTTGACCCCATCAATGGTGCTCTGACTCTCTTCAGGAAAAGGGGGGGGGGGAGATGTCGTCATGAGAGACTGATTATATTAAAAGCCTGAAGGTTTGGGGGAACATTTAGCAATATGTTGTTGAGTGATAGAGAGTGAAAATTAGAGATGGAAGGAGAGAAGAGGTGGAGAGAGAGAGACATGGAGACTTACCAGAGAGACTGAGAAAAGCCAGACAGCTGCAGTGGTTAGGCATGCACATTCAGAATATCATCTTTCTCATATTATCCTAATTCCGTCTGTACATTTCGCTCTGCACCAGCCTCCCCCATCCTCCCCCGTCCCTTCGCTTTCCCTTCTCCCCCATGGCACTCTCCTCCTTCCTCAATCTCTCTCTCCCTCTCTTCCTCTCTCCCCTCTTCTCACTGTTATCCCTCTACCCCATCCCTCCCTCCTCCTCCTCCTCTCTCCCGTATTCTCACCATTACCCCGCTCTCTCCCTCCCCTGACTAACAGGAGCCGCTGGCAGCTGCAGCTCTGCTCCAAACACACTTTTCCCACCGCTCCCTCGGAACGGTCGGGAGCTCCTCCTGGCGTAGCGGGCCGAGGCGGTGAGGACGACGGGAGCCCGTAAAACGTCGCAGCTGGAGGGGCAGCGAGTGGGCCGGCTTCATCGGCGGGTTACCAGTCGCTCCCCCTCCTCTCCCTCTCGCCGCCACCATCTCATCTTTCTTACTCCTCCATGCCCTTACCTTGATCCCTCCCTCTCTAACCAGCCCTCCCTCCCTGTCATCCTCTCCTCTCTCCCACCCCCCTCGCTCGTCCCTTCCTCCTGTCCTCAAGCCAATAGGCTTCAACGAGGGTTCCGAGCCCCACCACTCAAATCTCAGCGTACAGCGCCGTCCAGTCGAACGACGTGGCACGTTGCCCCTCACGTACCTGCAGCCTTCCTCTTCGTCTCCCCCCTCCTCCTCCTCCTCGATGACTCGTTGGAGAGAGCGAGTCAGCCAGCCCAGGTGGTCTGGCCACGCCCCCCGGGGCATCTCTGGGGGACGGGGGGGTGAAACACAAACACATTATAATCCACGGCCAATTATCATCCCTTTAAGTCAACATGTTAAGTGCTATTTTCTTCTGTATTCCACCACAGGAACATTCCCAGTGAGGGTACAGACATGTTTTTGCACACACAGCAATAATTAACCTTGGGTTATGGGCTGGGTGCCAGCACGGCCTTAAATGGCCTCATTCATGTAATAGCAGTGATGCCTACAGGGCAGTCTGGACCCACACAGATAAGCCAGCTCAGTTACACAAACCTCAGAGAAATATTCCAACACACACACACACAGAGAAATGCAGACTCGATCCTGCAACTTTTGATAACCTGACTTCTATGAGAGAGAGAAGGCTAACGATGTCTAAACAATGTCTCATTACAAGCGTTTGCCAGTTAAACATTTTGGACCAGGAAACCCAGTCTGATACTGTGACAGCTTCTGGTGTTAAAACAAACAAAAAAATCGATTCATGTCCGTGATAAACAAACCCACAAATCCTTGAGATATTGACTGTGACGTTGCGGAGGTGACAGGAGGGTGGGAGAGCGCGTTATGGATCGGTGGGAACACAAGACAGCCATTCATTCCACCGTGAACGTGCCCTGTTCGAACAGGCAGAGTGGCCATTTCGCCACACAAAGACAATACATCAATGTGCTCCGTGAAAACACACGGGAGATGACCTCGATTGTAGGGTTCACGCCGTCGAGCGCAGAGGAAGACAAGAGCACACTTGCACACTTGCACACACACACCGACGCATGCGCAGACTAACAAACACACACACACACACACAACCTGTGGGAAGTGTCAGGAGAGGTGCCAGTAATCTTTGAGGGGCGCGTGGGAAGAAGGCCTTCAAGGACACACACTCCTGCGAAGAGACAACACACACACACACACATACATCACCTACTGACATCTACATGGTTACACAGTGCAGTATCAAAGCATTATTGAATTTCATGACATTACTCATGCCTATTTAACTACACTGACGAGCCTCAAAAAATAATAAGAGCAACTTGCATAATTCTGTCCAAACTCCCAGCTGGGCGTGCTAACATGCTACATGCTAACACTGGGGTGACGGAAGGTCGAGACTGAGAGGACATTAGCCATGACGGTCTGCCGGACTTTGCTAAAGTGGTACATGGTTGTAGTTTTTGGGTTGTACTTATACACGGCATTGTAGTTTTTACAGTCGGCATAGTCTTTTTTTAAACTTTTTTTTTATATTTAGCAACCTCAATAATAATTACATTGCACACTATATAATGAAATATGTTTTACTGTTGCTTGCTTTTCTACAGGTACACTTGCACTTATAGCGATTCATGTTGTTTAATTGTAACTTGTTTAACTACATGCTCTTGTGGTTCTTCACTTTGGCACTTATTTTGGTTGTTCACAATATGTGCTTCATGTTTTGGCTGCAATGTTTGGGGCTATCTTGTTGTTATTATCAGTGACCTATGCACTTTTGTAAAGCTCTCTCTTGGAAGTCGCTTTGGATAAAAGTATCTGCTAAATGAATAAATGTAAATGTACTCTCATTGCTGCAATGTAGTAAAATATTTCATCTTAATTGTGCAAGACAACCCAACATCTTCAATTCATATTTTTATTTGATACGAATGTTACATCGATAAAATTCCACGGGATCAACCAAATTCTTAACGACCAATTCATCAATCATCGATTAAATCGTTTCCATCCGTTCTCAACACTGACCCTGAGCCCATAACCAGCACAACACTGACCCCTACTGGTGAGTAGTGAAAGTACATGACGTGTGTGTACTGTACAATAATAATACTACCTGAAAACTCCCGAGATAGGTTTAAGGGTTTAAATCCTAACTTGTCGACCTGCTTCCTCTACTCTCTCTAATCCTCATATTACACTTTCTTTACAATTTGAGCCAATGTAGATGTTAACACCCCAGACCCAACCTAAACCTAAACCTCCACACACAGACCCAACCTAAGCTAAGATGCATCCACAGCTGTATGCAGTAGAGTGGACCTACCTGGGGCTGCAGTACTGCCCTCTCCCTGCGGAGGCAGCAGGTGAAAGTGTGAACCAGAGACAACAGATTCTGGTTCCCCTCAACCTCCCTCAGCATAGACCTACAAAGGGTAGATAAGCACACACACACACACACACACACACACACACAAGCTTTACATACTCAGAAACTACAGACACTTCTCAAAACGGCTACAATGCACACACTGACACACTAACTAAAGTATCAACCTTACAGTACCAAACACTCACCTGAAGACGTCACTGACGATGAGAAACATCGAACAATGTTTGGCGCAGGCCTTTGGCTGAAACAAACGACAAACAAACAAACCAAACAGCTCAGAGCTGACGTGTCCCAAATAACATACCTAGGCATTGACTATCAGACAGACACCATGATAGTGGACACACTGCAGAACTCCAATCCCCAAGAAACAATGCAAGTCTGGAGGCTGCTATTCTCTCGTCAACCCCTAGGTGCCGCTGTGGCATCGCTCACACGTTTCCTCGCGGAGTGCGTTTCCACTCCTCCGCGTTCTCACACTTTCCAAGTTTCTCACGCAACTCCTCTCTTTCTCACTCTCCCACTGTCCCCCCTTTTCATCTCCCTCCTATACAGTCCCATCATGTGTTTTAGATTTAACACGTTTTCAAAACGCCCAAGCGCAAACATTGGACAGCTGCACTGTACATGCTTGCCCCGCCCCTCCACCCACCCACCCCCCCATCTCCCTGCAACCTCTCATATCTTCTACCCCAAAAAGCCTTAATTACATCCCCTCGCCCCTCTCGTCTCTCAGAGAAGGGGGAAGGCGGCAGTAAAATATGCCCTCCCTCCCCTCCAGATTCCCTCTTAACTATAGGAAGACCACATGTCTCCCTGTTACTTTGATCCTGTGGTGTGAGAGAGACAGACAGACAGACAGACAGACAGACAGACAGAAAGAGAGAGACAGACAGACAGACAGACAGACAGACAGAGAGAGAGACAGTCAGACAGACAGACAGACAAGAAAAAAACGAGAGAGAGATGTGTGGTCAATCTGTCTGAGAACCAAATCGTCTCATTATCCTACTCTAACCCAGACGCCAGGCCATTAGCACCCAGACGTTCTCAACCCCGCCAAATCCTCCCCACAACCTGCCCTCAACCCCAAACTACCCGAACCTGGCTCTAATTACATAAACCATCCCAAAACATCACACAGGACCTGCATACCTTTCCCAAATCTCTCCCCTGCCCCGTCCCACTACAAAAACAACCGTGATCACCGCGCGCTTATCCCATTAGCGGCATCTCCTTCTGTCCTCACCTCACCCCATCCCTCCTTTCTCCCTGTATCTCTGTCCCACACACACGCACGCACACGCACGCTCCTTAACATGGCAGCCATTTCCCCGTTGACTCGGGTGGTCCCAGCCATCCAGCCACCAGCCCAGAGACCAACTGCTACTTAGCTGCTCCAGTAAAGGATGTTGGGGAAAGCCACGCCAGACGCCGTAATTGATGCTCCGTGACAACCCAAGCGTTGGTATTTCTAGCAGCTCAAGACTCGACGTAGGGTCGTCGAGTTGTCCCGACTCCGACACACAACTCTGCCGGATTCCTCGAAGATGATGGATAGGACAGAGCGTGCCTTCCGAGGAGGGTGAACTCTAGTGTCCATCTGTTGTCAGTGCAGCTGTTTGACCCCAGAGAATCGGAGAAAGGTTCCCTCGACGTGACCCCATCTGCAGCTCGGCCTCGACTGAGGACAAGGACTGAACAGACGTCTCGTCTTTCATGGTGTCCAGACCTGACCTCCATCACAGATATCTCTCACACTACATCTTCTCTTCACTCCTCGGACGGCGAATGGGTGACCGAACGCGACAATCCGGGTTCCTCGTATAAAGAGGTTTTCTGTCTTTTTCGGGGACGCCTGCACTGCTGTCTTGGAGCTTTCACAAAGCATCCCGTCGGGTTCAAACTGATTTTGTCCTAACATCTTCCATACCTTTTCCAAACACTTCAAGGAGGGTCAAACAGGCAGGCGGAAAACCACCCAGACCCAGGAAGTCTGTGCTTATTGTTACAGGACCTGTACTTCAGCCTAGCGAACCCACCCGGGGCCCCAAACTGGAATGTGAGACTAATTTCACGTTTCCCATTTTTGATTGCAGTTTAAACAACTGAGAGGCGAAGAGAGAGGCAAGCCTGTCTTGCCAGCTTGTACGCCCATCACACACACGTTGACATAGACAGAGTAGGTATACACACACAAGAACACACACCGTGAGCACACACACCGTGAGCACACACACCGTGAGCACACGCACCGTGAGCACACATACCGTGAGCACACACACCGTGAGCACACACACGCACATGCAAACTCACCCGTCCACACACACACTTCTCGATCCAAACAAACCTATCGGCTAAATGAAAGCCAACTGTTGCCTCCCACCCAGTTTGCGACAGACACGACTAACCAGATGTGCTCTCACAAACAAAGCCCTGGCTGTTTGTGTGTGTGTGTCTGTCGTGTGTGAGTGAGCTTTTGTGCGTGCGCCACACAACGACGTGATAATGACAGGCCAATCAGAAGATGGATGACAGAGGGTAAATAAACAGGATTGTGTGCAGGCTAAAGATGTAAACACACACAGGGAGAGAGAGAGAGAGGGAGAGAGAGAGAGAGAGAGAGGGCCGTTTACCGTTTCCCTGTTTGTGTCTACTAGACCTGCTTAGACCAGCAGACCGTTCACAGTTTCTCTTTAGAAGAGAAGAACAGTTAAGGTCTGTCGTCAAACTATAGTTTATGGCCCTTTAAGATGAGGAAAGACAGATTCTGAAATTAAGAACAGCTGTACATTATACTGTACATCAGTTAGGTATTTTTTATCCGACCCAATTGTAAAAATGCCATCAGACATTTTACACAGAAAAACACATTTGTACTTGGAATCATTTCTAACTTTGTATAGTGTGTGTATGTGTTTGTGTGTGTGTGTATATGCGTGTGTGTATGTTACCCACCAACACAGAGCTGGATATGAGCGTGTCCAGGCTCTGCCGTGTTGCGTGTGTGCTGCTGACAGCAGACTCCACTAGGCCCACCGCTTCCCCCTCCAGACAGCCCAGGCTACGGCACCACAGACACACCAGCGCCTGGTCCTCCAGACGCACACGCCTCCTACGACAACATCACGCGTTAGCACGTTAGCACGTTAGCACGTTAGCACGTTAGCGCATGGGCGGCTCGTCACTTTGGAGGACGTGTATACACGCGCTTCGATCACTGGTCCCCTAACCTGGCGTAGGCGGAGCCGACGGCATCCAGGAAGTCGGGGCTGAGAGCCGCTCTATGACAGGTGAGCGGCCGCCTCAGCAGAGCACCAATCAGAGGGGCTGCCTCGGGACACGTGACCAGGGGAACGCAGGCTACCGAGGCGGAGAGGATGATGTCGCAGGAGCACCTGCGGAGAGACGAGAAAGTTTCGAGAATGAATTCGGTCTCGCCAGCGGGCCCCCGCGCAGAACACAGAAACGATGGCCCTGCTCTCCCAGTCCGACTGACACACACAACACGAGACCATATTAGAACAACAGACAGGACACTTGAGAAAACTTTGTTATGAAACCTGGCGGCTGATGGGCCGGCTTTCTGCTGTACCTCTCTGTAGGATTATCCAGACAGCTGCAGCTAGCCTCACACTTCTTCACCAACACAGACACCATCTGCGACAGAGGAAACAAGGCAGGTGACACACACACACAAAGACAGTTTGTTCTTTTCCACGACATCAAGTCGTACCTTTTTCAGGACCTTGACGTGGTACAAGTTCAGCGGGATGCCCATGTGTTTCACCAGCGCGTGCGCGGCGCTCTCCTCCTGTCCTTCAGTGGCTAGTTGACACAGCACATTCTGGAAGGAGGGGGGGGGGGGGGCAGGAAAACAACTCAGAGGACTGGTAGTGGAGCAGAGTCACAAAGAGGTCACAGTCCCAAAGCTAACCACCGTAGCACTTAGCTTTCTTACGTCATTCATTGCCGATTAATTTTTATGTATTTTTATATTACAACTGTTCCTACCCCTTATAATCCTAATTATGATTTCCTGCACAGAAGACTCCACGAGCACCTACCGCATGTTTACATATGAGTTGCAGACAAGAGTAAGAAGCTACAGTAGTCAACATTGTTAACCTGAAGGAGATGTGGGTGAACAGTGAAACAAACAAAAATAACTGACAGGCAGAGAGCAGACAGACAGGTAGAGACAGGGGGCAGACAGGGGGCAGACAGGGGGCAGACAGGCAGGCAGAGCAGGTAGACAGAGAGCAGGTAGACAGGCAGGTAGAGACAGACAGGCAGGCAGAGACATATAGGCAGGCAGGCAGGCAAGCAGGGAGAGACAGACAGGCAGAGACAGACAGAGACAGACAGGCAGGCAGGGAGAGACAGACAGACAGGCAGAGACAGACAGAGACAGACAGGCAGGGAGAGACAGACAGGCAGAGACAGACAGACAGGCAAGCAGGCAGGTTACAGGCATGGCTGTGTGGGTTCTCCCAGCCCTACAGCAAGCTGAGCAGCTGACAATGTCCACCCTTCCACACAACAACCTCAATCACTACCATGTGAGCGCCAGCGGCCAGCTAGCCAGCTCCAGCCACTCACACACCCTGACTGCAGGCCTCAGGGGCTGGGAAAGAGGTTGGAGTGGTGGTTTCATATGGGAAGAGAGAAAGAAAGAGAGACAGAGAGACAGAGAGAGAGAGGAGAGATAGAGAGAGAAAAGAGAGAGGGGGTGGAGAGAAGGGGGGCAGAGAGAGGAGGAGAGGGAGAGAAAGATGGGTTTTTAAATGTGGATCAAAGGGAAATGCAATGATGCTTTATTTTGGGAGGAAAATGATGCGGGAAGGGGCGGGACTGCGGATGGGGTGAAGAGATAGAAGGATGACGGGATCAGGGAGGGATGGCTGGGTGGAAGGCTGGGTGGATGGCTGGGTGGAAGACTGGGTGGAGCTGGCTGGTGGATGATGCTGGATGGGTGGCTATAGGCTGATGCTTTAGGTTGGCGGTCATGTCCCCTTCTTTAGCACTATATTTAAGACCATTTCGGGGACATGGACATTCATCTGGCACAAAAAATATCCCTCCGTAAATCTAAACCTGAAATTGACCAAAAGATATAAAATCCCCAAAATGGACGAGGTAAGGCTGGTTTGGAGACTGCTGTTAACAATTACAAAGTCATGATCAAATTCTCTTGAAGCCACAAAAGACTGAGGGCTGGTGTGTGCTGGTCAGAACTGGGGGAGGAGAGCGAGCGAGCGAGCGAGAGAGAGAGAGAGAGAGCAGAGAGAGCAAGAGAGAGAGAGCAGAGAGAGCGAGAGAGCGGGCACAGAAAGACAGTCAGCGAGGGAGAAAGACATGAAGCCCGGAGGGGAAATGGACGGAATGGACACTGAGAATGTGTCGGAAAAGTCTATAATAACACAATCTACGTCTTTGTACAGATGTGTTGAGGAGAAGCTCTGTGGCCACCATCACCCCTCCGTCCACCCAGGACGGATGTGGAGGCAGAGGGCACAGCAGGACGAGAGGAAGAGGGGGTGGAGAATCTCTGCGTGTTCCACAATGACAGGACAGTACAAGACAGTGGTGCAAAGCACGCACACACGCACACACACACAGAGGTAAGAGGAAATGCGCTAGCAGAAACCCGGCCTCGCATTCCGAGCCGGGCGGTACAGGACAAGCCGTCGCTGCCCTGGAACCATAGGCTGGCTCCCACGCTAATAAGGCCCAGTCTCTGCTGTCTCCCATCCCTGTTGTTACAGCGGAGCCTTGCGGAGGGGCCCTGGTGTCTGAAGCAACACGGGAGGAACGTTTGTAGACCAGTATGAGCAGCCCTGGGACTGGGGCCAACTGGGTTTGCTGCACGCACTCCGATGCTGCTGTACTGGAGGGTGTTTATCTGCTGTTCAGAGGCCTCCTTCTCTTAACCCTGTCTGTCAGGCAGGCCCAGAACCTGAGACGGCCCCTGCTTCTCCTGTCAGTTGTCACACGCACACACACTCCTCATCACGCACACACGTACACACTACTCCTCACGCCCTCTTCTCATCACGCACAAACATTCTCTCCTCAGTTTAACAAACGAAAACCCTGTCAAGTAAACACAACCATGCTGCTCTGCCGTGCTCACAATCACACACTCTGTCAAGTATACACAACCATGCTGCTCTGCCGTGCTCACAATCACACACTCTGTCAAGTATACACAACCATGCTGCTCTGCCGTGCTCACAATCACACACTCTGTCAAGTATACACAACCATGCTGCTCTGCCATGCTCACAATCACACACACACACACAAACCCTCTGTCAAGGAAACCCAACCATGCTGCTCTGCCGTGCTCACACACACACACACACACACACAGTCATGGAAACACAACCATGCTGCTCTGCCGTTCTCACAATCACACACACACACACACACACACCCTCTGTCAAGGAAACACAACCATGCTGCTCTGCCGTGCTCACAATCACACACACACACACCCTGTCAAGGAAACACAACCATGCTGCTCTGCCGTGCTCACAATCACACACACACACACCCTCTGTCAAGGAAGCACAACCATGCTGCTCTGCCGTGCTCACAATCACACACACACACACCCTGTCAAGGAAACACAACCATGCTGCTCTGCCGTGCTCACAATCACACACACACACACCCTCTGTCAAGGAAGCACAACCATGCTGCTCTGCCGTGCTCACACACACACCCACACCCTCTTTGTTATAGGTCACAGAACATCTGGCAAATTAAAAGTTCACTTTAAAAAGCACTGTTTTAATTAGCGAGACATTTTATTAGATGAAAAATTCATCAAAAGAATACACACACACACATTTAATCTGGCAAAAATTTTAAGGTTCTGTATTGTTTATAGTGAACCATCTGTGTGAACCCTGTGAAAAGTTGAAAATCCTCCACTCATTTCTTCCCATCTCGTCTTCATACCCCTGTGGAACTCAGCCTGCAGTAGGATCAACCCTCCTTCACCCCTCACCCAGTTTGGCTTTCACCAATCCTGAGGGGGGTTAGGATTGGGGGGGTTCCTTTGTTACAGTTTAGGGCACACTCTCTAGTCAAGCACATCATTTATGTTGTGCAGAGTGAGTTGGCATGTGCTGGTGTGTGTGTGTGTGTGGGGGGGGGGGGGGGGTACTGTATGGATGTGAGAGAGGTGTATTGATGAGAGCTGTTTTCGTAAGAGCTTTAAGAGGAGAGCGCTATTGATAACTGACATACAAACTACAGAAATATAAAAGAGCTGAGTAGCAAAGCTAGATATAAGAAGAATGGATAAGAGCTATATGAGATATACAGATGAGTGCTATATTGATGAGAGCTATATTGAAGAGCTAGAAGACTGATGAGAGCTATATTGATGAGAGCTATATTGAAGAGCTAGAAGACTGATGAGAGCTATATTGATGAGAGCTTTAACACTGCTGAGGGCTGTACTGATAAGTGATATCGATGCCAGCTGTGTGTTATTGCCTGAGGCAGGTACCTGAATCCACTGGTTGGCTTTCCTCTCCACAGCATCAGCAGGTTCCTCTGAGTACAGACTCCAAAGACAGGAAAACAGCAGCCTGCGGCTTTCATCTAAACACACACACACACACACAGAATAAGTGAGGTAACACACTGCAGGAGAGAGAAAGTAACAAATCAAGTTTCGACCTAAATCCACTGCACAAGCGCAAACACACACACACACACAGACACACACGCAGTGTTACTGACAGGGCTGGGGTGAGGGTCTCCAGTCCTACCGTCAGCAGTGACGTAGCAGTTCCAGCACAACCTCCCCAGGAACTGGCCTACGAACGGCATCCGGCGCATGGTCTCACTGGTGGAGCTCTGGCAACACACACACACACACCTGTGATTCCAAGCGAGCACGTCTCCTGGCTGCACAGGGCACATGAGCTCCCCTGCCCTGGGCTGTCACTCCTCACCGATCACGTAAACCTGGACCAACCTGGAGGAGACGAAGGGAGCTAGGTTTCCCCCACCTTCACATCAGGTAATGGGGGGGGGGGGTTGTCTGTTGGGGATGTGATAGAATGTATGTGTGTGTGTGTGTGTTTAACTGGTATGTGTGAATCAAACGTCAACTGGTTTTAATGGGATGGTTTGAGTGATTCTGATTGGCGGCTGAATCTGGTTGACTCCTACTGGCCAGTGTTTGGCCTCGGTGTCGACTTGAGCCGTGTGTGGGCGACCTAATGTGACAACAAACAGGAAGTAGGGTGGTGACCCTAGAGCGTCTGGGAGATGGCTGCTCCATCATTCGTTGCTCAAAAAGCACACATGGTCTCAGTTTAATACGAGACACTGGTGTGTGTGTGCGTGTGTGACTGGTGTATGTGTGATCTCTGTGTGTGTGTGTGTGTGTGCTTGGTAAGTGTGTGTGTCAGCGAATGTGACACAACTGTGGAGGAATGCTCATTTATAATAAGAACTTTATTGGCCTTTGTGGCTATTGAATCTTACAGTAAGGGCCTAAAATGAATGAACCAAAAAAATAATTATCGGCAACTGCCAGAGCCAAGTCGTCATCAAAGGCCCCTAGCAGCACACTAATGCTGTGGCCAGTAAAACCCTGTGCTCTGAGACAGTATCTATCATTCTGAGACGTTCAGTGTCAATGTAGGACAGATGTCAGGAGGGGCATGTTTACACCACGCCAACACGGTCTAAACGTCCATAGGGCTCGAGGCTGTCGACGCAATGTCAGCACACTCTGCGTGCACACGTATGGACACAGATACACAGGCGTGTGGGCGCGCACGCACACACACACACACACACACACACACACAGACACCTCCCAGGGTTGTGACACAGCGTAAACTAGGAAATTGATATTAATTGTAGCATTTTTTTCATCCTGGGGGCGGAAAGCCACAGTAAAGTCTTTAAGTCATCAGTGTGTTGCCGAGCAGCGTTTTATTCAGCCGCCAGTTTACGAGTCCTCTGCCGGGAAAGGACTTCACTCCAATTAAGAGAACTCTCTCTCACACACACACTCTCTCTCTCTCTCCCCCCCTTCCTCTCTCTCTCCCCCGTCTCCCCCTTTTCCTCCCTCTCTCTCTCTCTGTTCTGCAGATGCTGTCGACCCAGGCCAGACATACTCCCGGGCTGATGAAAACGGAGGAGAGGAAGAGAGGCGCAGAGGATACCAACACGTAGGGAGAGAGGGGGATGGAGAGAGGGGGATGGAGAGAGGGGGATGGAGAGCGGGAGAGACGGAGAGCGGGAGAGAAAGGGGGGGGGGGGGCGGGGGGGGGGGGGTGATTCTGGAGCTGTACACTAACTAACAACAGAATTCTAAAGAAGACTGCAGCCCACATAAAGACTGTCTTTAGGGGAGAGTGAAGGAGAAAGGGAGCGAGAGGAGAGGTATACGAGGATGGAGCACGCAGCGACGGAGAGGAGGAATGAGAAGCACGGGAGGGGATTAGAGAATGGAGCAAATGAAGAGAAAGAGAGCATGGGAGGAGAGAGAAAGGGGAAAGAGAAGGAGAAAGAGAGGGAGAGAAGAGGAGACATGTTGGTAGCGGGCAGGATCCATCAAACACTGAGGCCTCACAGAGCGCCCCCCCCCATCCCTCCCTCCCCCATCCCCTCCCCATATTTGTTGGAACTGATGCAGGGATGCATTAGGTTAGCGCTGGTGCTCCCCTGATGGCTATTAGCTGGCTAACTCAACACGGCCCAGCGGCCAAGCTAACACACCAGCGCTGCCTCAGCACAGAGCAGCCACTGTTCAGACCCCCAGGAGCATTCGGAGGTTGTAGAGGTGTGCGTGTGCGTGAGCGAGCGTGTGAGAGAGAGAGGGACCGTGTGTGTTTACTCGGCCGAATGTGTTTGCTATAACTTGGTCATTAATCAACGAAATGTTTCGCTGATCAGGCTAATTGATTAACAGGCCTAATTAGTTTGACTAGGCCAGCGCTGGGTATTCTATGACACATTCAGCAGAATAAACCAACATAATTAACGGTTAGGTCTCCAAAAGACTGTGTCAGTACTGTTGCAAATAAATGTAACTATAAGTGCTTAGTGTGTAAATAAATTGTACGGGAAATCAAATCAAAATCCTACGTCTGGTTGAATATTATACAATATACTACTATACAGAGTAGGTAAGGATGTACAGTGTTGGTGCTCACCATCGTGTTGATGTGAGTGAGGGTAGTGTGGAGGAAGGCCCTTAGTCTGGCCAGGTGGAGGCAGGTGTCTCTCTGGGACTCTGGGCTCTTGGCCTGGCCCCACTCCACAGCCTTCCCCAGCCAGAAGCTCTCCTCCTGGGCATCCACCCTGGGGTCTGCCTGGGCTCGGAGCATCGGTTTGGGTTCCGAGCCAGGGTCAGTTTGCGGCTAAGTATGACAATCGGACGCTTGACTGTGAAGAAAAAGAATCCGTCGTTTCCACATTGACATCGACGTGTCCCAAATACCCCTCCAGATACTGGAGCGAGCTCAGAACCAGCAGGCGCAGACAAAGAACTGAAGACCTTCCGAAAGGGAGATCCAGATCATGTATCAGATAGACGAACGTTGTTTTAAATCTAAACACCTGGTATAACAGCTCAACTTGACCTCATTCTTTCAGTCGTGTTTTTAAGCCCATGAAAGACATGCAGGGCTGGAGATCCATCATTCTCCCGCTCTCTCCTATCCCCGCGAGGTAAACACGGGTTTCAGCACCTTTAATGATGCCGAAGAGAAAGTGGAAAGTGTGTGTGTGTGTACACAATGTCTGTGTGCCTCTGTGCACATCTCTGTGTGTGTGGGGGTGTGTGTGTGTCGGGAGCTGGAGGGACTGGGTGTTGTAATGACAGGTCTAAGACGGACACCACAGGGTTGGGTTTTTACGATCAACTTGTTATAGGCCACTTGTTTAATGTCTTGCCATCATCTCTGCTGGAAAGCTCCGATAGCTAGCCCATGTGTATGTAGCATCCCCCGCTAAGGCTGGGGGGAAAGATTGCTACCAAATTAGGAACAAACGCCTCTTGTTGACTTGGTGAGGGCTTTCAGTGGTGGGATCTGACTGAACGCTGAATACACAACCTAGCAACAAATATTCTTACAGACACACACATTAGCATAGGGTCAACATGACTTCCCAACGCTAATCTCTCTCGTACACAAACTTCCGAATTTGAAGCAAGAACCAGATGTGACTGGGAAAATATTATTTTGGAAGATTTCTTAAGCTGTGCTTGTGTACTTGAGGCGAGGGTCAGTTTACCGTTCCAATTATGAAAATGCTGACCTTATTTCAGGTCAATCAAACCAGTCAAATGTGCTGTGGTTTTACTTGTATACCATCTTGTGTGTATAAACAGGCCAAACTAACTACTTTACTTGTGATGTGTGTTTCAATGGAATATTTAATTACCAGTAGTTTTAAAGTGGTTGTCTCTAACTAGTAGTTTGAAACTTTTAGAGACAAACATTTGAAAAATTATCGCTTTTCAGCTGAACTACATTTAGGACCTTAGCAGCAATCTACCACAAGATGGCAGTGTTTCAACTCGCAATCTCGAGTCATGCAGTCTACTTGTGAAACAGTTGTAACAGGCAAACATTGAAAACGTAAAACGATTACTATTGTTTGTTAACGATCACTGTTCCCTGCAAGACATTGAAAATGAAAGTGCCAAAGTACCAAACATGTTCTACGGGACTTGGGGAAAGCTAGCTATATGAAACGAGTAGACAGGAGCCGGGGGTACCAGCGCAGACTTAAGTTAAGAAG
This sequence comes from Thaleichthys pacificus, assembly GCA_023658055.1. Lineage (NCBI taxonomy): Eukaryota > Metazoa > Chordata > Actinopteri > Osmeriformes > Osmeridae > Thaleichthys > Thaleichthys pacificus. Next base: position 946,747 of record CM042879.1, read on the forward strand.
CTGTAAAGATCCAGTAATATCCACACCACGTACCTAGCAGGTGACAATGTAAAGTCATAAACTTAAGCTACTTAGCTGCAGGACGTTGCTGGAAAAGTAGACATAACTGGTACCTGCTGTCCTCTTACTGAAAGTATATTTTCTTATCTTCTGTCTCTCTTTTCTTGCATTGTAGAAAATCTTGAACTTCCCACTTCCCGTGCGAAGCCGGATATAGATGAATTCAATTGGTTTAGCTGAGTGAAGGCCCCGCCCACTCTCTATGCAGCATTCTCTACAGCCTATGAAGTCATAAATCTTTTAACTCAGATTTACAGTAACATTCTATATACTTTTTCGGATAGATCCAGATGCTGTAGATAGTTAGATGGCAGTAGGTTACTATAAACAATTTTATATCATTACATTTATATGTAGATTAAATGTACAGTATGTAGAAGGTGGCCAAAATCAAGTGGACACCTGACTGTCACACCTATAGGAGCTTATTGGATATCTAATTCTAAAACCATGGGTAATTGGAGTTGCCCCTCTTTTTGCAGCTATACCAACTGCCACTCTTCTGGGAAGGCTATCCACAAGCTTTGGGAGTGTGTCTGTGCAAATGTGTGCCCATTCAGCCTAAAGAGTATTTCTGAGGTCAGGTTCTGATGTTGGATTGGAAGGCCTGGCTCGCAATCACTGTTCCAAATCATCCTAAAGGTGTTCAGTAGGGTTGAGGGCACCATGCAGGGTGTTTGAGTTTCTGCATGCCAGCCTTGTTCAACCCCCCCCCCCCCCCCCTTTGTGCACAGTCATGCTGAAACAGGAAAGGGCCTTTCCCAAACTGTTGCCACAAAGTTGAAGGCACCAAAATGTATTTGTATCTTGTAGCATTAAGCATACCCTCCACCAGAACTAAGGGGCCTGGCCCAAACCCTGAGAAACAGCCCAGACCCCTATCCCTCCTCTACCAAACATTCACTGTCCATTCCAGTAGGTAGTGTTGTCATGGCGTCCATCCATCACACTCACATTCATCCATCAGACAGATAGGGAAGCGTGATTCGTCAACCAGGAGAACCCATGACCTCTGCTCCCGAGTCCAATAGCGGTGTGGTGTTGCCATGTTGATGTGAGGCTTGCATACAGCTTCTCGGCCCTTTAAACCCAGTTGGTGAAGCTCCTAACCCACAGAGCTGACTATGCTTCTGGTGGCAGCTTGGAGCTCTATGGGGAGGGATGCAGCAGGTGTTGACAGTACACGTGCTGCAGAACTAGGCCACCCTGCTCTGGGAGTTTGTGGACATCTTGATGCACCTGTGAGCAATGAGTGTGGCTGAAACACCTGAACTCAGTCATTATGGGGTGTCCACATAGCTTTGGCCATATAGTGGACTGCATATACTGTATACAATATTTACACTATATATATGTATATATATTTATGATTAGATGAGATTTATGAGACAGCATTATTTAATTGAGTTTTAAATGCTAGAAATGCATATTTAGCACATAATTCAAGGGGGAATTATTCTCATACGGGGAATAGCTTTTTGGTGGACTCTTGCTAAATTGAAATGATATGAACCAGTAGGTGGGGCTGCACAATGGCAATCTCTACAGGCCTTTGTTGCAGTTTCACTGATCCTGTGTTGAAACCTTGGATTTGGGAGGCAGTTTATCAGGACAAGATATGACACACAACTCAATGTATATGAATACTATTCATCAGTACCGTGTTGCATCAAATAAATAAGCGGACTTTAATTGGCATAATGTCATAAAGTACTTGGTATATGGTTATATATAGAATAATGGTTGATTATCAAAACCTCATCATGAATGCATTGAATTTGGTGTCAGCAGGTTTGGTTTTTCAAGAGGCTGACAACCGTCATCTACTGTCCTCAAACATCATCTGACAAGAAAAAACTGTAACTGAAATGACTCTTCCACAGAAATATTTGTCTGTGGGCTCGAAACATGGTTTACACCAGACAGTGGATCCATCTGTTTATTTGTATTTTTATAGGCAAACATCCCATCACCCGACCCCAGCAGTCACTGTATCATTGGTGACGTGGTAACATGCCATGTATCATCCACTTATCCCCTCAGAGGAGAGAGGGAGAGACAGAAAATGAGGATTGCGAGTTCAAAATGCAGAAAAGGAAGAGAGAAGGATCAAGGGAGGATTGGTGGTTGGGGCTGTATCATAGCGGAGACACAACTTTACATCAAGCGTCGACTAAGCCTCTCAATAAGAACCAGCACGGGCAGGCTTACACTTAGACCAAGAGACAAAGCCGCCATTTACTGGTCCCTAATTGGAAATCTGTTACCATGTTTCACTTTCTCTGCCGGCCTCACAGGAACTGAAGTGTTCTCCCTCAGTGTCCTGGGCGATGGTATTTATAGAGGCCATTTAGTCTGACAAAGCTCTTATCACCTCACAGGCCCATGATACATCATTGTCGAATGCTGACTAGGTGAATCTTCACGGAGAGAAGCATTTGACTCCCCCCTGTCTTCCCTTATGGTCCTCACGGTAGCACATCCTTCAGACACACATACACAACCTCACACCGTCACCCACGCCTGTTGACCTGATCTGTTCCTGGACCATACTAAGACCTAGCGGAAAGAACAAAGGAAAATGGTGGAGAACCAGTATTCAGAGAGCAAGTATTCCGAGAAAGAAAGAGAAAAGAAAGTGAGGCGTTGAAGGTTTGTCAGGACCCCTAGACGAAACACCGCAGACTGACCCAAGGGCCGGTTCACGCCCTATAGGCTCTAATAGATGGGATGTTGTCTTAACATACAGATGGAATCATTACATATAATATTTTCAGATTGTCAAATGGTATCAAAATCCTTCAACAGGCATGTTAGTAATCCAGGCCAGACTGGTCCCAGTCTTGGTAAGAAGATAAAGCTGTCATGCAGTCATTTGGGGGCCAACCAAGAGCTGGCTGGAGGGGTGTAGATCACTCCCTAAGCCTGGAACAATGGCCATGCTGTGTGTGTGTGTGTGTGTGCCTGTGTGTGTGTGTGTATCTGTACACAGGCATGTGTGGTGCGTATGTATTCGTGCACGTGCGTATCTGTGTGTGTGTCATGCTAGAATGCGGGTCACAAGTGTGTGGAGCAGACCGCATAGCGGAGACAAGAATGTGTGGGTCTTAGTGTGTGTCCCTCTGGTACACCAAACAAACAATGAAGGGTTCCTGGGCTGCATGGCTCTTCTGAAAAATCACTGAGGGCCTCCTGACAGACCCAGAGCTGTACCAGGAAAGGTTTGTTTAAACAGAGGTAATGGACATGGTGTGTGTGTGTGTGTGTGTGTTTATGTGTGCGTTCTGTAGGTTGACTATATGAGCACACTTCTTCCTTATGAAAGATTGTTTGTGTGTGTGTGGTAAAATGGGCAGTAATTCATGCCTGTGCCTTAAAATGTGTGCACAGTATAAGTGTATATGTGTCTGTGTGGCTAAGTGGGAGTTGGAACAGAGCGTGTGTGTGTGTGTGTGTGCATCAGAGAGAGGCAGTCTGTAACATGGGGAATGTGTTTAAAGTGGTCTAATGGCTCCACATTAGACTTCAGAACTACTGTGGTTAGAACCAGCTCTGCTGTATGTGTGTGTATGTGTATGTATGTGTGTTGTGTGTGTGTGTGTGTGTGTGTGTGTGTGTGTGTGTGTGTGTGTGTGTATTGGTTCACCAATGTAGGGTGGTGCCTGCAACCTGCTTGCCAAATGGAAACATGGCTTGACAAACTGTACTGTAGGTACACTGTTGAGCTGAGAAAATATTACTTCAAGAGCGTAATTCATATCACCCTGTGAGGACGTTTGTGTGTGTGTCTCAGTGCATGTCTGGGTGCTTTTTTGTGTGTGGCTTTACCTTAACACTCTACAGTGTAGCTCTGCTGTAGAGGTCCTGGAGCCACAATTTTACACAACTCAAGACCTTTTGGATTCACAAATTGGAGCAAAGTGCTAAATTGTTACCTCCATTAAACCTTTATGGGTTTCTGTTCTTGTCTCCTTTTATAAACATCTTTAAAACACAAGGAAACAGCAGAACACATTAGTCCAGGTTAACAGAGGACAGGATCCGTTCCGCCCCAAATTGTTTGTCAGGGCCAAAAAACAAGAGTAAAGGAAATAAATACCACCCCAAACATGAGTGAGCATCTGGTTCCATGCCCGAAGTGGAAACCTACGCACACGACACACAGGAACACAGGAACACACACGCACACGACACACAGGAACACAGGAACACACACGCACACGACACACAGGAACACACACGCACACACGCCACACAGTAAAAAAACATGTGTGTTTTTACTGTACTGCTGGCTCTGTGATTATTACAGGGCCTGCAAAAGGGCTGTCACGGAGTGGGGCGGGTGGCTTGTGTGTGTGTGTCTGCAGGGCGGTGGCCATGATGCAGCCAGCGATGTGACATCACCAAGTGGGTGGCAGTGAGGCATTTAATCTAGCTCAACCCAAGATCCTAATGTTCACCAAGCCTCTATGTGTGTATCTCTGTGTGTGTGTGTGTGCTTCAATGTGTGTATCTGTGTGTGTCTGTGACTATGTGTGTATCTCTGTGTGCCTCTGTGCCTCTGTGTATGTATCTGTGTGTGTGTCTGAGCCTCTGCGTGTGTGTCTGTGTGTGTTCCTCTATGCGTGTATCTGTGTGTGTGCGTTCTGGTCCAGTAGTGGTGCTGGGCCGGACGGGGGAGTTCTGGATCTCGAGTATCAGTCTCTGGAGCCAGGCCCACTGGGACCAGGAGCTGCACAGCTGGAGGTTCTGCTGCTGACAAATTATCCCCATTCTGATCCAGACCAATCCTATTACCGGTTCTGATCCAGACCTTGGCCATTACTTTGCTGGCTCGGTATGGGAGTCTGCCCCACACGAATATGGACCCATCCCAATATATGTCTGTGCGTGCATGCTCGCGTGTGTGTGTGCATGCTCGCGTGCATGCTCGCGTGTGTGTGTGTGTGAGACCACAGTGCTGGACCAGGCCATGGTGGTATCTTGTACATTGAATATGACCATGTTTCTTCTTTCTTTCCATTCCTCTGTCTTTCTTCTTCTCTCTCTTTCTATCCTCCTCCCTTTCTCTAGCTCTCCGACTGACTGGGATCTGTGCTCAAGCACACGCACAACATGCTTCAGCTGCCGCGGCGGTGTTCCTCTGTATGTCTGCCTGTGTTTGGGTCTGTTTTCTGTCTGTCTCTATTTTCGTGTTCTCTCCCTCTTCTCTCTTGTTCTCCCCGTCTCTCTCTCTCTTTCTCTCCCTCTCTCTCTTCTTTCTTTTTCTCCTTGTCTCTTTCTCTCTCTTTCCATCTCTCACCTGGCGTGATGCCTGTCAACATAAACTGTGCTTTCCTTCCTTTTGCTCCTTGCTTCTGATCCAGCCACATCCTCCTGATTGCTTTTCGATCCAGAGTCCCTTCAAGCTCTTCTGCTCCAGCCAGCTTTAGGTTGAGAGGGCATGGAGATGGGATAGTGTGTGTGTGTGTGTCTGTGTGTGTGTGTGGATCAGTATTTGTGTGTGCGTGCCCCATCCTGAGGACAATGAACGGCATCTTGGGGTAAGGAAGAAACATTCAAATCAAAGCAGAGGAATGTGCCGGATAAATCTTCAGATCCGTCTCGGCTTACCTCCCAGCCTCTGCTTGCTGTGAGGAGTGGGGAGATCAGCTCACGGAGGACTGACCACACGGGACGACCAAACACTTCTCTTCAATCCAGTTTGTCCTTGTACAAACTTCAAAAATAGTATAGTAAATCGTTTTTGGGGTACAAAATGTCAATGTTGTTATTGTTTTGTCCATGTCTTGGACATTGATTGAGCATGGTGTGAGAAAGCGTGCGTGTGTGTGTGTGTGTGTGTGCACGCACGTGCGCATGTAGCTGATGGGGAATGTGTGCATCCTACATTGCCGTAGTTGCACTGGCACACACAGAGTGACACACACAAAAACAGACACGCAAATACAGGCACACACACAAACTCACATCGATGCAAGCTAACTTTCACTGCAATTCCGGACACTTTTGGAGAGCGTTTCGTTAGTGCTCAGTGAGGAAGCAGGGGATTGGCTGAGAAAGGAGTGTTCTGTGACCAATTTGAAACAGCACCTTGCTCCTGGGTCTCTGCATACCCATGGACACACACACACACGCACACACACACACAGGTCTGAACCAGCATCACACTTACACATCCCAGCACAAAAGATAGAGAGATTTGGAGTCATGATGATAAGAAAAGCCTATTTCAAATATTTAAGGTTAACGCCTCCTCTGTTTCACTAACTGCATTAAGAAGTGTTATTATGAGCTGGGAGGTGCACACAAGTATTTCAGTTTCAGATGAATTGTCCATTTGTAAGTACAGGTACAATATAATTATTTGGTTGTCCTCCTCTTGACAATCCCCAGCAGCCTATCTAACCCTACAATAAATAATCTCAACCTATAATGAACACTGTAAATCCAAACCTACATGAGCTGTTGTACTTATGAATAATACATTCAGTAAAACAAAGTCATACTGAATAATTCACCTACCCATACGTACATGGAAGCAGATGGAAGCAGAGTAAAGGGACTTGTGTGGGCAGATGGGTGAGATGGAGTTTGATGGAGTGCATGGGTCCAGTTGGAGCAGGGGAGGGTAGATGGGCAGATAGTTCGGGGGTGACACACACACTCTGTAAAGTACCGCCCTACAGTACATTCATGCTGTACACACGCATCTGCTTTTAATAGACGACAGAATGGTATGAACATTTAGAAAGAGTGTCGAACGAACACATGCATCTTCCTGCATCTCCGTCTCTCTGCAGGGTCAAACATCCATCTCTGTTGACAGGATACTCGCCAATGACATGATTCACATCACAGTGTGTGTGTGTGTGTGTGTGGAAGGCAGGGGGGTGTACTGGCATATGATAACAAACCTAGGACAGAATTCTGTTTAGGGCACGAACAGAGATGCATATGAAAACAGCTCTAAACGCACCTTCTAGTTTGAACTCAGATGTTGTGTGAGCGTGTGTGTGAGAAAATGTGTGTGTCTGTGTACGTGTGTGAATCTGTACATACAAGACGTATTTGTATACGTGCATGTGTGTGCGTGTGTGTGTGTGTGTGTGTGTGTGTGTGTGTGTGTGTGTCCTTCTGGCACCTGTGATTGTTGATGTAGGCAGTCTGAAGTCCCAGGCGTTTCTATGCTCCTAAAATGTGTGTGTGTGTGTGTGTATTTCACTTCTGTCCACACCGATCTCGCTCACACACTGGCTGATAGAGACCAGTCAGCAGCCAGGGAGCTACAAACTGAACAAGGATGAAGAGATTCTCTGTGAGAGAGTATTGAAGTGACAGTCCTGAAGGTTGCCACTACAGCTGAGCCAAACAAGAATGTGAAACAACATGTGTGAGCCAAACAAGAAAGTGTGTGTGTGTCTGTGTGTTTGCATGTGCATGCACACTATATGATTGTGGGTGTGCATGCACACATGCATGTGTGCATGTGTGTGTGTGTGTGCATTTGTGTATATGTGCTTGTGTGTGATTGGACTGTAAGTGTACAAGTGTGTGTGTACTTGTGTGTGTGTGTGTGACTTGGGTCCTGCCTGCTCCGTGCATCCCTGTTCCTCATTAGGTGTCTGTCATGGTGCCAGAATCAATAAGCAAAGACTGGAAACAAAAAAAAGCCTCCGCCACTCTACTCAGTTTGTGAATGGACAGAACATTAGCAAATTCCTAAGTGTTTACAAACAACCTCTTTTCGCTACGGTAACAGGGCCCCACGTACCTTTTCATGGGTCAGTCCCTCATTTTTTCCTCCCAGTCTTTGATGAGAGAAAGGAAAAGAGAGAGAGAGAGAGAGAGAGAGAGAGAGAGAGAGAGAGAGAGAGAGAGAGAGAGAGAGAGAGACAGTAGTAAGACAGATCGAAAGATAGAAAGAGATTTCGATTCTGGCCGGGACAGTGCTTGTGCAAAATCTAATTCTGTCGTTATTGTGTTCGTGCAACACTCCCAAATACACATGAAAGTGTTTAGCTGTTTTTTTTCTTTCTTCATCCTCCTTGCTTCTCTCGGAACCCCCCCCCCCCCCACACACACACACACACACACACAAACACACGCCAACCCCCCTTTCTGTCTCAACGTTTTAGATGACGCATCTGTTTCCATACATTGTTGCATGTTTGCTGGCAAAGACAAGCCTAAACCAAGGGTAGGCTGGTGTGTGTGTGTGTGTTTGCGTGGGTGTGTTGGATGTATTTGTCATCTTTGCCATAAACACACCTGCATCATGTTAAAGGCTTCCATGTGCTGGAACCCAATCACTACATACAGAAGGGGGTGGGATAGCAGAGAGAGAGAGAGAGAGAGAGAGAGAGAGAGACTGTGTGTGTGAGAGAGAGAGAACGAGAGAGAGAGAGAGAGAGAGAGAGAGAGAGAGAGAGAGAGAGAGAGAGAGAGAGAGAGAGGGTCAAGCCAGGTAAAGAAGTAAAATAGAAGAAATATGAATCAGGCCTTGGAGTTGGGCACTGGGACAGAGAGGTAAATAAAGACATCATTCTTTCTGAATACTAACTCCTCTACCAACCCAAATCTCTCTCTCTTTTTCTCTCTCTCTTTTTCTCTCTCTCTTTTTCTCTCTCTCTTTTTCTCTCTCTCTTTTTCTCTCTCTCTCTCTCTCTCTCTCTCTCTCTCTCTCTCTTTTTCTCTCTCTCTCTCTCTCTCTCTCTCTCTCTCTCTCTCTCTCTCTCTCTCTCTATCGCTCTGTCTCTCTATCTCTCGCTCTCTCTCTCTCTCTCTCTCTCTCTCTCTCTCTCTCTCTCTCTCTCTCTCTCTCTGACCCACTTCAGATGTACGATAGTGGTTTGATGTGATACATGGCCCTGAACAGCAAGGGGAAGTCTTTCAGTGCAACACTTCCACACGCTCAGGTCCATGAATCCAGAACAACCTGTCATCTCATCACGCAACTTCCAGCCACAAATGATTACAAAGCACCGTAGATTTGATCAAGATGCATGACTTACGTTAGGATACAGTCATGGATAATATTGCTGGCCTTCCAGGTTAGTCTGAAAAATATGCCTCTCCTCTCAACCACTAAAGGACTTTGAGCCCCTCCTGAATGCGTAGTAAATCATGTCAGCTGTTTCTAGGAATTGGACGTAGCTCTCCGTCTCAGTTAGACCTCCTCTGCTCCCTCAGAGATTCCTGGAGAGCTGAGGCCACCCGTTGGGCTGAGAAAAAGTGTTCGGCACACACACAAACACACACACACACACAACACACACACACAAACTCACACACACACAAACACACACAGATAATATGTTCCCCATGTCCCCACTACAGCCAGACCTCTCAAATGTTGTCGCCAAGACACAGCATGAGATGATTCATGTCACACACACACACACACACACTCTAACCACACACCACGACAGCAATGATCCCCAAAGAAAACGTTCAGAAACGTGTGAGACAAATAGCTTTCCAAAGTTTGCTGATAACGTTTTCCAAATGGCAACGCAACGGTGTATGGAAACATGAAAGCAGCGATGGAGAGATCCTCCTCTCATGCACTAGGTGCAGGACAAACACCTCCCCTTGGAACGCCCCATCGCGCCCACTTCCCTCCTCACTCTCTCTCTCTCTGTTCTCTCCTAATGATGAGGGCTCTGATTCCAGCACATTCAATTCCAACTGTAATGACTGCCAGACATGGATGGAGAGAGAAGAGAAAAGAGAAGGGAGGAGGAGGAGGGCGAGAGACAAAAAGAAAAAAAAGAAGAAAAAAAAAGGAAAAAAGGAAAGAAAGAAAGAATGAAAGAATGAAAGAATGAAAGACAGGAAGAATCAGTTCCACTCTGGGTCAGTGCACTGTCCAACATGTCCACAGCTCCAGTGATGAAATACCAGAGATACTTGCCTGTGTTGTTCTCACATGGGCTCGTTGGTGCTATTATCCGAGGCATGCTGTGGAAGTGGTTTATGTAATGGGACGAGGACCCCACGTTCTCTGGAACAAACTCTGTGTGTGCTCTCTCTCTCTCTCTCTCTCTCTCTCTCTCTCTCTCTCTCTCTCTCTCTCTCTCTCTCTCTCTCTGTCTGTCTGTCTGTCTGTCTGTCTGTCTCTCTCTCTCTCTCTCTCTCTCTCTCTCTCCTCTCTCTCTCTCTCTCCTCTCTCTCTCCTCTCCTCTCTCTCCCTCTCTCTCTGTCTCTCTCTCTCTCTCTCTCTCTTTCTGTGTGTGTGTCTGAACTCCAGCCAGCCCATGCTGGAGACTTGGTGGACAGGATAAATCCAGGTCAGATTAGGGGCAGTCCAAACCTCCCATGTAGAAATGCAACATTACTTTGTGGTTGTATACATGCTTGTGTGTGTGTTCCTGTTTTGTGAGCGCAAATACTAAAGTTCTTCTGACCTTAAAAATAGGATCCCTTCTACATGTAGGTTAAGGCCTCTCAATCACAAGACATTTTCACCAGTGATGTCAAACTGCCAAATGTCAACTCACTGCATTCCCTGACTGAACTCTATTCTGATGTTACCGTAAGATGAAGGTTTAAATAGCTGAACACAGTTGATGTCATCAAGTCAGACTTTTCATTGGCTGAACACAGCTGATATCATCGGAGGAAGTCTGGCTCTAGCTTCGTTGCTGTTCTATAAACCTCAGCTGTCACTCAAGACAGCCTTTTGAAACCCCCCTGGTGTGCTTGACAGTCTGTCTTTACATCTCTGTGTTCACCCCCCCCCCCCTCTCTCTCACACTCTCTCTTTCTCTCTCACACACACATACACGCACACACAAGTAGAACACAGTGACACACACGGGCGTAGCTGAATGGTTTTCAAGGTGTCCGTAAGGCCTCCGAGGAAGAGCTCTATCCGTCTGGACCGGCAGTCGTATCAACACACCAGCTGATGTTTTCCTGCTGGTCAATCCCTTCACTGTGCTCTCAGAAAGAATGTGCAAATGTGCTCCCAGGCTTGGCAAGGGGGGGTGTGCGAGCTCGTGTGCGTGTGTCCATTACAGTCACGTCAACAGAGTCATCACTCATGGAGAATAGTGTATACACTTGACGGGTTTAGCTCTGCCGGCGGGCGATGACGGACAAGCCTTTCAGGGAGGGAGGGAGGGAGGGAGGGAGGGAGGGAGGGAGGGAGGGAGGAGGGAGGGAGGGAGGGGGGAGGGAGGGAGGGAGGGAGGGAGGGAGGGGGGGAGGGGGGGAGGGAGGGAGGGAGGGGGGGAGGGAGGGGGGAGGGAGGGAGGGGGGAGGGGGGGAGGAGGGAGGGAGGGGGGGAGGGAGGGAGGGAGGGGGGAGGGGGGGAGGGGGGAGGGAGGGGGGAGGGAGGGAGTAAAAGACTGGAGATTAGGTACCTCTCAGGCCCTTTCTCTTTGTCCAAGAGATGCATGTTTGAGACAGAAAATAGCACTCTGTTTCTGTTCTGAGGGAAAAGGGGGGGGGGGGGGAGAAAAGAGAACTTTCTCTCCTCTACTGTTACAAATCTATGGCTGAATAGCCTTGTACTCCAGACTCTCAGCTTCCTAACGACCTCTTCTTCTCCTGTTTTCCGCGGCCGATCGGGAGAGGGCAAGTACAGGAAACCCTCGTTCGGTCGGAACCTGGAGCTTGTTAGTGCTCTTCGCACTATTTATGCAATTCTACCTCTGAGGCCGTGTGCGTGTGTTAAAGGTGAAGGGTCTGGGGCAAAGCAGAGCATGTGTGTGTGTTGGTATAGTGACCTGGGGTCTTGAAGCAGATGAGGTTGGTCGTGAGCTTCACAGATCCACAAGCAGTTGACCCGTAGCTCCTCCCAGTATAAAATACCTCTGCCCCTGTATCTCTGATCTAGCGTTCCCATATCGATGTTCAAAATGCCTTCATACCCGTTACACCTTTCAAAACCTCTTGTTAAAAGGTTGGGACGTCACACACGCCACCCACATATCCGTCCACCCTATCATTAGCAACCTGTCTGTCCGCCCCGTTGCACTGGTTGGCTGTCAGCCTTACGGCTTATGACTTTATTGGCTATAAAAGTTAACCATATGGTCCGGAGAGGTTGGGTCTAACGACAAGTCCAGGGTCAGATGTTTGGGACAGCCTTGGATGGGTTCAGTGTAGGAGTTGGGGTGTTTGATAGGTGTCATGGTACAGCAGCATGTCATAAGCTCTCACACAAGCTTCAAGGACTTTTAAGGTCGACCTGTCAGACGGACTGACTTCTAGAAACTTCCGAGTGCCGGAGGATATGATCATGTGGACTGTGACACAGGGCCTTTCTGTCCATGTGCCAAACAATTTGCAACATTCCGCGCCGTTGCACGCTTTTAAACGTAACTCGGTGAAATGGGGATAAACGGGCGCCACCCATGCAGTTGACAGGGAGGTGAGCTAGCCCAGGTCTGACTCCTCTCTCTCCCTCTCTCTCCTGCCATGGCAGCCTGCTCAAGGCCACATGCCCTATTTCATTACTCCGAACAGACCAGCTGTATTGTAACTACAACCAATTTCCTTGCAGTCTATAAAGATGTCAATCAAAATCATACTGAACAGGGGAGTGGAGGTGGGTGGGAGGGGGTGGGGGGTAGGGGCGGGGCCGGCTCTTAGAGGGAGCTGCAGGATTCCGGACCAGATGTCAGCTAGTTGCAACCGAGGGCGCAGGGGGGCGCGGGTGGGGGGCAGGGGAGTAGCGGTGCATTCTGGGAGGGAAATGTTTACCTCCATGTGCCAGACCGAGACAGGGGGATGGAGAGGCACTTCACTGAGTGCCTCTCCGTCCACAATCAACATCGGTGTGACGACAGTGTGACTTTCCATCAAATGATAGCAATTTGTGTATATGTGTATTGCTCTGGGGGTCTTGAGCAAGAGGTTGTCTGAAATACTGTATATTCCATACTTACGTCTGTCTCAATATTTTCAAAATCATCACCCCAAGTCAGGCCAAAGGATTTCTTTAAGATTCATTTATTAAAGTTATAAACAAAGAGACAAATAAGTTATAATATTTTATTTGTTAGAATTCTATCAGTGTTTGAACATTAATATTTAGAGAGCTAGTACAATTTCTACTTTCATGGCTAGCCTTTCACAAACCCATAGAAACAGATGGATGAGTTCTTGCTCTCTCCTATGGTAACATAATACTGAAGAATGGGGACCTGTTGTCAATGTTGTCTGAGAGCAAGTTAGCAATGAAAGTGTGCACCTTCAGGTTTTCTCTGTTACGGTATCATTACATATAAACTCTTTAAAATATACTTCTGTCAAATAACTTGACAACTACTATGTACACTACAAAAATAAATTTTCATATAAATAAATTATATGGCATACATTTATCTTTGTAACTGAAACAGCATATATCCACGCCGACCAAAGACAAAATGGCAGTCAGGGAGAACCATTGATTACTTTTTTTCCTTTTAAAATCCTCTAAGAGCTATGATGAGACTTGTAGTGTAAATGTTATATACTCTTTTTTTCCTATTTAACATTAGTAAGCACTTTATACAGATCAACATCCATTAGTGTAAAAACAGAACTGTAATAGTGTTTTTCAATAGACATAAAAATCCCTGCATTTGTTATCCACTGGCATTTATGACCAATAATGAAAGAAAAAAACAAACATCTTATAATACAAAAATATAAATATCGCAAAATCGAACTTGGAAAAACAAACCGAACATCATCAACAAAATTAATAAAATAGTTGCCAGCCATGACTCTCTCCGTTGCTGCCAATGTGACACGAGGAGAGGACACGAACACAAACACAAACGTCATCCACGCAAGCAGCTCAACCAACATGGAGGACGACGGGGGGAGGGCAAAGGCTTCTGGGAGAACAGGACAGACCCGGTGACACGTGTTGGACAGGAAGTCCGAGAGTGTGGGGGGAGGCGGGGGGGGGGGGGTTGTTGAGCAATGTGGATGCTCGCCTGGTTCAGGGGAGTTGAGAAGGGTGGTAGGGGTGGGGTTTGGGGGTGCTAAGTAAGCCGAGCTGGCGAGATGCGTGTGAGATGCGCACGCACGCACACACACACACACACAGCGGCCGACTCGTGGCAGGGGGGGTGGGGGGGCCTGGTGAACCCTGACCCCTGAGGCTCTCGCCTGCGCCATTTGGCAGTTGAGGGGGAACTTCCAATTAGTGTCATGGCGTTATGTTGTGGAGTTTTATGAGGTGAGGTCAGTGAGGACGGCTGGGGAGAAATTGAGGCCAGTTGTCTGTGCTGTCACCGAGGAGGGCAAGGACACACACACACACACACACACATACACACACACCAGGCATCATTAGGCCAGGTATCATTTAACCCTTGGCAGGCTGGATAGTGTAGCTTATTGGAGAACTACAAAAATGGAGGAGAGGAACAGATATGTGACTATGGATGGTCTACTCTAGTCAGGTGGGTGTTGTTCTAGTAGAGCATCCCTAGATTTAGCTTATCACCAGAAACAAACCACAGATGTGGTCCAATGGAATACGGATGGGAGAGGCCAAAGGTTAAATGCTTTTGGGGCCATTTACAGTGAAACAAGCGCAAACCAACGACAACAGACAACGACACGGACAGTGTGATGAAGTTGAGAGGACAAAAACAAGTTTTCAATGCAGAGGCTAAAACTATGGAGTGACACGTTACAAAAAATACTATTCTTCTTCATATCTGCATCTTAAATAGCACGCATAGCGTGTGTCAAAAGTTCAACAGTAATTGTTTCATAAACTACCACAGGTTTGTGATAAGCAATTAATCGTTTAAAAAAAGTGTTCTCTTTATACATTAATGCACACGCACGCACGCACACCACGCACCCACACACACACAGTACAGACACGAGAGCCCTGTGGAATTAATCTAACAGTTTCTCATGGATTCAATGAGCTTATTTGTTAGTATATGTCTTAAGAGATGTATCTGATGAGTTAGCTGAATGGAACTGGTAAAGTTCCACTTTGCACAGCCCTCCACACACACATACAGTACATACAGTATGTACACACACACACACACACACACACGCACACAACCCCCCCACCCCCACATACACTCACACAAACTCACTCACAAACACACAATTACCCCTTCCGAACTTAAAAAACATTGCATAGAATTATACATGTACATTACAAAATATTTCAAGCAGCAAAAATGGATGCTGAAATGTCTAGATGAACCTTCTTCACGGCACAGATCCACAGATGAGTGAACAGTAATCAGAGATCTCTCTTTCTCTCTCACACACACACACACACACATCCCTATACAGTACACAGACACACATGCACGCCATCCAAAATGACATTGCCAGTCTGTAAAAAAAAAAAAGAAAAAAAAAAGGAGTTTGTACAGCTCCTAAATTATAGCTACTTTTTTTTTCATATTTACATATGTGTACATCTTTTAAATATAGATAGAAATATCTAGGGCAATAGTCCGCTGGGTTACAGTAAGAATCAGCACCGCGGGGTCACCCCTTGTGGGTATCTGTGTGCCTGGGACAGGCCGGGCCGGGCTGAGCTGGACTGAGCTGAGCCGGAGGACTCAGTCACCCGTGGGAGGAGGTCATCTTTGGCTGTTGTGATTCACCTCTCCACCACTGGAAAACCAACAACACAGACAGAGCTGTCACGATCCTCGGACCGCACAGCCACACACGCTAACAGTGTAGTCTAACAGTGTGGATGATGGTGTCGCTAGGCTACTGTGTAGGCCTACCTCAGCTGGGTCGCGGGCCACAGTTGCTATCAGCTGCCTCACACTCCATATCCTGGAGTTCCATGGCGTCCATCTTGGCTCCCCGCTGCCCCGTCATGGCCTCCTGTGGCACGTGGGGGTCCTGGAATACAGGCTCCTCCTCTGCCACCGGAGACCCCGCCCCTGCTGCCTGGCAACCGCTCGTCGCTGAGTATCCTGGGTACGACGGAGCAGTCGGGGGGGTCTGGGTGGAGAGAGGGGCCGAATGGACGGCGACGGTCACAGAGGCTGAGGCCGTCACCGTGGTGATGGGTTGGCAGTAAGGGGCGGGGTTAGGGTGATGGTGATTGGGCCTGGGGTTGTGATGGGGGCGGGCCCTGTGCTGCCTGTGGTTGGAGGAGGGGTGGTGGCCCCCCTGGGCGGAGGAGGGGTGGTGGCCAGGGCCCCCGGTCTCAGTCGCCGTCTCAAAAGCGTCCATGCGCGGGCGGGATGGGGGGAGAGAGGACGGCTGCTGGTGGCTTTGGGGATCTCTGGTGCTGTAGCTCCTGGATGCTCTGGGCTGGGGGACTGAGGGGGGGGCTGGCATGGCCTGGGGGAGGGGGGGGGGGGGAGACAGACAGAACAACACAATCAGAACCAGCTCTTATGGAAATGGGAGAATCCAAGCAGAGGCCTATACTAGTTATCATGTTTCATTGCTTGTAGCCACCCTCCCATTCAAACAGATTTCCCTCTGACCAGAATCTGGTTGGGCCAATCACAACCATTTATCTGATACGGGGTGGGTTTGATACGATGGCTGTGGCAGAGGAGCATCGTTGAGGCATTTATGTAAAATACCAAGTCGCAGCTCTACACAAGTCGCAGCACTTTTCCTGACAAACTGCACACGCCACGACGCAAGAGGTCGTTACCGAGGAGACAGAGTAGGCCATCTGCGGGTCCGTCTGTCTGGCCGGCCGCCTGGAACCGAGTCCCAGCCGCACCTCCTCGGTCCTCCCGGCTCGCCCCCTGCTGGTGTGGAGGTCGTACTGCCTCAGCTCCTGGCTGATGCCCGACACCGTGGTGTTGGAGCTGTACTCCGAGTCGGACGAGTCGGAGCCGGTCCCCGACGTGGCGTGGCGAGGCCCCACCGAGAAGTGGACGGCGTGGGGAGGGGCCTCCGGGGAGGGGGTGGGCAGGCGGCTACGGCCGTCCACTGGGGACACCTGGGAGGGGGGAGGGGGGAGGAGTAGAACCAGGCAGAAGTCAGCTGTGTGTGTTAGAGAGGGGGAGATGGAGAGAGACACAGAGAGAGAGGAGACAGAAGGAGAGAAAAGAGAAAGAGAGACATAAGTAGAAAGAGGCAACATAAAGAGATAGGGGAGAGAGAAAGGGAGAGAACAGGAGAGAAAGAGAGGAGGAGAGAGAGAGCGACAGAGAGCCACTGATAGAAGTTGGCACCCACTACAGAGGAGAGGTGATCTTACCTCTGGATATGGTCCAAAGTATGACAGCAGCACAGGCAGGAGGACCAGTCCATTCAGAACGCCCAGAACAGTGAGAATAGCCAGTACTGCAAAGAAATACCTGCAGCCACCAAAAAACACCTGTTACACACAGCTACAACACACACAGTCAAAGACACAATGGGCCAAGACACAATCTAATTACAGTATCATAACAACAGACACTGCCTACATTGAAATACTGTGCGAATGGGTTAGGGTTCGAAATCCTGGCGAAAAGCTTTGCTCGAGTCTGCCTGTGTTCTGTAGGTGAGATTAGTCTTGTTTAGCACTAGCTTTTAAAAATCCCATCACCAGAATAACAACTGAGCGCAGATTCAGAATCGCATTCGAGCTCACGTATCAACAGGACAGAGCATCTGTACGTAAGCAAAGCGTTAGCCACGGGGAACAACAGGGGACAGATCCGACTGACGACAGGACAAACCGCACAGCCACAGGAGACCCAGGATCAGACATGGAGACATGGGGCAGAGATGAGCAACATCCAGCACCGCACACGCATGCAGTAATACCTCCACCTAGACAGCCCACCCCAGCAGCACACGCACACACACACACACACACAACGCACTTGCGCGTGACCCACGCGCGCAAACAAGAACAGAAAATGTACCTGGTGTGTTACCAAGTCCTGCCAAAGAGGGTTAGTCTTTTAAGAAGCCGCAGAGAGAAAGGGAGGGAAGTGTAATTAGCTGGAGTTGGTTAATTCAAAGGCATGGAAAAAAAGAGAGGGAGAGGGGAAAGGGGAGATTGAGGATGGGGAGGGAGGGGGGGGGGGTGTATAAGCAAACACGGAGAAAACAAAGCAGTCAGGAATGTGGAGCGAGGGAGAGGGAGGGGGGGGGGAGAAAATGGGGGGATGAGGGGAGAAAAGAGGGGAGCTGGGAGAGGGGGGCACAAAGGACAGGGGCCTCTCTCTCTCTCTCCCTGTAAAAAAAAAAGAGATGGTGGAGCAAACAAATGAAGTGAAGGGTATAGAATTTAAACAATTTAGTCTAGAAGGAAGAGAAGGGGGACCTCTGAGTGCTCCACCCCTCCCTGGCCCCTCTGCTTCTCTCTTTCTTTTCCCCCTCCGCCTCTCTTTCTCTCCCTTCTTTTCCAGCTAAGCCCCTGTGAAATTCCCGGGCGCTCCACAATCCCCCAGTCTAATTAAATCTCCAATGTATCAGGTAAGACCCCCCAATCTCCACTCTAAATCCCTCCCTCCCTCCTTCCCTCCTTCGTTCTGTCTCTCTATCTCTCTCTTTCTCTCTCTCCCTACACTACAGCTCCTTCATTCAGGAAGGCTTTCCTTTTGCCTCTACTACTCCTGTACCCCCCCCCCCCCCCCGCCCCCCCACCACCACATTTGGGTTCAAGTTGCTCCTGCCCTGGCCGCTGCTCATTAGGCACAGGGACACACCGGAGCATGTTTACTTTGGAATTTGTGTGTGTGCGTGCCCTGTGAGTGGAGAAGGGTGCACGTGCGCGTGTCTGTATGTGCGTGTAACATACTCTTCTCTTCTCTTCCCCTTGCTTGAGCTCGTCCTCACGGTGTTTTATGAAAGTGGACGACAAGGTGAGGGGGCAGTGCGTGCGTGAGAGTGTGTGAAAAGAGCGGTCTGGAGGGGCTCCTGCTCGCTGATGTGAGTCTGTGTGTGTGTGTGTGTGTGTGGTGCAGACTGTGTAGAGGGGAACAGAGCACGGCTGAGACACAGTCCATGTCCAGCGAGCATGGGTGGTCAACTACACAACAGAGAGAGAGAGAGAGAGAGAGAGAGAGAGAGAGAGAGAGAGAGAGAGAGAGAGACAAACAGCGAGACAGAGAGACAGAGAGACAGAGAGACAGAGAGAGAGAGAGAGAGAGAGAGAGAGAGAGAGAGAGAAAGAGAGAGACAAAGAGAGAGATAGAGACAAAGAGAGAGAGAGAGGTTCTACACTGTATATCAGGGAATCATTGTCTCTTTTTACTCGTCTCATCACTTCAAGAGCATCTCTCCCAACATTGTGGCCGCTACGCTATCTATGAAACACACACACACCCACCACACCCACAGGCCACATACCATGCTGAGTGCACGACCGGGCTGTTTAGAGTGAAAACATTCGCGGGGCCGACAGGGGAAAAAGTCAGGGAAAACATTTCTTTCGGCGCGAGCAGCAAAATACCAGCGTCCCCGTTGTTATTCCGCGGGCCTGGAGAGAGCTGCTGTGTTTGGTGAAACAACAACACCCACTTGAGATGGAGGCAGGAGAGAGAGCCAGGACCCACAGCAGACGAGAGGAGGTGAGGAGAGAAGACTTAGGCCTCCGTCACGACCCTCGGTGTGTGTGTGTGTGTGTCTAGGTCTTGTGTCGGTGTGTGCACTTTTACTTCCAGGCACGCCATCGTTGACCCCCATGATTATAAGGTCAGGGGGCAGGGGTGTGTGCGTGGGTGTGTGCAAGCACTTATGTGTTCCTAGACCACATGAGTGGAGGTAGCCCTGTTTCCTTAAAGTGCCAGGTCACCCAAATGATAAATCTAGCTCGTAAGGATGCAGAGGCATTGGGGGTTAGGGTTGAGCTTGGAGACAAACCAGCGTACTGACTTGTTTAGCAGTCACAATGAAAAGCTCCGAACGATCACAGACGTAGAGAAACTAGCTTGCTGGACCAACCTAGCATTTTATATTCCAACTCTTCCGGAAAGTGTGGGCCAAATCACCTCAGGAGACAATACCCCCCCCCAACAGACACACACACACGGTCCCCCAGTGTGTCTTCTAACTTCCACTTTTCCTTTTGCCTCCAGAACCCCCCCCCCCCCCCCCCCCCCATCTCCCTCCTTATGCTTGTAAATGTCTGGCAAGGCCAGTTAAACAAGCTGCAGGAGATTACAAAAGCCAGAAGACTTTCCAGATCTCTACCTCGCTCCCTACCTCCCACCTTCCCCCCCTTCCCTCCCCATTTCCCCTGCCCTTCAAATCTCCAGCCTGCCCCCGACATCCCCTAAACGTAATGGCGAGTGAGAGAGAGAGAGAGAGAGAGAGAGAGAGAGAGAGAGAGAGAGTGAGAGAAGGGGGGGAAGGAGAGAAGGAAAGAGAGAGAGGCAGTGTGCAGGCAGGGTTTCACCGAGCCGTACGGAGCGAGATCAGGTAGGCACCAGAAGGATGAGAAGAGAGGAGGTATGGGGCCTTAGGGGAGAGAGAGAAAGAGAGAAAGAGAGAGAGACAGAGAGAGGGGGGGGGGTCAGAGGAGTAGAAGAAAGGGATCAAGGAAGGGTAAAAGCAACCTTCATGCATGAGTAGGGTTTCAGGTAGATTCCTGCGTGACAGACAGGCTGAGGCACGGCCTGTGCTCCTGCCCTGACGCCACACGGACCACAAGCTGTGCGAGTGTGTGTGTGTGTGTGGTCTGGGTCTTGCGGCGCGAGTGTGAGCCTCACCTGACGATGAAGTCGAACTCGGAGCCGGCGAGCATCAACACCCCCAGCAGTGTGGAAAAGGCTCCGTCCAGCACCGGAGCAAACATGTGCTCCAGAGCCAACACCGCACGCTTGTTACGGTCCCCGATCGCAGTCAGGAACGCCTGCGACACACACACACACACACATCATACTTTTTAGTTTTGGTTCTCCCCGTCCAGTGTGTGTGTGTGTGTGTGTGTGTGTGTGTGTGTGTGTGGTGTGTGTGTGTGTGTGTGTGTGTGTGCGTCGACTCACCAGGGCGACGTGGACAGTGAACTCCACCCCGATGCCCACGGAGGCGATGAGGATGACCACGGGCACGGCGCTCAGCTTGATCCCTATCAGACCCATCATCCCAAACAGCTCCACCGTCATCAGAGACAGAACCATCACCTGCAACACACACACACACACACACACACACACACGGGTTAAACACACTCACAGCAAACATCTAACATCAAACCACACCTGGGTTAGAAATACCATTTGAAATCGCTTCATCTCTGTGTTTTCCATTTGGACACAATGGAGGGGAGGGGGGGTCGTGGTTGTGTGTGTGTCTGGAGGTTGTGGGATTTGGAGTTTGTAGGGCTAGAGCGGACCGTCGACGCCCACTGTAGCAAAACCGATCCATGGAATGCAGGGACTACAGCACCCACAGTTCAGTTCACCGCCGGCATCTGTCTCTGGGGCTCTCTGAGAATTCCCAGGGATCGGGCGGTGTGTGTCTGGGAGAGAGGGGTTTCGGTATGCGAACATTTCGTTCTATATTGTGAGTGTGTGTGTAACCCAGTGCGTGAGTGTGTGTGTGTGTGTGTGTGTAGTATGTGTCACACGTGTGTGCGTGGGGCTTCTGAGGACCAGGACGGAAGCTGAGCATAAATGCCATTATCAGCTGACAGGTCTCGGGTTACGGGGGGAGGGGGGGGGAGGGGAGGGTGCTTTGAAGAAGGCCGAATGGGGTGGGGGGGGCCTCTGTGTGTGTCGAACCTGTGTGTGTGCGTGCGTGGGCGTGTAGCCTGTGGGTGGTGGTTGTCGGGGCAGATGGGGGGGGGGGGGGTCAGCCCGGGGGGTTTGGGGTGGGGTTATGGGGTGAGGGAGGGGGGGAGGGGGTAGGTCTGGACATAACAAATGGTTGAAGTTGAAGTTCGGCCATAACTTGTCCTTTCATCTGGCTTGTAAAGCCTTAAAGATGAACACGAGTTCCCCTCGCCCCGGTTTAGAGGGCTCCGGTGGCCTGGTCACTGCCTGTCATAAAATACAAACCACTGGAGAGAAAGAGCAGAGCTGTGTGTGAGTGTGTGTGTATCCCAGGAAACTTCCTACAGTACAGTGTAGGGGGTGGTGGGGGGGGGGGCAGGAGATGGATATAAGAGCTTGGGGGTTTTTACAAGTTTAGAGTGGGAGTTGGTTGCCAGGGTAACGGGTGCCGTCCTCCTCATGTATTTGGAGGGCAGTGTCTGGGAGAGCCAGGGTAGACTAAACAAACTGACCCTGACAAAACAGCCCAAGATAAACACGCCGACCGGGGCTAAGATAGCAGCCCCCACACCCCTCCTCCTCCCCCCTCGACCGTTCCCACTCAAACCCCCCCCCCCCCTCAACCTTCCCCTCCCTCGTCCCCCCACATCTCTCCTCCGTCATCGCCTGGAGTCTACCCATCCCGGCCCTTCCACGCCGGACTGAGCGCGTGCGCGGCTGCGAGCGGCTACTCACGATGATGCCGGCCGTCCACGGGTTGAGGAGGAAGAGGGCGCAGACGAGGAATGTGCACGCCAGCACCACGCTGATGGAGAGCAGCAGCCAGTGGCGGAGGCCCACGTACTGCTCCCAGAACAGGAAGGGGTAGCCGTTGGGGTAGGAGGGCAGCCCCTGGCGGCTGTAGTTGCTGCAGATGGCGCGGACGCTCTCGATGGCCTCCACGAACTGGGGCGTCTCCCGGAGCCCGTTGAGGTAGAAGGGGAACTGTGCGTATTCGATGGGCTCGGCGGCAGGTACTGGAGGGGGGGGGGGGAGAGAGAGAGGGGGGAGGGGGAGAGAGGGGGGAGGGAGAGGGGGAGAGGTGGAATTTTTGTTTGCTTGTAGAAGTCTGTGTTGTCTCACATGTGGACTGGTGGAATCAGTCTTACCCATGACTCAGACACATTGGTGTGTGTGTGTGTGTGTCTGGGCATGCGTAGGTCTGCCCGTGTGTGTTCTCGCACATGCGTGCAGGCGTTCTGTGGGTCAGCCTGGCTAATGACACCCTATCTATCCCAGACAAACAGAAGTGTCAGTTCTGACGCTGATCGGGTGTAATTACAATGGTTGAATCCCCCCCATTACAGAACCCTCACTGACACATTCTGTCACACCTGTCCTGTCTCAAAGGGTGCTCACCAAAGTATGATGACTCAATAATACAATGCACACACACACACACACTCACATACACACACACACACTGGCTCATCTGCTTGTGTGTACTCGTGTGTGTGTCTGAAAGTTGAGCATACGTGTGTGAGTGTGTATGTGAGCATGTGTGTGTGTGTGTGTTTGTGTGTGTTCCAGTGCCTGCAGGGTAAGACAGCAGCTAACATGCTCTGGCCCATAATAATCTCCACTATAAATTTCCATTAGGACACCAGCTGGAATTCAGCCAAGCCAAGCCTGCTCTGGGGGTTTCCTGCACACTGCTTATCCAATCACATCTCCCCCCGCCATGCACTTCCTGCTTGTTATCCACTCACGTTTCCCACCCAAGACCTCTCCCGGCTCGTTATCCAATCATGTTCACCCCCTGCAATGAACCTGTGTTTTATCCAATCGTGGGCTGAAATTAAACCGTTTTTCTTGTGTGTCTGCCCGCCTGGTAGGAAAATGAGAACAGGGTGTGAGCAGTGTTGGGGGTCACTGAGTTTTAAGAGTGTGTGTGTGTGTCTGTGTGTCGTGTGTGTCTGTGTGTGTGTGAGTGTGTGTGAGTGTGTGATGCCTTGGGGCCCCTTGGTGGTCAGGATTATGGTATTCACCACAGGCACCATTAGACAGCCACAGCGAGCCCTTCCTTTTAGCCCTACAACCTGAACACACACACACAGACACACACAGACACACACACACTACAGTATACTACCTCACTTAAAACTAACAAGCAGAGAAGGAGCAGTAACTATACAGATGGACTAGAACAAACGACCAGCTTGTGAGTGCTGCTCTCATGTCTGTCAAGACTCCAACTCCTAACTCTCCAAGCTCTCTACCACTCACACACTAAGTGTGTGTATTACATATGTATATATGTGTGTGTAAATATATCGACTCTACATATATAAATATACATGTGTGTGTGTCTGTGTGTTGTCAGTAGTGTGTGGGCGCGCAGCCAGGCGCGTGATTGGTCACTCACTGTTGAGGCGTGTCCTCGGGCATGGCGTCGGAGCGTTCGTGATGCCACTCCGGGGGGTTGGGCCTGATGTTGGCCTGGGAGGCGGCGTACGCCACGGGGTCGTTGCCCACCCACGCCGTCAGGTACACGTAGAACGCCCCCGGGTTGATGATGCCGTCGGCGTCCACCAGGCGCTGCCTCGTCAGCTGGGGGGGGGGGGAGGGGGGGGGGCGGTGAGAAAGGTGCGGGGGTTAATTATTTAATTTAGTAATTTAGAAGGAGTTTTGCTCCCTCCGTCGATTCTGCAGCTTCAAATCAACACCAGGAGCGAGTGCCGGGGGGGTGGGGGGTGGGGGTGGGGGTGGGGGTGCAGCGGGGACAAGGGCACGCTTGCTGGAAAAACTAAACCCCCCCCCCTCTCCAGGTGAAGGGACCACAGAAATGCTGTTTATACATGCATGAGACAGAAGCCCAAAGCTGACCAACTCTGAAAATAAGCACTGAAATATTTCTCCCAATGTCCAACCCAGAGGAAAGTCAACATTCTAACACAGTTTCCCTTCAAATATTCCAGCATTTCCCGTATTTCAACTCAGGAGCTTCCCAGAATTATGGTTCTTGCCATAATACAACATGGAAAATGTCAAATCAGGTCTCTCGGTTGGTGGCAGAGTCTCCTCTACATTCACCATATCCACAATACCCTCCAAATTCTATCCCCCCATCCTTCACCTATTTAGTACATACACACACTGTAGTTATCCAGACTGCAACAAGTACCTCATGCTTTAGGAGTCGAACAAACAAGCATCCTTCCCTCTCCGTCTGTACCTACCTCTCCACCTCTCTACCTCAGTCCCTAGCTCTCACCTCCCTGAGGTCAGTCACCTCCAGAGGGTCAGCGACATCACCGCACACTCCACTCCCCGCTACTAGCCCTCCTCCCCGCTACAAATCCCTCCTTCACCGAGAGCTCCTACCCACCAAGGGAGAGGAGGGGGCGTGGGAGGGGGGGCAGCTAAATAAGGATTTTTTTGGGGGGTGGGGGGGTGGGGGGTGGTGACGGGGGGGAAAAATTGCTAGAGTTAGCGTAACAATAAAAAAATTGGCTGGAGTCCCCCTTGCACGTCTGTGTGTAGTTAACCTGGCTGTTAACACGGGGGGGAAATGCCACCCAGCAAATGAAGGAGAGCTATAAAATAACACAACATCTGTACAAATGTTGCTCGCACTTGCTTCTCCTGACCCCTACGGATACCCAGAATGCCCGGCGCCACACTCGGGAAGCGGCCCCCGCGAGAAGAAAAGACCTCTTGATAGAGGTCGCCTGCTCTCTCTCTCCCTCCCTCCCCCTCTCCTCACCTCTTTATCCCCTTCTTTTTTTTTTCTTTTTTTTTACAATCTTTCTCCCTTTTTTAATTGCTGCATCTCTTCTTTTCTACCTACTCTCAGAAACACACACACATACACACACACACACTGTCTGGTTACAAGGGACACAATGACTGAATGCAGGGAGCAGGGGCAACAGAAGCACATCAAAGAAGGAATGTTTACCCAGAATGTGGCATATCAAACCAAAACATCGAGCGTTGCAATTTGCCATGGCTGGAAAATATCTGTTTTGGATTTGCAAAAAAAAACAAACTACTACTGTCAGTCTGTACGCACCTACATAACACACACACACCGCACACGTCGCAGACACACACACCAGGGTTGCCTGAAAGAGACCACGTGTTTGAGCTCTGCTCACTGAAAGCGGACACAGCAGTCAGGAATAAAGGGGAGATAGAGAGAAAAGGAGAGAGAGAGAGAAAAAAGAGAGCAAGAAACGCTGAGACCGAACGAAAGGAAGAGTGAAGGAAGTAGAGAAAGACTGATTGAAAGGGAGCGGAGGAGCGGAGGAGAGAGAACGAGAGAGAGAGAGAGCGAGGGAGAGAGCTGGATTCCAGAGATCTGGATTGAATTAAGCAGCAGGATATGCAACAACTGTATGTCTTCAAGCTGTCACGGGCAGCGCCTCTGGCGGCCCCCTTTCCCAAACCGCCCTCCGCTTCCCTCACAGGCACAGGAAGTGATGTCACGGGGCTGCACTCAAACATGGGCCATGGCATGCCTACAGCAATAAAGGTGAGCTAACTGGCCCCTTCAAGCGATCACGTATACCCACAAATGTGTGCGAGTGGGTTTTGACTGTGTACTTTTACAGTCAAATAACCCAAACTGCCCGGTGACATGTATATGTATAAAATTTAAAGTGATGGGGTGTTATTATGTCTCACTGAAGTCTTTAGCATGTGGGAATGGGACACACCATCTTCCAGGCTACGTGTGTGTGTGTGTGTGTGTGGGTGTGTGTGTGTGTGTCAGGTACAGGCAGGATGTGTGCAGTGATATCCTAGGTGCCTCCGAATTGTCAGCCGACTCCCACAGTTCGGCTGGACTGAAACTACTGTAAAAGTGTTAAACTGACAGATCTAATGCTGGGGGAGGAATTTAACTGTCAGAACCAGGCACACACACACACACACCCCCACACACACACCCACCCACCCACACCACGGTTGGAGTACGGGATCTCAAGCTTGCAGCAAAGAAATGGAACAAATGGCTGAAATAAAGCCATGATGGCTTTTTCAGAGGCTGATTCCAGCCCTAGCGAGGGCTTTAAATTCCTGGGCTTGGTAAAGTCATCAGAGAGAGAGAGAGAGAGAGAGAGGGAGGGAGAGACAAGGAGGGGGAGAGAGGAGACCGAGAGAGGAGAGGGGAAGGGAGAGACAGACAGACAGGAGAGATGAAGACATACCGTTCACAAGCCGGGTGTCACTCTTCCACTTGCTATGCACCCTTCTCTCTCTCTCACACACACACACACACACAAAATGGAAGTCACTCTTCGCGTATTTCTCGAAAACATTTCGGTGCCAACAGTCTGATGCGAGACAGTAAATCACCCTGCTTCACTGCCAGCGTAGACAGAGCATGAAGCACGTGTTCTCGTTCAGGTCAGCAGCCATGACAACCTAACGGGAAGTGGGCTCGCGACAACAAGACGAGATCTTTCCGTCCTGACAGAAGGGCCCGGCGTCTGACGGTCACCTGGTTGAGGTTGATGGGCTTGTCTCGTCGTCCAGTCTGGACCAGTAGTTTGTAGGCCAGGACGCCGTCGTCGGAGCCGTTTCTGTAGCTGCTGTGAGTGATGTGACCCGCCTCCCAGTCTCTGTCGAACGCTTCCTGCAGACCTGGACACACACACACACACTGTTGCTGCAGTATACTTGAGTTATGTATTTGTGCGTGCTTTCTTTGCGTATCTTAACAGTCGAGCGATTTAGTAAACGCGTGTGTGCGCATGCACTAACGTAAATCTGTGTGTGCGTGAGTGTGTGCCTGTCTATGCGTGTGTACATGCCAGTGCCTACGTCGAGGTGCACGAGTGTGGGTGTGCGGGCCTCCCAGCATGTCTCACAGTTACGTCCATATCTATCTATGTGTCACGCGCACCATGTCACATCGGACACAACCTGCACGTTTGGCTGGGGCACTAGGGAAGACTGAGGCACAAATGTGAGGACAATAAAGAATTCCACATACGTGTCTCCTCTCTCTCTCTCCTCTCACTCTCACTCTCTCTCTCTCTTCTCTCCTCTCTCACTCTTTCTCTCTCCTCTCTCTCTCTCTTCTCACTCTTTCTCTCTCTCTCTCTCTCTCTCTCTCTCTCTCTCACTCTCTCTCTCTCTCTCTCTCTCTCTCTCCTCTCTCTCACTATTTAGCTAACTCTAATCCCTCTACGTCTAGCTCTCTCTCTCACTCTTTCTCTCACGATTTAGCTAACTCTATCTCCCTCTATATCTAGCTCTTTCTCTCACTCTTTATCTCACAATTTCTCTCACTCTCT
Organism: Thaleichthys pacificus; assembly: GCA_023658055.1. Lineage (NCBI taxonomy): Eukaryota > Metazoa > Chordata > Actinopteri > Osmeriformes > Osmeridae > Thaleichthys > Thaleichthys pacificus. The sequence continues at coordinate 974,717 of CM042879.1, forward strand.
CTCTCTCCCTCTCTCCCTCTCTCCCCCCTTTCTCTCTCTCTCTCTCTGTCTCTCTCTCTCTCTCTCTTACTCTCTCTCCTCTCTCTCTCTCTCTCTCTCTCTCTCTCCTCTCTCTCTACTCTCTCTTCTCTCTCTCTCTCTCTCTCTCTCTCTCTCTCTCACCTTGCAGCCAGTCCCTGAAGTAGTGCAGCCACATGCGTGGCAGCAGGCCGTTGTCCTCCTTCAGAACGTAGCGGACGGCCGCGAAGCGCTGGTGCAGGTCGTGGAGGAGGGGCTGGGCCTGGGGGTACAGGGCGGACTGGGTCACCACGTACATGTTGTAGAAGGAGAAGAACTTGAACTGGCGCCGATGAAGTCGTGCTCGCTGGTGTCGCGCGGCACGATGTCGGTGAGCTCCAGGCCGTCGCGCACAGGCGCGTGGTGCCGTACAGGCTGACCCCCAGCAGGCACAGGAAGAGGACGATCACCACCGCCTGGGAGGGAGGGAGAGAGGAGGGAGAGAGGGAGAGAGAGAGGGAGAGAGGGAAGGAGGGAGGGGAGGGAGAGAGAGAGAGAGAGATGAGAGAGAGAGAGAGAGAGAGAGAGAAGGAGAGAGAGAGAGAGAGAGGGAGGGAGGTTGGGAGAGAGAGAGGGAGAGAGAGAGAGAGAGAGAGAGAGAGAGAGAGAGAGAGAGAGAGAGAGAGAGAGAGAGAGAGAGAGAGAGAGAGGGAAAGAGGGAGGTGGGAGAGAGGGAGAAGAGAGAGAGGGAGGGAGGTGGAAGGGAGGTTGGAGAGAGGGACAGAAAAAATAAAATAAATGATTTGTTGTTTTCTTCACACGATGGTTTCAGTTTGTTCTCCGGCTGAGGGGGACTTTTTTTTTCCGAACAACCTCAGGCGCTCACAGCTCATGAACAAATGTGAAAGGGTGCGTGAGCGTGTTTGGACCGTGTGTGAAATGGATGTCTTGTTCTGGAGGGAGGTATAAAGGGCTCATAAAGGAAAATAGAGTGTGGCTGTGTGTGTGGCCAGATACTGACCACAGTAGCACGTTAGGGCCGATCGAGGCGGCCTCACTGAGAGCTACGCTGACTAACTCACCGCTAACACCCCATCAGAAGTTCATGAGAGTTCAGAAGCTGTGACTCAGCTGAACTGAGTCACAACACACACACACACACACGTGCTAACAGCACACAACCAACACAACTAAACTAGCAACACACACTCGCACACTATCTTCAGCAAGAGAGAAACAATCATCGAATAATAATATAGAATAGCATATGATTATCACAACAAACTGGATAGAAGTGTGCGCTTGTGTGTGTGTGTGTGTGTGTGTGTGCGCGCGAGTGAGTGAGCACCTTGGTCGAGGGCTGAAGCAGAAAGGGGGCGTAGTGCTTCTCAGCGAAGGACGCCAGGGTCCAGCGAGAGCAGCGGGGTTCGAGACAGCGCAGCCCCAGGGACGCCTCGCCGCCCCTGGACCGCAGCTCCCCCGCCGAGCCCCCTCCTCCTCCGCCTCCGGCGGCCCCCGGCCACGGCCCTTCGGCCTGGGCCCCGGGGACGGGAGTCGGGGGAGGGAAGGACCCACCGTTTCCCCGGGCCGCCGTTGTTGTTGTGGCCGCTGCTCGTCCGGCTGCCGCCCTGGCCGTGGGGGTGGGCGGAGGGGGGCGGAGGAGGAGGAGGGGGGGGCGCAGGGCTGGACGGAGATCTGGGAGCGGGGCTCGGCCGTGGTGTAGAAGGCCTGCGTGCGGGGGTCGTACTGGGTGCGCAGCTGGACGGTGGACTGCATGGTGATCTGGGTGGTGGTGGTGGTGGGGGGGGGCGGGGTCTGCTGGGGAAAGCCGTGGCTGGAGTAGGACGGCGGCGGGGTGCAGTAGGACGGGGGCGGGGGGGCTGTAGCGGCTGGGGTCGGGGCCGTCCGGGTAGGCCTGAGGCTCCAGCTGGATCACCCTGTTAGCACAGGGACTGGAGGGGGAGAGAGAGAGAGAGAGAGAGACAGAGAGAGAGAGAGAGAGAGAGAGAGAGAGAGAGAGAGAGAGAGACAGAGACAGAGACAGAGAGAGGTGTTCAGTACAAGGTCATATCTGTGTGAAATGTTGGGAGGAATGACCCCGTAGGTTTCTGGTCTCACCAGGTTTCACCCAGACAGACAAGACAGGTACAAACTGACCAAACACAGACAGGTTGGCCAAGCACACAAAGTCATGGAAATTCACGAGCAAGATCAATTCATTTCAATGCATCAAGCATTCAATGCATCACATGGTAAGATGTCCCAGTACAACATGTATAGCTAGCGTGTGTGTGTGGTCACCTGTAGAAGCAGCAGAAGATGTCGAATCGCCGGTCCTCTCGACGGTACAGGTCCATGCTAAGGATGGCTGGGAAGATGAGCAGCACCATGGCAAAGTTGAACACCACCACCACCGCCGCCTGGACGCACACACACACACACACAGGAAACAAGGACCATTAGTGGTTCTCTCTCTGGGAGCGAAACACACACCAGCGCTGTCAGGCAGGGGGCAGAATGCCCTTGTAGCAGATAAGGACTCTCTCCACCAACTAGTGGAACCACAGAGAGAGTAGGGTAGAGGGACACAGAGAAAGAGAGAGAGAGAGAGAGTGAGAGGGAGAGAGAGAGAGAGAGAGAGAGGGAGAGAGCGAGCGAGAGAGAGAGCGTGAGAGAGAGAGAGAGAGAGCGTGAGAGAGAGAGAGAGAGAGAGCGAGAGAGACAGAGAGAGCGAGCGAGCGAGAGAGAGAGAGAGAGAGAGAGAGAGAGAGAGAGGAGAGAGAGAGAGAGAGAGAGAGAGCGAGAGAGAGGAGAGTTTGTGCCTGTGTGTGTAATGGAGGCCAGAGCAGTGTGTAGTTTGTATGAAAGGAAGGAGGGGGTTGGGGTTAGGTTGGGGCCCTGCCCAGAGTACAATCTGGATCCTGTGTTGCTGCCAGACCACTGAACACACACACACACACGCACTCGTACACACACACACACACACAATCCTGTGTGTCTGCCAGACCACCCAGTGAGCCAGAGGCTTGCAGGACCTGAGGTGATGAGCAGGCGCTGGGGTTGAGCACACACACACACACACACAGTATCATTGCTGCCAGCTTCAAGCACTCCCCCCCCCCTCCCCCCGCTGCTAACCACACCTTCACACCACCAGACACACACACACACTTATACACACCCCTGCTGACTTACTGACACACACAAAATACATTATTTGCTCACCTCCTTGCTTCATTCCTTACCTCACCGCACAATATTACACCAACACACAGAGAGAGAGAGAGAGAGAGAGAAAAGAGAGAGAGAGAGAGGAGAGAAAAGAGAGAGAGAGAGAGAGAGAGAGAGAGAGGAGAGGAGAGACGAGAGAGAGAGAGAGAGAGAGAGAGAGAGAGACATTCCAGTGAAGACCAGTGAAGGTGTATGGTCTTTCTATTCTGGTTTTTCCCAGACAGTAGGAGGGAAATAAACAAAGGGAAGGGGTATAGACCAAAATAGGAATAGATTGCAGGAAGTACAAAACTGTGATAAAGACAAGAATGCACTCTCTCAAGGTGTGGACGCACACACACAGCACACACGCAACACACACACACCACACACCACACACACAGAAACACAAGAATAAGCAGATCTGTAGATATCCATCTTTCAGCTCAGTGTCACCACTAAGCTCTACATCAGAGACAAACACGGCACATAGAGGTATGTGTTTGGGTCCGTGTGTGTGCATGTGTTCACAAGTGTGTGTGTGTGTGTGTGTACGATGAAAGATGGGTATCTGCAAGGCTGTCAAAGAGCACGCCCTTACTCTGCCCTAACTCTCCACACGCAAAGAGACCCGTGTGTGTGTGTGTGTTTGTATGGGGCAAATGGATCGTGTTTGACAGACTGTACTAAAACCATCAATCCACACATGCTAATATCTGGTTCTCTGCGGAGGCATACCGTCTGTGTCTAAAAAGGAGAGTGTGTGTGTGTCTGTGTGTGTGTCTCTGTGCGTGCGTGCGTGTGTATCTCAAGCCAAGCAATTGTGTATAAAGTGAATATGTGAAGTCAGAAAGAGTGTCTTTGTTGTAGAATGCGGATCACTGAACACAAAGTGGAATACTAGGTGGTAGACAGACAGACAGACAGACAGACAGACAGGAAGACAGGCAGACCTCCCTGTCCCAGTGTCTGTCTCTCGTTGTGTTTCAGTGGCCTGATGATGTCTATAATTGCAGACAGATGTGAGCACAGTCCGACCCCCACAACACCCCCCTCCCACTCTGCTCCATGCTGCTTCACCCAGGCCCTCGCTTTGACTACCTCCCACACAGAGCCCGGCTAGCACACACACACACACACACACACACACACACACACACACACACACACACACACAGGGGTTAGGTTACGTTGTGGAGCTCTGCCACAATCTGGACAGATATTGGGCCCACCACTAAATAGTTACATAGGGGGGGGAAAGGAGGATTGAAGGGAAACACACACGCAAACACCCGTCACACACACATGCACCCCTCACACACTCACTTTCAGTTTGATGAATGAAATCAATAAAACAAAGCCTTGGGAAATCTGGACTCAATGAAGGCTGAGGGGACTGGAACACATGAGAAAGGGCCCCACAAGAGTCAAGCACACACACACGCAAAACGTAAATACACACGCAAACACACGCGCGCAAACACACACACACACACAAACGCAAATCGCACACCCACATGCAAACACGCCGACCCAGACAAGCCCACGGGCGTGTACCTGCAGGGAGAAGGCTCGCAGAGCGGGGATGGGGATGAGGGCAGCCATGAAGAAGGCGGTGACGTTGCTGATGGACGTGAGAGCGACGCTCGCCCCTGTCCTCTTCAAACACTCCCCTGTCCGGTCCTGAGAGGGAGAGAGAGAGGGAGAGAGAGAGAGGGGGGGAGAGAGAGAGAGAGGGGAGAGAGAGAGAGCGAGGGAACACAGGACGGAGGGTGGAGAGAGGGAGAGAGACAGACAGGATCAGTTAGACGACCCCATTCATTCACATACCAAAACAGGGCATTGCCCCCTGGAGTGAGGGGTGGAGGGTGGTGGGAGGGGGTGGGGGGTGGGAGGGGGTGGGGGGTGGGCGTCAGAGGGGTGAGGAACCGCGAAGAGCACCAGACTGTTGATCCTGTGTCTGACACGTGACGGGAGACTCCATCGGCGCTGCGGAGATATTTGTCTCAAGGCGAATGTCGACACTGATAAAGGCTGTTGGGAGTGCAGATATAGGCCCTTGTGTTTTCTAAACCTCATGTGACCCTAGCAGACCTGGGCGGGCGGGGGGGGGGGGGAGGGGGGATGTGGAGGGGTAGAAAGCACTGAGACTGTTGGGCTGTTCAAACACACACACACACACTATCTTGAGACCCCAGTGACAGCTTAATAAGTGTAGAGACTGATTAGGAAGCCTGTGGTTTGTAATTAGATTTGATTTATCGTCTGCCCGTCTGTCAGGTAGAAATGTACTTTACGTCAAAGATGCTTTATGTAAAAGTTCAAAGGAGCGTGGAATCAAACACACTTCAGCAGGGGATGACAATGATGAGACAAGCTGTCTCATCAAGCAGCTTCATACGACCAAAGTCCCTCAGGGCAAACAAATAAATGTTTGCGTGTGTTTATTTACTATGAACGTACGCACGCACAAACGCACACACGCACACACACACACACCACCATCACCGAGGAGATAAGAGCTAGTGGGAGCCGGCAGAGTATCTGAGGACGTGCAGGACCACACAGCGAGGTGGTGTGTGTGTGTGTGTGTGTGTGTGTGTGTGTGTGTGTGACTCAGACAGGACGGATCAGGTTCAGCTCTGTTTACTTTTCATCTGAGCCACACAAAGGAAGCTGAGGATAGTGGGAGGAGAGAGGGGAGAGAGGAAGAGAGAGAGGAGGGGAGAGAGGGGGAGAGAGAGAGGGGGAGAGAGGGGGAGAGAGAGAGGGGGAGAGGAGGGAGAGAGGGAGAGAGGGGGAGAGAGGGAGAGAGGGGGAGAGAGGGGGAGAGAGGGAGAGAGGGGGAGAGAGGGCAGAGAGAGGGAGAGAGAGGGGAGAGAGGGGGAGAGAGGGGAGAGAGGCGGAGAGAGAGGGGGAGAGAGGGGAGAGAGGGGAGAGAGAGGGGGAGAGAGGCGGAGAGAGGGGAGAGAGAGGGGGAGAGAGGGGAGAGAGGGGAGAGAGGGGAGAGAGAGGGGGAGAAAGGGAGAGAGAGGGGGAGAGAAGGGGAGAGAGGGGGAGAGAGGGGAGAGAGGGGGAGAGAGGGGGAGAGAGGGGAGAGAGAGGGGGAGAAAGGGAGAGAGAGGGGGAGAGAGGGGAGAGAGGGTGTGGAGAGGGAGAGGACAGGAGAGGCAAGGAGAGGAGAGATGGGGGGAGGGAGGAGAGGAGAGGAGGAGAGGAGAGGAGGGAGGAGAAAGGGAGAGGAGGGGGAGTAGAGACGGTGCGGGGAAAACAAAAAACAGGCAAATACATGTCTGTGCTTTTCCCCTCACGTATCGGAGATGGAAAAGAATCCCCAGCCACACACACCGTAGCAAAGCAACCTTTGTTTGTCGTTGCACCTGCTTTCCATGCACACAGTGCAGTCAGGAATCATGAGACATGCTGTGATGTGTGCGTGTGTGTGTGTGTGTGCGTGCGTGCGTGACTCTCTGTTCTGTTTGATGTTATATAACAGGCATAGACAGGCATGCACACATTCCTCTGTGGTAAAGATAAGAGAAGAGAGGGGCTGTGTGTGTGCGGTGGGGGTATATCTTGATGTGTGTGTGTGTGCACGTGTGTGATGGGGGTATATATTAATGTGTGTGTGTGTCTGTGTGTCTGCGTGTGTGGTGGGGAGTATATATTGATGTGTAAGTGTGTGTGTGTATGTGTGTGGGTGGGTATATATATGGATGTGTAAGTGTGTGTGTGTATGTGTGTGGGTGGGGGTATTTATCAAATGTGTGTATGTGTGTGTGTGGTGGGGGTATATATTAATGTGTGTGTGTATGGTGGGGGTATATATTAATGTGTGTGTGTATGGTGGGGGTATATATTAATGTGTGTGTGTGGTGGGGGTATATATTAATGTGTGTGTGTGTGTGTGTCCTACCTCAAAAGGGATTCTCTATTCTGCCCCGTCTCGCTGAAGGCGTGAGCCAGGAGGAACACATCGTCCACGCCCACCCCCCAGCGCCAGGAAAGGCAGCACCTGGAACACACACGCACCCCTTTCGTTTTCCCACTCAAAGGTTCCTCCGCGTGTGCATGTACGGTGTGCGCGCGCGTGTGTGAGGGTTGTCTTACCTGTGTGGTGGCAGCGTTGAAGGAGATGCCCAGGAGAGAGCAGAGGCCCAGGCCTGCAGCCACAGACAGCGCCACCAACAGGACACCTGCCAGTCCCACAGCGCCCTGAGATTTGGCACAGTCCCAACGCAGCATGGTCAAACAGGCGTAGGCCAGCTGGACACGGGGACACAGGGAGGTTAGCGGGAAACGCACGCAGGCACGCCCGCACCCCAAGAACATTTCAGACGGTTCCCCCTCTCCCCCCCCCCCGCGCACACGCAGGTTCCCCCTCTCCCCCCCCCCTCCCCCCACGCACCATGAGCAGGTATCCGCTGGCCACCCTGATGACGCTGACGTCGGAGAAGGACTTGAGGATGTCCTCCAGGGTGGTGGTGGTGAAGGGACAGCACCTTCTGGGAGGAGTTGACCGCTACGCTCTGCTGCACCGCCTGGAGACAGGGGGGGGGAGAGAGAGAGTTACAGAGGGGAGAGAGAGAGAGAGAGAGAGAGAGAGAGAGAGAGAGAGAGAGAGAGAGAGAGAGAGAGATGAGAGAGAGAGAGGAGAGAGAGTAAGAGAGAGAGTAAGAGAGAGAGAGAGAGAGAGACAGAGAGAGAGAGAGAGAGAGAGAGAGAGAGAAAGGGGGGAGAGAGGAGGGAGAGAGGGAGAGAGAGAGAGAGAGAGAGAGAGAGAGAGAGAGGGAGAGAGAGAGAGAGAGAGAGAAGGGAGAGAGGGAGAGAGGGAGGGAGAGACCAGGAGGAGGTGGCACCTCAGAGTATCTCCTCTGCCAGGCTTCCAGGATGGCAGCAGCCTTGTCCTCGTTCCAGTTGATGTGGGACACCTGCTGGTAGTCACGCAGGTGCTCGAACATCTGCTTGGGGGTCATGAGCTGGAACATGGTCTGGAGAGCTTGGGCCCTGGAGGGGGGGAGGGAACATGACAACTGAGGCTCAAGACCCCGAATCAACACACAAACACACACACACGCACACACACGTGTCGCTAGTACAGGACCAACATCATCCATGGTCAATAAGAGGGTAGATTGTGTTAGCAAGACCGCGCGTGCCAACTGCTGAAAGCAGAGACCAACACAGCTTCATGTACGAGAGGAATGTACTAGAGCGTGTGTGTGTGTGTGTGTGTGCTTAGAGAGGGATGGAGGAGCAGAGAGAGAGAGAGAGAGAGAGAGAAAGAGAGAGAGACATTTCGGAACTACAGCACAATTAGGTAAGATTGGCCAAATGGTTGTGTGTGTGTGCTTGATGTTTCTGCATCCCTGCTGCCTGGGCCAGACCAGAACACTTCACTGGGACCTGTGGTACAAGTTCCATCCAGAAAGCACTTTATCTGTGCAAACTAGCCAACCACATGATCAGTGTGTGTGGACGTGTGTGTGTGTGTGTGTGTGCGTGTGGGTATGGTTGCTCCAAGAGTCGGGGAAGCACAGCGAGAGTTGAGTAGGAACAGCTGGAGCTCTTAGATTTCACTGGAATCTGCTAATGACTGCAAGATTTACAGCACTACACACACACACACACACACACACACACAGGGAGCCCCCCCCAGCCCCCCCCCTGCCCGACCCCTACCTGAGGAGGGGCCCGCTGCCGTTCTTGGTGGCCCCGCCCACGATCAGCTCCTCCTGCCAGTGCATGTACTTCCTGGAGAGGCCGTAGCAACCGCCTGTGAGCGCGCGAGCTATGTCGAAGGGCTGAAACGCAAACACACACACACACGTGAATCAACCCACGCCGGAACGAAGCCGCACAGGAACTCCTCGCGAACGCCCGTGCGCGTGTCTGTGCGTGCGCGGACCCCGGGTGAGTGCGCGTGGGCGTGAGCCTGCACGCGTGCGCATGGGGGGGGGGGGGGGGGGGGGGGGGGGGGCGTACCTTGGTGGTGTTCTTGTTGGGGGCGCTGAGGGGGCAGTCGGGGGTCGGCCGGGTTGAGGCAGGGACGGTCCATGTAGCCGTGACCCACGTCGGCCCTTCTCCAGCATCTCCTCCCACACCTCCGCAGGCAAACTGAACAACCGCAGTTCCTTCAGCAGCTCCTGGGGTCAAAGTTGGTCCACTGGAGAGTGGGTTTGCCCCTGCGGAACAGAGGGGGGGGGGGAGGGAGGGACGGAACGGAGGAAGCAGGGGAGGAAAATGGGGAGGGCAGGCGGGAAAGAGGAGGAGGGAGGGAGGGAGGAAAGGGAGAAGGCAGGATGGAGAGAAACAGTAAAGGCAGAGAGGGACACAATGGAGGGATGGAGGGAGGGAGGAGGGGGGGGGGGGAGGCAAAGAGGGAGAAAGAGAGAGACGGAGGGAGGGAGTTAACGAGGATGGAATCGACGGAGGAAAGGAGAGAAGGACAGAGCGGGGGGGATGGAGAAGGAGGTGGAGAGGGAAGAGTGAGGTTCAGCAGGTACCAGGACTGCAGGCCGACCATCCTCACGACTGAACATGGGAGTAGTCGGACCAGTGGCTCACAAAACACTGCCTCTCTTTCCTATCCACAGTCATCTCTCTCTCTCTCTCTCTCTCTCTCTCTCTCTCTTTCCCACTCTGCGGTGCAGACCACATTGTATGTGCTTAACCAAGCTTTGGTCATTATTCTAGGCCTCCCAACCAGAACATAGTAAAATCCTTATTTACCGTCCGCGCGCACACACACACACACACACAGACAGAGGTCTGCAGAGTGTTACTGTACCAGAGAGCCATTAGGACTAGAAAGAGCAGACAATAGAGAGAGGCCGGGGGATGGAGACAGACTATCACTAGAGATACGCATGCCAGCAACCTGTACAATAGAGCCTTCAGAGGAGACGGCTTTCGGACACACACACACACACACACACACACACACACACGTTCCTCCCTCGCACACAACTTCTGTTCCCTCTTAGTCTTTAATGCTGCGTAACTCCCCCGTTGGATGTCTGCGAGGTGGAGCTGAGTGTGTTTGGCAGCCACCGCTAATGGAGCAAAAACAACGAAGCCGGGTCGTCGACACGACCGGGCCTCACCGAGAACGCAGACAGTCAGCTCCACATCAAACATGATCAGTCAAGAGGAGAGGAGGAGAGGAGGGGGGGAGGAGAGGAGAGGAGAGGGGAGGAGAGAGGAAGAGAGGAGGACAGAAGAGGGAGTAGAGAGGAGGAGAGGAGAGGAGAGGAGGAGAGGAGGAGAGGAGAGAGGAGAGGAGGAGAGGAGGAGAGGAGGAGAGAGAGGGCGAGGAATACTTACGGGAGGTAGGCTCTTCCAGAATGGAGCTTGGCTCCCTCCCAGAAACAGTCGAGTGGGGTGATAATGAGGCAGGGGTGCATGTTTTCAATGATCTGACACACACACACACACACGAAACACACACACAGATTAGACTCAATTTACTATATGGGAATATCTACATCACAATAAGTCAGTCCTGTCCTTCTTTATGCCGGGAGAAAGATACTCACATGGTTCACAAAAGGAATTTCGGTAACAAACTCTCCTGATTTGTAGCATAAATCTTCTAGTTTCCATTGGCTGAAAAGACAAAAAAAAAGTTAACAAGAACATATTCTACAACCCAGATGACCACCCCCCTAAAATAAAGGACCTTCACATACAAAGGGCGTGTGTATGTGTGTGTGTCGGCGTGTGTGTGTGTCGGCGTGTGTGTGTCGGACCTGTTGTAAAGGTAAACTTGTACTCGGCTGGCCCTGATGGCTGAGTCTAGGTGTTGTCGCAGCGCCTCCAGGGTCAGCACGCTGGCGCCCTCCTCGCGGGCCGTCTGGATCATCAGCTGGGGGCTGAACATGGCCTCCTCTCCCATCTGCTGCCGGGTGTACTTCAGCTCCTGGTTCACCCTGCCCCCCACTGGAGGGAGACAGAGGGGGAGAGAGAGAGGGAGAGAGGGAGAGGGAGAGGGAGAGGAAGAGGGAGAGAGAAAGAGAGAGAGAGAGATGAGAGAGAGAGAGAGAGAGAGAGAAGAGAGAGAGAGAGAGAGAGAGGGAGGGAGTGGGAGAAGGAGGAGGAATGTCAAATCGGAGCATGCACACCGGGGCGATTGCGAACACGACGACACCCTCGGTGGCGTTTCCGCTCTCCCCGGTAAAGGTCGCTGCTTCGGATTCTTAATTGCGTCGAACCGTTCTCAAAGCGTTTGGAAGGTTTCGTGTCCCACGTAGAACGCCAGGCTGTGTGTGTGTGTCTGTGTGTGCGTCTGTGTGTGTGTGTGTCGTCCGGTCATGTCCCAGTGGCATGGTGAGGCAAAGTCATGTGCGCGAGATCCGAGCCGGAGAGCTACGAAAGCAGCCTTCTGAAGGCCTACCTGCCAGCCCTGTCTCTACACACACACACACACACACACACACACACACACACACACACCACGATACACCAGCCTAGTCTGCTCTGCCACACACATACACGCTGTCCTACTTCTACTACAGACACACACGCACCACTCCAGCCAAGCCGGCCTCCCAGAGAGTGTGTTGGCTGGAGATCCAACAACAGCTCTTCTGCTTGGCCAGGCTTGTCAGGGCCTCGTACAGTATGTTAGGCAGGAGGATTCACTACAAGCAGACAGGTAGGAAACAAGACAGACAGGAATCTCCTGGTATGGATTCACCATCGGGCTCCAGGAGTCTGAAAATGAAGTGTACTTGGGTGTGTCAGACTGCGAGAGCGCGTGTGCGAGAGTGTGCACAAGTGTGTGTTTACACACTTGTGCGAAGGCATCATGTATTAGCCATCAACACAGAGAGGGGTTGATGAAAAACACAGGCAGTGTGTAGACGTCTGTCCTTCTTCCTCCACACACACACACGCACACGCACACACACACATCTAAAGCCCTGTGAGAGAGTTGTGTGTGAAAATCGGTAAAATTTGATATGCTCTAATCCAATTTAACAATTGCTCGCAATTCATGCAACACAGGCATAGGTAGAATACTTCTGGCCTTTTGTAACCGTATTAAAGTTGAACACATGCCTGCAGCTCTATCAAGGCCGACCACCCAGCCAGACCAGAGAGACACGTCTCGGAGCATTACAGAACACACACTTGATCTCTCTCTTTTTTCTTTTTCTTTTGGACCCAAACAGCGGTCTTGTCTCACCCAGGGAGGCGCGCATGTTTAGGATTCTCATCATTGATAGCAGCCGTGAGCTAAACAGATCCGGGCCTAGCGTGGGAGAGATCATCCACCAATGAGACAGGATGGAACTGATTAAGACCCCTCCGCTGGCCTGGGTCAAAATACGATCTGGAATTGTTTCAAGTGCTTGCTAGTTCTTGCCTGAAACAATGGAACCGATGGGCTAGTCCCAAGAAATTTCTAAACTCGGCCTACTTGTCCAGGCCGGATGAGATAGTACTGGACTGAGGTTTAGCCATCAGTCAGACCCTCACTGTACACACACCACAGAGAAACACCACTAAAGCACCAAGCAGGGCGCTATTAAGGCTCTTGCACCACCTCGCTCTGGTCGACTTGTGACCCACACTTTTCACTTGCGGCAAACATCCAAGTACACCGCAAAGGAGTGTGTGCTTTTCTAGTGGTGTGTAGAGAACAGGAGTGTATGGTTCTAATAGGGGTGTGTGGTTCTCTATAGTGGTGTGTAAAGACCAGAAGTGTGTGCTTCTATAGGGGCGTGTAAAGACAAGAAGAGTGTGCTTCTATAGGGGCGTGTAAAGACCAGAAGAGTGTGCTTCTATAGGGGTGTGTAAAGACCAGAAGAGTGTGCTTCTATAGGGGCGTGTAAAGACCAGAAGAGTGTGCTTCTATAGGGGCGTGTAAAGACCAGAAGAGTGTGCTTCTATAGGGGCGTGTAAAGACCAGAAGAGTGTGCTTCTATAGGGGCGTGTAAAGACCAGAAGAGTGTGCTTCTATAGGGGCGTGTAAAGACCAGAAGAGTGTGCTTCTATAGGGGCGTGTAAAGACCAGAAGAGTGTGCTTCCTATAGGGGTGTGTAAAGACAGAAGAGTGTGCTTCTATAAGGGTGTGTAAAGACCAGAAGAGTGTGCTTCTATAGGGGCGTGTAAAGACCAGAAGAGTGTGCTTCTATAGGGGCGTGTAAAGACCAGAAGAGTGTGCTTCTATAGGGGCGTGTAAAGACCAGAAGAGTGTGCTTCTATAGGGGCGTGTAAAGACCAGAAGAGTGTGCTTCTATAGGGGCGTGTAAAGACCAGAAGAGTGTGCTTCTATAGGGGTGTGCAAAGATCAGAAGAGTGTGCTTCTATAGGGGCGTGTAAAGATCCAGAAGAGTGTGCTTCTATAGGGGCGTGTAAAGACCAGAAGAGTGTGCTTCTATAGGGGTGTGTAAAGACCAGAAGAGTGTGCTTCTATAGGGGTGTGCAAAGACCAGAAGAGTGTGCTTCTATAGGGGCGTGTAAAGACCAGAAGAGTGTGCTTCTATAGGGTGTGTAAAGACCAGAAGAGTGTGCTTCTATAGGGGTGTGTAAAGACCAGAAGAGTGTGCTTCTATAGGGGCGTGTAAAGACCAGAAGAGTGTGCTTCTATAGGGGTGTGTAAAGACCAGAAGAGTGTGCTTCTATAGGGGTGTGTAAAGACCAGAAGAGTGTGCTTCTATAGGGGTGTGTAAAGACCAGAAGAGTGTGCTTCTATAGGGGTGTGTAAAGACCAGAAGAGTGTGCTTCTATAGGGGTGTGTAAAGACCAGAAGAGTGTGCTTCTATAGGGGTGTGTAAAGACCAGAAGAGTGTGCTTCTATAGGGGTGTAAAGACCAGAAGAGTGTGCTTCTATAGGGGTGTGTAAAGACCAGAAGAGTGTGCTTCTATAGGGGTGTGTAAAGACCAGAAGAGTGTGCTTCTATAGGGGTGTGTAAAGACCAGAAGAGTGTGCTTCTATAGGGGTGTGTAAAGACCAGAAGAGTGTGCTTCTATAGGGGTGTGTAAAGACCAGAAGAGTGTGCTTCTATAGGGGTGTGTAAAGACCAGAAGAGTGTGCTTCTATAGGGGTGTGTAAAGACCAGAAGAGTGTGCTTCTATAGGGGTGTGTAAAGACCAGAAGAGTGTGCTTCTATAGGGGTGTGTAAAGACCAGAAGAGTGTGCTTCTATAGGGGCGTGTAAAGACCAGAAGAGTGTGCTTCTATAGGGGTGTGTAAAGACCAGAAGAGTGTGCTTCTATAGGGGTGTGTAAAGACCAGAAGAGTGTGTGCTTCTATAGGGGTGTGTAAAGACCAGAAGAGTGTGCTTCTATAGGGGCGTGTAAAGACCAGAAGAGTGTGCTTCTATAGGGGTGTGTAAAGACCAGAAGAGTGTGCTTCTATAGGGGGCGTGTAAAGACCAGAAGAGTGCAGTTGTCTGTGTGTGGACTGTTGTGAACACATTCCAAGACCTGGACAGTCAACTAAAGATCTGCTTGAGTTTACAGCTGGGGCTGAGTGGTAGGACAACACAAGGAATGCACATCCACACACATGCTACCATGAGCACACACGCTTACACACACCCACACACACACCCACACACCCACACTACAGGAAACAGCACATTACGACCTCAGGCTTGGAGAATTCCACACTTCCCGAGGTTACAACGTTTTGGGGTCAACACTCGCCCTGCTTCAGGCTGAAATTAACACCCCAGCTGGACCTGAAAAGAATGTGTGTGTGCGCGTGTGTGCGTGTGTGTGTGTGTGTCCACAGCACACACAGCTGTGTTTCCTCAATGACACATATTCATGCTCATGTATCGGTTTAACCCCTGCGTGCGCTGCTCTCTCTCTCTCTCAAATGGGTCTCCCCTCCAACCTGCACCTACAGGAAACTGTTCTTCCCCAAACATTGTTTCCCTCATCACTTCCCTCTGTCCTCCAACTTCACTCCCTCCACCCTCCTTTCCTCTCCCTCCTGTCTTTCCAGACATTAGTTTACCACACACCTGCAAGAAAGGTTGTTCCAGTAAACTACCGCTTGTGTGTTTTAATATCTTAGGATGTCTGTGTGTGTGTGACTGTTTGTGTGTTTGTGCTTGCGTGAGTCATTTAGCTGTGTTTGTCCGTGCCTGCGTATCGTGTGTGTGTGGCGTGTATGCGTGCGTGTGAGTGTGTGATATCTTGGGGCTGTGTGTGGGTCTAAGCCCGGTCTTTAAAGACAGACGGGGTCACGGAAAGTTGAAAGTTGAAAAAAGATACCAAGAGAGTATGTAGTAGGATATCCTAAAACCACGGAACAGAATTCCCTCCCCAGAACAGTCAGGGCATAACACAGTAGTGACACCCACCCCCCCCCCCCCCCCCCCAGACACACACAGACAGACCCAATAACTTTGACGTTCTGCATCCTGCTATCTGAGTAGAGCATAGTGTACAGTAGAGTACAGTAGGGGGCATGTCAACTGTGTATCCATGAAATGGAGACAGACAAGGCCATAGGGAGAGACAGGAGACAGAGGGAGACATACCATATAAATTGTGTATATTACAGATAATTGTGTAGATATCACAGAAAGAGATGTGTATATTACGGAAAGAAAGAAAGAAAGAAAGAGAACGAGAGAGTAATATGAATCCATTTGGACATTGTTGTTATTTGCCTGTAGGGAGTCAGGTGGCTGAGCGGTTAGGGAAGCGGGCTAGTAGTCAGAAGGTTGCTGGATCGATTCCCGGCTCTGCCAAATGATGTTGTGTCCTTGGGCAAGGCACTTCACCCTACTTGCCTCGGGGGAATGTCCCTGTGCTTACTGTAAGTCGCTCTGGATAAGAGCGTCTGCTAAATGACTAAATGTAAATGTAATGTAAATTTGCACACTGTCTGTTTGCCTTTGGCAATATTTGAAGTATTTCTCAACATACCGATACAGCGCTCCCCAAAATTGAAATTGAACTGAAAAGAGAGAGAGAGAGAGAGAGAGAGAGAGAGAGAGAGAGAGAGAGAGAGGGGGAGGACAGAGAGCGAGGGAATGAGTGTCCCTGTGTTGGAGGCTTCAGTGAGGGTATTCAGCTTGTTGCATAACATTAACCCCTGCCCCCCCTATTCTCCACCCTGGGGTAGAGGGGGGGGGGAGGAGGAGGAGGGGGTTAAGGAGCTGACATCACCTCTCTTTAGCCCCCCCAAACTCCCTCTTTCCCTCCCATTCAAGACTCCCCCAGTGTCTGATTGGCCAGATGGTTGGGGCTAGGCCCGGCCCCTAGTCTCACTGTCACCCTCTCTCTACAGTGAACCATGCTATCATCCCAATAACAAGCCCACACACCCCTGTCCTGCTACACTCTGCCCCTGTACGCGCATGACTGTGTTGGTTGGAATGTGCATGCCTGTGTATATATCTGTGTGTGTGTGTGTGTGTGTGGTGGAATGTGTGTGTGTGTATATGAAGGGATTAGCTGGATTAGACTATGCCCCCTGGGGTAACGTGGAAGCCCCCAAACCGGGTCATCTCTCATTGAAGCGACCCGCCAGCGCCCCCTCACGACCCGGACCCCCCCCCCCCCCCCCCCCCCCCCCCTCCACCCCCCACCCCTCAGCCCAACCCACCTCTCTGCTGCGTTCCGGAGGATTCTCTGGGGACCTTGTACTGGAAGGAGACATATCCCTCTCTCCATCCTTCCATGCACCCCTCAGTCCTGTTCTATGGTCACTTGCACTCTGATAGTCTCCTCTCCTCTCTTCCTCCTCGCGTCTTCCTCTCTTCCTCCTCTCCTCCTGTCTTCCTCTCCTCTCGTCTTCCTCTCTTCTCCTCTCTTCCTCTTCTCCTCTCTTCCTCCTCTCCTCTCTTCCTCCTCTCCTCTCTTCCTCCTCTCCTCTTGTCTTCCTCCTCCTCTTCTTCCATGTGTCACCCCTCCCATCCCGTGTTTCCCTCTCTTCTCTGGCGGGGTGTCTCTTACCCATGTCAGGAAATTGTTTAGTGTGTCATGTATGATTGATGACTGTACACCATGATTGAGAGTATGAATAGTCCCTGTCTTTGGCTGTGGACTCCCTGTTTGTCGTATAGTAAATACAGTCATTCTCGAATATGCAAAGAGCACACACACAACTACACACACACTCGAATATATACACACGTGCAGAGAGACAAGACTCAGCAGAAAAGACCTCCCCTCCCCTCCCCTCCTCTCCTCTGGCCTCCTCTTCTCTCCTCTCTCCTTTTCTTCCAGCTTGCAGAGTAGAGGGGACTGGGGCAAGCAAGAAAGAAAGAAAGAAGGAGAGGGGGAGAGAAAGAGGGGGGGGGGGAGAAGAGATAAAGTATAAAGAGAGAGAAAGGTGCTCCCGCCGCAGCTGTACCACAATGCCCCCCCGCCCCCCTCCCCCAACACACACACACACACACCAGAAAAGCCACCACCACCCCGAGCCCTGACAAATGTGACACCCCAGCTGCAACACCCCCCCCCACACACACACACACACACCCCTTCTCCCATATTACCATATGTATGGCCCCTCTCGCCCCTCATTATGCTAATCACCTGTCTGTCCCCGCGGCTCCTGAAATGTGTGGATTTAGTTGTCGGCTGGCTCCAGGAGAAGCTTCTCTAGGCCTGAGGTGGATATTCTCACACTGCTCAATGGGCAGATTCTTCCACTGTGCTGCCTTCATTCAGGTCCCTTCTTTCTATCCAACCACACCCCACACACACACGCACGCACACACACACACACACACACACACACTACCACCTCACCCTCCCCTCCCCTTAGAAAGAAACCGACATTCAACATTGTACTGGAACCACACCGAACCCAGAGAGAAGGCCACTATGCAAGCGAAGGGAAAGTGTGTGTGTGTGTGACGTGTGTGTGACGTGAATGATATGTCAATCGGACGGGAGACCTCCGAAGTTGCAAAGATAAGACTCTCCTGCCTAGAGGAAGCTCTTAACAGGTCACAATCAAACATGGATGACACTGTTTGTCTTTGACATCGCCTTGCACTAGTGAGATACCTGATGTGCGGCCATGTTCGATGACCTCTGTACGACCTCAGACACAACGACCAACTCCAATTCACAGTCTCATTCAATCACATACGAGTGTTGTCTGTGAAACCTTTTATATTTGAGTCAATAAAAACATTCGTTTTCCTTCCCTTTTAAATAACATGCGCTCTGATCGGCCTATCGGATAGAATCCAGGTGAGAGCCCTCCCGCTGCCTGTCCTGTGATTGGCCGAGAGCCAGCCATAACAGACCGTGACATGAGCGCAAGCGAGCAATCTCCGCCAGCCATCTCAATGTCATTTCCTGGAAAGATGGACGCCGATTCCAGGTATCCAGCCATCAGACATTCCTCGCAACCTCCCCCTGGCCAAAGCACCTCGCTGTATGACGGCTGCGAGACCAGGTCACGACACACACACACACACGACAACCACTAGGTCACAGGTGCTCCCCAGTCCAAGACCAGCTCTGCAGAACCAGGTCATATTGCATTCTGACACACACGCACGCACCAAGGCGCACACATCTGCACTGCCGATTATGACGCGTCCCGTCGCCTTTACGGCGACGTAACAATGATGCAATTCCTCTTACTTACACCATATGCATGCAGCCTTAGTTCACATTTCACACACCCATGCATAAGCTCACACACACACACACACCTCAGTCACTAACAGCTCCAAATGTCTCCCTGCTGCCTCCAGAGCCAGCTCCCTGTACCTCTGGCACTACAGCCTAAAAACAAACACACTACAGCTACTATACTCTGCTCGCGCCCGCCCCCCCCCCCCCTGCTCTCTCTCTCTCTCTCTCTTTACCCGCCCTCTGGCCGCCAGCACTGGAAGGGAGGGAGGGAGAGGAAGAGGAGGGGAGGGAGGGTGGACCACCCTGCTCTCATGGCTGGCCCGAGTGTTTACATTGCCCTGCTTCACTCTGTAATACATCTGGCATTCTGGGGCCACTCTCCCCAGCAAGGGGGGGGGGGGGGGGGGGGGGCTAGGGGGTAAAGAGACTCTTTCGGCAGGGAGGAAAAGAGGGAGGGATAGAGAGGGGGGAGGGGAGACGGCCAGTCATTCGCAGGCCTCTGGTTTTTGAATAAGAGCGCCCCGAAAGAATGCAAAATGTAAACACAGGGCTTGGAGGCTTGGAGGCCTGTTGTTTGTGAATGGGAGTCCGTCTACACACACACACACACACACACACCACAGAAGCACATTCACACACATTCACCACATGTCCAAACCAGCCAACTATTAAAGGAGGGCATAAGAAGCATTAAGGTATAAGAACTCACACTACTTTAAAAAAGGATTGGACTGAATCCTTCAGGAGCTAGCCTGCACATTTCATCTATTCATAAAGTTTAACACGACATTCTGGAATGTTATTCCTTCTAGTGAACTGTAATCCTGTTTGCAGCACATTCACAAACACCAAGTTAATTAAGTTCAGTTCTGTGTAGTGTAGAGTGCCTGTGTAGGTGTGTGTGCCGCCTGTGTGTGTATGTGTGTGTGCAAGAGAGAGTTTGTGAATGTGTAGTGTCCTGTGCAAACTAGGCAGAAACGACTTGGTGTGTGCACGTTTGTGTTTTGGATTGCTCGTGTCTGCAGATAAAGAGAGACAGAGGGAGAGTGAGGGAGAGAGTTGGATGCCAGGCTCATTCACCACCTCCTAGATCACACTAGACCAAAATCCTAAAGGAATTGTGTGTGTGTGTGTGGGTGTGTGTGTGTGTGTGTGTGTGTGTGGGTGCATGAATGCATGTGTGTGCGTACAACTTAGGTCCGTTCCCCTAAAGAGGGCCATCGAGGGCCACATCACCACAGATGACCCATTGGGCAGCAGGAACAGATTCCATTTTTGGTTTTGAAACAACATCGCAATAGATATCGATTGATTCCGTAAAATCAGACTGCCCTCTGCTGGACACACCCCTCATACATACACACACACGCTCACTCACACACACGTACACTACGACACATGCCCACGCTCGCCATACAAACCACCGCAGGGACTTAGGGGGACGACAGCTGCTGCGTTTTGCCAGCATCCCCTATGGTCTGCCCCTCTCTCTCTTCCCCTCTCCTCCCTCTCCCTTTCTTTCCCTCTCTCTCTCTCTCTCTCTCTCTCCTCTCTCTCTCTCTCTCTCTCTCTCTCTCTCTCTGCTGTGACTCTTCACTCTACGCCCAGGCCACAGGGTGAGTATCAGGTGAGGTTTTAAATAGCGGGGACTCCATGCGATGACCTAAGGGCCCCTTGGGGTCTGCCCTGTGTCCCCTGACCCGGCCCCCACACTCGGAGCAGGCCTATCTGGAGGGGAGGGGAGTCTTACCATTCTCACAATCTCTTTCCACTCGCAGTCTCTTTATTTTCTTATCCGCATCACCTTTCTCTCTGTCTCGGCTGAGTCTCCACCCCGCCATCAGCCTCTCTCGTGTCTCTCTCTCTGTATTTCCCATCTCTAGACACTCTTATTGGCTCTCTCTCTCCCTCCATCTCCAGGCCCTCTCTTTCTCCAGTGTCTTCTCATTTGAGGCCCTCTCGTTCTCTTCTCTCTCCTCTATCCAGACCACCCTTTCTCCTCTCTCTCTCTCCACGGTCCTCTTACAGGGAGCTTCTTCTCTCTCTCTCTGTCTGTCTCTCTCTCTCTGTCTCTCTCTCTCTCTCTGTCTCACTCTCTCCTCCATCTCCAGCCTCTGGCGGCAGCGAGGGGCCATCCTACAGGAAGGCCAATGTTTACGTGATACTGTTTTAATTAGAGTCAGCCGGCGCTGCTATTTTCTTTACAATTTGGCTCATGTTTGTGTTCTCCCAGAATGCAATGGGACGGCTCCATGCTCGAAACCCACCGCGAGGAAGGGCAGCGAGGGGGGGCTCTCGCTCCCCCCCGCTCTCTCCATCCATCCCCTTCACTCTCCGTCGCTCTCTCTCGCCCGCGGCCGTCCTCGGCGTCGTTTGTCCTCGCGCGTTCTCCGTCCCTCTCTCCTCGTCCCCGCTCACTCTCCCCCACCAACGCACGGAAAGAGAAACAACGTATTCCATCCCACAGACAGCAATCCTGGGGTTGAAAGTACTTCAGGTCCCGGCTGCTCGGAGACATGCCTACTACTGAGGTTACAATGGGAGCGCAGACATATTTGTGTCGGGGGGACCAGATAGGAGGCAACAATACTACAACTTCCTCTTGTGGTTAACGACTTCCTGCGAGCGCCCTAATCATTCCTAACCACGGCGTTTATCTCAAGTATGGGTGGGATCTGGACAAAATACACAGTCGCTCATTAAATCTGTTTGAGGGTGGACAGACAGCGCAGCGAGACAAAACGCGTTCCTAAAGGCCGCCACAGGCTGTTGTCTGTGACTGTCTGTCTGTTCGTCTCGTGGAATAAACATCATTTCCTGTGTGGAAGTGTTTATAAAGCCTGATGAGTGAATATGGTGCGCAGAAAGCCTATCCCGACAGGGCCTGGAACACATGATCTCTCCTAGCGTAAACAGAGCTGCAGAACCGCGCTGAGAACCCACCAGGAGGAACCTGAACGCGGCTAGGACCGGCGACGAAAGACGGGGTGAAACCACCGACCACTCTTCTGATCGGAGAGGGAAAGAGAGAGGGCGAGTCTATGTGTGTGGGATGTATGCGTGTGTCGGCGCGGCTCAAGTCTCCATGCGTGGTCGCTGGAAGGCTCCTCACAGAGAACCGAGGTCCTGAATGACTACTCCGCTCTTCTCTCTCTCTCTCTCTCTCTCTCTCTCTCTCTCTCTCTCTCTCTCTCTCTCTCTCTCGCTCTCTCTCTCTCTCTCTCTGAGCCCAGTCTTCCTTTACGTCCAGGCCCAGCACAGTGTTCCACTGTCAAGGCAAGACTAATCTATCCCTCAGCTGTGCAGCCTAATCTAAACAAACACATCCCTCCCCAAGCAGCATCTGGAACCTGTCACGTCCTGGGACCTAGAAGCACTCCACAACTCACTGTTTGCTTGTGTATGCGTGTGTGTGCTGTGCGTGCGTGTGTATATATACATACATACACAGATATGGTGATGTAGTATATATCTACTATTCTGTTATTGTATTTGTGTGGCTACAGATAGAGGCAGATTTGTGCAAATTTGACTACCATTCAAGTGATACGTTTCTGCAAATGAGTGAGGTGGAAATCTACATCCTCGTCATTCAAGCCTTTGAAAATAGTTGTGTTAACATATTGCGTAATAAACCTGTGATAAATACTAACACGTTGAACATATTGTATATGTCTGAAAATACTTCTAGACGAAAAATGACAGCACTTGCCTAAGTCGCGGCCGCCTACTGCGCTTGCGTCACTGACTGGACGAACACCCTGACTGTCAAAGCCCGTGGCACGCAATGCAGTCTTTCTGCTAAACCCGCTGTCAGGCAAACGCCGTTAACCTTGATCCAAATAACGGTTCGGCATTTCAGATCGATTCCATTTAGTCTAACTGTACATTGATGACTTAAGCCTACCTGTTATTACTACAAGTCGGAAACTCAACTCGCAAGCCTTGGCAATAGATTAACCGAGGTAAACAATCAAACAACATTGTTTATTTGCGTTCAAAATGGAACTGTTGTGATGTGTTTTCAAAACGCCCCCGTTAAAACAAGAAAGTGAATGGGTGATCCATTCGTGACACAAATACCCTCGTCTTAAACTGCTGGAATGCAGATCAAAGGAGAGAGAGAAAAAAACATCTGCCCATCCCCCTTACTAGACTTCTCCAGTTCACCACCCAGACTGTAATGTTCTGCTTTCTAACAAAATAGACATATTCTGCACAAAGTACTTCTGAAAAGGAGAGCCCGATGCTGTATTTCTACTTTACAAACATGGGGTTTCTGTCCGCACTCCGCTTTTTCCCTACAGCCGGAGACAAATCTTTTTGGAAAGTTGAGAGCTGTCCAAGTGGGGACCACACACAGTCTCTGAGCGCGGATCACATTCAGCTGCTGGGGGCAGGCAGACACACACACACACTCACACACACTCACAAAATGGCGGCTTTGACCAAATTTCCTCTCCTAAACTTCTCCGAAACGTATTGACAACTTTAATTTGAAATACAATTGGCAGTAAATGTATCATCTGTACAGTGTTTACACAGCAACCCGTTCAGTTTGCATGTCCGAAGCAACATAAACCTGACTGTTAAATAAAATACAAATAGTCTTCAAACTTGTTTGAGCTGGCTCCTTGCCAGACTTCTATACAATAAACAATCCTTCAGCTTTTGGCAGACCCCCCACTGCACTGCACCCCACCCACCCTGCCCCATCCTTACGCCCTAAACTTGGGTGAAGAAAAGCATGTAATGTACCTTCAGAACGTTGAAATGATTAACAAAGGTGTTTCTTACCTTCAACCCAGAGTTTCTCCACGTCGGTCTCCAAATTAGCTGCCCTCAAGCCGACAGCAAAAGCTCCGAATATCATGAGGCCAACAACCAAAAACTTGCCGCAGTTCTTTTGTATGTAACAGCCCAACTTGAACAAGAGTCTCTGAAACTTCGCTCTCAGCCATAGCGGTGCTTTCCTTCCAGTCGCCTTCCCCTGCGACAACACAAGAGAGGCTCCATGTTATACCAAATAAGCTCCTCCAGCATAAACTGCTGAAAACTTACGCTACAGTAGCATAACCATCTCGTCTACATGACAACAGGTAGGCTATATCCCTTGGGTTACCTGTGAATTTAGTGACCGAGCCCAAGATGTGGATAAACGGCCCTTTTGACTATGATAGGACACATTAGTGTTTTATGCTCAACATTTTGGCTGCTATTTTTGGCCAAGAGGGCCGTGGTTGGACCTCCTACGTTGAGGGAGGAAAAGAGATAGCCAGCAACAGAAGAGAACGTTTTGGACAACACACACAGGCGTGCGTGCGTGCGTGCGAGACTTATCGGCAGCGTGGCCAGCCGTCATTGACAGTAACAAGGCGCGACATGATACACCGTATCAAATGATGATGATGATGATATTAAAAGCTCTTCCGTCTTAAGGTGCACGATTCGCGGTTCGTCTCCGCAAACCGCACACATCACACAACAATTCTATTCCCATAGAGCAGCCTGTGTGATCCGAGTTGGGGAGTGGAGTAGCCATCACGGAGGGAGTAAGGACAATATTTGTGAACGGAAGAGGGCAGCCACATGGATTTTTGCTTTAGCGAGGGGAGTGGGTAGAACGACTTCACAGTAAAGATCAAATCCCATACATGCCCCGACAGTTTCAACTTTTCGACAATGTTTTCTATTAGGCTACGACTAAATAGAAGAATTATAGTCTATTTTAGTTAGCTTATTAGCTTGAACCCCAAGGAGGGTGAAAATGCGGTATGCTACAGCTTGATATCGGGGAAATGTGTCCTCTTATGACATTTTGCATTCCCATAGCGAATCCTGAAAAGCTGCAGTAAGTAGCATGCATTCTCTTAACATTTCATGTAACATAATAGACAACTGCACTATAGCCTTGTCCCCCGAAACCCTCTCCCCTCTGCCCTGTCCGTCCCGTCCGGAGCTATCCCGTTACCTAGCAGCGACTTGACAAAGTTGGGAAGTTTTACAATTTAGGTAAAGGTTTGAACATAGTACTGCCCTATCAATTCCAAGAACAAGCACCTCTGATATTTGCTCCAATGCAAAAGCTGCATCGCAGTAGCTCGGTCGCTGCAAATACTCTAAATCCGGCGCTGTTGTGCGATAGTTCCCCCTGTTTCTCCGCGTTATCCTCGGCCGATCGGGGTCCCTGTTTTCCTGCTCGAAGGAGGCATTAGCAGGCGAGGCCATGGTGCGGAGACTGCGGGGTGGTTATTGTTTTCCACGTTATAATATTTCCCCGAAAGCGTGCAGTGATATCCCAAGGCAACACAGTTTCACTCTCGGTGATCTCACACCCGTGAAGTACTTCATACTCCTGCTGCAGACGGCGAGTCAAAGTCTGAGCCTTCCATCCCAACATTTCGTGATCCGGAGGTCTCCACCGCTTCGCACATTCACCGTTACTCCAAAAAAGTGTATTCCGTTAAAAGCCGAAGTGGAAGAAGCGCTTCCCATACATAAAACGGTGGCTCGGAAAGTTCGACGATCGGAGCATTCTGTGAGTTCTCTGCGGTCTTCCCCTGGGCCGCGCGACACGGCGAACTCTGAGATTCAATAGATGAGAAAAAAGACCACTCTCCATTTGGAGACAGGAGGAGGAGGGGAGAACGCAAAAAAAAACGAAATCCCGCCTCCAGGGCTGTCAGATAGCCGGACTTTCTCGCATCTGATTGGTTCCAGAAGGGCAAAAATTACTCAGCAAACACGACTATTATTAGCTGCTTAGCAACAGCTCAGTAAAGTAGAGAGACCACCCAAGCAGAGAACTCGTGTGTGCATCTCAAACTTCGAGAGAGCCTTTGAAAAAGCAAGTCCTCGTGTGCGTTTGCGCGCAACCGCGACCGGAGTCGTGAATTTTCCGCACAGAACTGCATTACTTTGGAGAGTATTTTTCGGAGAAAACATACTTCCTTGGCAAAGTACGCGGTCTGTTCGCCGGAGGGGGCTCAAGGAATGTCAGTTCTGTAGCTGGATCTTTTAACTTAGCTAGTAGCTTTTCATAGCCTCAAATTACAGCGGTTTAGGGGAGGTCCCAAATTTACAGTCTCAGTGTTATAACATCTTTTTACAGTGCGGAATAGCTACATCATCTGTCTATAACTTTTTCTTTGCATCATATAGCCTTGAACAATGGCCTATGCAATAAACTCACACCTCATCATTTGGAAAATGGCAGTTATTTGGATTAATAGCCAGAGAAAAAGTTACAAAGTAAGCCTATATTGTTCATCTTTTTCATTGTGTTGCTCATTATACATAGTCTATAGGTTCTAACTTACAACAACAAAAAATGAGTTGGACTGCGATGACTGCACGGATCATGACCATGTGGGCTTTCGTGCAATATACGCACATAAATAGAAAATTACCGTATTAAACATGTTCATAGTCAATCAAATTGAGCCTTATGAAAGTTCAAAAGTATAACTCAAGTTGTATAACTACATGGATTTCAGTAGGCCTATATGACTTAAATTGTAAGGACACTTGTTTGCACACTGGACTGCCAAGGTCAATATTGACAAGCTTTTGAGAGACTGGTTACAATCAAATGTTAATGTTCTATTCACGTATAGGACCTCGTCTTTATCATCATGATCAATTGCAACGCAATTCAAAACATATGCCATAAAAATATTATATAGGCTAAAACGTGCCTATATAGGCAGCTATTGTTTTGTTTAGAACACAAGTACTAAATAAGAATGATGCATTTGTCCATCAACAGATGGCACAGATACGCTGAAACGTTCTCCATTTTGAGAGTCGTATGATTCATTTTGTCTTCCCTTTATAATGAAGCCCATATATTTAAAGCATTTGTGTTGTGACAGTCCATAGTTTATAGAATATAATTTTAAATGGCGAAGTATGGAGAAAGACACATAGCATACATTATACTTTAGTTTAGCCTACATAACGTGAAGCGCAACGTTTTTTACACTATAAATAAGCTACAGTATTCTAAGAGGTTAAATCATTTTCTAATTAACATTTTAACTCGTTGATACTGTAATCAGCCACGATCATTTACCTACTTTGGGACAGAGCATATACATTTTCACCCTGTGCACCACCGTCTGCCAATATGTCACACCTGGGCTACATATCAAATAGCTACAGCATCGCGACCACCGATTTGTAAACTTAAAACTTGCCACCCGCTTACCATATTTTGATCGGGAAAGGTTCGGGAAGTTGATACCCGCCCCAATTCGACTCGACAGTTGTCACTTCTAACAAAGATAAAAGTAAAAGCTTTATCATCCGGAGAAAAAATGGTTAGGCTCGCCGTAATCCGTCTTGGTCGTGGGCATCCTGCTCAATGTTGGAACTAGGGCTCACAATTACATGCCTGTTCCTATTAACCAGCGGCGCTGTGTCCACGTGGGTGGTCTAATTCTCGATAGGCAGGACCCCTGCCAATCACGTAAAGACAACTAACTGCAGCATCCACCCACTACAGACACACAAAGTTATACATGCAAATAGTTTAAATGAACTGAAGGCAGGTCATCTCTCTATTGACTTAATGTTGGCTCTGCTTGGCTTGAACGTTGCAGCCTATGCGTGTAGGGACATGGACACATGCTATATCCCAGGACCAGCATGACCAGATATAAGATCTAATTGAATACATTGCCTTTTCCTCAGTGTTTAAGATTTGACCACAAATGATTTGACATCATGACATAATTTGATCAGTGCACCATAGCTGATTGTGTGAAATTGTTCTCATCTTCAAGTACTGTTGCGATTGTTAAGATATGCCATTAAAACCTGAAGGAGGTTATATTGCAAGCATCTGTGTTACCTAATGAAATACATATGCATATATGATGCCAACACCCTCATCCAAGCATGACCATATTTCCTTTCTATCTAACATCATGTTCTAATATGGATCAGATGGGCCAAGTGTTTACCTCGGTGATACTTAAAGGTAATGCTCCTTTTGGTATTTTTCAACCTGTTAAACCTCTTTGGACAATAATAGCTTTGCTTCAATGTGTGAAAATGCATCACGTTTGAGTGACTTTAGCCTCTCAACCTACAGTAGACTAGAACATATAATTTAGAAAGACTCTTGGGTAAGAACAGCTCCTCTGGATAAGGGGATATCAATTGAAACCATTCAGATTCACATAACATGCCAACAAGAGTATGAAATGTGTAAAGGGTGACTTCATCGACCAATCACACCCTTTGACCCTTCCCTGGGCCCAGTGCTGCCCTAAAGGCTGTCGGATGGCAGAACGCCATGGGAAAACCCTGTTAGTGCATTCAGCTATTTATGATTTGCAGGTGGATTACAGTTCTGAACAACATGGGGCCAGTCATCACATAAATACATGTTCTCGTCAAGTTCCCCATGTTGATCCGATTGCTTTCATTTCCAAGCGATTGGTTTTAATGGGGAAAGTTGTATTAGGTTACAAGGTCTTGATTTCACGTGATTGTGATCTTAATTGAATTTGAATCCGATATTTACATACAGGTTATGGTCTTTAGAGTTTGGGAAGCAACAAGCCGTCACCTGAGGCATCTTAGTTACAGCTCGTTAGCGGACGTATGTAAAACATGTCTACTTTTTCTTTGTGCCAATAAGTTGTCACTGGAAAGGCTGGAAGCATTGCAACAGCCATATCAACACCTTTGTAAAGCTGCTTGACAGCACATAAAGCGTTTCTATACACCTAAATCAGTGAGGGATTTTTTTGTTGAGTCGTTATGAATAGGAAAGATGCAGCAGCTGTGTTTGCCAGCTATCCTGAGGCAACGAGGAGGTTGGTTGGAGAGAGAGAGAGGGGGGGGGGGGGGGGCACAGCACGAGCAGGCAGGCACTCGCATTTAAAACCACTCTCCGGGAATGTCTGAGGAG
The DNA here is from genome assembly GCA_023658055.1 of Thaleichthys pacificus. NCBI lineage: Eukaryota > Metazoa > Chordata > Actinopteri > Osmeriformes > Osmeridae > Thaleichthys > Thaleichthys pacificus. The sequence goes on from CM042879.1 coordinate 1,003,415, forward strand.
AAGGAAGAAGAAGAAAAAACGAGAGAGAGAATGCAAACATAGCACACCTCTTTATTAGAAACAAATGCACTCAAGATTCCAATTAAGTAAGAATGTCCGCTCTCTCCACAACCCAAAAGAGAGAAAGCAAGAACATAGATGCCTGGGAATGACGGCTCTGTGGTGATTAAAATATCGTGTGATGCGTTCTGTTCATTGAGAAATGCCACAGACAACATTGCATATGGCTGTGGTTGCTCAGCTTGAACTATAAGAAACTGAAAAACATATTGGTATTGACAAAGCGCATAAGAGCATGTGTGCGTGTGTGTATATTCAGACTGTATGTGAACAAGACTGATGTAGAGAGACAAGGAGGCAGACACAGAAAGACCAGACAAAGTGAGAAAGACAGAAACAGAAAGAGAGAGAGAGATACACACACACAGAGAGAGAGAGAGAACGTGTGTCGTCATAACCATCCTTTCACCACAACTTCATGACAGCACATATGGAGGTGCCGTTTGCCAAGCCATGAAGGCATGCCATCTCTCCAGTGTGGCGGCAGTCTCTCGGGGTCCCTGTGTCCCACCCCTCAGCGCACAATCAGGGGGGCGAGGAGAGGGAGTTAGTGGGTACGGCCTGCTGTGATGTTAATGTTCCAGCTCAAGGCAGTCTTCAATCAGAGCAAACGGTTTGACAGCCCACAGCTTTACCTTACCTCTGTTTACTTCTTCCTATGTCCTCCGCCATTCTGTGTCTTCGCATGCGATCACAGCAACTTCAGAGCAGGGCCCCCATTGATTTAGCCTGTCTGTCACTTGATTCTTTGTAATATGAGACCAAAAAACACTGGCTGTTGCATCCAACTCAGTCTTAACCAGGGGTTTCAAAGTTAAGTTAAGTTACAATAAGTACAAACACTGTTCCAATGAACCCTCAAATGCAATCACACTGCCTCTACAGTTCACTTAAAGAAGACCAAGCCTGCTAAGGCAAAGCTAGGTTTCTGTGTGTATTTACCTTTAATATTAACAGCTTTAAAAGGGTGTTTGGGTCCTTCATTAAGTTTCTGCATGAAGACAAGATAGGAGGGAGTAAATGATAAGGAGGGGAAAAAAGACATACTATTACAAAACACAATAGTGCTTGTAGTGGTAAAATTCTGTTTTCAAAGCTAAAATGTTACTGTCTTAGTTGTCGTTATTAGCTAGCATTCCGTCGCATAGCTTTTACAGCTGTCTATGAGGCCTGGAATAGACAATGTTGGAGCCGGATGATATTTAGACAGACTGAGGTCTGTTCGTCAGAACTGGCTTGCAAAGTTGTCATTTTTGGATGTGAGCTCAGGCTCCAATGTTAACAGGAAACGTGTGCTGTGCTGAACGTATACACAATCCTCTCAACAAATAAGCAGGATCGCACAACATCACTGCTGCACGTCTACACACCGGCAGACACCGAACTTTCAACACATTTGTTCAAGTGCTATAAGGACCAGTAGAGCTTCAATTGTTCCGTGCACGTGTTCCCATTCATGGACACACTCACATTGGCTGACACACATCCATTCGCACACACAAAGACACGGCATGAAGAGACACACATTAAAACAATGCTGCTCGCAACTCGAGACGCATATGTCGGGGGTAGGTTCACTGTATGTGTGTGTTTATCGCCAGGGTCCTCAAAATGGTGTACCTGTGAAGGCCTTTGGAAAGACGGACGTGTCCAAGGGTGAGAGAATGCGATGCGGGCTCCGCACACCATCCAGACGAGGGTGTGCTCTCCTCGCCTGTACAGGAACTGTTACCCTCCTCAATGGAATTCAACCCCATGAAAAGTCGGCCTTGGCACCCACCAATGAAATAGTAGTGAGGCTCAATAGTTTGCGAATGGGAAGTAGCTCACATCTCGCTTCAACAGAGCTGTAGAACTAGCACCTACGTTCCTCGTATTGTCATGTACCATATTAGCTACTACAGGACATATTCCATTATTGAATCAGACAAAGCCATAGGCAATGCTTTGTCAGGGAGAGACTCCATGTATGACAGTTTACAATTCCTGATTAATCATCCCATTAACATTGATGAGACAGTGTTGAGCAATGTTCCTAGCACCAGAACAGCTCTGAGGTGTCCCTAATTGCACAATTAAATCATTCAGTGTCTGTTTAGTATTCAGATGGAGATTAAGATTAGGGTCAGGGTTGTTGTTGGGGTTAGTATTAAGATAATAGTTCATGTTAGTATAAATCCTTATGAGCATCCTAATAAGCCACTGGTCAGCCGGACAGAATGACAGCTGAATAGACTGATAGCCTGATAGCAGCTGGAAAGGCAGACTCAATGCTACATGTACAGGCAGACAGAGGTAACAGACCAATGGTAAATTCAGCTGCAATTTGCTGTCATGTCAAATAAGCATTTAGACTTTAACAAGTGCTTCTGTTGTGACTGTTGTACGTGTTCCCAGGAGAAACACCTCAAGCAGCACAGGCAGGAAGTCATACACTCGAAACCCCATCGTATCAGAATTCTCCTAACCTTTTTACAGTGTACAAAACAACAGTCCCAATTGTTTTGGTGTCATCATCTCATTTCTCATTCATCATTGATAAGATCTGAGTCCGAAGCAGTCCCACGTTACTGTAACACCCTGGCAGTGCCTGAGGCCTGGGCTGAACCACCATCCCTCCGATGGCTCTCCTATGTTGACGGGGGGCTTCAGAGGCACTTCAGCAGGGCTCAGTCTCTGTCGGGTTATCAGGCTCCTGTTTCCCCCCCACGACATCCCCAGATCCCAGCCGCCTCAGCCTGAACACAGCTCAGCCTTGCTTCTCTCCAGAAAGAGAGAGGGATGGAGAAATGCACGCGGCCAGATGGAGGCTCAGCGCCGCGTGGATGGGCTTGTGTGCTGCTCACCAACACCAGTCACGCGTTACCTGCGAGGCTGACAGAAGCAGCGCGTGGGCTTTTTCCTTGTATGTTCGAGGATGTGATGTATGCGAGTCGCTCTTTGTGGGAGGTCTCTCAGTTGAGAATCAAATGCAGATATGTCATTATTTAGCCCTGTGCCACTTGTAACAACCTCTGTGTTCCCAAATTATGGGCTGTAAAAGAAGTTAGCACTATTTCATGTGATTGGTTGGTTTGGTTGAAATATGGGCACATTGTGGTCAAATGCATACCCCACCAATGCCAGATAGCAACTGCTGAATATTCATGATTAAAACCTTAACTGAGAAAGCAGAAGAAACATGAGCCAGCAGCACTGGAACTCAACAGGGTCTCTCTGTTCCTCAGAGAGAGAGTGACAGAGAGAGAGAGAGGGAGAGGAGAGAGAGAGGGAGGAGAGAGAGAGGGGGAGAGAGAGAGGGGGAGAGAGAGAGGGGAGAGAGAGAGGGGAGAGAGAGAGGGGAGAGAGAGAGGGGGAGAGAGAGCGAGAGAGAGAGAGAGAGAGAGAGAGAGAGAGAGGGAGGGAGGGAGAGAGACAGAGAGAAAAAGAGGGAGGGAGGGAGGGAGGGAGAGAGAGAGAGAGAGAGAGAGAGAGAGAGAGAGAGAGAGAGAGAGAGAGAGAGAGAGAGAGAGAGAGAGAGAGAGATGGTGAAAGACTGTGCAAGATGCTTTTCAGGCTAAAAAGCTGAGGATAAACACAGCTGGGTGTAACATAAGATCATTTATTGGGTGCATTTTAATTATTGCTTTGACTCTCAGTCGAATGCCAAGCCGTGTTGTGTATACACATACATCAGTTGACAGACTATCTGAATCCAGCCCTGATTTTCAAGGCGAGTAGACTCCTTTCAAAACCTGGCAACGGTGACAGAAATGTATATAAGATGGATTCAAAGGCGGCACTGTATGTGTGAGTTGGTGAAGTGTTCTGTCACACACTGAGCGGTGTTGTTTTGAGGGTGTTTGGGAATCAAATCCTTGTTTCCTGATGCTGGTGTTAATAAAGAGCCAGAACAGAACCCGTATTCATATAGGGTTTTGAAATAGTATTTTTTGAACTGTGATCATTGAGAAGGCACATGTATGCTTGATTAGCACAATTCTGATGAACGCATATCCTGAAATCTAATGTCAAAAATCTCCTACATAGACTACTCTTCACATTTTATTAACAAAGTATGTATTATAGCCTACTTTTTGTTGTTATTGTGTGTAATAATAGCAAAAATAGTATAACAATAACAATATTAAACATATTACAAGTGGTACAGGTACAGTGCAACGTTTCATTATGTGTTTCATTATGTGTTTACATATACAGTGCCAATAGGAAAGTGTCAGATGATTCTAGAAGGAATCAGTTCCAGCATTTAACTTTGACAAAAAGGCCATTTTTGTCTGTTAGAGAGAATGCCAAGAGTGTCCAAAGACATTTGGCACTGGCTACTTATATAAAGAATATAACTAATTAAAACATTATTTTGATGAGTTTGATGCTTTGTCGGTCAATATTATTGTGATGAATCAATAGGTGTGGCTAAGGTTTTGTATTAGGCTGCTACTGTGTTGTGATGTACTCAAAGGGTGTCCTAGTAGTCCAACAAAGTATGAATAAAATACTTATTTAGAGCTGGGAGTGTACCACACAGATTGCTGATGTATTCAGAGTGACAACTGAAAGTTTCCTTTTTGATTAGTCTCTGACAGACTTGCATAGACACTGATGAAAGGCTTAACTGGTCCTGGTTCATTCTTTCGAACTAACTCTGTGTGATGAGAGAAGTAGGTAAACCAAGTGATTTGTGTAAATCCCCCTCATCCCAGCAACTTTATTTACATGAAACAGGCTGAAGTCACTCTTTCTTTATGGGTTTTTTCGCAAAGCATCAAACATCGAATTGAACTTTTGGTCCACAATGCAGCAGTTTCAGAGCCAGCATCCACACTGGGCTTTGTGTAAACACAGGGAGGGTTTCATCAAGCAGTCAGTCAGCATGGCCTTTCAAGATGGATGTCTCCCCTGAAGCAGTTGGAAAGAGCACAATGGGCGATGATGAGTTGAGCTTGTCCTCCATTATGAAGTCATTCGGAAAAAACACACACCGGTTGATGGACTGATTCACCCCAAAAAAAAACAACAGCTGAAAACGATGAGGACATAATGTGGTTGGATTTCCCGATGTGGTCTGTTTGTGTGCATGTGTGTGTTCCTGATTAATATATTTTGGTGGATTTAGGGGTGAGGGTAGAAGGTGACACAGAGGTCGCCCAGGCCCAGATACTTCCCATTTGAAAGGTGCAGAGTTCCACTCTGTGTGTTTGTGATTGTGGTAGGTAATTCCAGAGCAATCCATGCTCAGCTCAAAAAGAGACATTTGAAACCCACTTATTTATACTGTAGACCTAATTACCTGGCACTCTATACTAGCATTTAAAACCCCAATCCCATGAAAGAATACTGCCATGGAGAGAGTGCACTCAGACACACACACACACACACACCAGAGAGTATCCAAAAATCACACACACATCTTTCACACACACGAGAGCCTGCACACGCTCAACAGCACAGAAAGCCGATCACGAGGGAACGTGTGCTTGCATGCCTCGACGGACACACACAAATGATATTTACACACACATGCGCTGTCAGGCATGCTGTAGTACACACACCTGCCATTCACCTTCTGCAGTACATTAGGCCCCTCACTCAGCTGTCCTCCACTGAGACACGATCAGAGACAACAGTGACACAGCGCACCAAATACGCTGTCTGACTCCACCGTGACTCCCCCTGACCCCTGACCCCGGAGCAGTCTGGGGGTATTATGGGGGTGTTATCTGTGTGTCGGGTCACATCCTGTCAGGGCAAGGAGGATCTGAGTCAGAACCAGTCCCATGTTAACACCATGACAGAGCCTGACACCGTATCGGCCCTTCTTGAAAAGAGATACTAGCGGCTTGTTGAAGCACACTGCATCACACACACACAAACACACACACACACCACACACAAACACAGTCTGGTTCTTTTCACTGTCTCCTACTTGCTCTATAAATATTTTTTTAAAGATGTGATTAATACAAGACAGTTGCAGAGTTTGAACTAGAAGGAAATAAGAAAAATCCTCATCACAGATCATATCGAGCCACAATGAGTTTCACATCAAACTACAACCACCAATAATAAGTAGATATTCAAACTTCTCTCTTTCAGTCTTTAAGGAGGAGACTGTATACGGCATGTTGTGTCATATCTACACTGCCATAACCATGAACCGAACTGACATATCATTCAAAATAGTTGTTCTGAGTGTGATAGTGGATTCGGTCATCTGTTTGATATTTGGGGTTCTGTCTAACTGTGTAGATGAGATGACAGAGGGTGAAAAAACATGACTGGAATGAAGGATTCTGCTCAAAGCTGCATTTGTAAACAAGACAAACATAATCATCATCCGGAGAGCCACATCTGGCTCTGCCTTTCTCTGATTGGAGCGCCGGCAGGCCTCGTTGTTTGTCGTGAGTTGTTTTGTCGAATGTCAGAAGAGAAGAATTAGTATAGATTGCATGTACTAAACAGGACCCCGTTGTTTGAAACACAGGGTCGGGGTTTACACGTTACCGATCGAATGAATGTCGGACATTTCCAGAGGGGTCACTCAGTTGCTGCGAATCTTGTGTTCCCCTTTCCATGTATGTGTTGGTATCACATCCCCATCACACGCATGCACACACACATCCCTCTCGCGGTGTTGATGAGTGAACTGTACAATGGAAAGTCTTTGATGGTTTGACAGCACTATCTGTGTTGGTTGCTGTAGCCAGCCTGTGTGTTGATCTTGAACGTAGCCCCTACCTTCAGGATGTCTGTACACTCCTGTTCGCTGGTTTACAGTAAAAATTGCTGTTTGGAATCCTGATGAGTTAGTTAACCCCTGAAGTGTTCTGTACAAAAGGGTTGTATATGGAAGGATCTTTTTGATAAAAAAAAAATATGGCATCCTTTTTTGATTTTGTCAAACTAGAACTTCCACTTAGTTGTTCCATCACATAATAGAATAATTATTCGTCTGGTACAATTTTGTATGGTATTTCACGACTGTCTAACTGAATACAAAATAAAACAAGGAGAAGTTTTGATGTAAAGATGGTAAGTCCGTAAAAATCATTTTAGGGTTTTGTTTCCAGGAATAGTTTGACTTCACCGAGCTGCACCCCTTAAAGTGAAACAGAACAGAACAGCAATTTCAGCGCCGAACAATAAAATCCCCCAAATGTCAGCTGGGGCTCTGGCCTGTGTTTTGCAGACAGTAAAATGTCACATAGCATATACAGGGTGTGGTTGCATCTCCACAAAGACAAGCACATATCGTCTGACTGCAAGCTTAGTCTCCAAACATGCCCCATAGAAAAAAAAAAGCCTTTACAGGAAAAGCCTTGATTTACTCAGACATACGGGCCCATCATTAGATTTGACAGATAAGACTAAACGTTTTCAGGAGGAGATGTTCTGCTAAACGCCTGCCCCTAGGTGGCCAATGGTGTAGACATGGGTGCTGACCGTTCCCAGATACACATGCACACACACACCTACACACACTCACACACACTCACAAACACCTGCATGAGGCGCAAGACCTGTCATGAGGGTAAAAATGCACCTCAAGTCGAAAAAACACCTCAAGCTTGTAAAACCCTTTTTTTTCTCAATGAGAACACGTGAAGTCAGTCAACCTAACGTGATGACGTGGTATCACCGTGGGCCCATATTTTGCTGCTGAAAAGACAGCACTGAAGACTGAATTGAGTCACTGATATATGGCTGAGAACAAACGAGCACAATGCCGTCTACAGTCCATCCACTGACCCGTGTCTGCGTTTGTCTGTTTCCGTTCTCGAATGTGCACAACGGTAAAAGACGAGGCCCTGGGGGTAGAAGGACAGAGACGCCCCCTTCACCTCCCTCCGGCCTCCGGATATCCCTCATCATCTTCCCTCCACCCCTCTTCAGACAGACCTACAACCCCCAGACGACGTCCACTTCCCTCCGGCCTCTTTGACTGTACCCGACACCGTTCTCTCCAACCCTCCGTCTTCCGGGCTCTTCTGAGACGTCCGTCGTCGTTGCCTGTCCGTTCTCCGTTCGAACTCGACAGGCGAAATCACGCCGGGCGCGACAAGGTGCTCCTTTTGGACGATCTGTCACGGTGCGTTTACGGTGCGAGTCCAAGATGTTTACACGTAGAGTCTTGAAGAGAGCCGTTTGGGAGGTTTGAAGGCTCCGCAAAGGCAGTCACAAAGCAATACGGTGATGTTATAAAACCAGCTTTAAAAACATACATTTGAAGGCATTTCTGCTTCAACACCTTCAGGTTCCTCATCCATGTTTCATGTTCCGTACTCACTCATTCTCCCTGTTCTGCTCCGTAAATATGTTTAATCTGTGTTCTGTTTTAATCGGTCCTGACTGTGAACAATGATCAGGTGGTGATACTGTGCACTTGGTGTCTCTGCACCTCATCGCTCATCGGTCTTGCAAGTGTCAGGCTAAGGGCAAGGCTGTTGGAGGCCAGGAAAAGTAGTCTGAGAGCTGAAGTCTGACAAAAAAATAAATAGTCCTCATTTGAAGCACCTGGAATTCTCCAGTGTTGAAAGTAGGCTTTGTATGAGGGCAGGGGAGGAGGAGGGCAGAGCAAATTGTGCCAGCTTGTGTGTGAATGTGCGCGAACAAACTTCTGTACTTATGTGTGTGTGTGTGTGTGTGTGTGGTGTTTGTGAGTGAGAGTGAGTAATGAAACTGATTATTTCTATCTGTCAGGCAAGACATCCTGCTGGGAGTGAGAGCATGTGTGGCTGGCGTTGATAGTCTGAGCACATGCTCAAGTTCCGAGGAATAAATCCTGACTAAATAAACACGCCATGTCTCCATGCTTTTTCTCCGAAAATGCCCCCATTCTGACAGAGCCTCAATGCTTATGGCTTTCCTATTACATTCTTATACCCAGTTAATGTAGTGTTGTATTCTGTAATGTGGTGGCACAATAGTTCATGCCTTTATAGCCCTTGTTACTTTCCTACACTTAGGAAGTGCTAAGTGAAGGCTACGAACAAGAAACCTCAAATGCTCTGGCCTCTGGGCTACCAGCTAACATTCTGGGGTACCAGCTAAGGCACAGGGTGTATTGTCTAATGCTATTATGTCTGAGGATTTAACATGCACTGTCAATGCAGTTTAGTCTTGGGTCTCTAGAACACTCAAGGAAAGCAAAACCAGGCTCAATGACCACAGACGAACTGTGGAGGAATAGAGGCATGCCTCAGGTATGTACTGTATGGATAATATACAGTATTTCCTAAATTGTCAGACTTCTATGGATGTCAAACCTATAGTCGATCGTATGCAAAACTATGGATAAATCTTCAACTCATTAGATAGGTTCTGACTGAATAATTATACACTTCAAATCAAAGAAAAATGATTTACTACCTAATGTCATTTCCCATAGAAGCTGGTATCTGAGCCCAGATAGCGGGGAGAAGCCAGCAAGCCTCCGGACAGCATCACCGCAATCTCCTCTGACACATCTGTGACTTCAATTTTAAGGTTGTCTTATTATTGTTTTAGGTTCATATTAACTTGCCTATGTGCTTTTCTGATAATGACTTCAATGGGCCTTCAATTCAATTCACCAAGTTGGAAACAGCTTTTTGACCAAATGGTCCCTACACTTGCTGTGGGTGGGTACACATCCCTTTTGTGCTCATTGAACTCTCCATCACGTTGCCTGCAGCCCTGCAGTGTCTACTTTGTAATATAAAGTAGCATTCATTACACATGGCAACATTGGACATACCACAAAGGAAGCATTGGATTTTTGACAAATGTATTGTAGTGCTCCCTGATCAGAAAGGCATTTTCATGCACCCAAATATTCGTTTAAAATCAGGACGCTGACAGCATTGATTGAATTGTCTCAGAGGGGGACAATGTACGGTATGGCATGATGACAAACTTCAGGAAATGCACGCAAACACACCTTAGGTGGCGTGAAAAAGATCAAATGCTAATTTGACAGCTTTGTTAGACCAGAGTGGGGAGCATGCCCTAATTAAGGTCAGATGTGAAGACAACTGCATTACCGTCCAAAAATGTCTCATGCAGGAAAGCTCAGTAATGACTTTCTGGGTAATAAACCCCCTTAGATCGACAGTATTTAGAGCAAATTGTTCCTCTAGGGAACCTCTTTGAAATATGTCCAGAGGCAACTTTTGGGTTCTGGATAAAACATTCCTCCCTAAAAGAACTATGCTTCATTATGATCATTTTTTTCCACAATTATTAACCTTATGTGGACAAAAGGTTAACCTTTGGAATTGGACATCTTGTAACTGAATGTGAGGACGAAGTGTCTCCCAGGTATATCTCCAGGTGACCAGCTAGAGCCACCCAGGGACTATAATTTTATAGACAGGAATGGCCTGTTTCTGCATTCTCCTGTTCTATCATATTCATAGTCTGCTTGCTCACCCTGCCAGACCTCCTCCCAGACACATGACTGATGATCTCCAATCAGACTCTTTATTTTAAGAAGGGGTCCGACATTTTTCGGGTACACAACAGTGGATTCATAGATGGTGGACTCTCTTTCCCCCCTCTCTCTCTTTTTCTCTCCCCCCCCCCTCTCTCTGTTTAGAGCAGACCATGGTTTCAGGGCCAGTGGAGGAGGCAGAGACTGTGGGAGACCCGACCCACCTCAACCTCACATTAGCAGGAGCACAGAAGAGCTCTGGAAATGCTTTCAGGGGCCTCGGCTAGTGTTGATTTGAAATGAGCATGACTAATTTTCAGGGGGTCTGTTAAAACTTTGGCATGTTTGATGTGTGTGTACGTGTGTTTCTGTGTGTGTACGTGTGTGCGCGTGTGTACTTGCACAGCATGTGTACGTCGTGTAAGTGAGAGAGAGGAGAGAGAGAGAGAGAGAGAGAGAGAGAGAGAGAGAGAGAGAGACAGAAAAAAAAAGCGAGTGAACATGAGTGTGTTTGTGTGTACTTACATGTGCAAGTATGTGTGTCCTTTCTTTTTTACACGTTTCCACAGTGAAGAAAAATAGCCCGAATAGTGTCTATCAGGGAGCTTGAGCAAATATAGAGCTAGCATTAGGGCTGTGCTGTTTCCTCCATGCACATACAGAGGCCATTCTGTCTGCCCTGCCTCTCTGCTGACTGCATTATGGCAGCCCTCCACTACACACCACATATCATGCACACTGTCTACCAGAGCATATACAGCCTGTGTTTATCTAAAAGCCTCTGCGCCTTTCACAAAGGCTCTATCTTTCCTCAATCTGTCTATCCAATTGTCTTTCTCACATACATATGCACGTACACACACACACGCACATTGGTTGTGTGTGTGGATGTTGCGTGTCAATGCGAAGGGCCCTGTCTCTCTCTGGGTGATGGCTCGGTGAAAGGCAGTCTGTTGTTTGGTGGGAAGCTGATATATTTGCAAATAGCAGCATAATCTCCCCATGGCGGGGCCAAACATGCCAGGGTTTGCTTGCTTATTTCCCATAAAAGAGGAGATTGCTCACTCACTCTCATACACAAGCAAAGGCAAACATTCCCTTTATTGTGCAGACCTTCTCGCTCGTCTTCCCCCCCCCCCCCCCCCTTCCTCTCTGGAAGGACACCCTCATGCTCTCACCCCGGAACAAGCCTGGAGGTATTCAGACCACACACAGAGCAGAGCCTTCTCTCTCACACGCTCTCTCTCTCTCTCTCTCCTCTCTCTCTCTCTCTCTCTCTCTCTCTCTCTCTCTCTCTCTCTCTCTCTCTCTCTCTCTCTCTCTCTCTCTCTCTCTCCCTCTCTCTTCGTCTTCCTCTCTCGTGTTATTCCCATCTGATTCTGTCTCATACTGTCTGTGTGTTTCTGTCGCTCTCCTGTCTGTCTCTGTTCTGCAGTGCGAGACAAGCAACACACAAGTCCTGTCTCTTCCTTGACCAGGGTTCTCTTTTTCTCCTCTCTCTCTCTCTCTCTCTCTCTCTCTCTCTCTCTCTCTCTCTCTCTCTCTCTCTCTCTCTCTCGCTCTCGCTCTCTCTCTCTCTCTCTCTCTCTCTCTCTCTCTCTCTCTCTCTCGCTCTCTCTCTCTCTCTCTCTCTCTCTCTCTCGCTCTCTCTCTCTCTGTCTCTCTCTCTCACACACACAAACATACTCTCTCTCTTTCTGTTTGTTTGACCACACTGAACTGAACTCTTGAACTCATTACCAACTATACAGTTTTTCTCAATTGCTAAAACACTAAAACCCATTGGTTGAACAAAGTTCTCAGTTGCCTGGACTCATGTAGCTAATTGTGCAGTCTGTTGTCAATACCTTATAAACCATTTCACATGGTAAAACACAATTTGCAGATCTCACTTAGACTTTTCAGCAAAACTCTAAACACATTCTCATTCTCAAAACACATTCTGCACTCTAAAGCACATGTCATCCATACTGGTAAACGCAAATGGTAAACACACAACTACTCTAAATTGATTTCACTTGTTTCAAATGATGTGACACAACCAATATAAGCCAGTTCAGAGAGCAAACAGGTTGTTGAAGGTGGGAAAATATTGCTTGTGATGTCGACGAAGTGCTCTGGCCTGACCCAGCCCAAAGACAAGAAGAAGCACATTGATCACATGTTTACTCCTTTGATTTTTGTCCCTTTTACTGTAGTATTGTATACTGTAGTAGCCTACAGTGCATTGTAGGCTGTATACTGTACAATGAACAAATTGTATGGCCCTGAACATTGTACTTTCCATTTGTTACAGTAACAGTACTGACAGCTCAATAGATTTTGACTGGTTGCAGGTTCATATCAACAAAGAACAAGAGTGAGTTGTGAGTCGTGAGATGCAGGGTACAGCACTGTATAGGGGTAGAAGGAGGAGAAAGAACAAAAGAAATTGCAAAGAGCAAAGCAGAGTAGTAATTTCTGATCAATTTTGAGCTACTATGATAGAACATGTTTTTCGTTCATCAAAAGACAATGACGGATAAATATGAAATTTGTTTAGAGATTACGTAAAAATGTACTTCTCCTTGAGAACTATATGTTTTAACAATGTGTTTTACATTTTTTGGTGTATTGTTTACTGACTGCTTGATAGTGTATATCATTTTGATCACTTTGTTTATGAGAGCAGTGTTTGATTTTGAGCACAGGTAAAACTGTTTTGAGGCGAAAGTTTCATTTTGCAAGAGGATTCAGAGGTTTTGTAAATAGTGCTTGAAGATGAGGTTTTGTGTTTACAGTTTTGAGAAAATGGGTGACTGTTTCAAGAAATGTGTTTTAGCAATTGTGAAAAACTGTAATATTTGGGCCCATGGGACAACCCACCCAGGACGCCAGTGCTTTTCTTTTCAACACCTCCAATATTCTCATGGCCGGAAAATATCCGAGCTAAAATCTTTTCTTTTGTGTTTAATTAGACATATATCCATTGAGCATTGACAGGCAGAAAAACATGTTTCTGTGCAGGCAGGAGAGGTTTAGAGCACAGATTGAGACTGAACGGACACAAGGAGCAGAGATGAAAAACGAAGGAAGGTAAGGGAGTCAGTGAGAAAATGGCTTGTTAAGGTGATTCCCTCTAGTGGCAGTGAAGAAAAATCAAGAAAAATAGAAAGTACATTGCAAATGATTGGATTTTTTTCTTGACTTGCAAAAAAAAAAATGTTGTCATGAAAGTGCCACACTAATTAGACAGTTGGCTTTAAATTGTTTCCATTTTTCAAATGTTGAGGTCAGAGGCATGACTGACCTTACTGGTCTGACGTAAGTAGAGGCTGAGGAAACAGAGAAGGTGGTCTGAGAAACGTGTTGGGTGGCTTTGTGTGTGTGTGTGTGTGTGTATAAATGTGTTAAGGGAATTTACAGTGTGTGGACCACACACAGACAGAGAGATAGAGGGGGAGAAAGAGAGAGAGAGAGAAAGAGAGAGAGGGAGAGAGAGGGAAAGAGAGAGAGGGAGATAGAGGGAAAGAGAGAAGAACAAGAGAACCACAAAAGGGACCACAACATGAGCACCTGCTTGGATCCTGGAAGTCCCCTGTGGTACAGTGAAACAGAGAAGGAAAGAGAGAATGGAGAGAGAGAGAGAGAGAGAGAGAGAGAGAGAGAGAGAGAGAGAGAGAGAGAGAGAGAGAGAGAGAGAGAGAGAACGAGAGAGAGAACGAGAGAGAGAGAGAGAGAGAACGAGAGAGCGGAGAGAGAGAGATACAGAGATAGAGATATGAGGTGGTGGGTCGGTGGTAGAGTTGTCGGGGAGTGGGGCTGTGAGGTGGGTGTGACTCAGAAGTGGTAAACCAGGGTCATGAAGCCACCCAGCCCTACCAGCTGCTGTGAGGGTTTAATTGATAGGTTCCACCTCACTCTGGAAGTCCCGCTATCACGTTGCTGTTAATTAAAGCTTGGTTGTTTTTCACCTCTGCAGGGATAAATGTTTTGGTTTAATTATAGCTCAAAATTGAGAGAAGTGGCAGAAACAGGCCTAGAGGGAGGGGCATGTGTAATCATTGCTTTTTGGGATCGAGAGTGTATATTACAACTTGGTGATACAACTACTGTGTGGCTCCTCATTGGCTTGGTGTGGTTGGAACATACTTCTTGTAAAGTCTCAGTCCAACTGATTCGCATTCAGATTTTCTGAAACAGTCTTTGAATTGCCAGTGTCTGGTAGTGGTGTACAAGACCAAAGAGCCCTCTGTACATGTAAATACCACGCATTAGAGAAAATATCCAAATTCGGATCTAGAATACAGCTGAGCTCTTGTTTGGAAAAAGCTACCTTCCCCCTACACAGGGACCCTCCACTACGATCCAAGGTCGTTCTCCAGCTCGGAGTCCTGCAGTGGTGGTGTAGTGCAGCCATGAAGGAGACAGAAATGTGTGCTAAATGGTCCATGGGCAGAACTGGAGACTGGGCTTAGACCCCCTCTGGTCCCCATATGGAGAATGTGTGTGTGCTACATGCATGGACGCATGACCTGGCCCCCAGCTGAACAACTCCCCACTGGAAACACACACACACACACACACACAAGCACATACTGTACATGCACACCCTCACACGCTCCCTACACTGTTATCTAAAATGACCAACGCTCTTGCTGCGAAGTCTGCTCAGTGGCCAACAGGAACTGAGCTACAGACAACATGTCGTGCCCCTCGCGCCCCTCGATTGTGGGGAAGGAGCCGAGGGGAACATAATTGCATGCTTAAACGGCTGAGAAACGGACGTCCAGTTCTGCTGAGCTGGTCCTTTTTGTGTGGCCTCATTGTTGCGACGTGCAGTCATGCAGATCCCCAGTCCCCCGGTGCTGCTCACGGTGGGTAGGGAGGTGGGGGGGAGAGAGACTGGGTGAGCGATGGAGACAAGAGAGAGGAGAGAGGGGAAAGGGGGGAGGGGGAGAGCTGTCGCACACATGCATCCACTGTCAGTTACACTCTGTGGTAGATGTGCTTATTGTGGCTCAAGTGGACAAACAGAAAGGCTCCTGTATGGGGTTGCAGTGTAATGAGAGGAGGTTTGGTCGTAAATACGTTGCTCTAGAGTTTTCCATCTCACTGCAGGACTAAAAGGGCAACGCCGACCTATTCGGGTCATCCCTGGCTCCGGCGTTGTAACTCAACTCACTGAGGAGAATCGTTTGTGTCATCATGGCTGTCCTTGGCAACTAATTGGCCACTTTCACTACTGGGTCCGACAATCACTGAAAGTTAGGACAAACATCACACTAGGTCGTTGATCATAGTCCTAGTGATGTGGAGTGTTAGCCCCCAACACCTTGACTCTGCTTGACATCTTCCTGTCTCTGTAGTCCGGTATAGTCCAACGTTTGGAAAGAGCCTCTGCAACAATGTTCAGAGCGTTCCTTTCAAGTGTGTGCCCACTGTTGTGTAATTGAGTGGCTCCAAAAAAAGAGGGGGGGGGGGGGAAGAGAGAAAAACTGGATTAGGTTCAAAGCTGCTTGGAGGAGATTCAAGTATTGTACAACTTAATTAAAAAGCATGGCAGCACCCTTTTTGTCTCCAGCTCAGCTGAATAGAAACTATTTACGGTGCCTATCCTTTACTTCTACTGTCACTGGATTAGGCTGTACTGAATAATATAAATTCAAGATTAGATTATTGTTGCATTTGAATGACTATCAATCAGTATGCTAAAGTGAAGAATGTGGCCTGGATCTCTTTATTTGAGAAAGAATGGGGCATCTGTGGGTCTGAGCTTAGTTTGAGCAGTTGTGTATAACATACTTTCCGAATATTTAACTGATCAAAAATGCATGTTTTTGGCTAAAAGATACAGTATATAGCAATATTAGAATTGTTCACTTTTTCACTTCAGACTTGTTGCTGCTATCGTACCACTGTCCATTGATGTGAGAAGAGGAACGTGAGAGAGAAGCCAACATTTCACCCAGCCCACTCTCCCTGAACCCTCTTGATTAACAAGCATATGTGACATGTTTACATTAGACATGATTGCAACGGCAACTACAGAATGATGGACACAGACTCTCACACACTGTGTACATGACATCATGTGAATCCATGACCAGTGGAGGTTCCACAGAGAGACACATTCTTACACCGTGAATGAGGTACACGAAAACAAATGTGTCAGTGAAAGAGGGAGAGGAAGAGAGAAAGAAAGGATAGGAAGATTTAGAGAGAGAGAGAGAGAGAGGGAGAGAGAGAGGGAGAGAGAGTGAGAGAGCGAGAGTGAGAGCGAGATGGAGAGAAAACATGAAAATTCATACTAATTTTCCATTTCAGCAATCAATGGTTATGAAGCTGAAACTGTCATTTTTGGCATGGCTGTAATTGGTTTTGGCCCCAGTTCTGCTGTCTGAGTCATGGGAGAGGGGCGAAAGAGCAGATGGAGCGTTTCCTAGGCTTCTGTAAGAAGACAAGTCTCCCATTCAGGTCTTTCTCTCCTCCATCTGATTACGACCAGCGGCAGACATCCAACCGATGTTGGCTCCCAGCATACTATGTCAAATTTTGTTTAGGTTTTGCCAGGTTGTTCTTCTAAGATCTGTATATCTGGCATGTTTAGAGGTGCTAGTATCCTCTCAGGTCTTGTGGGACACTGCAGAATTGTAAGTTATTTTCCTAAATTTGGACAGTCATACTGTTAATTAAAAAAAAATAGCAGAGAGGAAGAGAGAGAAGAAGAGAAACTGAATAGAAGACAAAGCCTTCAAAACCAAACCGTTGAGTAGCTGGATAAGATAACTAGGACTGTAATCAAGACAAATGTGTATCGTTTGTCCTTTGGATCTGATCAGAAAAAGCCAGAGTGCGTGCATTGTTGGCCTATCTGTTGCTAGGCAGGGCTTGCGAGTAAACACAGTGTAACACGTCCATGGCTCTAGGCCCTTCATCCACCACTTGACTTTGTCTAAGCGGAGCCTGAGCCCAGGGCTCCAGATGAGGGCAGGCTCGTCTGCTCCTCGCCATGGTACACTGCCATACAAAAATGGAACTTTTTGTTCCTGTTTTCTCAACACTGGGAATTTATAGGGCAGCTGCTGCAGATGTTCCCATAAAGAAAGCCCAAACACTGATGTCAAACGGTTTACATACTGTGCTAGATCTCACACACACTTGTTCTCTCGCTGAACCACAAGGACGTTCCCTGGCCTCTTTTACAATAATACATGAGGGTTGGCTGGGAGAAAGCTGGGGTAGGCTAGATAGATGTGTGGTTTGATATTGCTCAAGCTGGCTGCAGTCTTGGACAGATGATTGGGTGTTAGTGCAGAAGTATATTTCATCAAATGTGTTTGTGATTTCAAAGACAGGTTTAGTTAATACATTAATGAATAAAAAAAGAATGAAATACATAGTAAAAGTGCATAAAACTGTGAATGGCTGGTCTTATAGTGTGAGGCACATGATCTTGCAATGGCCCATGCTAAGAACTAGGACCATAGCGCTGAGTTATTTAACCTACTTTGGTTTCTCAGAAACATGTAAAGCAGAACATGAATAAAGGCAGAGAGAAGGTGAATGAAGGGCAATGTTTGGGTGAAATTATTATTTCTAAGCATCTTTCTTTCAAATGTTTTAAAAAAAATAAGACTTCTAAGGATGAAAAAAAACCAGATTAAACTATTAAACGTAGATTTCATATTGTATTTTATTATTATATATTTATATTTTTAAGAAAATATTTTAAACGTTGCATATTTTTTATGTAGAAAGTGCTGCTCCCGTTGATGAAATAGATAAACAGAACAGAGCCCTGCTGCTTCCACTGTCGGTCTGTGCTGCTAGCTTCGCTAGCTCGCTTGCTAGTCAGAATATTAAGTTGACAGGTCTGTTCCAGCCAACAAATACATGCATTTGCGCCCAATCACACTTCTCAACGCCAACTTAGACATGTTTTCCCTGCTGAGATTCTGAGGCATGTCCTCCTTTTTTAACAAGCAAGATAAGGAACTTTTTTTACACGTCAGCTTTTCTTTTTTTTTGACTGTGAGCTAACGGCTATCAGTGCTGCAATGGGTTCCAATGATTGATGACTTCGACTAATGTCAAAGGTTTGACACTGATGCGATCTAGTTGGATAATATTGATATCTGCCTTTTATTTATTTATTTCATGTCTTTATTAAATTGTAAGTTATTAGTATAGTTATTATGCTAGCTATAGCTAACAAGCTGTTTTCATACTTCCTGTAGAGCTATAGACTTCGGTTATTCTTAGTTGATAGGTTCATTATTGTTAAATTATTATTCTATTCTTATTTTTTTATGAGAATAGTAGCTCGTATGGCTTATTTATTACAGGTTTATATAGGCCACTAGGAATCTGTCAAGAAAAGCAAAGTATTCCAGTGTACCTGTCCTATAAATCAGCATTAATCTATTGCTGTTTCAGCAGTGTGGCAGGAGGGGGATGCATGCCTGGCTCCCAGCCCCGAAGAGGGCACCTTACGAGAAGGAACCATCCTGAAACTCTTCTCCGCCCCTCACACTGTCACCACAGCTCTCGTGAGATACACGGATCACTGCAATGTTAGTGACCAACGAGAGGAGATGGAGGAGAAGGAAGAGATCGTTCCCATTTCTGAGCTCCAGAGGCCAAGCACTGACTGTTTTGAGAGAGAACGGTCCACTCAGGAGAAGCCACTCTTCCACAGCAGTAGTTTAAGCACTCCTGGTTCCTCTGAGCCCTTGATACTGTCTCAGACTGGGGATAAAGTCCCCTACACCATCAACAGGTACCTGAGGGACTACCAGAGAGAAGGCATCCAGTTCATCTACCACAGCTATGTCCAGTCCAGAGGCTGCATCCTGGGAGATGATATGGGTCTGGGGAAGACCATTCAGGTGAATCCAGACCCAGACACTAACATTTAAACTGTACAAAATTATATTTTGGGGAGGTCATTGTTGACGTGTGTGTGTGTGTTTCTGAGCAGGTCATTGGTTTCCTGGCTGCTTTATTACATAAAACAGGAACTGGGGAAGATATAGAAAACAACAGACCTCAGTTTCTATTGACACAGCCCACCTTAAAAATCTGTAGACCTAACAAGGTAAGGTAATGGTAGATGCCATGTTTTGCATTGCACTGAGTCACGATATAATCAATAACTGCAGCCTCTGGCCTTCGAAAATACATAAAACACGCAACTTGCAGTGATCAACACATGTGAAACCAATTGCCAGGTTTTCCCTCGTGTTCTTAACCTTCTCTGGTGCTCCGACCCCAGGCCTTCTTGATCGTGGCCCCCCTGTCGGTGCTCTATAACTGGAAGGATGAGCTGGAGACGTGGGGTCACTTCCAGGTGGTGGTAGTGCACGGGCTGCACAAGGAAGAGGAGCTTACCAGGGTGAGAAGAGGCCGCTCCGAGATCGCCCTAACCACCTACGAGACCTTGAGACTCGGCCTTGACCAGTTCAACAGGTAGATTCATGACAAGATTCATGGGGAGTCAGGTGGCTGAGCGGGTAGGGAATCGGGCTTGTAATCTGAAGGTTGCCAGTTCGATTCCCAGCTGTGCGAAATTACGTTGTGTCCTTGGGCAAGGCACTTCACCCTACTTGCCTCGGGGGGGATATCCCTGTACTTACTGTAAGTCGCTCTGGATAAGAGCGTCTGCTAAATGACTAAATGTAAATGACTAAATGTAGATAGACGCGACTGTTTCAAAGATGAGGTTTGCGTCCGCTTCGGTGTGTTCTATTTGGGGGTCCCTTTCAGGCACCCGTGGGCAAAGTATCTTGGTTACTGTAGTGTCAAATTTCAAGTCGTTCTATTATCGGGTTGACTTGAGCTCATTATTGAACTGACCTTCTCCCGGGCTCTTTAGCATAGACTGGTGTGCTGTGATAGTGGACGAGGCCCACAAAATCAAGAACCCCAACTCCCAAATCACCCAGGCCATGAAGAGACTGAGGTGCCAGGTACGAGTGGGTCTCACCGGCACCATCCTACAGAACAACCTGGATGAACTGTGGTGTGTCATGGACTGGTAAGCTATGGAGATACTACCAAAGGATCAAACAAGGAGATGAACTGGATTTACATTGACCGTATTTGAACCCCTCAGGGCCATCCCTGGTTGTCTTGGCAGCCTGGGTCATTTCAAGAACAAGTTCTCGGACCCCATCGAGCAGGGACAGAAGCACACTGCCACCAAACGTTCCCTAGCGACAGGGAGGAAGGCGGTCCGGGCCCTGGCCAGGATGCTCTCCCATTGGTTCTTGAGGAGGACCAAGGCTCTGATTAGTCAACAGCTTCCCAAGAAGGACGACAGAGTAGGTTGAGATGGAGAACGAGGGTCCACATAAACGTTGCCCGGTTAACACAAAACAAAGATACACCCTGCTATTGATTGACAAAACACATGCCTCATTTAGTACAATTACGGACCTATTATGTGATTCCTCCGCGGTAATTCCATGTCCGTTAGTCTGGTCACTCCTCTGGGTCTGATAATGGGAGTGGCTGTGTGGATGTGTGTCCTGGTGTGCAGGTAGTGTACTGCTCTCTGACAGAGTTCCAGCAGGCAGTCTACAGGACAGTACTAGAGTCGGAGGACGTCACCCTGCTATTGCGCTCGTCTGAGAAGTGCAGCTGTGGCAGTGGACGCACTCGCAGGAAATGCTGCTACAAGGTCAAGCATCCTCCACATGTCAGTCTTCAAGCTCTGAACGAGGACATTGACTGGTTTACACGTCCTAAACGCGCTGTCCAAAAAACCCTGTTTTTTTTAGGTGAACGGGGAAGGCGTGGAGCTCAGCTCTCTGTACTTCAGCTACCTAGCCATTCTCAGGAAGGTGGCCAATCACGTCGCCTTACTTCAGAGCACAGCAGACACCAGCAGCAAACAGGTGAGCATCCGTGGAACGTAAACTGGAGTTCTCGAAAGCGAATCTCTGAAACACCTGAACTTACGTTCTGACGCTCAAACAGAACAGTCATTTTCATTCACCTATTTATGAAGTGTTACCAGTTAATTCTTCGGTCGTTGGAAGAAATAGGTATTCCGTTTAGCCCAAATGAGTGGTAAACATTTCCTGGAAATAAGCACAACTTAGTGACACCTCTTTCCATGGTCTCCGTAGAAGAAGTATGTGAATGCTATCTGTGAGAAGGTGTTCCAGAAGTTTCCTGACTTTATGCAGAGGTGCAAGCATGAATCCTTCGAGGCTATGTCAGACCCCATGTACAGTGGTAAGATGAAGGTACGTATCCGGTTCAAATCTCACATTTGAAAGCTGTGCGTTGATCACCAGTTGATGTTTGGTTTAATCATCTTCTTTCTCCTCCTCCGCCCCTATCAGGCCTTGCAGAAGTTACTGAAACATTACATGCAAAGGAAAGACAAGGTCTTACTCTTCTCCATGTCCACCAAGGTACTTTGGATTGTTACACTGTGTGTGTGTGCGCGTGTGTGGTGTGTGTGGTGTGTGTGGTGTGTGTGGTGTGTGTGGTGTGTGTGTGTGTGTGTGTGTGTGTGTGTGTGTGTGTGTGTGTGTGTGCGTGCGTGCGTGCGTGTGTGTGTAAGGGTTATCTGTGTGCAAGGGACTATAGTGGTGCATAATGTGTGAGAGCCGGATGCTTGAGTTTGTTTAGTAGGTTAAGTGTCAGTGGTCTGTGGGGATTGTCATATAAAGTGGGTTTAGATCGTGTCTGAGTTAGATGTCTGGTCTGAAGGACAACTCCATCGCACATCACGCACAAACGCACAGCCCAGAGAACTGCCTC
Source organism: Thaleichthys pacificus (assembly GCA_023658055.1). Classification (NCBI taxonomy): domain Eukaryota; kingdom Metazoa; phylum Chordata; class Actinopteri; order Osmeriformes; family Osmeridae; genus Thaleichthys; species Thaleichthys pacificus. The sequence continues at coordinate 1,025,643 of CM042879.1, forward strand.
CTGGGCACAAGTCTTATTAAAAGGTAGAACGTGACCAAAGGAGATGTGTCTCACAAGGTAGTATTCGCCTGGGTTTTATGGGAGAGTAATCGGTCCAAGTAATTACTAATTGATTTCAATGCTGGTTGTCAGTCACCTGAGACTGAATGGTAAAACTGCCTGTCTACATATACTATGATGGAGTTAGTTAGACTTTAATAAGGTCTAACTAACTAGTATTGTGTCATATTCTCTTTAAGGCTTAAAGACAATATTACACCGTTTGCTCAAAGTGAGCTGTAGTTACAATAGCGTTATGATAGTTGACATTGCGTTGAATACATTTTACTATCCCCTCAGCTGTTGAATGTTCTGGAAAGCTACTGTATGGCTGAGGGTCTGGACTACAGCAGGCTGGATGGTAGCACCAAGGCCCGGGACAGGATGACGGTCGTGAAGAACTTCAACAGTCGCCCTGACATCAACATCTGTCTGGTGTCCACCATGTGAGCTCCACTCTCCTCACCTGAGGCAAACTTCACCCCTCTCATCTGTGCCGTCTTTGGCTGGTAGATTGGACTGCTGTCGCGTTAAGACCTTGTTTGCTTGTTGTTTTCTTTCCTCTTTCTCCCTCCCTCCGTTGTTTACAGGGCGGGGGGGCTGGGGCTGAATTTTGTGGGGGCTAATGTGGTGGTTCTGTTTGACCCCACCTGGAACCCTGCGAACGATCTGCAGGCGATAGACAGGTAGGAGCTGCCTTTCTATCTATCTATATATCTATCTTTCTTTGGCTTTATCTGGTCACATGGTTGATCGACGTGGCCTGATAGGCATCTGACTTTCTTCCTGTTTCGGAAATGCGACGTCGCTATTGTTCCACCGTCCTAGCATCAGGCAGATGGAATACTGTCGTCGAGATGATGTCGTTTGCACTGTGCTTGGCAAAATCCAGTGTCCGTAGTCACCAGCCACTGAAACACTGTTAAAGCCGGGCTCTTCGAGTCACTGGTTATATTCCGTGCTTAACTAAGCGCCCCATGTCGTTTTAGATCACAGCGTGTGCTAAATGAACATGCACAGTGATATCATTCCATCCGTCCGTCCTGGGGCTCCTTGTCAGTTTGGCGCCCGTGTTCTTGACGTTTTCAGGGCGTACCGCATCGGCCAGTGCAGGGACGTGACAGTGCTCAGGCTGATCTCTCTGGGGACAGTGGAGGAGATCATCTACCTGAGGCAGATCTACAAGCAGGTAACCTCTCCCTCGCTTTGGAAGGCCAATACCCTATCGAAAACGCACGAGCAAAAACACGAGCGTTTTATCCAGGCGGATTTCTGTCGCAATGATGCTACCTCATATTGTGTCTTGTGTCCGCCCCCCCCCCCCCTTGCAGCAGTTGCAGTGTTCGGTTGTTGGCAGGGAGAGTGCCCGACGCTACTTTGAGGCGGTGCAGGGGGCAGGGAACCAGAAGGGGGAGCTGTTTGGGGTGAACAACCTGTTCCGACTGCAGACCCAGGGGACCTGCCTGACCCGACAGATACTGGAGGTGAGGGGAGCTGTCTGTCGGGCCCTCGTGGCCCGCGGTGCGTCCGTCATCCCAGTTTGCGGATTCTTCACTGTAACGTCTGTACGAGGAGGTCGCCATGGTTGTGTTTACCGTGTGTGTGTTCCTCACAGAGAGAGGGCCAAGTGGAGGTGGGAGTGATGACGGCGAAAACGCAGATCCGGGAAGAGAAGGAGGAAGTGGAGGAGGAGGAGGAGAGGAGGGAGAGCGTGAGTAACTCGGTCTTTCTCAGGGACCCGTGACGGGGGCACTCATCTTTCCCATCAGTCCGTCCCTCTCCCAGGCGGCCCAGTCGCTCCTCCATTCCCATGTCAAAGAGGGGGATGCCTCACACATGGTCCCTCGGTCCCCTCACCAACACATCCTCTCTCTCTCTCTCTCTCTCTCTCTCTCTCTCTGTCTCTCTCTCTCTCTCTCTCTCTCTCTCTCTCTCTCTCTCTCTCGATGATAGCGTGTCCACTGACAGATGGCTCTAATTAACTTGCTGGAATGGAAGCAGCAGACCACACTGAAGCCTAGCTATCTGGCCTGCTGTATTTATTTACACAGTGATGCCCCTTATCTGCTGTGTCACAGTTCCCAGCTAGTGCTCCGGTCCACGCACGCACACAACAACTCACGCACACACAACAACTCACGCACACACACACTCTCAAACACACTGTCTCATTTGTATAGCTGCACAGCCAGGCCATTCAGGATTTAACAACGTACAGTATACGCCAGGGTGCTATAACACGCTTCAACAAGCACGCACTCACAGACACATACGTACGCACACCACGGAAGAGTCATCTGCTCGGCTGAGCTGATATGATTAGTATCGCTGTAGGTGGTCGCCCTCATAAAGGCACTCCTACATACCTCCCCGAGCTGTTGCAGACATTAGACAGCGTGTTTTATTGTTGTGCTGGTCGTGACGTCACGGCTAAGAACCCTGGACGCGATCCCGATTCAGCGATTCATTATCGTAGACATCGGATCGCGCTCACTGACTACCTGATAGATGTAAAGGCCCGTAGCTTCTGGTGGCATCATCTGTCTTTCTAGAGAGCATGCAGTTGCGTTGAAACCTCCAGTTCATCTTTCAGCGACGCCAGGCCGTTCATCATCAGTCTCCGGGTGTGTTTCAGGGGCCAGGGGGTACAGCCGGGGACCCCTCGGAGCCCCGCGGCGGGAGGGCCGGACCCTCCAGGGCCGTGCTGGACTTCAGCAGCTGCAGCGAGGACGATGAGGCGGTGGGGGGGAAGCGGAGGACGGCTTTCCGGCCCAGAGCAGGAGAGGACGGCGGGACCCCTCCCCCCGGGAAAAGAAGTCTGCTCCTCCAGCACAACTTCTCCAGGCTGCTCCCGGGGCCGGAGGTCGAGGGGGGAGCCGGGTCGTCCGTGTCGGACGGCGGTCTGAGTGAGGAGGGGGAGCAGGTGGAAGGCAGTGGCTGCGAGGTGGCCCGGGGTGGAGCGGGCAGGGAGGAAGGGAGGAAGGGAGAGGATGGCGATGAGGACTCGACCTGGGACGTGTCTTCTGGCAGTGGGAGAGAGGATGGAGGGAGCGGTGGGAGAGAAAGGGCAGGGAAGGCCCACACTCCTAGATCCCTGTCTGAAGAGAGCGATGACCTCGAAGGAAAGACAGGAGGCCCTAGCGGTCCGAAACCCGGGATGAAGAGGGTTAGACCCTCATCGTCGGGCAGAGACGGTCCCATCAAGGCCAAAACGGCAGTTCCCCGAATGCAGCCGATCGAGTTTCACTCGGACGAGTCTGAGGACCTGGGCTTGGAGACTCGGAAGGAACCCGTTCTGCAGAACAAGGCCGCCAGGACCACACACACAGAGGACATCGAGACCTTCACCTCCTCGGATGAGGAAACCTCTCCTATCAAGAGAAGGAGATCCGCAGCCTGCCTCGTCTCGTCTCCGCGGAGAGACCAGCCCCGAACGCACAGGCAAGCACACACGCCAAGAGCAGACAGACGGGGAGACAGCCCTGGCCCATCTAGACGGGCTGCCAGACCGTCTGTCTCCTTCACCAGCCTGAGACACAATGATGGTCACCCCACCCCAGGAGGTCACGGAGCCCCTGATGGAACCATAGACCACGTCTTGGGTAAGTTCGTAAGGTCTGGCTGTGGACTTTTTGAGTTTTGTCGTTGAATAGGTTTGGCCAAAATAGATCTTTTTTGTACTGATCAGCATAAGACCTCGCCATGTTTTCAGGTGGTCTACAAGAAGTGGTGTTCACCCACTCTAACCAGCGGGTGGTGGGCGGGAGCAAGGCCGAGGAGCGAATCAGCAGAGCCGCTCTCCGGGACGTGTTTGTACGCAGGGTGCACTCGCAGCTGCCAGCCAATCAGGTTCTGGACAGCCAGGGGGAGGTACGGCCACGGCCAGTCTTCTGGGTCCTAAAGTTCACAACTTGCATTCAGCCTAATATCTATACCCTGTTATCTTAAGCCGTCATAAGAGGATGGGTTGGCATTATGGTATGCTGTAAGGGGTTTGTGTGTTTTCCCAGTCCCAGTGGGATGAGCCGTCCCCACCTAGCACCCCCTTTGGGGTGAGAGATGAAGCAGCCCGCAGGCAGAGGGGCGAGGGGCGTACTCCAGATCACCCCGTTACACACACCGCCCGGAGCATACACCCCACCCCAAACACCACCTTCATCGTCGGGGAGACCCCCGCTGCAGTCCGTAGGTGAGTGAGGAGAGGAGGGGGTACGGAGGAGAAGGAACAACAGTAGAGCAGGGTATTGGACCCGACCAGAACCCACCACAGCTTGTGTATCCGTGCGTATGTGTGTGTGTGTACGCGTAAGCATGTGTGTGTGTCAAGACCACCTCTGAGCTGCCCTCCCACCCTTTTCCCAGCATCTTGAGCATTTGTAGGCCCAGATCACAGCCCTCCAGAGACTGGCCCTTATATTCGCCCCCAGGTTTTCCAAACCCACACAAACACACACACACACATTCTATACTAAGCTTCACCCACACATCCCTTCACCACACATCAGCCTGGCCCCTCTACATCCCCAGGGAAAGACTTGTCTCAGCCCATACACACACACACACACGCACACAAATATATATATATATATTTACACAACACTATTCCCCTCAATTAACTCTCCTGTTAAATGATTTTAATCCAGTGCACGGCATGCAAGCGTTTTTACCACTGTTCACTTTATTTGTTTTTCCTATGAAAGCCACAAATGGTAGCAACACCTCATAATATACTGTGCCACCAGTGGCTTTGAACTACCCCTGTCCCACAGTACAGTCTGTTTTGGGTATGTGATAATGATGGTTGCCAAACTGCTACAGGATATAGAGTCAACATTGTATTTGTTTGTGTGTGTGTGTGTGTGTGGTGTTGTTGAACAACCCATGTGGGGACATTTTCTTGGGCCCCACAACTTTGGGGCCCAAAGTTCTATGGGCAGTGAGGAGGGTTAAGGTTAAAGTTAGGGTTAGGGGTTAGGGATAACACTATTTTGAATGGGAGTAAAGGGTCGGTCCTCACTAGGATAGTAAAACAAACCTGTGTGTGTGTGTGTGTGTGTTGCAGGCAGCAGCTGGAGGCAATGGCGGCTGCGTGCGGAGCAGTGTCGGCCCTGAAATTTGCAGATGAAGTCCTGAGGAGCACTTCAGCCCAAAGGCTGTCTCAGCTACGACACTACTACAGCTCCCAGGGTTCCCGACTAGCAGCCGTTGTTAGGGAAAACTATCCAGAACCTGAGAGCGCCCAGCCCAAACCTGAGGAAACATCCCATCCCTCTACCTCCTCGTCATCTTCTCTCAGGCACCGGAAGAGTTCCAAGAGAAGCCAAAAGGGGGATAAAACCTCCCACTACGCTGTTCCAGAATATTCCAGAGAGGTTCTGACCCCTGAGGCAGAGGAGGAGGAGAAATACCATGAGGCTAAAGGAGAGAAAAGGAGGGATTTGGGTTCTAAAACCCTTAGAACTGCTGCTAGCTCCTCCAGTCCATTCCAGCCCAAAGGCAGTGGTGCTCCGGGGCTTGGGGAGCCGGACACTAACCTGGACCCCCTAGACAGACCTCCTCCACCCTCTCAGGCTGCCAGGGAGACCGAGGCTGTGAACGTCCAGAGGCCCTGCCGGAAGGTTCTCACAGAGCTGATAGGAGACACCTCCATCTTGGACGATCTGTTCAGAACCAAACCAAGGACCACTGAGCAGAGACGGCCCCATAAATCGCCCACGACACGGACCCTCACCGTGGTTACCCCCCGCCGCGCCCCCCCGCCCCTCTCCCAAGCCGACCCCAAGCCTCCCTCGCCCCCCGTCGGTTCTCCCCTGTCGCACACTCCCTCGACCCCCGCGCCCGGGGGCACCTCACACCCTGTCACACCGCCCTTGCACGCCGCCGCGGCCCCCCGACATCCGCACGAGAGGTCGAAGGACAGCCCCAAGGACTTCTGGGACATCCTGAGTGAGGGGAACGAGGAGAGCATCAACAGACTGACGGACCTGGCCGAGGTGGAGAGGGTGTGTGGAAGGACCAAGGGCCCTGCCAAGGCCAGGAGAGGAGAGCAGCATGGGAGCGCGGCCCTGTGGAAGAGCAACGACAGGTTTCTGTGGAAAAAATGAAAGGATGTGCGACTGGTGGTCCCATGAAAGACCGTTTTGCTCTCGAGTTTTAAACAGAACATAATGATATCGCTATCTCTCCGCAAAGTGCAATCCTGCGTAAAATATTGACTATTTATTCTCTTCAATGGTTGATTTTGGCTCTTTTTTTATGCAGCAGTGTGTTTTTAACTGTTTTAAAATGCAAAGAGTGCTTTTTCTCTCCCGACGGTAATCGAAACTATTCAAACTGTAGTTGTATCTAAGCCAAACTAATTGTTTTTACAGGTCCATACTTGGAGGCCACTGTTATGAGAAACTAACCATTGTTTTTGGAATTACACTTTTTTGTTGCCCTCCATATTGTCTGCGTGTTGTATTACATGCTAGAGCACGTTCCTGCACGCACACATGATACACACTGTATGTCCACTGGGAATCGTATCACACTCAGATAATAGAGAAGCCTGCACACTTCCATCATGTTACAGTACTGGAGCCCCATCAGTACTGTCGACACACCTAAACGTGTTCAATGTGCCACCAACTGGATTAGAGTGTGTGTGTGTGTGTGTGTGTGTGTGTGTGTGTGTGTGTGTGTGTGTGTGTGTGTGTGTGTGTGTGTGTGTGTGTGTGTGTGTGTGTGTGTGTGTGTGTGTGTGTGTGTGTGTGTGTGTGTGTGTGTGTGTGTGTGTGTGTGTGTGTGTGTGTGTGTGTGTGTGTGTGTGTGTGTGTGTGTGTGTGTGTGTGTGTGTGTGAGAGAGAGAGAGAGAGAGAGTTCGGCCCCACAGCTGTTTGACCCGTTCAGCTGTTGTGCTGAGGTAAGCAGGCCCCTGTAGGTTTGCCTTTTGTTTAGAAGAAATGAGAAAGCGTTGATGGCTAGTAACCAACAAGGAGAGTGAGATGTGCCTCGACAGAGCACAGAGTTAAGCGTCAGAGTTTAGAGAGAGAGAGTGTGTGTGGGTTAGGGTTAGGTGGGTGTAGACCTTTAGGGAGCTTTTCAGGCCTACAGGCTCTATAGCAGTGACTCTTCTACTGACAATAGCTATGTACCACTGCTTGACTGAAAATGATTTGGCTTATGATGTGTTTATATTTACATTTATTCATTTAGCAGACGCTTTTATCCAAAGTGACTTCCAAGAAAGAGCTTTACAAAAGTCCATAGGTCAATGATCATAAACAACGAGATGCCCCTCTTTGACCCAAAAACATTGCGGGCAGCCAAAACATGAAGCATACATTGTGAAAAGCAAATAAGTGCCTATGGGAAGAAACATAAGAGCATGTAGTTAAACAAATTACAATTAAACAACATGAACCTGTACCTGTTCATGTACCTGTAGGAAAGCAAGCAACAATAATATAATTCACAGCGAGTACAAGTTGTTAAATCAGTTACAACTAACTAACAAGTGCAACAAGTCCCACAATAAGTGTCTTGCGTTCCTAGAGGAAGTAAACTAACATCTGATCCAACAAATCTTTATTAAGTACCGTTGTACTCCCGGAACAAGTGCGTCTTTAGCCTTTTATTGTCTCTGATGGAGGTGGGGAGGTGATTCCACCAATGGGGGGCCAGACAGGAGAAGAGCTTGTGTTGGGAGCGGGCACTCTTGAGAGGTGGGACCACCAGACGGTTGTCAGAAGAAGACCGAATGTGGTGGGTGTAAGGCTGGAGGAGAGACTTGATGTAGTCAGGTGCAGTCCCGTTCACCGCTCGGAAGGTCAGTACCAGGGTCTTGAATCTGATGCGGGCCGTGATGGGTAGCCAGTGGAGGGAGATGAAGAGCAGGGTAACATGGGAGCGTCTGGGTAGATTGAAGACCAGGCGGGCTGCTGCGTTCTGAATCCTCTGGAGAGGGCGGGTTGTGCATGCTGGGAGACCGGCAAGCAGCGAGTTGCAGTAGTCCAACTTGGAGAGGACAAGTGCTTGGACTAGCAGCTGGGTGGAATGCTCAGACAGGTATCTGCTGATCTTCCGGATGTTGTAGAGGGTGAATCTACACGACCGGGAGACTGCAGCAATGTGGGCCGTGAGGGAGAGCTCGTCATCCATGGTAACCCCGAGGTTCCTGGCAGAGGATGAAGGGGTCACCGTCGCAGATCCCAGGGTGATTGAGAGATCGTGGGAGATGGAGGGTTTGGCTGGGATGTGTTTAAACAAAAAGTTGCCCAAAGACATCAGTAACTGATCCGAGATGACCGTTGAAGGAGTGGTTGTGTCAGTCCAATAGAAGATACCTGTTTTACTCAACAATCATCTAAGATGCCTGAAAGTGACACACACACACGAGCATAATCCAAACATCTTTCTCCTTCACTCACATACACACAGTCAGACGAACCTTTAGGTTCTTAAAACGGTTCCCATCGCCATTAGTGTCTCGTCTGCGTCAAGAGCTGTGTGTCTTGAGAAGTCTGTTTACAACTCCTGTCACAATAACTCAGTCGTCTGACAGACACCTGGCCAGGCCTTTCCCCAGCCGACAGCCTCTCTCTCTCTCCCTCTCTGGGTTTATTTGGAAAAGTCAGCCAATGACACATGGTTTGGTTAGATTAGTAAAATGGCTGTTGACCTTCAGAGAGTTGGGGACTCCAAGATCTGGTTTCCAAACACACCAAGCTAGGCAAGGCTAGGCCAAGCTAGACAAGGTTAGCTAATGAGGGCACCGCCAGGTAACAGATACCTCTCATCTCTGTGATCCTTCAGCTTGGCTCTCATTTAATGCTCCCTCTTTCTAATGGGGATGAAAGGGAATGTTTAGGATGACTATTGGACACAGGGTGGGTGGTTTTATTGATTATTATGAAAAAATAGCATATTTCAACACACTCCATATATTTCCTTTACATTTAGCATACGCTGTTGTCCAGAGCGACTTACAGTAAGTACAGGGGCATTCCCCAAGGCAAGTAGGGAGAGGTGCCTTGCCCAAGGACACAACGTAATTTGGTACAGCTGGGAATCAAACCAGCGACCTTCTGATGAATAGCCCGATGCCTAACCACCCAGTCATCTGACCCCTTTAATTACACACTGCACAGAACAACTATTTTTGTGTTTATTCACAAACATTCATGTCCACAGTACAATTTACTTAACCCTTCTGTTATCTTCCGGTCATTCTGACCCATCAGTCATTGTGACCCACCGTTGTATTGCGACAACTTTACCGCATACAAAAACAAAGTGAAGCATTTTCTTTTAACCGTCGGGCTGTCTCAGACCCCCCACATTGTGAAGAAAATTATTTGTTTTTGTATTGGGTAAAATTGGGTAAACACAACGGTGGTTCGTTATGAACCTTTGGGTCATGTGACCCGAAGGCAGCACAAGGGTTAAGTACAAACAATTACCCAATAAAACTGTATGGATTGTTCAGATGACAATAAGTATGTTTTGCAGTTTTCACCAGGGAAAGAGACCTCCTCTGGTCATATTTTCTGTCTCTTTCCCTCTCTCTGTCCCTCTCTGTCCCTCTCTCCCCTTTTTCTCTTTATCTGCCTTTCCCTCCCCTCATTTCATTAGGAAATTACACCTCATTGGTCTTCCATTCCTCTCTGGTTACCTAGACAACTGCTCGCTGTAATTTGGGCTGAATCAGTGGTTCCTGGTTCCTTCCTCTCCCCATTGTGCTGGGTAATAAAAGAGATATAACCCAGAGAGGGTTTAACACACACAGAGACACACACAGGCTAATCCTAAATGTCTTTCTACCCATTCCTGAACACGGCAGGAAACGAAGTAAAACTTCACTCTCGGAATATAAATGACCAGCACAGACACTAACCAAACGGGATTTTAATCTATTTGGTTTTAACACCTGCATAGACAGTACAGACAGTATTTATTACAATGTAGCCAATACTTATTTCCAGCACTTCCTTTAATCTAGTGACTTTTGAAGGAAGATATTAGCAAGTTTGTGGTTGGTAGAAAGTTGTGTCTCTTCACCTCTCACTATAAAGGAAAAGTAACTTTCAGAAGGTGGGAGAGAGGGAGTTGAACAGGGAGCCTTTCTCTCTTTTTCAGCAGCAACAAACGGAACGGAAACTTGTACGTTTTCCCGTCAAGTAAATATTGAAAGTGGAGCGGCATAAACGGACAGAGGAAAAGGCAATTCTGTGTCGTTTCTCTGTAGCTCAGCCAGAGGCTTCTGCGTCATCCGATCCATTGTTTAGTGTAGCGGAGCTTTAGTAAGCAAGCGGCTGCTCCCCCGACACAGCTGTACTCCCTCCACTGTTTATGTTTGCAGGGCCCTCGCCTTGAAGTGGGGCTACATAAGCAAAGCCTCGCCATGTGTGAGCGCTGATTTTTTTTTTTGGGGGGGGGGGGGGAGCCGTGCCCCTATCTACGCCTCTCTGTTTCCTCCATCCATCTCTCCCGTCCTCGTTCTCTTCCGTTCGTCCTCTATCTCTCTCTGTCATTCTCCTTCTCTCTCTCTTTCTCCTCTCTTTGTGTCCTTTTCGGTCTCTTCTCTCTCCCGTCATTTCGCCGGCTGACAGTGCACCCTTTCCCTGACAGCGTGCTCTTCAGAAGAAGATGACGGGTAGGAATTATGCTCTTGAGTTTCAAAGACCTCCTCGGTGCCTGTGAGAGTTGGCTGGTGTAACTGCTTGGGAGCTATAATTGCCCTCTAAGCTCAGAGAGAAGCGTTCTAGATGTGCGACAAAAACAAACACAATCTGAGACAAGGTAGTCATCAGGTCACAGAAATATGTTGGAAAATGTCAATATTGAAATATTTACCTTGGTGTGCCAATCTACTGACAAGATTGGCACATTCCTGCATAAGCAGCAGGCCAAACGTTATAGTCTGAAAGCTTGCATAGTGTAGGTGAACCCAATTAAATTGACCTAACACGTGTATTTTACTCAATTAGTTCAATTAATGCTATCCCAATCATGAATGTTATCCCAATCAGAAGTGAATCATTGAAACATAAAGTGTCTATTTACAATACGGTGGTTGATGGTGTTGTTTTACTGGTTTTCACCATACATTCCCTCTCCACCTGCCCTTCTACAGGGGAGATGGACTCCGGTTTGGGTTCCTGGTCCCAGCGAGCCTGTATCTGTATTGGTCAGTGGTCCAGTTTCTTGACCATGTGTGCTGGGTGGGCTGTGGTGGACCCCGGTTGCTGTACAGCCTGCTTGTTTTGGACCACCCTCTGACCCCTCTCTTTTCTCTGTTTACTGAGACAACAACCGAGAGTCCTACAGGACAGATTTGTAAAGGCAAGAACTCACAGAGGGAGCATCCTCAAAGGCAGGTCTGTTCTCCTGCGCCCACCCGCATACAGTAGATCACTCACACAAGACTCACTGGAGAGAAGATGCTAGAAGGCTTACTAGACCTGTCTTCAATCATGTTGCCTTCAATCGAGCAACCCTCTTCTACCCTGGTCTCGTCGGTGATTAGGTTTAATGCGAAGAAACATGTCGAGAAAGGATAGATGTGCTCTGCCGGTGTGGGCGAACCTGACACCTTAGCATTAGATCAAGGGAGAACTTTGAAAGGGAGTTATTAAAAGGTGGTTTGAGCAGTGTGTTTATCCTAGAGTACCTGAGGTGTGGAAAGCCCCATCTGCTTAAAAGAGAGAGAAACCCGTTTGGTTGCTGCTCAACATAACATGCAGCCTTCCTGAATGTGGCTTGGAGGATAAGTGCACAGCAACCTCATTGCATTAAATAGATATCTTCCTGGAAATTCCCATTATTTCACCTGAACCTTGGGAAGTTTAGTCATGTTTGAATGGTGTTAGTGTTGAGCGAGCGATTGACTCCCTCACAACAAACAAAGTAAAGAAAGCAGATAACTTGAATAGATGGATTGAAAAACGGGAAAGGATTTGCTGACGTTAGCCAACTGGAGAGCTGGATATTGTACTTTTCAGACCTTGTCTAGTCCACCTTGAGAGGCCTTGAGACATGTTATGGTACTGCCCTCTAGAGGTAATGTTTGACAAATAATTGGTGGCCAAGCCGCGAAGCGGCGAAGCCACCTTAACCCTTGTGTTATCTTCGCGTCATTCTGACCCATCAGTCATTGTGACCCACCGTCGGATTGCGACAACTTTACTGCATACAAAAACAAAGTGAAGCATCTTCTTTTAACCTGTTGGGCTGTCTCAGACCCCCCACATTGCGAAGGTTAAAAGAAAATAATTTTTATTAGTTTTTGTATTGGGTAAAATTGGGTAAACACAATGATGGATCGTTATGAACCTTTGGGTCATGTGACCCTAAGGCAGCACAAGGGTTAAGTGTTTCTACCTATTCTTCTTCTTATTATTATTATTATACATCTTCTTCTGCCATGGGAGTCTATGGAAGCCCCTAGAACCGTATTGTCAGAAGTTGTGAAATTTGGCACACTCTTTGGGGCCAGTCCCCTCATCAATTTCACCAAGTTTCATGTCTCCATTGCAAACCCTCTAGCGCCACCAATGGGTCAAAGTTGAAGGTGTGTTTACACACGTTACTTTTGAACCACATGTCTCATTTTCGAAAATGAGGTATCGTTGTATTCCCTGGATAAAGACGAGTCCAACGCACTCTATGACGTCATACCCAGTTATATAGATTCTCCGCCATTTTGAATGTTAAGGAAAAACGTTTTTTCGTAACTTCTCCTACATTTTTTGTCGAAGCTTCTTCAAAATTGTTATCGAGTATTGTGTGTAGTCGATCAAGTTATCTTCTTGATCGACTTGATCGACTTGCTCCGACATTCGTCTCCCATTATTGATCACTTCACCTTAATTATTGGAGGGCAGTGTGTTATCATCAGCAAACTTTCGCGTTGTCGTGTTAACCCAATATTAAACTGAGCGACACTGTCATATTATATGATTTGACCTTGGCTGAAAATGGAATATTCTATAGCTAAGCTAGCGTAGCTATAACTGACATAGCTTAGCTATAGAATCTTCCATTTTCAGCCAAGGTCAAATAGAAGTGTAGAAGAAGAGCAACGACAAAATGTAAATGTGTATGTATACACACTGTATATGGTGTGTAGCATTATAGAAAATTATATAAAAGAAAATTAATGTAAATAAACCCGTTTGTGCTCTTCCCCCCCCCCTTGCCCAATAAGAATCGATAAGAGAATCGATAAGGAATATAATCGCAATAAAGCAGTAATTGATAAGGAATCAGAATTGTTAAAATCTTATCAATACTCATCCCTAGGTACAACGCAGTCGCTAGCTACCTGTAGTCTAGCTGTATATAGTCATGGCAATCCTCACACAAACTATCAAAATTAATTTTGATTTTCGAAACGTTTGATCGGTACAGCCAAGTCAAAATCTGCGGCAAAGCCGGAAAACAGGAAGTTGGGTCATATCTCAGCAAATCTTTGATGGATTAAAAGCTGCATTTACTCAGAACCCTGTTCTGAGGATGTCTAAAATGTTTTTTGTTCATTTTACCTGCTTTACCGGTTTGGCCACCTCATTGCTGCTTGCACCTATATTTTGTTATTTATTTGCTATCACCACATACTACCACTAGATGGTGCCACATACTCAAAACGCGATGCAACTTGTGGTGTGTTCAGAGTACTTTACACATCCTCCAGGGCTGAAGATAAGACTACAGACTAATATTGCCATGCTGCTCCTCATTAAAAATCCCATGACATGCTGTTTTTGGATGCTTTTATACAGGGGCGTTTCTACACGGGGGCCTACAGGGGCCAGTGCCCCTGTAAAAATGTCCCTGGCCCCCCCTGTGGCCCCCCCTGAGCTGACTGAATACTGAATGCTGTGTCTACTTTTTCTCTCTGGGAATACGGCATAGAAATAGAACAGTACAGGTATCATCCCACCTGCTGTGATTGACGGACATACAAACGTCCCCTATGCTCCCCTATTAGTTTAGACCTTGATATGTTGGTCCTTTGGTGTTGGATGTAGACATGCAGAGCAATTAATTAATAATTAAATTGATAATTAATTAATTGATTGATTGATTAATTACATCATACTATAATGCCAGGAATCTGTGTGTGTTCATTTGTATGTGTGTCTGTCTGTCTGTGGCTCGATTATCTCGCAAACTGGTTATTGTATGAAGTTTACATTTGGCAATTGTATTGCTCAGGACACAAAGACGTGCAGTAAAGCGGGTAAAAAAAGAGTGGGCTATATTTGAGGTGATAAAAAATGTGCAGCTTTTTAACAAGCCAGTTAGGGTGTGGAGTGGAGTAGATAATGGAAGCAAGACTGTGTGTGGTAAGTGGAACACAGCCTTCAACTAACTGCTAACCTTGCAGGCTGAAGGAAAGTTTGTTTGCTATTAATTATTACTTTTATCACTTGTATTATTGATTTTTATTGATTCTATGTAAAGCACCTTGAGCTGCAATTCTTGTATGAAATGTGCTATATAAATAAAGTCTTATTATTATTATCTTTTTATTGTCAATGATATGTAGGCAATACATTGTAGAACATTTTTACAAAATGGGGTGTTTTATGAACATTACACACTAGCTGTGGTATGTTCTAACCCTAACCCTAACCCTAAGCCTAACCTAACCCTAGTTTAAAGAGAACAAGACGGGCACTGAGCTATTAACATCAACTAGGGTTATCAACTTCTCTTAATCATTGGCTGCATCACGGGCGTCACAAGCACGGGCGCTGCATTCTCTTAGAATTCCAGGAATGTGTGTGTCTATTTATCTGTATGTCACCAAATTAACTCTCCGATTTCTAAATCACCAGGTGGACTATGGGCACAGGCACTAGTCAATGAAAACCTGCTATATTTGTTTTCATGTACAGTGGACTCCAGAATTACTAGACTCCTGACTGGCAATGCACAAACAATGCTAATAATATGAACAATATAATTATAGAAATAAACTCAAAATCAAAGTTTTGTGTTTATTCAAGGTCTCACAATTAGTGGCACTATCAAAATTAAACCTGGAACAAAAGTGCAATTAATTAAGTTAAGTTTATCTAAGTCTTAAGGAACTTTACTGAGCACGCAATATCCCTTTGTCATCCAACATCATGAGGAAAACAACAGAACTGTCCGTTAAAAAGAGACCCATTTTTTATTTATCGACAAAGACAAAAAACAAAAAACATCACAAACAAAACAGTTTTATTTTTATAAATCAAAATGACAAAGCTTTTCCATAGTCAAAGGGTACAGGGAGAACCAATTATAAGTGGCCGCAAATGTCCAACCAACAGTGCATAATTTAACAAACCATAAATCTTCTCTCACAAAAGATGACTTTTCCGAGAAGCATTCTCTTTTTTATGGTCTGTTACGGCAATGAACTAGGATCAGTTCTGAACATAAGAACCAACACATTTAGTGATAAACAGTGAATCATAGAGAGTGGTCTGTAGAGTGTTATGTCTTCATGGAAGTGGAAAGGGCTACTCCATACTACAGAAGCAAGAACAGCATGCAGGCATGGGCTGCACAAGATTTTAACGGTAACTTTAGCCGTGGGTGAGCAAGTACAAGCGGGTGACATTCAACTCTACTATTCATTTGATTTATTTCTAAAGAATACTGAAGAGCCATATCATTTACTGCATCCAAAAACATACAAGTTCACTACGGCTCGTTGTATTTGACCTTGTTTCTTTGAAGCCTGACCTGTAAAATCAAGCCCTCTGTGACATGCTTGCGTGTAAAAAGGGCTATACATTTGATTTGATTTGATTTAAAATAATAATGCTCTGATTCTTGTGGGAATTGTTTTGGGATGGAAATTGGAAAGCGTGGTATTGGGTCAAAGTTAACTTTTTAACCAAACACAATTTGCTCTTCTACCAGACACAACTGACATGAATGTGACTCGTAATGGAAAATGTAAGTCAATCTACAATCATCAGATCTACAATGGGTTGTTTAAAAAACTGCTTTAGACCTACAGTATCCTTGATTAGCCATCTATTGTAAAGTGCAGAGCACGTAGCCATCTTACTTCATGTTCATGTGTGAAACTATAAATAAGGAGCCACACTACAAATAGGAGTTCTGAATACCTGTGCGGTTTTACGTGACATTGCAGATTATGTATAGAGATTTGCCTGTACAGCTGATCCTATTTTTTGCTATAATGGTGGTATATAACCAGTGGTTTAGACAGATTGAATATTTCTGGGTGTTTAGTATATCTATGTCAGAAGAATTTGACCACCGTCATAGTCAGTATCATGGAGTAAGGTGAAGGAAACATTTAGATTGTGAAGATATCCGTTTGTCCTCCACAACTGGAACATTGGTATTGTTTTTCTTTGGCCATTATATTTCCCAGTTTCTCCTCCTGCAGTGAGATCTATAGCCAATCTCTGGAGGATCAGTGTGCTCAGTATGACTGGAGATGGGACCAACAGATGTATTAGTTTGGGGTCAGAATCCTCTCTCATACCCCACTTGTGTCCCTGCAGGTCTTGACTGTAGGTGGGTGACTGGTACCAAGCTTGGACAGCTGGCAACTCTTATGTTACTGCAGTTCATCTTCCAGATGTAGTCATCTCCAACTTGATGACTCCAAATTGAAATTGTATTTTCTAATTGTATGCATTTAAACATGACCTATATGAGCACGCACACTTTGCGTTGAAAGGTTTATTGTTAATCGTCTGGGACGCTATTATTTCTAAATAGTCTCCTACTTATCAAGTGAACCCTTTTCAAACACTTAAGTGAGTCATCCTCACAAGTAGCAGACATAAAGGATAACCTGACTTTGGTCAATGGTACAATTATTTAGATTGTGTTTTCTTAAGTAAGTTCGACATGTCAGTCAGTATTTATAACAGAAACCAGTGTCAGAAATGTAGATACATATGGGCACTGATCTACCTCAGTGTCCATTTGGAGATGTGGATAGCCTAGTCTTAGACCTCTTTCACCATGGTCAGGCTTTATTTACTCAGGTGAGCTTTGACTACTCACTTGAAGCCTGAGGCAGTAATTCCAGCAAGCCGCCCAGTCTCAACTGTTTCATGTACACTGGTGTGACCACAAATGGTAGAAGGTACTATGGCTCAAAAGTTCAGCAAGTGGAAGAGCTCCTGTATAAAAACATAGCTGATACCGCCGTGAAATACTGATCCCTGGTGGTGGTTACCAGACCTGGTACGCATGCTTAACCGCCGAGGCACCGGGATGCCCCCACTGGATTTATAGTTGCCACCTAATTAATACCTACTAATGTAACCATGAATACTGACTACCATTTCACTTCTCTCAGGGGTTTAATCTGACGTTAATCTTATTTACAAACATACAGCCATGAGGAGGATATCCACAAGCCTAACTGTAGGTCACATGCGACCTATGACCCAACCCTCTTCTTCACATACTCCAATAGGCTGTCCTGCATGATCTCACTGTGGAGGATTTGTAAAGGAGCATTCTTTACCAGCCAGCCCTGCACATACACATAAAGAAACAGACACAAGTACACACACATACACACACACACAAGTGCAAAAACACACAAACACACAAGCAAACAACATGTTGAATCAGGTTAGGGATTTATAAACTGTTCATGTTAACCACATCAGAACAGCAGACCTGGGTGTCACATAGTGTATTTTACCAGGACAGTGTGGCGAATGCTTCCATGGGTCTTGTCTCCAGAAGTCAGGTACTGAAGGGACGTCCTGACAAAGTCCCCTGCTGTCAGAGTTACAAAGTTAGGCTTCTGGTAGCCTGTCATGGCTGTGGACACTCCGAATGGGGCCACTGTCTGATGTAAATAAATGAAACAAAGGTCCTGAAAATGCTTATCTACTACTATACAATACACTAATATATTAGTCATGATCATAACACACACAATAGAACCAGGACAAAGTCTTTAGTCGTTATCAGTATGAAAAGTATTTTTTCGGTGTGAGGGAATCTGAACAGGCTTGAACAAGGTTGTGAGGAGACAATATACCTGTATCAAGATTCCTTTGGCTTCGTATTCAGCCTGTAGACCCTGAGAGACTCTCTCCACAAACAACTGCAACAACACACAGACAGACGCACTCACACGTTAGGTTCGAAGCCTAGAGTAGCTGTTTCTAGATCTCCAGCTGTTGTGTGTAAGTTTTGAGTGGGGAGTACTAGCCTTTGATGCACAGTACATGGTGTAGAGGGGGGAGGGAACTATGGCTACCCCAGAAGAAATGTTCACTATCATTCCTTTTCCTCTGTGGACACGGACGTTCAAACACAGACGGACACAAAAACAGGCATGAGCATCTGGACAGAGCAACCTGTGTTTCCTATCAATGGATTGGCTGAACTCAAATCAAATTGCTTCTGACAAGCATTATGGGGAGAAAAACCTCTTCTCCATGCCTGGAAGGATGATCTGGCTCATCTGTGGAGAGAATACAACAACAAAAACATTTGAAACGTGTCAACAGGAACCTAAACACAGCTGTTGCATTTGATTCCAAAAACGTGTGAAGTGAAACGTGTGAAGTGAAACAAACGGTCAAATGTTGACTTTGAGATCAATCTTCCTACCTGGACCATGGCTTTTACATTGCAGTTGATGACTTTAGTGATTCCCTACAAAGGAAAATAGTCAGTCTCTACGTTAGGTCTCGAAGTGAAGGACAGGCAGGGCCAAGAGGGTCGGGGTAGGGGGGTGAAGTAAGGTGGACTTGTAATGCATGACAACATTTGTTATGCTGTACAAGTGTCTTCTCTCACCTGTTCCAAGTCTTTAGTCTGGAGGAACTTGCAGGGGAGATGACTGGGCAGGACACCTACGTTGTTCACTGAATGAGTTGATTAAACCGTGAGTAGGTCACACTGATGAATTGATTCGAATCAACTTTGGTAGCCTTTTTATATGTATATTTAGGTATGCCATTCATTGACCTAAAACTCCAATGTTGAGGTTCTTCAGCTTCTCCTTGAGACCTTCATATATGCTATCCTTGGTGAAGTCTGCAACCAGGACATTAACCTTCTGTCCTGTGTTTTTTTCTGTGGGACCAAAAAGAACTGTTCAGCAGGTTTTAGAGTTACAGTCTCGAAAGACAGGATATATATTTATAACACTATGGTATGATAATGAAAGAAACACAGAAGCTGAAATCGGATCCAGTCACCTATCTCGTTGGCAACATGATCCAGTTTCTCCTTGGTTCTGCTCAGAATGACTATGTTCATGCCTCGGCTGGCTAGCTGGTGGAGGTCAAAGATCAGGTCAACAGCGGATAACAATATCTTTATTTACGCTTTATTGGTTATTTCCCTATAGAAAAATATGCGAAATGTTTTATTTTGAAGGGATTCAATTAACATGAAATGAAAGGTTACATTCGCCATCTAGATTACCTCAAAAGCATAGGCTCTTCCGATGCCATCTGATGCACCAGTGACCACTGCATGAGAGAGAGAGACAGACAGAAAGACAGAAAGACAAACAGAAAAGCTGTATATGTCCCATTCAGTCCGAATCCAGATCTCTGCAGTGTCCATTCTTGGTACACAAGGCACTGATAGTCCAAAGCTCAGCTGATCACTGTGACCTCTCTTCTCCTGCAGTCAATCAAAACACTTTGAGGCTTCTGCTATCGCACTTTCTAGCACAGAGTACTCACACACACAGTCTGTCCCTATGCTCTGATAAAGAAGGTGGCAAAAATGTCTGCCTGTCTGTCAAACGTGTTACAATGTGATTATTCCCTGTCCCTGAGTCATTTAAAGGTCTCAGTCTTTGCACTTCTGTTCCAATCTGACATTCAGGTATTCTGTTTGTGTCTGACCACTCTCTGGTGCCAGGCAAGTGTAAACACAAAATGTTTGACTTTAACAGCAAGCCAGACCAAATTGTGTTTGCGTTTGTCTCAAATTTTGTTACACTTGGTGCATGTTCCATTTCTCCCAGTGTTTCCTATTGTGAAGCAACACAATTACACATGCACCAGGACACACAGGCGGATACACACATAAAAGCATACCAAACGAACAAAACGGACCAAACACACTGAAAATACAACAACACATCCACAGAAAACCAAACATTTCCATTCCCCGGCTAAGCCAGCTAGAATCGTTAAGCTATAGTTGTTCATGGCATTCATTTTAGAGCTGTGGACTTTGGCTGCAAGGTATTCAGTCTGAGCTTCTCTGTCATTCTCAGTGGCCTGAGAGGCATGTTTGTTAGGACTCCTTTGAGTCCACTCATTGTAATTCTTCCTCACCATTGCTAGCATCTTTAGCATGGTTTGGGTCCAAGAGCTACAGTGAGAAGAGATGGGAAGAACATTCTAGCTACTGCAACACGAGAGGCATGGCACACTGCGGAGATACACACCACATAGACACATGCACATAGACACACTGATGCAGAACCACGCACACACAGATAATCCCCACCCCTTCAGCACACACACACACACACACACAGAAACTGAAACGCCCACTCTCCCAAACAACCCATCCCACCTACTTCTTAGGATACTTGATAGTGAAAGGGAACATTCTGAAAGGGAAAACAAAGTCATGTCCATTTGGTTTCCAATGGGTCGGAGAGAATACTTACTGTCCCAGAACATACTGTTCTAATTGGATTTTTTTTTTTTTCCTGTCCTGACCTGGAATGGAATGGAAGAGAAGCTTGGGAAAAAGGTTGGCTCTGCATTGATGGTCCTTTATGTGGAAAGAGACACCCTGCCAGCAGTGTGGGAGGCTGGGGAGCCACGACAGAAGATCCAATAAGACAAGAAAGGTGTCCGACACCAGAGCGGAACTGAGGAGAGTATGTACGATTGATTAAGTGTGTGTATTTAGTGGTGTGTGTGTTTTTCTCCAAGCTTAGGTACACCTACAGTATCTGTTTTCTTTATATCTGTTTGCCTTTTCACCTAGTTCAAGTAGTGAGTGCGTGACAAGCCTGATGTGAAGGTTCCCAGGGGCTTCTGTGCCAGAGGATGCTATGGTCGATCGGGGAAATGATTACCATGTGTGGTTGCAATGAGTCACAGCATCCCTGTGAGAGAATGCTATTTGTGTATAAGTTGTGACCTGTCCTTGAAGAAAACATATCAAAATGATATTGGCATCACACAACTAAAATGACGAAGAGTCACCCACTCTCCTCATCTCTCTCCGAGATTCTTTCATAAACTTGTCAAATTGATTTCCTGGACTCCAAATAACCCTAGGTTTATGTTACAATGACAAGCTGAATTTATAAATCTCAAGGAAATTTGAAATTTAATACAGATTAATTCCTCGCCGTGTTGATTCTGATAGAGCCAAAAGTTGCTGCATTTAATTACAAACAAAGGACTACCATGCACAGGCAATTTGTTATTTAAACAATAATAACTTTTTTTTGCTATGTTTTGCTTAGAAGATAAGGTTATTAATCTCCAGGTGTGGAAATTGGGTGTTACAGCAGCAGAGAGACAGGCAAAATGTAGAGATAAATAAATAATGAAAAAAATATAGACAATGGAGAAGTGATAAACAGATAGCATGAACAATATAAACATATACAAATTAAAAACAATATAAAACAATATCAATATTAACATGTAAACAATGTGACGAGGGAAGGCTTTGGGGGATGCCATTGGCTTAGGCTGGGGGGGGTCTTAGGCGCTGTTGTACAGCCTGATGAATTTCGGCACAAAGGAATGCTTGAAATATTCTGTCTTGCACCAGAAAAAATAGTTTGTGCATGTGGACTGATTCTTTGTGCTGTAAAATATTTGAGCTATTTTATTTGGATTATAAATGACACACACACACACAAACACACACACATACTCATACATAGATGGATCAAGAGGTTAAAGTTCCCCCTTGTACGTTACCTCGGATAAATGTGTCTTGAGTTAAATTATTGTTTCATGCACACACATTGGATTCAGCTTACCTGCCCACTCTCCCATGGAGGTGAAGAAAGACTTGGGCTGTGGGAACCAAATTCTGGGGTAAAACATCCTGGCAAAGAGCAGTAATTTCACTCCATAAAATAAAACAACAGCGAAACCAAGCGAGACAAAGAACAACCCAATGAAATCCATGGTCTTTTGCAAGTGCTTCACCGAGTGCCTGTTTTATTACCCACTGTGTCTCTCTGCTCCTACCAGACAAGTGAAATCCAAGTTCATTCTGGAGAATTACAAACTAGGCCACTCCCATCTATTTCTCACACAACAGAAACAAGCACACACACCATGGGGTATTACAGATAATTGGAAGAACAAAAGCTAACCATACATGATCATAAATGAAAGAGGTCTAAAATTGTATTTTAACTACAAGCAAAGACAATGTTTTTATCTATCTAGTGCTGGCTAAGTCAAAGCTATAAGGCTATAAGAGCCTTTTCTCCACAGAAAACATTACACTATTCTTCAAATTAACTGAAAATTTACCAGAGAGAAAACAAGCAAATAAACAAACACTCTAAATACATTAGATTACCTCCTTACTACTTCCCACCCCATAACTGCCAGCACCTGTCTCTTTACCTATCTACCCTGAACACTAGATAGGCTACTATACTGGACTTTGCACATTGAACACAGTACTTATGCACATTAAATAAATGCTTTATTGTTCATGAGAATGTTTAATATAGCATATGGATTTATTTATGTACAAAATAAGATTTAGAACCACTTAGGTTCGACCTCTAGGAAACTGTCGAGAGGAGCAGGATCAGGAATTCCAATATGCCTGTACTCAGTCCTTACAAATAAACTTGAAAGATAATTTGAACGAGTCGGTGCAATAGGAGGAGCTACTTTACGTGTCGTCATCAACGAGCGTCTAGCTGTGTACTCGTATGCGCGCCAGTGTGACAGCGTGTGTTCAGATTAGCTGAGACAAGCATCAGGTTAACTTTATCAACCGAGGTACCATTAACAGGTGAGTCTAAATCATGAGCAATTCATGCAATATCTTTACAAAGAAGCGTTGGAGGATTATTTGTTTATATTCTTGCTAGGCAGCCTATGATACTACAGATTAGCCAGTGCTAGCTATGTAGCTTGCCATTCCAAATACAAAATTACAGAATCGTTTCTGTGATGGTTCCTTTTTGTGGCATATTTTTTGACATTCTACTTGTCACTAACAGTCTTCACGCATGAGGTCCAGAATTTGTGGACGCTGACCCAGCTTAATTTCGCTGTCATGTTGTTAGCTCTATGACCAACGTTTGCTTTTGTTTTGGGTCAATTAGGACAGCTTGTTGCTATGTTTTGCCACAGCTAATGTAAGACATCTTTTAGATGCCATGATGAGGACGATAACGTATCTACAAGACAAGTTGCACGGTTTCCAGACTGAAAATCATAAGAATATTTGTTTGGTTACTAGATCAGATGTTTCCAAGTGAATAAGAAATCTAACCAAGAGGTTATGTTTCAGATGTGCTATTTCCCAAGTGTCACCAGGTTAAGAATCTACTATCCTTACCAAGGCCTTTCCCAACACACATAATGTACTGTATGCAAAGGCAACAAGCAACTACCAAGTCTTAAGCTGTTGGCAAATTGTTCAGAGGGTGCTTTTACAGGTCCCAAGTTAGTGCCTTCTATTCTTAGTAGCTACTCTTTCCTCCAGCCAAGTCAGTTGTTTCTTCTTAGACACTGATATGACAGGCTATTTTCTACATTCCAGGCTAAAATTAAATGGCTCTAATTCAGCAGTGAACAGTGAGAATGATATTGTAGTGAGTTTCTTTGCGCCCTAGATGGCAGTGTTGCTAAATTGATACATCCATCAATTCAGCCTTTCCCTATATGTCTTGATTCCAATGCTCTATCTTTTTATTGCCTCATCCACAAGGTCACATTGGTGTTAGAATGGCAGGGTGCTTACATGCCCTTCATCTCAACAGCCGGGTGGTAGCTTAAAAGCTAAATGGACCCATGTGGAATTTTTACGCCTTTCAGCAAGTTATTGAGTGCTTGAGACAATATAACAGTAGTAGAAAGCAACACATAATCCACAATGGGTGTTTGATATGTTTGTGGGAGAGTACATGCCGTGTAGATTACCGGTTTATGGGAAATGTTTGTTAAGTGTGACTTGTTTTGAATTGGCAGATAACTGTTCTGAAGTAGGCCTTAGGTTGTGGGCTGATGTGGTGTTGCAGTTTTAGTTATGTATGCCGTTTTTCAAACCGGATTGGATTTGGGGTGCGGTGCTAATGTATGCTTTCTATTTTAGTCCCAGACAGCTTCATTCCCGAAAAGTTGTTGCAGAGTGAACAACTCAGAAGTATATTTCAAAGTTGTGAACCGAACAGGTCTGGGACGTAACTTTGCTATTGCTTATGGGAGCTACGTCTCTCTTTTGGAGGTCTGCCTTCAAGCGCTGTAATCCACGAAGGAGAGGCACGGACTCACGGTGTCACTTCCCAAACCCTTTGAAATGTAACAACACTTTCAGAGCCGGAAAGCAGGGGCTTTGAACGCTCTGACTGGATGATGGGGGGGTGGGGGTGGGGGGGGGGGGAGAGAAGCTGTGTCAAAGAAGCCCCGTGTGGAGATAAAGCCCTTTGTTGTCAGGCGGTCTCTGAACACGCACTCCTTACCTCACTGACATCGCCGCTGCAGAGTGTTCCTCTCTGCTTTGAAAGTGTCTGTATGATTCGCCATGAAAGAGGGAGAGGAGAAGAAGTAGGCTGTGATTAGAGATGAATGAAAGAAGGATGACACGCAGAGCGAGCGCGTGTGTGTGTGTGTGTGTGCGTGGGGTGGATTCTGGTTTTGACGCGGGTTTGAGGCTCTTTAATGTTTCGCAGCTGTGCCTCTTCCTCCTCGGTGTCCCTGCAAACCCCATCGTATCCCAAAGAGTGGGCCGATAGCAGGAGAAGAGCTAAGCTCGTTCGCTCGTCCACCCCCACTCCTCGACACATTCCGGAACATCTCCCCAGGTTTAGTGGAGGTGGAGCGAGAAGCCCGTGGGAGAGCTCTCCACAATCGAACAGTCCTAATCCCTGCTGATGTTCAACGTGCTGTACCTCACCCGTCACCTCCGTCCCCCCCCAGCCCCAGGTATGGACATGGACAGTGCCAGTACGGTGGTGCTGCAGGCCCTGACCCAGGCCACGAGTCAGGACACGGCCCTCCTCAAGCCTGCAGAGGAGCAGCTTCGACAGTGGGAGACCCAGTCTGGCTTCTACTCTGTGCTACTGGTAGGGATTTTCTCTCTCAGCATACACGCTCAAACACAGGATGCCGACATCACTTGTCATAACGGCTATGGCAAATGCTTTTATAAACAAAACAAACAAAACAAAAAACAGCCTCATCCAATTATCTGAAGCGGGACTTTTTGGGGAAGTTGACTTGTCCGCTTGGCCCTTGATAGCCTGTCGGAGATCCACTGAACTACTGGGCTCTGCTCTAAAAATAGGTGGTCGTGTTTGGCTTCTCCAG
Organism: Thaleichthys pacificus; assembly: GCA_023658055.1. Taxonomy (NCBI): domain Eukaryota; kingdom Metazoa; phylum Chordata; class Actinopteri; order Osmeriformes; family Osmeridae; genus Thaleichthys; species Thaleichthys pacificus. Next base: position 1,051,184 of record CM042879.1, read on the forward strand.
AGTTAATTGGTCCACCTGGGCATCGTTATCATGACAGACTGGCTCTTTGGCTTTTCCTGATGAGGAGATAAACGATGCACTTGCTTGTTTGTGCTCACCGCGCGTGCATACCAAGCAGGTGAAAAGGCTGGCGAAGAGGTGACTCCACGTCACCGTGACGCTTCTCCAAGCGACGGAGGGCGAACGTTATGTAGACAAACATCAACGGGTCCCAACCTGTTACACAGTTTTGCATGCTATCAAATAGAAAGTAAACACGGCATAAAAAGATTTTTGTGCCGTGTTGGGATTGAAAATATGTTAGACAATTTAGAGAGACCGTGCGTGCGAGCGAATGAGTAAATTCGAAACTGTCTCATTTTCACTGTGTAAGAGGTGACAGACAGGCCCCATAGGACACATTCAAACTCAATATTCACAGTGTTTGTATGTTTGAAATGTGTATTTCTATTTTGGGGTAATGTGTGTGTGGAGTGTCTGTGTGTTAACTGGACTTGTTTCTATCTGTCTCCTAGAATATCTTTACCAACCACCTGTTGGACGTAAACGTCAGGTGGCTAGCTGTGCTCTACTTCAAGAACGGCATCGACAGATACTGGAGGAGAGTTGCACCCCAGTGAGTAGCCTCTGTCTCTCCTACTCTCACTATTAATGTATTACCCCCCCCCCCCCCCCCTCTCGTTCCTCTCTTTTGTCTGCATCAAACTTTTTTCTTTTACAGCCTCTCTCTTTGACAGTTTTTCTCATCTGTGTCTAATTCAATTGTACATTCAGCTCCTGGCAGCACCAAAGCCAGTGTTTTCATCATTTGCTGCTATAGAACTTGAATGTGCTCAGACTGCCGATGAGCTAATTGTCCAAAGAAGGCAGCTTTGTATCGAACAAGCCCCGAGGCAATTAGTTCTGCCTCAGCAGTCTCCGTCTTTTCTTTCATTACCTTTCTACCCTCTTTCTCAAATCCCCACGTCCTCCATTTGAAAGTTGTGATCCTTCGCGTAGAGGTCTTTTTTAAAAGTTTGCTATTTATTATTTTTGACCAGTGTGAGGCAAAAGTCTCAGGGGAACGTAGCTCTAATTTGGTTTAAACGGGTGCTTTGGTGCCCCCCCTGAAAATCTGATGAGGAGGCGGGCAAAAAAATAATTGAGAGAGTGAGGGATTAAGACTCATACTTGTCCATGAAAGACGACATGGGATGGAGGAATTTGTGGGGGGAAAAAAGACGATGAGATGGAGATGGGCGAGGAGACCATTGCCAACTCAGTGCCAACTCCCTCCCTCGCATCGTCCTCCTCTACCCCCCCCTCTCCTCCCCTCGTTTTGAGAGAGGAAGAGAGTGTCTCTCGGCCCCGTCTGGAGTCGTTTGTGCAGGTCAGGCAGGGACAGGCGGCTAGCACGCAGCATTCTGCCATGTTCGTCTTATCTGCCTCCATATGAAAGCGAGCCTGGAAATTGGATCCAAAGGCAGAAGACGGCTGGTAGGATATCAGCTGGACCAGGCATTGGGCAGAGGGCAGTGCCACGCCTCGGCTGTAGCACCCAGCCGATAGTGTTGTCCTATCTCATCACCCCAAGTCAGATGGAAGGTTGTGGAGAGAGAGCAGAAAATTTAATCAAAACTGGAACCCCTAGCTGTCTGGGCCCCCCCCCCCTCCCCCCTCCCCAGAGAGACAGAGCTGTATTCTGCGTTAGCATGGCTGAGTTCTTCATTCTAGATCGAATCCCTCGACTTCCTCACTCCCCATATTAAAAACCTTCTCAATGATGGTTTCTTTGTGTGTGTGTGTGTGTGTGTGTGCGCGCCTCTCTCCTACAGTGCTCTGTCGGAAGAGGAGAAGACGTCACTGCGAGCCGGCCTGATCACGAACTTCAACGAGCCCGTCAACCAGGTTAGCGGGGGCGTCTACCGTCGATATGGTCACAGGGGCTGGGATGGGTGGGGCTGGGTTTCGGTGGGCTCGAAGCCCGCAACACTAGGTGACTGGAAGCGGGCCACATGAGGACATCTGCTGAAACAGGAAGCCAGTTTGGTCTCGGGTGCCAAAGGAGGGTCACTTCCTGGCCACTGCAGGCCTGAGTGTCCTCTAGGAATCAGCGCTACTGCATCAGGACCGATTGCTCACATATGGAGAACGACGGCTGCTATCAAAACACCAGATGTCTCTGTACCCCTGCGCGTGTCAGCGTGCACGGGTGACTGAGCGCGTGCGGCCAAGTCATGAGGAAACCGAAGTTTACCGAATAAGCCAGGCTTATGTCTGGGAATGAAACTGATATAAGCCTCGCTTATTCGGTAAACTTGCTACATTGAACAGGCCCCTGGTGTATAACAGCTGGACACAAAAACAATCCTTGGTTCTGAAGAGTGCGTGTGCGTGAGCTTTTTATATCAAATACATTACGGTGGGTCTTGCGTGTTTTAGACCTGTTGAATGTGTTTTGTTCCAGCTTGCTGTCTGAATTAGCCATCCATCTTCACACATACAAGTTCATACAAATATCGGATGAACGTTTGGCCATCTGTGCAGTGGCCGTCGTTAGTAGAATCACTCGCACACGCACACTTGTCCATAACTCAGCAGCTGTCTCCGACCCAGATGGTTAACCTGCCTCTTGTGTTGTGTGTTGTCAGATAGCCACCCAGATTGCCGTGCTGATAGCCAAGGTGGCCCGCCTGGACTGTCCCAGACAGTGGCCGGAGCTCATCCCCATCCTCCTGGAGTCGGTGAAGGGCCAGGGCGGCCTGCCCCAGCACCGCGCCCTCCTCACCTTCTACCACGTCACCAAGACCCTGGCCTCCAAACGGCTGGCCCAGGACAAACGCCTCTTCCAGGATGTAAGCCCCTCTGGTCGTCTGTGTCTGGCTCCTGTGTCGTCTGTGTCTGGCTCCTGTGTCGTCTGTGTCTGCTGTGTCACTCTGTCTGTTTTGTGTGCTTTGTACATGAAGCCGCTATGCGAGTACATGCATGCAGTACTGACACAGGCCTCTGGGAGATGCTGCTTAGCTGCTCTTTTGGTCTGTTTTTGTGTTCTGTGTGTGAGTCTGCCTGTGTGTGTGTGTTTATATTTGTATTCCAGCCTGCATGTGGTTGCGTGTCTGGGAATGTGTGTGTGTAATCATGTATGCCTTGCATGTGTCTGTGTGTGTGTGTGTGTGTGTGTGTGTGTGTGTGAGAGACAAACTCGAGCGAAAATCAGAACAGATGCTCTGACTCCGAAGCGACACATTTGTCGCCCTCCATGTTTTTGTGGGAGATAAGAGGCCAGTGCAGAAAGGTAAATGGCAGAATCCTCAGCCAGCCGCCAGGCTACACGGGCCGTCTTTCATACGGGGATCTGACAGCCTGCTTTTAACGGCAACATGATGAATTGAATTGCTAAATGATCCAGAAATGGCATTCCATCACTGTCTAGTATGAGGTGCTCACACACACACACATGCGTTACTACAACACTTGTCCACTATGAACTGTACACACTGACAAATATGAGAGGGAGAAATCCTTCTTTTTTTTTATCAGAGAAACGGACTATTAGCAGAAGATGGATTAGAGTCCTAGTTGAGTTCATCTTGTTGAAGGCCTTTTAACGTTGACCGTTGGAACGTTGTTCCTTGTTCTTCCGGATCTTGTTGTTCCATTGTTCATCCGTTCCCAGCTCTGAAGTTGGGCCTCTCCAGAGAGCCCTCGGGTGTGCGGCTGTGACACTGACCGACAGCGGTCTATCTCTTTGGGTGACTGCCTCACCCAACCTCCCTACCCCTCCCTCCTTGCATGTCCACCTCTTCTCTTTTCACCGTCTCCTCCGTCCCCTAACCTGCCCTTACTTCCACTCTCCCTGCCTCCCTCTCTCCCAGTTTCCTCACCTGCAACTCTGCAGTCTATGGACGGTCATGTCTTGCCATTCCAACAGCTGAAGCTATTAATAATGAACAATGATGCCTCTTTTCGCCCTTCTCACCTCTCTACTCAACCTGTGAATTATTTAAGCCTCTCGTTAGGGGAAGAGTTTTTTTTTTTAATCACTTAACCCCTGGGCTGGAGATTTAGCTGAGGTTGCAAACATATTCTCTTTTCCTTCCTTCTCTCTTTCTCATTCTCTCTCTCTCATTCTCTCTCTCGCTTGTTTCTGTCTTGTGCATTATCCCCGTCTTTTGATGTAAGGTTATGTGTCTGCGTGCACTATCAGAGATGCTAATGCTTGTAAACACACCCACTTTGACAGTTCCAGGGAGAGGGGTGTGGGGGAGAGGGAGAGTCAGGAAGGCTTAGAGGAATACATAGAGATATGGAGGTTGTGAATGTATTCAATTCTATCACAATGCCCTGCCTGACATTGAGGCTATACATTCGGCCGACAAGCTCATAATGCAATGAACGAAGTGAAGTCAGTGTCGGATGTGCTCACTCTGTTAGCACTTAGCAATGACAACTTATGAATATGTGACCTTGGGAATATGTGACTTCTGATTGCACTGCTCTGAGCAGTGACATGAATCAGACGAGCATGCCCCTCAGAGACTGTGCGACACGTCACTTTGGATCCCTGATCTGAACACAGTACAGTCCACGCTTCTCATTTTCGGTGACTTAAACAAAGAATTGATACCGAATTCTTTCCGGAGAACTTTCTAGAAGAGTTTTGCGCATGGCATTTCGTTAGAGCACCTTGAATTACGCCGCGCCTCAGAAACGACGATTTCAGTTCATTGTGTGGCTCTGGCAGAGGTTCTCTGAAACCCCATTAGTAAACCACATCCACTGTACTCTGTGGTTAAGAAATCGGAATCTGTGAAGACTGGCTAATCTCGTCATGTTGACTCATTTATGTATTTAACACCTGGACCCAGTACATAACAGCAGCTGCCACTGAGCGACCAACAGTCCCACCACAAATGTGATCAAGGCCTAAAATGGGATTAGACATTTGCTGGAAGGATGGATGCCCGTTTTGTACACGTTTGGCCTCTGGACAAAGTTTGATAGGAATGTAGCAATAAGATGCTAACTTTGCAACTCCCTTGGATCAGTATTTATTTATTTATTTTTAATGTGTAATCTAAAAATGCACTTTGTCTCGAGAATGTAGTTCTAATCGTGGATAATAACATTTAGTCATTTTGTCAAATTTAGTTTTTTGTTATTATTTCTGATTCAGGGGGCTTGTGTTGCTTGGAAATGGATGACATGATTGTCGTGTGCGTGGGGACAGTGTTCATTGCAGTTGTAGTTCACTTTCACAGTGGTGGAGATGTGCAAGTGCAGAGGAGAGATGAGAGGACCCGCATTTGAATGCCTTTTGCTTATCAATCATGGATATCACGGATCAGTAAAGGAGCTGTATCCCTCTGCATGGTGCTTCGTAAACACTGGGAATGGTTTGAGGAAATGAGCTTCCTTTCCCTCAGGAGCTTTGGCCTGTGAGTTCTGTGTGCTAAGTTGGGAATCGTTTTGATGTACCATGCAAGTGGAGGGAAATTGTTTTCCTTTATTCAGTCAACTCTGCTCAAAGGAGTGTGGAGAATACCACACACACACACACACACTTCTTTTTCCTCACTTGAGTGCATGCATGCAGAGTCATTTGAAGTGTTTTTAAAGTTTGGGGAGTTTGCAGTGTCACTCCACCCAGGAGTTCTGGTTCTTGATCCATGAAGGGCATTCGAACGTGGACCCGAGGAAGACCCACTGTGGTGTTTATGGGGAGATGGGACCTATTTTGCTGTCATAAGGTGCTCAGAAAGCACAACTTTCTGAGCACCAACTGTCCCAAAGCGTCTTCCCTCCAGGTAATAAAACACCCAAACTGGAAGTCTCCAAGTCAGGCAGTCATAAAACTCCAGAAGGCATCTACCCAATGGTCAAACTGTCTTTTGCTCGATGACCAACCTCAAAAGTAATCAAACCAATCTACCACAAACAACCCCCAAAATGTTTTAGTCATCAGCAACATCTTACAATCCTTTGAACTCAACTTAATTATCTCCCCCTCCTGTGTACAGCAACAGTTGTCACCACATTTGTCTCTTTAACAGAGAACTCGGGAGCCTAAAAATCAAATCATACTCAAATCTTTTGGACATTCCTGGCACATATTTGCTGTAATTACCTATTTGATTATCAAACAGGGGATACATTTGTAATAATGGGATTCATTTAATGTGAGACCATCCATTAGGAAAGTATTAGCCTAAGCCATGAAAGAGGGATAAAGGAATTAAAGACGAATCATTAAGCTAAGTACAACAGACGTTGATACGTTTTAAAGGAGGAAATGGATGTAGTTCACATCAAACTGCCACCCCCCTTAACCAATGGAAATGACTTTTGTATTCGAGCTCAAATTGTGTTCTCGTATTATGAATGCATTATGTAGCTGACACACACCTAATGTTGTTGAGATTAAGGCCCTTCGGAACACTGCATTCTCTCACTCTCCTGCTCTCAAATAGACACAAGCACGCCAACAAACACACCATTAGAAATGCACTCACACAGTCACGCTTGCATACTGCACACATGCACAGAATCACCCACCCACTGAGTGGTCTGATGAAAGGTTAAATGAATGTGATTTCTGCTTGATTACACACAATACAGAGGGATCACTTATTTACTCTCTGCATGGCAGGCCCAGAGACACAGAATCTCCTGTGGTTGGCTGGAGTAGTGGAGGGGGGGGGGGGAGGGGGGGGGGGGGTGTCGCGACGAGACAGAGAGAAGAGGGAGGGGGGGGCTCTCATAAAGTATTAAAGGCTTTCGTCTGTGCAAGCTCCATTTGAATAATGAGGCTTCCTACCTTCAGAGAGAGAGAAATGGATGTCTTTCATATCAAATTCATTTTTTATCAGACAGACCTGCCTTCATTCGAATGCAGGGATAACACAAGCCCCATTCTGGCCCCTCTTTCATTCGTTCTCAATCCCAGTTTTGCATTTCTTCCATTATCCAAATTCTTCTCTTTTCCCACTATTTCCATTCCGATCTTTCAAAGGCTGTTTGTGGTGATAGGATGATATGAGGTGTGAGAGACCGAACCGTTTTCCCCTTTTCATCACTGTTTCAGCGAATGATTAGAGAGGAATAGAAAGAGGGAGCCCACCTTGACACACAGCCAGGCTATCTGGATGAAAACACACCCTGTTAACCTAGCACAAAGCATACACGCACGCACGCACGCACTCAAACACACAAACAGGACTTTCTTCGGTGCCTTTGTATTTGTACAACTGAAGAAAGTACGAAATTGCTTCAACGAGGAGCTGGTTTGAAATCCTTTCATGTTTTATCCACCGGGAACTACAAATGGCGACAATCTCGGAAGAATTCTTAAAACGTTTCACTGGGTTAAGTCATTTCAACTTTCCGCAGTTACCATCAAAGTGCATAATATGATTTTGCTAGTGCTGACGCAGTGTTTGTGTCGTTCCCTATGGGTCTAATCACTTATTATAGCCTATAGTATAGGCAGTAACAAAGATGCAATAGGCCCTATAGCGTCTTGAGATTGGATGGATGGAAAGAATGGATGGCACTCCTAGGAATTATGCAAGGGAACCAATCAAATCTGGTAACTGAAGACGAAACGAGTCTGTTATTCATCGCGTGTCCACAAAGCACACAGGAGAAGCTTGTCTGATAAATTGAGTGTCACGTCGCGTGTAATGTGTCAATTTCATATGCCTTGAGCATTACATTTTGAAAGAGGAGTACAAAAAAGCCCATATAATGCTACTGCAGCTGCTCCGTTCAGAATGATGAATGGCGGTGACATTTTAAAGATGGACGAGAAGGAAAGGTCCTTGTTTGAATTGTAGAGGTGTCGTCTGCGAGATAAACGGGGACTTGAAGCAGACGCGAGATGACTGGAGGAGCCTCAAAAGATGGAGGACCAAGGTGTCTCTTTAGGATTTGTAAGGGTTTGTGATGAATGTTATTTTAAATACGTACATAACTTTGCACACTCTGCCCTGCTGTGTCAATCTATCTGGATTTGGCATATAGGGCCTGGGGCAAAAGGGAGTGATGACGTTTGACGAATGGCTAGATGGGTAGAGTTCCCGAGAACATAACTGAGGGCTACATAAAATCCTTCCTGGTTGTAATTGACTGATTTCGACTGACTTTGTCCTCTTGATGGTGCCCTTTTTTCCAGGGCTCTGGTGGAGTGGCAACTAAAAGATGCAGGAACACAGATCATTTAAGAAAAGGGGTTGTACAGTGTGTCCATGTTCCTTGTACTACACCACTGGATGGATGCAGGTTTAGGATAGAACGGTCAAGGCTATTTTTCTTCAAAATAATGTGCCATTTTACAGCTAAGTGATCTCACGTAGCAACAATTTAGGCCTAATGGAGACGTTTTGGCAACTGTATTTCTAAGTGAAAGCCCCAAATGTTCTGCCAAAAGTCCACTGTATGAAAAATGGTTTTGTTGTTCCTCCATTAAGGACGGTAGCTATTTAGAAAAGCGTCTGTTTGGTTCATTAGGGTCCAGGCAGATGTAATGGGTAGGAGGATAGATAACAGGTTTGGCCCAATGACACGCCCGTCAGTCCTACGTCCCCCTTCTCCAGTGCATGACTGTGCGCGAATAGGCCCAGTGCACACGTGATGACGATTAGGTCCGTGTGCTTTTCGCATGTTAGTGAATATGTGCTGACAGTGATCTGGGTTCCTCCTTTGTTCCAGCTGGCGTCGGGTATCTACAGCTTCGCCTGCTCGCTATGGAGCCATCACACCGACTGCTTCCTGCAGCACGTCTACGCCACGCCACGGGACGAGGCGGCCGCCCTGGGCTCCCTGGAGAGGACGCTGCTGTCACTGAAAGGTGCCCCGTCCAAAACACCTGTTGGCTAGTGGTGCAATGGAGCGCAAGACAAGTTATTGGCATCTGTGTAGTCTTATCTTTTCACTGCAACTCTGTATCGAGATTTGGGGAATTATTACTTAAAAAAGTAACGGCGGCAGTAAAACTGTATTTCACACTATTGTGGTTAAACTTTGCGATAGATCCGCAGTTCACATGCATGCTGAAGCGTGGGGGCCGATCCTTACAGGTCACGGGTCAACTACGGTCCATTACGTTACTGTTGACCCGAGGACTGACGCCTATTATAGCGTTGAGTCCTAGTCCTGGAACCGATTATTTCGAAGAACTAGTGAGATTTACGACCTTGGACCTACTTGATTTCATCTGTCCCTCGTGCTGTATGACAGACTACAGGAATTACCCCTCGATATGCAAAATATCCAGGGGATTCAAAACATTAACGATTTAAAGGTGCAGAAAATAAGGTCCCAAAGTTAATGCCAATTCAGGTAGTCACTTTATACTAAAGATGGTAAGATTCAGCAAAACACCAGTGTACTGCCATAACAATTCACAATGTGATTGCTTAATTAAAAAAGGTGTACACTGAATACAATCTGGCATAAACTCAAGCTGCATCGTTTCTAATGTCTTTGCATCGGTAAAATCCGATGTATTTATATATAATTCTTAGTCTTCCTATGTCTTTATTATGTAGAATTGTGACCAAAAGGTTGCAACCAATAATTGACTGATTCCTCATCTCTAAATTGTTTCTCAAATTCCCGACAATATGAGATTACAGAATATCATGGAGGAGAAGGAGCTACACGTTCCACCATATTGCTGCAAATCAAATGTTTGGCGACGCTTCACATTTGCCAAGAGAGACAGACAGACAATTTGACAGGACACATTCAATTAGCTAAATATGCCGTGCTGCTATAAAGTACACAGGGAGCACAATTAACATAAATACTAGGTTATTTTTGTATTATTCATATAGAAACCGCACCACTGCTTTCTGATCACAACTGAGTCAGCCTGCCTGCTGAAAGTGGAAAGCACATCCGTCTAGTGGCAGTAGTTACGGCATATTGCACTTCTGCTTAAGAACCAAAGAAATACAAGTAGAACAGCAGTGCCATTTGTCCATATTGAATTGTCTAGCATCATATTATTTTGAATCGCAGTGTCTTGAGTCAAATCATGTTAAATTGCACTGCACCAGTCTAGGGTTATAGCCTGTCTGGAAAATAAGTCGAAGAAATTCTGAAAAAGAAAGTTTGAAACAAAGTACAAAACACTAACTGTCACTGAGCAGGGTCTTCTATGTGGTACTGGGTTTACTGACTAGCTCTGAGCTGAAGTTGAGGGATATTTGAATGAATCAAAGTTGCTTTTATTGTAACCTAACAAAGGAGTTTGTACACAATCAAACTAATTCTTAACGTTACACAAGTGTACAGTGCCTGTTATTAGGTCTTTCAATTTTGCCTCCTGTTTTATTGGTATCCATGTTGACCACCCATTTCCACATCCCCTGGAATAGGTGTTTTTTTTGTACACAATCAACTTATCTCGGCCCCTGTTAACAACACCACATACCGGTACACATTTGTTCATTCATACATTTTTGTAGGAGATTCCCACGCACACATGCACAATGAAAATAATATACACAAATCTCATGCACAAATACTGTACATCTAAATTGACGAACGCACATTTTGTGTACGTCTTCCTCCTGACAGTTCTCCGGAAGCTCACAGTCCATGGATTCCAGGAGCCCCAGCAGAACTTGGAAGTGATGGTAAGTATTGAGAATCAATATGGAGTCATTTCAGGAAGGCCACACATCATCACAGTATGGTTATTTACAGTTACTGACTCTGCTGGAGCCATATAGTGATATAGGTCAAATATATTTTCCATCAAGCCACCAGCTGGCCTTCCTGGAATATCTTGCTACATCACATTATGGTTTTGAATGACAGTGTGTATAGCTGTACAGTCAATGTCATTGGGTGTGCTTTGCCTTCGGCAAGGGCACAACCTTTGTTCTCTCACATATATATTATTATTTATTTTTGCCCCCCTAAAACTCAGTCAATATTTGGCCTACATAGACAACCTAGGTGTGAAGGTTTCGTCTTGGTAGCGATTGAGTTGCTTGTATTGGGATTTACGTTCCGTTGCATGGTTTTAGGCTCAAGTAAAGTTTTGTGGCGAAAAGTGAAGCTAACGGTGGCTAATTTGCTAGCCACTGTCACTGACGTTACTAACGTCACTACGTCACTAACGTCACGAAAACACGCGTGCCTACCTGTAGCAGAACATTCGTTTCGCATCTGTTAACTTGGGGGATAGCTAGGCTAACTATAGCTTTACTGCAAGGCAGCTGCAGAAACGCCACAAGCAAAGAGGCCAGGGTGATAACTATTTACTCATTTTACTTTGTGATGTGAAACACAATTGTGAAATGTAATGTACAATATTAGCTGATATTATTAAGGAAGTAGGCCCACGTTTACTTTCGGAAACGGTAGTCTACTATTTCACTGAAGCATTAGCATAATGACATTAGCCTCTGTTGCCCGGGCAACACATACTACATTGGTCTATGATGCATCTGTTTTCAGTCGTTAAAATAAACATTCCTCACATACATTTTCGTTGTAGGATTTATTATGACATTACATTACAAGTAAATGATTTGTTGGTGAAATTATCATTACCTGTGGTTACAAACCAGTGTTGCTCACTGCAACGCTGTAGCCTACGCGAGACACACTGCAAAAACATCTAGCACTACACAGCTGTTTAGGAAGTCAAACGTCTAACTACTAACCTGAACTTCATTGCCACAGCCTAAACTTTGTTCTGTTCATCTGTTCATGAAAATAATTAATTTCAGCCTAAACCGTACAACGGAACGTTACATCCAATTCAACCAACGCAATCGCTACCAAGACGAGCACTGCCAGTCTAGTACTGTACTGTAGTAGTACAATTTACCGGGGCAGCTTCTCCACACAGGGCTATATCGCATTTTGCGTTGTTACTGACAATGATCGCTACCTGTGAGCTTTTTAACGAGCGATTTTCCACTAAATAAATGTCAAGCTTATTTAGGTTTTTGGGGGCATATTTTCAGTTAGCAGATGGTACTGTTTGAATCGCGATTCCATATTCTACTGCCGGTAACGTCGTAGAATAATCTTCAAAGGGGGTACTTTATTAATGAAAGAATGCAATATGAGTAGGCTAAATGCTGGAAAATATCACGAGAAGGGAAAAACTTAAAAGGACGTTTAAGTAATAGACATTAGGTCAATTTTTACACCGGTCTGCCAAATGTATTCGTTTTGATTCAGCTATGAGGCTGCCTCTTGCAGGGGAAATGAGAAGACATCTATTTCATTCTACACTTCACTCGTATTTTGATTTGTAAATGAGCAGCAAAAAAAAGATGCTTTTAAATCTATGTAATCTTTATAAATAATAAGTATGCATTTTTATGTAAAATATACAGAAATATCAGTTGTAAAAATTTCATTAAAAAACGGACCCTGTGCAACCGACGCAAGCAAGCACACCCTACAATTTCCCCAGAAATTGTACCCTCTCTAGTTATTGTTATTATTCCCTCTCTTGCCTCAGAGGTAATGGAATAATTGCACACGATACATTCGGGTCTTCTGAAATTGTATACATGTTCTCTCTATATCCCCTCTGTATCTTCTTTGTCCACAGCCAGGTTCAATAGTCTGAGACCACTAGTCAAGTACTTCCATTTTGCATTGGTTTCGAATGTAATACATACATTTTTATTACAAATGATAATATCAGCCTAACGATTTGTGAGGAATCTTTCAGAATTTGAATACTTTTTGAATAAGTTCCCCTTTTGCTTTAATGATAGCGTGTCCTTGAGCTGGCATGGACTCCACAAGTTTGTGCAAAACCTGATGATCCCAGCATGATTTGACAATTGTCCAAAAAGCTTCTTGCGATGTCACAAAATGCTCAGCTATCTCAGTCTTTAATTCACCCATTAAGCATTCAATGTGGTGAGGATTTCATTAGGGAAGTCATCTGTTGAGGGAACATTACAGGTCGTTTGAAGGAACTCCTTGTTCTCTCTTTTCAGAAACATTAAATTTAAAATGTCAAGGGCGAGAGGGAGAGAGCACAGTAGTTTCACTGTGTTTCAGTATGTAACTCCACAGCTACTCAGTTTCATAAAAGGCCAGTCGGGTGGCTGAGCGGTTAGGGAATCGGGCTAGTAATCAGAAGGTTGCCGGTTTGATTCCCGGCTGCAAAATGACGTGTCTTTGGGCAAGGCACTTCACCCTACTTGCCTCGGGGGGAATGTCCCTGTACTTACTGTATGTCGCTCTAGATAAGAGCGTCTGCTAAATGACTGAATGTCATAAAATGTTCCCCAGATCAAAATCTATTATCACTTCACTGAGTACTTTTTAGGTCTTCAAATAAAAACAATCTGCAGTATGGACCTTCTCAAAACACTTTCAGTTAAGATTTTCCTTAATGTCCGATGCGAGGTTTCCCTGCAATAAAATTGATTACACAAAACACCCATAAGTTGCTTTTGCAAAGCATCTCACTCCCATGTTAACACGTTAGATAAAGACACTACTGTAGCTGTCGGTCTCTTCACTTGTGTCGACTGAAAACCAACTGCAAGACACTCACGTGATCGATTTCACCATTTATTCTTACACATGACAAATGGTTTAACATTGGCGGAATGGATGTACATGGGGAAGCGCTCCCTGCCTTCACTGCAGCATGCATGACATGAGGCAGGGAGCAACAAGTTTAATCCCCCACGGGGAGAACAGACAGACATCATGGGGGAGAAGGGGATGGTGGTGGGTGGCAGCAGCGCAGAACAGTAAGGTAATCGAGGACGCGTGTGCGTGCATGTGTGCGACTTTATAGCGCCGCCTATCAAGCTAAGCCTATGGGCTGAGAACACGGCGATGGGTGATATGGCGCGCGCTGCCCAAGTGCCATGCCTGAACTTGCGTCGCTCATTCATGAATAAGAATGTAGAACGTATGCAACCCTACTAATATAGCTAGTGCTAAAATTAGCTAATTATCTAGCTAATATTATTACCTGCGGCTCTGACAAGGTAACATTTTCAGCATTTGAAGAGAAACTTGGCTTATCGTGCAACATTAGGCATGATAAAACACATTATTTTCCCAATAATACAACTTAACTTAATTTTTTTTATACTAGTCTCTAGCGCTAGAGGAAGCAAACAAACAGTCTTCATAGAAACTGTCAAATTTTACTGATGTAAAATCTTTTTCATGGCAGTTAAGTTTTTCCTTATATGAGGAAACCTTTTAAGGGATTCTGTGCAACACAGAAGTCCCTCAGCAAAGGAGAAATTAAGCATAAAGTGTCATACTTAAGGGGAAAACTTAAGGCGGCAGTGTATATTTTGACCCTTGGATAATGTGGTTTATGTCTGTCGGTCCTCTTGAGTCACCAAAGTCATTAATTGCCTCTCTGTCACCTCTTAATGGTCTCTAAAAGAAATAAAAGGACGGATATGTAGGGTCTTTACCAGTCATATGAAAGATTGATTAGGGCCTTGTTTGGCTGTAATTATGACACATATTTTATGGTTGGCAGGTTGGGGAAAAAATGTGGTTAGCTTGTGTTTTGCTTGTAAATCAATAGTAAAAATGAGTCACTGTTAATATTTAATAGGTGAAAACATCTGCTTGTCAAATCTGCCTGTGGATTTATAAAACCTTGATCAGTTAACTACAGACTGGAATGACCCTTACGCTGCTTCATCTCCCTCCTTCAACATTGCAGATCAATGAGAGAATATGTAACACTAATAATAATGTATTTAATTTATAACGCACTCTACATTCTGAATCTCTGAGTGCCACAGTATATAGTAAAACATAGTTTAAAAACAAACTATAATAACATAGATTTAAAAAGTAAGAAACGCCTTTCTGAATAAAAAGGTTTTTAGGCCAGTCTTAAGAGTCCAGTGTCTGTGTTGCCGTTAGGTGGTCAGGGAGGCTGTTCCACAGGCGTGGCGCTGCCGTGCAGAAAGCCTGGTCACCCACGGGGCGGAGCTTGGTGTTGGGGACCCGGAGGAGCGAGCTGTTTGTGGATCTGAGGGTGCGGTTGGATGTTTGGGGAGTGATGAGTTCTTGTCGGTAGGGAGGTGCAAAAGAGTTGCTGAATTGAAAAGTTGTCAAGCAAGCAAGTTTCATTTCATCTCATTTGGATGATGCCTAGTAAAAGCAACGGAAGTCAAATCCCTGTAGTATCGAGATCCTCGCCAGGGGCAAGTGCTGGGTCTGCAGCCCAGTCTGTGCCTGTCACTTCTCCCCCTGTGGCAACACCTCCCTAGAGGGCAGCCGGGCCGGTACCTCGAGCCACTGTTTGGACGGGGCAGAGTCAAAGAGAAAGGTGTGACTGACGGCGGGGTTCTTTAGTTTAGAGAGAGTGCTGCGCATCCACGTCAGTAAACTTGTGCATCACAAACATAACCAGATGTACTAAAATACAGTGAAAATAAAGTATCCCCTTTATTTGTTCGCTAGCCAGAACTAACATCTATACCTGCAGTGCTGAAAGACAATGTTGGCATTTGAACGTTTGAATCGGCTTCTTTCAAAGCGTTTTATTTACGGATGAAACTAACTACTACAGACAACACACGTACGCTAACATTGCAAGTTAGCATACAGCCCCTCTAACTGTTATAAACGACATGTTCAGCTTTTAAAATCTAGCATGTACACTCAATTGAAGGCATGTTTACCAACCTATTATATACAGTACCAGTCAAAAGTTTGGACACATTTTCCCAAAGGACATGGTAAGGACACTAACCATGCAACGTATGGCTCTCGCTTTTATCCAGTCGGTATCGTCCGTAGTCTCATCCAATCAATATCCTCCTTATTTTTGCATAAAATGCTTTTCATGCAACTCGTGTGACTTGAATCAGCTCATTGAAACAGTCATTCCCAGCACTGCATGTCTTTGGCTTCTGAGAAATACACTTGTTGATTTTAAACGTCACATAGTGCCTGGATATTGAGATAATTGAGCCACAAAAACAGAAAAACGGAGATTCCTGGAATCATACTTAGATATGATAGCTTGCGTTGCGTGAGTGTGTTACCATCAATTGGAACAAGCAGTGAACTGCTTGGCTAATAAGCCATGGCTAGACTCAATGGGAAAGCCACAATGTAGGTCATTGTTTCTTAGCCATTGTCAGTGTTTTCCTTCGCCAGAAATGGCAGCAACATTAGCTAGCAATTCATACTTCCTGTACTGACGGTTCAATTAAGGTCACACTGAAAAGCCCATGCCTGGACAATTACAAACTCCCAGTGTCATTAACATCCTATCAAATATGGTTTTCAAGTCTCATTCCAGGGGTGTCTGTCAACCTTGGAGGTGACCTGGAGCCAATTAGCCATGGGAATTAAGGAAGTTAATAGGAGTTTAACAGGTCATAAGATGTGACGCACAATGTAATGTAAATTGACTAACCACAGAGATGAGTGATTCTGAGATATGAGAGCACATTCATTAGTCATGACATTTATGATTGGGTGGAAAAGCCCTCAGATCTGCTGGGAATTAAGTGGTTGACTGCTTGGGATTAGGTGTACGGTGAATAGGTTATTATCTATTTAGACAAGCGCTCCACATGCAGCACTTTTAAAAACAATCATGCTCTGGCTTTGTGATTGGATGTGATCAATTACTAGAATACAAGTCAATTTTAGCCAAGCCATAATGTTGTGAGCACTATTCATCTCAGCCCCAAAGTTCTGCCTGCTTTTAGTTGAACTTTTTTTTATAGATAACCTGTCAAAGTTGTCTCCCCTAGCAGATTTCCGAGACCCCAGCTACGGTATGCTAGCATTTAGCTGTCAGATCCACAGCTCTGAACGGCAACAAGCACCCGTTGTTAACAATCTCCCTGGTTGTAGTATTTGCCGTGTTGCCATCACAATAACAGCCTTGGGCCTGGTAATAATTTGGCTTGCTTGTTTCGAAGTCGGCTGTCCCACAGAGGCTATACAGACACCAGGCACAAGATGTAGAGGGAAGAGACACTTGTAATGTTTACGAGCATTTCTAAAACTCTCTTCCTTTCTTGCTTTTTCTCTCTCCTGCTCACTGTATTTTGAGATGAATCCAGGTCTGACAGTTTTATAGCAAAGGTGATACACGGAAAGACTTTGCTGCTCAGAGTGTATCTGCTGGTCTGACACTAATCTGAAGGGAACTCAAGCAAAAAGCCTGTTGATGTGGTCTGGACAGGAAGGTATAGGTTGAAAGAGTTATGGTATACTTTAGGTGGTTTTAGATGAAGGTTACTGTTGGGTCCTGTGTCATTGCTAGGTTATTTCGTCTAAAAGGCTATGCCTTCCAGTGACAGTGGTTCACACAGGGCATCTTTTTCAGGAAAGGTTAGGAACCATGCTTTCGGGGGTGTTTGGGCGTTCTTCAGCGTTTGAGTGATTTGTATGTGACAGCTTCATGTTTCTGACTGGCCAATTCTGGGTGTGTGTGCCTGTGTGATGAGTCAGTAATTCCCCCAGCCTCTAGCTGTACACAGATAAACACACGTGCATAGCTAACAGAGGCAAGACGACACTCATTAACTTTCACCGGAATGCGCTTTTCCCCGCGATAACCTCCCTTGTCCCCTCCTCGCCCCTCTCAAACTCCCAAACTCCACTTACTTCGGAGACGTAACGAGTCTTTTTGTTTGTTTGTTGATTTCACCTCTCCTTGCCCCCCCACCCTTTTCCTCTCATTGACCATACCCTTCATCATGGTCTCCTTCCCTCCCTTCTCCTCTTTCCTTCTCTGCTCCCCTCTCCCTTAAGGTGCTTATCTCCCAACATGTTCTCAGTGTGAGCCTCAGGGGCTGAACACGGGGACTCTCCATCACTCACCTGCTAATTACCCCCCCCCCCCCCCCCACGCACACACACACACACGCATACACACACACACACGCATACATGCACTCTTTCCCTTAGTAGCACAACTTCTACTGTTTATACTGATGAGGCAATCATGAGTAATGTGACCACCAAGATGTCAAACAGATTAAATTACCCTCCTTCTCTCTCCCGTCATCCATTCCACTTCTCTCCTGTCTCCAGGGCTTTCTGAATGCGGTCTTTGAGAGGTTAAAACAGTTCCTGGAATGCTGTAAGTATTTCTCCGACGTCGCCTCCTCCTGCTAATGCCCTGCAATGATTATGCTTGCCCTGCCGTTGATGATGCATTGTTGCAGCGACCAGGAATTAATCACTCAGCCTCAGGCAGTGGACAGAAATATCATTATAGCTATCATGCGCTGCTATCATCTTAATATGTCTCAGCGTTCGTGGGGCAATGAGCAGCGCTGAGCGAGTTGCGGGGGTGTTGGTGGTCAGGGAAGACAGGGCCGCTTGGTATTTTGGACGGGGTTGATAGCAAATACTTCCAATGTACCGGCGAGCAAAAGAGATGGGCCCGCGTGGCCGTAGATAAGGTCAGTGAAATAAGCCGCCTGCTGTTTCGGGGCCTGGCTATTTTCCGCTTTTTCCTGTTTCTCAGCTTCTGGGTTACCTGTCAGTTTGAAATGCCCTATTATTATCTGCCTGTCTCTTCCTACCATCTACAGGCTTTCTCTTTCTCTCTCAGCCTGTCGGTCTTACTGCCCATCTGCATATTTGTCTCTGAATTTGTCGGTCTGGTAACGAAACCCTGGACCCCTCCTCAATCTTGGGGAAATCAGTACCCATCCACCCCTGTGAGACTGACGGTTCTCTCTCGGGGATGGGGGGGGGGGGGGGGATTCAACCAGAACTGGACTGCGTCCAGGGTCTAACTATAAACTCCAGGGGGCGTTTTAATTGGTCCCAGCATCTGCCAATGTTTTTGTAGAGCTGAACATTAGAGCTGAAAGGAGATGTGCTGAGTGCGTTATTCAAGTCCCAGTCACAATCGTTTGTCCTTAAAGACTTTACGAGAACAACTTGGAACGTGTGTGTGTGATAGAGAGATGGTGTGTGTAAGAAATTGATGATAAGTCGAATGGAGTTCATTCTAAGTGTGTTTGGGTGTAATAAAAAGCTGGACTGAGGATGGACCAGGAGGGTGATGGATGATCACAGTAAAGTGTGTTTGGGTGTAGTCGAGAGCTGGAGTGAATATAGAACAGGAGGGTGACGGATGATAATTGTAAAACCCTAATGCACTCAACTGCCTGTGCTCCATCTTGGGCATCTCATGGATCCGTTAACGTTGGATTCTATTATTCCTCCCCCCCACCCCTTCCTAGGTCGACACTTGGGTCCAGATAGCTCGTGCAGAGAGAAGCTGGAGAAGACCATCATCCTCTACACTAAGGTGGTAAGTAGGGCCGCTGGGTGTTCCCCACTCCCCTACGGTGGGGAAGGAATGCTCTGTTCTGTAACCGGAATGAAACTGTTAGACATCTTTTTAGCCAGTGTTCCAGGTTGCAAAGCCCGTTTCAGGTGCTGCAGGCATTCTGTATGAGGCTCGGGTTTTCAGTGTCGCTCTTTGTAGGGGGTCTCGGGTACACAGGAGAAGAAGAGATCACGCCCTCTTGACCTATTTATTTGGGCAGGCCAAGTTGGTAGTATGGAAGACGCGGAAGAGTAGGGTCACTTGATGCAATGGCACGGTTGCTGGGGCTGGTCATGGTTAAATGTCTAAAAGTCTCTCGCTCTCTCTCTCTCGCTCTCTCTCGCTCTCTCTCTCTCTCTCTCTCTCTCTCTCTCTCTCTCTCTCTCTCTCTCTCTCTCTCTCTCTCTCTGTTCTCTCTGTCTCTCTCTCTCTCCCTCCGCCGTAGCTGCTGGACTTCCTGGAGTGCCACCCGTGCCCGTTCATCCCCCTCATCCAGCGCTCGCTGGAGTTCGCCGTCAGCTACGTGTTCACGCCCGCCGGCGAGGGCGTGGCCTTCGAGCGCTTCACCGTCCAATGCATGAACCTCATGAAGATGATCGTGAAGAACGACGCCTACAAGCCAGCCAAGAACATAGAGGGTGCGTGGGGTGCGTGGGGTGGGTGGGGTGGGTGGGGAGGCTGGGGGGGGGGGAGAGGGAGAGATGGTCGAAGAGGGGTCGTGACGGAGGATTCATTCCATCGTAGAATAGGAACAGAGAGGGAGGGGACTGAAAAAACGTTTGAAGAAAGAGAGGGGAACTCTAATGCAGTCACTAACAATCCCTTTAGGAAAGTCACGGTGAAAAGTTTGGTTCTATTTGACACAGTCATGGCTTCGGGAAGCTGTATATTCCTCTCTTATGCTCTATATATGCTCTCTCGCTCTCGCTCTTTGTTTCGCTCTCTCCTCACTTATGAAAGTAGCACTGAAATTGACAACTGTCTGAAACAAAGTACACGAGCCATCTCTCTCTCTCTCTTCTCTCTCTCTCTCTCTCTCTCTCTCTCTGATGATCTGTGTGTCCTGTCCATCTGTGTGTCAGACAGTAAAGCAGAAAGTCTCGAGGCTCACAAGATCAAGACGGCGTTCTTTACGCACGCCACCCTGACAGAAATCGGACGTCGCCTGGTCTCCCACTACTTCCTGCTGACCGAGGAGGAAGTGGCCATGTGGGAGGAGGACCCGGAGAGCTTCGGTACGCTTGGGAAACACACACACACGTACATACACGCCCCCGCAACACACACACACATACGTACACACTTATCTAAATACCACCCGCACACATTCCTTTGCCGAGTCTGTTAAGATCCGTTTAGTAGGTTCCATTTAGTTACCCAGGGTGAATTCTGACCCCTGGTCACCAAGCCATTGACAGTGGTTGGCTCCCCGCTCCGCACCAGATCACTCCTAATTAACGGGACACAAATGGCTCATATTTGCAGTGCAGTGCCTATGTTCTCTATTAGGAACAGAGCAGTATGTCATCTTGAAGTTTTAAGTGCATTGGTGTGTGTGCGTTTGCCTTTGTGTGCTTTGAAATCATCTGAGATTCTGCCGGGAGCTCGCTGGTTATTGGTTGTGCGAATCCTCCTGAATGACTTCATGGCTGTGACTTGTTACATCCCTGTGTGGTTCTCTCATTGAATTGTTTGCAAAAGTTTGAGCATTCTGTAATGCGTTTTTTAAATGAATTACTATCCTCTCACAAGTGCAGCTACTTTGACGAATGTGTTGTCTAAGTTTCTTCTTTCTTTCTTTCTTTCTATGGCCTTCTCTGCCTTTTCTGTACTTTTTTCAAAGCTGTTGAAGAGACAGGGGGGGACTCTTGGAAGTACAGTCTGAGGGTGAGTTCACTTTTTTCAAACAGTTCTCACTTGCTTGCTCTACCCGACACAGGCTCGCACACACAAACACACTCACTCTGCGCGTGTGCCTCAAACCGAGCTCGGTGATCTATGTTCTCCGTTGAAACTCGCACGCACCATTGCCTCTCCCGCGTCAGTCTGTTTACAACAGCGACCGCACACGGCGCCACAGCCGTTCCGCTGAAGTTGAGGCGAGGAAACATGCCGATAAATTGAACTGTCGCTAAGAGGAACTGCGCTCACTGTTCCCCGGAGGCAGAGGAAACAACACTGAATCTGTGAAACGGCTTCTTTCACTAGAATAGCAGAGAAACTATCTTAAGGATAAATCCACCAGCTGCATGCGATAGCTGCCCACCGTAGATACCTAGAGGATATTTCCTCGAAATGATTGCTAGCGTTTCGGAAAGATGTTCGGCAGCTGCCATCCAGGGCACTAGTATCCCCACACAATAACACCCACTAACACAATAAAGTGACGTCCTCTTCGTTGAAAGGGATTGGAATTGCGTCGTGTAGTCGGGCTGCCTACACTGTAATCAGGTTGCGCAAAACTCATTCGTAGGCATTTTGTTCGTGGATCGTTTGTCTTGAAAGCGCTCGTTCACTCTCCCTAAACCCCTGTGGACAAACAACATGGATCTGATGGGAGTGAAACAGCCCCTCTGAACTGTGGGTTTGGGACTGCCCAAAGAACCGGCAGTGTCGTTTTTAAAGCGCTCTCTGTGGTCTCGCTCGTGGTCTTTCTCCCTGTTTCTCTCTCTCTCTATTTCAATGTTTTCCTCCCTTTTTTCTTATCTTTATCTCCCCCCTATCTCTCTCTCTCTGTGTGTGTGTGTGTGTGTGTGTGTGTGTGTGTGTGTGTGCATTTCTCTTCTGTTGATTGTCAGTCTGCCTGTCCCGGTGACCTTTTCATTTCAGCCATATTGGCATGTGACTATGGACGCCGCCGTCCCCCTGTGTATCGTTAGGTGTGAAGTGACCATACTCCCTCCAGGTCAGAGACCCGTCAGCCCTATTTTGCCCGGTTTAATGGAGCCAGACAGGCTTCGTAACGACGCCTGTCGCCTTTCGAAACCCCATCGTCCCTGCTTCAGCCGCACACATGCGAGCGCATACATGTTTAAATTTAGTCATTTAGCAGACGCTCTTATCCAGAGCGACTTACAGTAAGTACAGGGACATTCCTCCCCGAGGCAAGTAGGGCGAAGTGCCTTGCCCGAGGACACAACTGTCATCTGGCACGGCTAGGAATCGAACTGGCAACCTTCTGATTACTAGCCGCTCCTGTAGTGTGTCGATGTGGTGTCGGTGGACAGGGGCTGGAGGCACGGTCGACCCTTTTGTTGATGTGACGTCCTCGTGCTTTTGTTTCTCGCCAGCCGTGCACCGAAGTGTTGTTCCTGGACATCTTCCACAACTACAGCCAGACACTGACCCCTGTTCTGCTGGAGATGGTGCAGAACCTACAAGGTCGGTCATTAGACACACACACACACAGAAACACACACACACACACACAGCCTGTTTGTTCTGGGTCATTCTGGGAAATGAGATCTGTCGGAGCGTGAACGGCAACCGATTGGATAATTCTATGTTGGCTGAGAAGACAACATCAATTGGAAAGCCAAAGAGCGTTTCAACAATAGACCTCCTCGAGAAAAGGGTTGTCAAAGGCTTGTGCTTGCCAGACAGGATATTTCTAAGTGACAGGTGAAAAGATGAAGCTGTCAGTGTCTGCCAGTCGCTCCCTCAGTCATTTTTCCTATATTTCCTATATTAAAAGGTCTTCGTTGCAATGACAGGACTGAGCATGCAGCTTCATTGGACTAACCTGTCAGTGCGTGACTGTGTGCGTTCTGTGTTTTGCACTGTAGGCCCAACGAATGTGGAGGACCCTGTCCAATTACTGATGAAGGATGCAGGTGAGAGAGAGATCGTGTGAGGGTACTGTGGGCTGCGATGGCAGGAAAGTGCCGGAATGCCTCGGTTGGCATTCGCAAAGCGCTGACTCATGTTTGCATGTGCCCGGCCAGATGGATCCTCTCCCTCCTACAGTGCCAGGGCAACCAACAGTCCCCCGTTAGTCTGTGTGAAAGGGAGGGACGTCGCTGTTGTTCTCTCTCTCTCTCTCTCTCTCTCTCTCTCTCTCTCTCTCTCTCTCTCTCTCTCTCTCTCTCTCTCCCCCTCACCTCCCTCTGATTACACCCCAGAGGAGCTCTCCGTCTGTCATTTCTCTGTCACCCTGTCATTGTGTCTCCCACCACCTCTCTTTCCGTCCCTCTCTCTCTCGCCCTCGCTCTCGCCCCCCTTTCCCCTCTCTCGCCCCCTCTCCTTCCCCTCTTCCTCTCTCGATCCCTTCTTTCTCTCCCTCTCTCTCCCCTTCTCTCTCCCTCCCTCTCTCTCCCCCCCCCTTTCACCTCTCTTGATTGAACTGTTGAGGAGCTTTTCACCTCTCCCTTTCTGCCCCCCCCCCCCGTCCTTGTCTCTCACCACTGCCCATCTCTCCTTCTCCTTTTGTCTCTCCCTCCGTTCCCCTCCTCCCCGCGCTCTCCTTTTCTTTTCATCTTCTAACCGTTGCTTGTGTCCTCCCCCGGGTCTACAGGGAGTTGTGGCGGCGGCGGTCTTCCTCCATCTCCTCCGTCTGTGTGAGGACGCCGCCCGCTCGCCCTCTCTCTCCCTCCGCAGGGCTCCCCTTCAATGCTCGTTAGCACTCCACAGGCCTGACCGGCTGTCACTAATGGGATCGTTTGGCTGCCCTCCTCTCCTCGCTCCTGTCTTTCTCCGTCGCTCAGCTCAATCTCTCTCTCACTCTGCCTTTCATTCATTCTCTCTCTCTCTCTCTCTCTCTCTCTCTCTCTCTCTCTCTCTCTCTCTCTCTCCTCATCAGCCTCCTCCTCTCACTGATCAGTCTCACATCCTCGTCTTCTTTCTCGTCAACTCCCCCCCCCCATCACCACCTCGTCATCTCTCTGTCTGTGTTGGTCCATCTCTCTGTCTGTGTTGGTCCATCTCTCTGTCTGTGTTGGTCCATCTCTCTGTCTGTGTTGGTCCATCTCTCTGTCTGTGTTGGTCCATCTCTCTGTCTGTGTTGGTCCATCTCTCTGTCTGTGTTGGTCCATCTCTCTGTCTGTGTTGGTCCATCTCTCTGTCTGTGTTGGTCCATCTCTCTGTCTGTGTTGGTCCATCTCTCTGTCTGTGTTGGTCCATCTCTCTGTCTGTGTTGGTCCATCTCTCTGTCTGTGTTGGTCCATCTCTCTGTCTGTGTTGGTCCATCTCTCTGTCTGTGTTGGTCCATCTCTCTGTCTGTGTTGGTCCATCTCTCTGTCTGTGTTGGTCCATCTCTCTGTCTGTGCTTCCAAACGCCCGTCTGCGGGTAGCCTCAACCGTTCCTCTGTTAATGCTCTGTGAGAATGGTTGCTAACCCAGAGAGTTGCGTTCCAGATCAACACTTGACCCAACACCGTGTTTCAACACGGCATGTGAGGTGATTACCGCTTACCGGGTAAAACGGTAGCTCATCAGATAAGAACAGAGCTGGCTATGATGAACAGATAAGATTGAGTCATTCACTCATAGCAACACCTGGTCGACTTCAAACTAGAGAGAGAGAGGGACGATTATCAGCTCTACAGAGTGACTGGAATAATACTGTTTTATCTCCTTCTTGTGTGTTTTTTGCATTGTGTGTGTGTGTGTGTGTGGCCACAGTGTACAATGCGGTAGGGTTGGCGGCGTACGAGCTATTCGACAATGTGGACTTCGACACGTTGTTCAAGAACCAACTCCTGGTGGAGCTTCAAGTTGGTCATCACAGGTATGAAAATGCACTCACTGCCACCACTATGACAATGGTTTTTCTGTCAAAGACTACACTGAACACTAGAAACTGCCAGCGCCCAAAATTACCATTCACTGTCAACTGTTAATGTACCTGTTGCACTCCCGATCTGCTTGTCCCCATGACTCATGCGGAGGATGGGCTATTAATCCTTTGTTTCGATAACTATTATAGTTTTAGTCATCAACTCCACACCTGTTCGTTGAGCAAACTCGAAGTCGGTTTGTGGGAAATTTGCTCAACTGCTACGTGTTAAGTTAGAGCAAACCACTATATGAACTAAGAAATGCAGCTCTTATGCTGTTGCATAAGTAAATACTCATTTGCCCTTTACGGGTTAGACTGTGGATGTGTGTAAAGAGGACTTCATATTTAGAAAAAGTAATGAAGGAATGTTTTTGCATAAACGCTTCTGTTACATACATAAAATGTCAAATATAAAACAACGGCTTCCAAACTTTTGGAGGAACTTCTTTTGCGACCGTAGTGTTGGAAGGATAAGGATCGTAACGTCTGCGGAGACCGCCGTCCGTGCAACTATAGCTGTTTGTGGAGTTTAGTTTGTTGGAGACTCTTCTCTTAGTCGTACCAGTTCTCAGTGTTGCCTTAAAACTCGAGCTTTAGCCTCCAAAAAAAACAAACATTTCCTGTCCTGGGAAGTGGCTTGAACGCCCTGTGTGTTTTTTGTGCGTGTTAGACGAGCAACGGCTACGACTCAGTGGAGATGAAAGTTAGTGACGTGCTTAAGAGGAGAGAGCGGGAGACGAGGAGAGTAGGACAGACAGAGAGAGAGAGATGCATGTCGTGTGGCTCTCCCAGACTACAAAGGAGACCCCAGGAAGAGAGGT
Source organism: Thaleichthys pacificus (assembly GCA_023658055.1). Taxonomy (NCBI): domain Eukaryota; kingdom Metazoa; phylum Chordata; class Actinopteri; order Osmeriformes; family Osmeridae; genus Thaleichthys; species Thaleichthys pacificus. The sequence goes on from CM042879.1 coordinate 1,077,057, forward strand.
CTGAACTGAGGTCCGCTGCGTCTGAACACGGCTGCCCTGACGTCACGGCGGGATCGGGCCGACTTTGCAATCGAGACTGGTACTCTAACCTGCCTCTGGGTGAATGTGTGGGGAGGCAAAGGAAGGTTCCGGCCCTTCACTAGATCAAAGACGCATCGGAACACGCACACGGACACGGGAGAGCTCGGAACCGCCTCACCTTCAAACTCAGCGTGTTGTTGTTTGAGCGCGCTCCGTGTCGAACGCCGCGCGGGTCGTCTAAAATGCGCTCGGATAAACTTTTCAACTCCCTCTGATGTGCCTGTCTCTCTGGGTGAGCCGAGTTTGTTTTTACAGTCAGAGGGTATGGCGTCTGATGCCTGCGGCCCTTTGAAAAGAGGCGTTCAATAGCCCTCTAGATACGTGATGATGCGTGAGAACAACTCTGAGACCGCTTCAGCATATTTAATGGCGTTCGGATGTTGCGTTTGTGCACGCCTGCGCACTGTCCGAGATCATCTTAGACACAATCTCTTTATTTGTCTCCGCTAACAGCAGAGAGAGCCTCAAAGGAACATTTTCACACAATTTCATTGAAATATCGCACAGCCATGCTCATCTCCGAACTCCGTGTTTGAGTCTAGTGGAAAAACCTTTATTGGGTTGTAGCAATCGGTACTAAATCATCCTTCTCACCACCATCCAGTAGGCTCTGATCACACAACAAATGGCTATACAAAGGATAGAATACTGAGGGGACATTTCCACTCTATTAACATGGACTTGACACTTCCTCTGAGCTTGAAAAATGGGTTACCTAGACGACCTGATCCCAGTCAACAGTCCTCTCCATCACACAAAGAAACGACAATGACGGCACACTTTTCCCTTTCAATGCAGTGAACAGAACTATACGACTTAATTCCTTCAATACATCACCTTTATGACAAGAGTATAAAGTGTAGAATTATGAGGGGATTGGTGTGATGATCGCTACTGTCTTTTCTTTGTTGTTTGCTTTTATGGTGGTTTTAGTAACTTCTCCTCCTTCCTGCAAGATAAGCAAGTCATCCTCTGTATTTATCTACATGAAGCTACATTTCTAAAACAATCATTCGACTATGTTTTGTAACTGTACAAAGATGTCCAGAACGACAATGTGGACAAGCCTTAGACCAGTTCACTCTAACAGGAAGTGTGATTGGAAGAGGGGGAGATGGGAGGACCCGACTTAACTCTTTGACCAATCACCTTCTGACCTCAGACACTGAACGCTATAAAAACTCCAAGGCCACGATCCATCTTCGAGTCCACCTATGCCGTATCTCATATCTCCAATCCATAATCCAACATGTTTATTTGATTTCATATTTCACAAAATGTTTGTAAATATTAATTTGAAGTGTGTATGTGTTCACCATTGTTACGACCTGCACTACTCTTAGAAAAGAGTTCATTCCTTCAGAATGCTGATTCTAACATATTAAATATGTTTCCTTGATTTGCCAGAATAATGTCTATTATAATAATTAATATTAAGCTATTGCCCATTAAATTGATACTTTATTATAAATGTAATATCTCTTATTCATAACGTCCAACATCCACACCCCGCTACAGTGTGTGTGTGTGTGTGTTTGTTGGTGTGAGTGTTTCATTCATGTGCATGCACCTGCATGTATAATCTTTTTCTTTGTTTTTTGTGGTTGTAGAGAAGTCATGTCATCGTGGGCTACTTCCCTACTCACCACACACACATCCAGATGTGTTTAGGTGTGTGTGTGTGCGTGTGTGTGTGTGTGAGAGAGAGAGAGATAAAGCACTCAGCAGCAGCTTTGCAGTCGCACGTGCAGAGACACACAGACACACGCCGACCAAGACGACCTTCTTGTAGGCCTTAGCAACCGTCAGATCCATCCGAGCATGTCTGTCGCTCCATCCTCCTCTCCCGTCCCTCTCTCCACATCCCCTCCACACCCGTTTGTCCGCCCCCATCTCTCCACCTCCGGGGCCCCCTCCGCACCTCCCACCCGCCCGAGCCGGCCCTCCGGGTCTGTCAGGAGCGGTGGAGGGGTCTGGGGGGGTGGTGGGGGGAGATGACGTCCTCGTAAAGACCACCACATGTTGCCACCTGCTGTCGCCTCGGAGGGGGGGGGGGGGGGGGGGGGGTACACATGGTGAAGGTTGAAAAAGGGAGAACAGAGAGGTGAGGTAAGAGAGTGAGAGGCTGGTGGATGGGAGAAGAGAGAGAAGAGGAGTGGGGGGGGGGGAGAGGAGGGAAGAGGAAGACAGCCCAGCGTGCTCTTAACGACACGTGAACCCACCTGCTCTCCTCGGGAGAATGAGAGAGAGAGGGAGGGTGTGTGTGTGTGTGTGTGTGTGTGTGTGTGTGTGGCTGGTGAAGGGGTCAGGCATAGGATAAAATGAGTATAAAATGAAAAGGGAAGACAGTTGACCCGATTTCTGCTCTTTTGGGTACGCGGAGGAAACCATGGAATGTTCCAGAGTGCGTCTGTCTGTCTGCCTACCTTCCTGACCAACTGTGACATCTCGAGGACGGGGTGACATGACAGGAGATGGGAGAGCTGTGTATTTGACGTTCCCCAGACTGAGTTGCTCTGGGCTGGGGGGACTCTGGCCTGTCTGACTGCCGGTGACCCAGACTAGCCTTCCCTCCCTGATGGTTCCAGGCCCACAGACCTCCCCCTGATACTCAACCAGTCTATCCTCAGCCCTGTCACACCTTGCGCTCTTAGTTAGTTTGTGTGTGTGTGCGTGCGCAAATACTGTATGTGAGAGAATAGTGGTGTGTGTGTGTGTGTTCTGAGAGAGAGAAAAGGAGAGCACTTCCAAGAGAGCGCTGATGGGAGTAGGTGCTGGAGTACACACTGGGAGTGCTGGTGGGAGGCAGACGTCAGCAGTCAATAGGAGGGAGACTCGTCTGTTATCATGACTGAGGGGACGACCGGGCCAGGGGGGGGGCCAGGCAATGAATGTTACTGTCACTTTATGAGAGAGGGGGAGGGAGGGAAGCGAGGGAGCGAGGGAAGAGAGAGGGGGAAGGAAAGGGAGGGAGAGAGGGGGGAGGGAGAGAGGTGAAACGGTGGCAATGCAGATAATCTCCGACATGGAGAGAGGAGCTAGGGCAACAGGCCAGGGTCAGGCCCCCTTGTATAGGAACTCCCGGTTTCCTGGTCCACTTGGCATCCTCCTGCCCTCCCCCCCCCCTGGGCTCCGAGCCCACGCCCGGCCCCCTTGTCTGGGGGTGAGTGATTGAAGGTGAGCCCTGCCAATGATTACCTGTCTGGCTCCTCACTCACAGCAGCCAAGCCGGGCTAAATATTAATGGGCCTGTCAGACCAGCCACGCTATCGAGTGTGACGGACACCTCCGGCTCGGCCTCCGGCTTTGCGGCGCTCTCCCCATTAAAAGGGATGCCGTTCCCTGGGTGTGTGTGACGCTGATTGACTTCCCGTCACCCCCCCCCCCCCCCCCCCCCCCGTGCCCTCTGCCCCTTTAAGCACAACATCTGTCTCAGCTGATTAGTCTCCGCAGAGAGGAAACAAGCGCTTAAGGATAACAGTGTAACCCGTCTCCCGGACTCAGATGGAATAGATACACACACACACACATGCGCGCTGCACGACCACGCGCTCCCGTTTTCTCCTGAGATTTCTCCTGGATCCTGAGAAAGTGCCCTCTCTCTGTCAGGGATTGCTTGGCTCCTCTGGAGCACGGCAACGTGGACAGGTTGACCTTGTCCAAACCGTTTTCTGTCCGTCGGGCGTGTTTGGATGTCTGTGTATGTATGCGTGCGTGTCCGTATGCGTGTGCATAGCGGCACTCGTGTACCACGTGTGTGTATCTGTGTGTGTGTGTGTGTCAGTGTGTTTGCCTGACTACAGTGCTTACCTGTCTAGCCAGTGTCTGTCCAGTGATGGATCGGGCAACTCACCCCCCCCCCCCCCCCCCCCCCCCCCCCCCCCTCCTCCCCCCCCCTCCCCGACGTAGACAACTTGTGCTGGCTCAGCTCTCCGGTCATAAACAGCCTGTTTACCTCCCTGTGCAGGCCAGGCATACCCCCCCCGGAGACGGCACTAGCCCAGCCTCTCATCCGCCCCACCTCAGGAGCTAGGACATCTGTCCAGGCCGTGGGTTCTCTCCCATCTGGTGTGTTCCAGCTGGTGTCTGGTACTGGGCGTCCTCTGGGAGCATCAGGTGGGGAACTGGGAGGATGGGCATCTGGGCTTGATACTGACCTGAGCTCTGTGACAAGGATGTGTGCCCATCACCGTCACATCACCTTAGCACGGTCTGGGCCCCTATCTGCTGCTGGCGCCACGGAGATGGGTCCACATCCTCCATCCTCTCCCTTTCTCTGGATGACTAGCAATGATGACTCTTATCATGGCTGGAGTTGACTGTAATGTGACTTAAACGCTGAACAGTTTCATCAGCTTGTGGACACGACACTCTCTTAGAAATGGTGTGTTTTGGGCTGATTCCGGAAAGGCGTTTCCTCAAAGGGTTTTGAGTTTGATATTTTGGTGTGAATGGTGGACAGTATCGACCACACACTTCCATTACAGATCCGTTGGAGTCCTGTTCTTAATGTCCTGTATTAAAGGAGCCTTCCTATGTTCACCTATGTAGGAGCACTGACACACACACACACACACACTCAGATTTATAGTAGTTCTCTATTTGTTAGCCTCTTACCCTTTTTGGAATGAATTACGAAATGCCTTTTTCACCTTGCCTCCTGCTGTGCTACCCCCCCCCCCCCCCCTCTCTCTCTCTCACACACACACACACACCATCTAATATTAATCTGTTTATCTCCCCCCTGTCCTGTCTTCCTCTCCCTCCTACTCTGTCGTGCAGATACAAGCTGATACGGCGGCGGGTCATCTGGCTGATAGGTCAGTGGATCTCTGTCAAGTTTAAGTCTGACCTCCGACCCCTGCTGTACGAGGCCATACTCAGTCTTATGCAGGACCCTGACCTGGTGGTGAGTCTCTCGCACACGCACACACACACACTGCACAAAATCAAATGTGCACACAACATACACTCAAGGGAGGAATTGTCTTAAAGTATTTACTGAGGTTAGCCTTCAGGTCAAACTATCTGGAGAATATGGCCAGCCAGTACTGTGTAATTGGCCTTGTCCAGACCTTTGACAGTTCAAAAGGCAAATCCTGTGTTGTCTGGGCAATGCCTGACTCCAAACATGACTTCTCCTCTTCCCAGGAGCAGGACCAAAGCAGGTTTAAACAAGGGTTAAAAAACAAACAAAAACACTTTACTTCTATGAAAATGTCTTCAAGGACAGTTGTTTGTCTGTAGGAAGTGCTTGGTAAGCAACTAACGCCTGCCTCTCTGAAGTCTTTACGGACCTACTGCCAGAAGATCCACCACAAAGTGATTAGGAAAGACAATTTAACTTACACTAAAGGTGTAGAAGTCATGACTGGGCAGTTCTGTGGCATCAACTCCTCTCCATATGTTTGTTTGACTAGAATTAGTAGGTTATTTAAAGGAAAGTGTAAAATAGTGAAATATACAGTATTAACACAGTAGCTATTCGTAGCATTATATTGTGAGCAGTGAGGTTTGTTGTGAGATTGATTTTGGTCCAGTTTCTCGTCTGTGTGTGCTTTTATGTGCAAGTTTGGTCGCATACATGGGAAGGAGGAGATGGAATCTAATGTAAAATTTCTTTCAACAGAACTATGTTCACGCAGACACAAACATTTTGCTCTGCATAGACCTTTTTGTCTCGTGTATTTTTTATGGTCAGCTTTTGAGGGTCCTCTTCTTTTGACCCTATAGATCGCCTCTTGGCTTGCCCAATTAGGGACTTCCCCAAAGGTGATTGGTCACGTTGGTTGTTTACTCCTTGGTTAATTGGTTAATATCGGAACATCCTGAAAGATAGAAATATGTGCACAAGGGCTCTCTCGTTACACAATTGAATACGTTGGCACACCAAGGCGCTGTCTACACACACAAACACGAGCGTACTCTCTCTCACAACACACAGCCTAATCTGTGATGTTCATGGGAGGAGTCACACAGGTTAGACTCCCTGTGATGTTCGCTTGTCTCCCAGCTGCCTGTGCCGTGATTGCCAGCTCCACCATCCCCATCCCCTCGTCCCTTCCATCCCCTTATCCCTCCCTCCTCATTCCCCCCCGTTCCTCCCAATCCACCGCCCTCTGTTTACCCCCTGTCAGGAAGGGAGGTGGTTCTAAAAAATCGCATCAACACGGACTTCAAGTTCAAGGCCTTCATCTGCTCTGCAGGGTGCTCGAGTGACGGCAGAACATATACAAACAGAAAGAAATCCAGTTAAGCCATCTTTCTGCTTTATACTGCCGCTCTCTTGCCCACTTTAGCCCTGTTTGGCCCAGTTAGGTCACCCCCCCCCCCCCCCCCCCCCCCCCGACCCTGTCACGTGTGCCACGTGTGACATGAGGCTTCATCGGCTTTCACATGTCACTTCGCTCGTCTTAGGCTAGAATAGGTTTATAAGGTTAGTAGATGTGTATTAGAGGTTTAGTATATTGTGTGGAATATTATATATTATCTGTATATTTAGGAGGTTTACTTAATTAGCATAGATGTAATCTATGTTCTGTGTACTTATTATATGTCATGTTATGCCAGGTTGCCTTGCGTCGTATTGTCCAAAGAATTTCAGTGCCCAGTCTGACCTGTTGTTCTGTGCATCTGACAATAAAAGACTTGAACTTGATATCCTAGCTTTGCTACGAATGGTTGGTACTTTAGTCATGTCATTTGTGAGATTGATGCTCTTAACCGCAAACACATAAGTAAATATTACAAAAACCTTACAGCCGAGATGAAGGCATGGAGGCTTTGGGAATTGTAAAGGCCCCATCTCAGATGAATTCATGGGTCGGTACCCAGGTGAAGAAGAAACAAGCTTTAAGTTAGAGACACAGCAGGGAAGGCCGACAGCCTTGTGACAGACTTGGTAGCTCCACAATTGTCTGCGCGCGAAGGCATGTGAAATTCTGTGCGTGCTCAAGCGTGTTCACAGAGACAGGAGAACATAGACACTGATCGAGGGGGCGAGAGAAGGGCGACAGACAGGGAGATGAGACAATGAGAGAGGAGGAAAATGGTTATCGCCGCAGAGGTCAGCCGAAGAGGTCAGCCATGTTCACTGTCATTATGTTTACTTACTGGCCCCTGAAACCACAGCCACTGCACATTTAACAGGCGGCATGTTGTCGAGGAAAGTGCTATTTATTCACTGAGTAGTTCAAACTGTACAGGAACAAACACGTCGGTTTATATTTTGTTTTTCTTGTGTCTGTTTGCCTTAAGGGTGTGTACCTGTTTGTGTGTGCGTTTTACAGGCAGAGGGTGGGGACCAAGGAACTTAGACAGGGAGAAAGATTGGAGAGGAAAGGATTAGCCCTGTGTAAAAACAAAGAAAAATCCTGGTTTGGGGGCGTTGGGTGGGGGGGTGGGGGGGGGGGGTGTTCAGAATGACCTGCCGTTGAAACACAACCACTCACCCACCTCTCCTCCAGTCCAGGGCTGTTCTTTAACATTGTGTTTCCGTCCGACCATGATAGATTCCTGCTTCTGGACCCATTTTTTTTTCTTCCTCTCCCCGTTCTCCCTCGCTCTACCCATTTGATGTCAGTACATGGCATGTGCTCCATCACTCTGGCAGTGTAAAAACACACAGAAATTACAGGAAGAACTCTTCACTACTTAGCCACTGGGTCTTTAACTTGGGCTAACTTAGTCATACGCACGCAAACAATGAACATAGAGTGCTGTGCTGTCACAAAAAAGCCCATGTACGCATTCACATAACGTACCAAGTTCAGAGCTTTTATTAGGAGTGTATATTTGGCTCAGTTCCAACTGTTATATTTGAAGCTGCTTGTCAAAGCTAGCTCTAGTGACTCATTTTTCTTTCTCTCTTGTCGCAAAAACGCTGACTCGTGTGGTTAATGTCAGAGTATTAATCCCATAAGTAATCATAAACTCTTTATAGAAATGGTTCGCCGGGCATTTAAATGATTAGGGAGCTCAATTGAATAACAATTTAAAGGATGCTAACGGATATGTTCTCTACTGTTGTTGTTGACTCTGCAGGTGCGGATTGAGACGGCCTCCACTCTGAAACTCAATATCCTTCACATGCCCGTCAAATATACCTTTGACTGATCGTCAGATACTGTTTTTGTGTTATTTTCATATGAAGTTATTTAATGCGGATCATGGCCTTATCACCTATCTATGCTTGTCTAAAGACAGCTGCCATCTCAATGAAGGTTTACTGAAGCAATATTGCAGTTGAGACTTCCTCCTCAAGATGTCCTCCATTTAATTTTCTCCCCAAGTCTGTCTTCCTTAACTCACGATCACCTGTCGACGACTTTGAGTTCAGGACAGAACAGTTCCTGCCTGTGAGTATTTCTGTCTACACATTCTAGTTGCACTTTTCTTTCAAAGAATTACACAATTTTCCTCAAAAATATTACTGTAGAAAATGGAAGCCCTCTCATCCAAGCTACAGTTTTTCTTGATTTGATGGATGCCTTTTCCCGACAGCTAAATACCAGATCCCATCACAGCTTCTTAATGAGATTTAGATATGACCTCTTTGCTGGCCTCAGCTTTTCTGTTCCGGTTTTTTTCCTCTGCTTTTTTGAAATGTGTTTTGGTCATCGTCTTTCGGAGCCTTCAAAGGAGATACAGAAGTTCAACTTAACGAATCCTCATGCCCATCCCTAGTTCTGATGTGTTTTGCCAAACTTTGTAAATGTATTCTGTCTTTCTCCCAGCAGTTGGGCCCTCTTGGGAAATCCTACAGTATATGCCTCTTTCATTGATTTGGTGACAGCTAGTGCAAGTCACAACAATTGTACGTCGTGTCTGACAGTCCGCGTGAATCTGTTTGTCGCTTGCCAGTCGATCAACGTTTTCTCTCCACGATTCAAACAATCTTTGCAGTAATCTTTGATTCATTTTTCCTCTTTTAGCTCCATCCAGGGAGTTTCAGTACTGTGCGAATTTACCTTACACAGTTTGCCTTTCTGCTAGCACTACTGTGTGTGGTGAAAATGGGTACATTAACAAGGCTTGTTAGCCTTTGAGATATTCCATGCTTGCCTATAATCTTTTCTGGTTTTGTAGGGTACACATGGTGAAGGAGCAAAGTCATTTTCTTGAGTCAAACTTATTATGATCAGTCATTTCATAATGGTCCAATAATATTGTGGACAATTTGGTATAATTTTGGTAATAATTTGAATACATTTCATTACGTTTTTTATAAATGACGTACAGTACAGGGATTTGAACCTGCGACCTCTTGTTATGCAAGTGCTCTGACCTCTGAGCTATACCCCTCTGCTTTATTTTTGTTCCACTGCAAACATTTATAAATCTCTGAGTACCAGTATATGTGTGGCAGCCTGCGGAAACCCTTCACATCGTGAAACATTTACTTTCTGGGTATTATACATATTTGGAAACTACAGTCTCCTGAATACAAATCTGTTTAAATCACTCTGATATCTTTATCACAACTGAAGTTACATCATTTTAAAGTTGACCTGTGTCAAAAAGTGGTAAGGGAGAAAACTGCATTCAAAGATTCCACTCATAATTCGATTTGACATGGCTTGAAAATCTTGCTTGTCCAAAAACCGTTGAAATGAACTGTTTTTCATAAGTAATCATATACTTTTTGTACATTACAATGAAGTTTAGCGACATCCGACAGGTTTCCGCAGACCGCCACACATATGTTTCAAGTTCAACAATTGTTTTTTCTGTAAGACATGTTGTTACTTTTTTTTTTTTAAGAAGTGCAGGGGTGCCACAAGTGTATACAGTATATTACTGTATTAATGGGATCTAAATGCATTGAATTGTTTTTAAGTCTGTGCTTCAGTGTCTGGTAACAATTCTCTCCCTCCCTCCTCTCTAGTACTTGGAGTCCATATTTGGTCTGCTGTTTCAGCTGCTGCAGCAGGTGACGGAGTGTGACACTAAGATGCAAGTGCTCCATGTCATCTCCTGTGTCATCGAAAGGGTCAGCATCCAGGTGAGGAGTCAGGGTTCAGGCTGCTAAGAACCAAGGATTAGATTTAGAGGTCTAGTCTCCACTGTGGTTCAGTGGTCATAGCATTTGCAGGTCAGAGTTGACCTGTCGTCACAAGTTGATTAGGGCTTGGTACTGTGTCGAGTTGTATCTACTTTTGCACTTTCTATGGGAATGGAAACAGAGGTTGTTTCAAGTTTTTCGGTTCTGCTGATTGCCTTCCACCTACCTTGGACGCTCTTATAGACCACTATACACCACCTTTTTGAGAGCCCAGTCTCTGAAGCTCTCCTACACCAGACTGACACACTCAGTGTGGCTGCTGGGAATGATTTTGGGGACATTGGCTTTGTTTGCTCCACCTTTCATCACACCTACACCCTTATGCCTCACTGACACACACACACACACACACACACTACCGATACACAAATGGAAACACCTCATCTCCAGCCACTCATCTGTTAGAGCTAAACACATTTTTGAAACCCCCTCGCCTTGACTACCTTTTGTCATGGTCTAGAGCCAGTTGTGACACTCGGACGAGAGGCGACTAGATTGTATTTTTGACGATGCTGCAGTGGCAGAGTGAAGAACTGCAACGCCAAAAGGTCAGGAGGACAGCATCCAATCCCGTTCGCCCTCGGGTGAAGCCTCCGGCCAATAGGCAGCCATTAGAAAACTCATATACCAAACGTCCCTCACGCTCCCCTTTCGAGCCTCCGAGCGAAATAACCTTCATCCATCCTGCAAGATTGCAGTCATTTTTCAGTTTCCGAATATCATGGAGCCCATGCAGGAATTCATCCAGTCGGACTTGACTGGCTTTCCGACGTCATTATTGTGTGCGTGTCCTCAGTTGAACTCCCGCTCTCCCTTCTGTGATGGCTCCTGTTGCTCTGTACAGTCTCCTCTGATGTGGCTCCAGTCCTCCCACATCCCAGTCTGTCCTCTGGGATCCCAGTGTTCTTCATCCTTTTAACTCATTATAATCCGCGTCTGTGCTGGTATGAATTTGAGTTCTTCCACAGTCTTTTTCTGGCTTTCGTGGCTTCTTAATGAGAGCTTAAAGGCTTCCTCTACTGGCTGCTGTCAGTCTGGAGAGGGTAGGGCAGTGAGTAATGCTAACCGTCAACAGAACTTGTTGAAAGGTGACGTTGGATGTAATTTGATGTTCTCTCCAGGTCCCCCTCTCTTCTCTGTTTACAAATGGCCCGTTTTATTGAATTGGTTTTCTCTCATCTCCCATAAAGACCTTTTAAAGAGATATTTTGGTATATTTTTTTTATAAAGAGGAAACAGACAATCTGAGTTCTCTCTTTTTCTTTTTCTTGGCCAGCTCAAAAAATGGTGTGATGGGGCACAAGTTCTGGAGGAGGAGGACAGTAAAATAAATAAGTGGGGCAGTTTAATGACATCAATCCCCGTGTGCTCTCCAGAGCGAGAGACAGGACATGTGTCCAGACATGTTTCCAGAGAGCAAAGAGGGGGCTCAGAACGATGTCTCCATTCAGATCTGTGGATTGTAGACGAGGAGGGATGATAGGCCAGGGTCGTGCTAATTGGGTGTTTACTCATATTGGGTATGGCTGAATTATACTGTGGAAATACTTAATGGGTCGTGTGAAGGACCATTTTGGGACAGAGCCCTATTTTTGTTTACCTGACGTATGTACACATCCCTGTTTCTATGGCTACGGAGTGCATCCTTGAAGACCATTTTTTTTTTAAATATAAGCTGTATCTTGGATATAATGTTCCTGTTTTACTATCAGAGCTGTCATTTAGATCCCAACTAAATCATGACCTTTTCCAATGCAAGCGTTTTCCCTAAAATGCAGGGCTGGTTTACAAATCTACGTGGGTTCAGTTATTTCCTAAAAGTGCTGGTTTGTGTGTATGTGTGTGTTTTTCAGATCAAGCCATATGTGGGGTGTCTAGTCCAATACCTCCCCCTGCTCTGGAAGCAGTCAGAGGAACACAACATGCTCCGGTGTGCCATACTCACAACACTTGTCCACCTGGTCCAGGTACAGTAACACTAGGGCTGCACAAATAATCTCATTTTAATCACGATCACGATTTTGGCTTCCCACAATCAAATTTGCGCGATCGAGCGATATTTAAAATGCTTCATTCAGGTCATAGTATCAATGTATTTTTTGTTTTTTGCTTCCTAAAATATATTTACGCAATGTAAAATCGAAAATAGTACCCTGTTGAAGTTTTGCTACATTTTATTTATTGCTTTATTTATTTATTTTGAGTTATTCCTAACGGAGATGCACTGAATTTTGGTGAATAAGAGGACCTATTTTTTGGGATGCACATATTTGTACACTAGCAGGAATGTAGTACAATATGGATGTGAAAGCAGTTATAATTAGCCTGTGTGACCATTTTTGGTTAAAATCAACAAATAATTGTGATCTCAATATTGATAAATATGATAGTGATTATCATTTTGGCCAAAATCGTGCAGCCCTCAGTAACACACACACACACCCCTCCACTCTAGAAGGCAGGCAGCAAACTTTTTAATGGCAGGGGCTTTACATGGCTGGCTACCATCTCTTTGGGGGGTGTGTGTGTTTATGCGCGTGCGTGTGCAAATGTGTGTGTGTTTCTGGAGAAGGCACGAATTCTGTCCAACAGATGTCTGTGTCCACACGACAGAACTGTCCAAGAAATAGATTAATAAACAAAACAAACCAGTCTGTCTATTTACTGGCACCTTCTGCGGTGTGGACACAGACACAAGCGCATATGGACTGCCACCAAAACCATTTATTTCCCCATTAAGACTTTGGATTCCAGTTCTATTATGGGTTAGTTGTGTAGCCATGGTGCTCCGACTTGGCAAGACCCACAGCCTGGGTTATGTTGCCCGCCCGGCCCAGAAGGTATTCCAGCACAATCTGAGATGTTTCAAGACCAAGTGTTTGCTTTTTGGTACAAATGTTTTGCCCTGCCGCACGGCTTGGTTTGTTTAACCCTTGTTATCTTCGGGTCATTCTGACCCATCAGTCATTGTGACCCACCGTCGTATTGCGACAACTTTACAGCATACAAAAACAAAGTGAAGCATTTTCTTTTAACCGTTGGGCTGTCTCAGACCCCCCACATTGCGAAGGTTAAAAGAAAATTGTTTTTGTATTGGGTCAAATTGGGTAAACACAACGATGGTTCGTTATGAACCTTTGGGTCATGTGACCCGAAGGCAGCACAAGGGTTAACAACACTACATGCCAATCAAATGGCAGGTTCCAATAAACAACAAAATCAACATTGCAACAAGCTGCATATATGGTACAGCATTGACAATAGGTTACAACTCTTTTTGTCAAGTTCTTCTTTTACAAAGTGGTAGTGTTGGAACAATGGGCGTTTATCAGGGTCAGGTCAGGTACGGGAATGCAGTCCAAAGCTTTGGTCTGGACGGGTATTTAGCACCCTTTTACTAGTTTTGCTAGCCTCGCACAAGCATAATACTATATAGCATATATGCTATAAATAAGCTGTATCCTATACATATCTTTTTACATTATACATACATTATATATCTTTATGTATGTATGTACATTATTTACATACGTTATACATTATTTATTTCAGTATTTATAGCCTACCATACAACAAACTATTGTATGTCATATCATTTATTCCATGACATTATTGTCAGAACAGAACAATGGTCAGTTTTATAAAAGTTAATGGAAAAATGTTAATGGAAGGCAAATGTTTTTATCACAACACAAAACTGCCTGTTGGTCGGTGAAGTACCCCAAGTTAGTGGGAAAGAAAGAGGCCGTCTTTATCAACCCAACTGTTCAATCAAAACCTAGGGGTAGACAGTATGTCAAAATAAAAACCTTAGGCTACCAAATGTCAGGTGGAAAATGAAAACAAAATGCAGCAGAATGATGATGCAGTCTATATCAATCGCTGTTGTATAGCATTAGCTGTCAGGGTTTACTCATTCAGTTTATAGTTTCGATCAACAAAGCAAAATCAGCAAAGTAGAAGGGGAGAAAATGCCCAAAAATAGGTGTGCCAAGCTTGTAGCATCATACTCAAAGACTTGAGGCTGTAATTGCTGCTTCAACAAAGTATTGAGCAAAGGCTGTGAATACTTTTTTTTTTATCTGTTAAAATTATGAAAACATAAAAATAATTGAACCCATTTTGGAATAACATAAAAAAATGTTATGTTTTCTTTCTTATGTTATGTTCACTTTCCGGATGCACTATCTATATTTTTAGAACTTTGTTTTCACGTTTTTGAGATCCACTTTTTGTCCACCACTCACGAACCTAAAGAAGAGTAGTTAAAACTGGCACTGCTCATATGCACACTTCAAAGTGACCCGAGACAACCCGAGAAGTTTAAGCTAACTTTGAAAGTACCCTTAAAATAGCGATTAAAAGAAGACAATTGTGTGTTTCATCTGAAAATGCCAGGCACAAACTTTGTCCAGGTGCTAGACACTGTACATCCCCTTTGCCTGTCTGTGTGAGAGTGAGAGAGAGCTCACAAGTTTTCTCTTAAGTGGACTGAGGGCCAAGCAACATGGATCTGGTCTGGGTCTTTCTGGTTCCTCATGATTGAGTTCCCTGGGAACTGTGACTCCATTCACACTCTACATAAGGAAACAATGTCTGGACTATGGTGTGTCTGATACACACATGCACAATAAAGCAATAATGGCTTATATAAAACATTAAAAAAAACAAATGTAAAAACAAAACAAGTAGTTCCAAAGAAATACTGCAGACATACTACAGGTACAAGGGAACTAATGATGGGATTGAGAGTGTGGTGATTCAGTATAAAAGAAGAGAGGGGGTGTTCTAGGATAAAGTTTGAGTTGAAAAGTAGCTCTGGAGGGAGAATGTTGATGAAGTGAGGAGGTGGTAACCAGAGAAAGACGTGTGAGAGAGGTGTGAGGATTTCACTTGTCAGGCAGAGCCTAGGGATTGTTTCTCGGAACAGAGTTAAACAGGTAGAGGGAGGAGGGGGGGGGGGGCGGGGGTTGAGCAGAACGGAGCAGGTTTGAGAGGTTGCGGCGGCAGGCTTCCGTCGTCTACCCTGACTTGTTGACAGCTGTCAGTTAAGCTTCCTAATTGACAGGGTGCGAGGAGGATCACTTCCGTCTTCAAACTCCACATCTGTTTTGGTGACTTGGCAGGGCCTGGGGGCGGAGAGCAGAAACCTGTATCCGTTCCTGCTTCCTGTGATCCAGCTGAGCACAGATGTATCCCAACCCCCCCACGTCTACCTGCTGGAGGATGGACTGGAGCTCTGGTACCTCCACTGCACACACACACACTCGCACACTCACGCACACGCATGTTCACACATCCTGCCGTGCGTTCTTACACACGCAGTGTTTGAAAGTCTTCCTACATGTGATAGAGGAAATGCCAGCTCCTCTGATGCTAACGGCCAGTGTCACACCCCTCCGGCCGGTGTTTATCAAGCACTTACCGTGCTCAACCTCCCTATTGTCTGACTCCCTCCACTTCTCCTTCCCTTGCTCTCCCTCTCAGTAACCGTTAGCATCTTTCCCGCTCAGCCTCTCACTTTTCTCTCGCTCACTCCGGCAGACTGAAAGAGGAGCTAACTGTCTTTGAACTCGCCCACTCTCTCACCTCGCGTTCCCTTTTCCATAGCTCGGCTTTTCTGCCGTTTCTCTTTCGACTGTGTTTCTCTTTCGACTGTGTTTCTCTTTCGACTGTGTTTCTCACCATCTCTGGCTTGTTCTCGTCTTTCTCCCGTCTGCTCCCCCCCCCTCTCTCTCTTTTCTCGCTCTCCCTTTTCTCTGTCCTTTCGCTCTCTCTTAGAATGCCTTGGTCCCCCCCAATAAGCTACAGGCAATGGGCTTAAGCTGGACACGCATCCCCCACACGTAGCTTACTAAGTCTCAGTAGCCTACATGTTGCCTGTGAGCCTGTGGCTTTTTTAATAAGATGTTTAGTCATATATCCCACAGGAGATGAGACCTTTCATCAAACCACACTCCTGTAATCATTCACCATCTGCTACCTGGGATTAAGATCACACACACACTCGGTTTTCCACAGTAAAATAACTAATTGAATCTGCTTAAGTAAACCACCGTGACCTTTCATTCCTCAGCCCTCTAGCTCTCTCTCACTCACTCTCACACACACTTACATACTCTCTCGCTCTCTCGCTGGTATGTCTCTTATCTGTGGAGTGTGCTCTCTCCGGGCTATGCTACTTTATCCTGGCTGACACAGTCGTGACCTAAGTACTTGTTTACTTCCTTTACTGAGTCATTTGTGATTTAGCCTGTCTCTCTCCTTTTCGCCCTCCATCCCCCAGTCACTTTTTTCTTGCTATGTCTCTCTATACACAACCCTTCCCTTTCTACAGGTGCAATATAGGTAGCAATAAAAGGAATACAAAATTAAATGATGTCTTCGGAACAAATGTACTGGCAACTTAGTCTTCCTATTGGATGGGCCTTTTGGATGTGTCTCTGATGGATATGTCAGTGGCCCTCCCCCTTTCTTGCTCTCTCAACCCGTCTTCCTTCCTCTCCCCCTGTCTGTCACCCCCCCGACTCACCCTACGACCTTCCCTCCCAGGTTGGTGACCTTGGAGAACAGTCCGGCCGTCACCCCCGAACTGCTGAGAATTTTCCTGAACATGTCAGCTCTGTTTGGTGAGCTTACACACACACACACACACACACAGTTCTTCCTCTTACTGCATCTCTGTCTCTACATCATCTCCTAGCTTTTGCTTCTTGATGACCAAGGAGGGATTGAGAGGGAGAGGGAGGGAGGGAGAGAGAGAGAGGGGGGGGGGGGGGGGGAGTTATCCTGTATCATGGCCTCAAGGTCAGCTGAGTCAGCATGTGCTGGTTGAGTGAAGCTGCTCGTCTGATTGGTAGGCAGTTGAATTTTAGAGCTTGGAGCCATCACAACTCTCAGAAGACTCCAGAAGCAGCACTAGGGGTGTGCAAACGATACCAACAGGATCACTAAACCCTCTGAATATGACCAGGGTTTGCCGCTGAGCTCAAAAGCCTGGATTGAGGGAAGGATAGACGGGTAGAAGTAAGGATGGATGAGTGCCAGAAAGGATGGATTGATGGAAGGATCGATGAAAGGGATAAAAAAAATATCGGGCCTGTTGGTACACTATTATGCCTTTACGAAAGGCATAATAGTGGAAAGTGCCCATGATCTGCACTCATGTATCATGAATTCCACACTGTAAATAACAGCTCAGGCTTGTCAAACCTGGAACCCACTGTAAATCCAACTACCATGGCAGGTTAGCTTAGGATATACTTGGTTGAAGGTCAAAACAAATCAGGGAGGGGAAACTCTTCCGAGCTTTTTTACTCTGCGTTTGTGTGGTGTGTGTGTCTCTGTGTGTCTCTGTGTGTGTGTGTGTGCGCGTGCATGCGTGTTTGATATCCCAGCCAGGCACCTTTTGATCCAGAGCCTCCCTCAGTGGTCTCCGTGTCTGCATGTCACTGGGGATGCTAAGCCTCCTCACTGCCTGTCTCAATGCCTCCTAGGCTGACTACTTGTTAACATCGCAAGATTAGCCTTTAGCCTCTCTGTCTGGCCTTGTCAGACCTCCTGCCCCTCTTGCCCCCATCACTAACTGTCTGTCCCCGCTGACGTATCCCTTTAATGACCTCCCGGACTGGCTTCCTGGTTGTATTTCAGAGACAATTTTTTGCTTTGTTCGTTCTTGTTCGTTTTTGTCTGTCTTTCTATCTTTCCCTATTTCTGTCAATGCTGCCCTCTTTTTAGTCCACAGTTCATCAGAAACATGCAGGTCATCTTAAAACAACACGACACCTCATAAAGCATATTCGGAGATGGTCTTCCTAACAGGCTCCTAGATCTCCCGTGGTGGTAATTATAGAGATGGGTCATTACGATTCCCACTTTACCGCTCCTCATGTTTTCCATTTGATATTTCTTCCTAATCTTTATCTTTCGCTGTAACACTTTCTTTTTTCCCCCAGTGACTTTCTTTACACATGAAAGAAAGTTATTTTTTCCCCTGTTTTCCTTTCATCTGGTATTTCCAGAACTTAATTGTGACTCTTGATGCACACGCATGGCATTTAGCACACTGGCAAGATAATATGACATTCCTTTGCACGCACAGCCTGTGGAGGATAATCAGTTTTAATGAGCGAGGATTTTGAAACTCCGAGGTGCGGTTGCTGGTCAGAACAAATACAGCACACAATATCAAAGTGTGCTTCCCTAGTCTTTTCCTAGAAACATGAAAACAGGCAGTGTCTTCCTAACCCACCATCATAAATTCATTTACATATGTTTAGAATTCAACACAGCCAAATCCTCAAGGAGCTTACGTATAGATATTTTTTGGGGTGTATATTTATGCTTGCTTGGCTTGGGTCAATAATTGGATCCCAGTTTCCTGGGCATACTTTTACAATCAGTGGTGACAGTATGGCAGAGAGTCTCATGGGCCTCAATAGCTGGCAGGTGTGTGTGTGTTGACTGACTTTCTCAGCGCCACTTAATTGGAGCAGCAAATGTAATATTAGGATGTAGGTTTGTAGTGCTAGCAGATTAGATGTGAGTGATGAATCTGAGGCTATTTTGCATTAGCTGCAGTGTGGAGTAGGCCAGAGTTAATCATAGCTCTCCTGAACCTAGTAGGTCGAAGCTCTCGTTTTCATGCCTGCTTGGTATTTCATTGAACTCTGGCTTTTTCCGGAACCTTCTCACAGCTAACTCGAGCTATCACCACAGCCACATGGTCACAGCAAGCATCTCTGAACTGGAGGAAGGGGATTCTCACTTAATTTCAGCCGACCGTTAAAGCAGCGAGCCTAGCCCAAACCTAGACATTTTTAAAAGACAGCTTAAAACCTACCTTTTTACCGAAGCATTTAAGTAATTTGATCTCAGAAGGGTTTTACTACTTTTATTGGGTGTGCTTTGCCTTCGGCAAGGGCACAACCTTTGTTCTCTCACATATATCTTCTTCTTATTATTATTATTTTCCCACCCCTAAAACTCAGTCAATATTTGGCCTACATAGACAACCTAGGTGTCAAAAGTTTCGTCTTGGTCTCGATTGCGTTGCTTCTATTGGGATTTACGTTCCGTTGCACGGTTTAGGCTGAGCTCAAGTTTTTGGGGCGAAAAGTGTCTTCTGTCAACGAAGGGTAGCAGTGCTAGCCTACGTCACTACGTCAGCACACGTTAGCAACGACGCATGGATACAACGTGATAGAGACGTTCTAGCACGCAAATTGGAGCTTGGATTATGAGTGAAAAATGCCAACCCCCAAAATTACCAACCATTGGGTTTTGTTGAGAAAGCAATTTCGAGTGGAACTGCCATCTCGGATTTTTTATTTAGGTTGTGAAAGTCTTTGTAATTTGAGCGAGTGCGGGTCGCCCGTGAGACTGCCTAGGCTGCAGCCATGCAAGCGTCATAGTAGTTTAGTATTTTTATAGTTCGGTCAATTCTACACCACAAAACAGAAGGAGGGCAATGTTATGACGATATGACTATTGTGAAGACAGCCAGATGGTGAGATTTTAATGTAGGTTGCTGTAAAAACTTTGATTGGTTTGCTACGTGAGAGCCCCGTCAGCCTCCGTTGACGACTGCGTCAGCTGTTGTCGATCTTTGATGAGTATTTTCTTAATTTCGTACCAGGGTCAATTCTACATAAAAAATCAGAAGGAGGGCATTGTTATAAAGATATGGCGATTGCGAAGACAGCCAGCGCGTCAGCATATTTTTGTGATTTGTGTAAAACTTGGAATTTGAGTGACACCACGGCTTGTTTTGACGTTAGCCTCAGTCAGACTCGGCTCACCCACTGGCAGTGTGTAGTACTGTCTTCAATGCCACAGCTAAACTTTATGTCAAAAGAAACGTTCTCATTTCCGGCGCTTTCAAACAATCAGTGAAATGTGGAGCAACAGCAGCTAGCTTGCCTCTAGCAAACTTATTTTGAATTAGCCATTTCCCCCTACATTAATGTCAAACTTATTTACGTTTTGGGGGGCATATTTTCAGTTAGCAGACGGTACTGTTTGAATCGCGATTCCATACTGCCAGTGACAACGTTGTTACAGTAGCTTGTTTCAAAGGGGGTTTGCAGCTGTTTCAAAGGGTGTTCTTAATGAAATATGCAATATGAGTAGGCTAAATGCTTGAAAATATCACTAGAAGGGAAAAACTTACAACCGACGCAAGCGAGCACACCCTACAATTTCCCCAGAAATTGTACCCTCTCTAGTTAGTTATATTATTGTTTTTATAGATTTGCTATTGTAATTATTACTTTTATCACTTGTATCATTGTTTTTATTGGTTTTATGTAAAACACCTTGAGCTACAATTCTTGTATGAAATGTGCTATATAAATAAAGTCTTACTTACTTACTTACTAACCTGGTTCTCACCAGGGAGTCGAGTCGATAAGGCAGCTCTCTGTAAAGCTGAAGGATCATGGATACTAATCCGTTCATATCAGCTAATTCTCCTCCTAATACTGTCTTTCTGCTTACATCTCTGTGCACCCTGGAGCTGTGAATCCATCAGCGTTCTGTGTAGAGAACTGCGACTGTTCCCTGGATATATTGGCCAGTGGATACTTTTAACGGCGGCGCTCTTGTGCCTCGTATCTCACACTAATGACCGAGTTTCACTTTTACGGCTCACATTAAAGTGAGGCAGGGTGAGGATCCTTCCAGGCAAGACAGCTCCTTCACCCACTGCCCAGACGTTCTCTTCCCTTCCTCTGAAGCGCCTGTTATTTCAACACTCGTCCGCAACTTTTTAAAGACCTCTTCGGTCTCCTCAGGGTCCCTCTTCCTCCTCTCAGTGGCTTCGAAGCCCCGACGGCCATCTTGTTTGTTGATGGTGGTTGGGGACGCGGGGTTAGGGATGACGGCGTGAGGGTGCTGCTTCGCGCAGCGCGCAGCGTTTGAACTCTAATGATGTCGCTAGCGACACACTGCGACTTCTGTCTGATGTCTCCCCAGCAAGGGCCGTATGTGAGATTCTCAGACTTCTTCTTGGTTCGTGTCAACTGAAGAGATCAATTAGCGAAGGCTAGCCATGGATTTCTCTCACCGGGGTTGATGTGTTTGGTCTCTTCAGGGCACTGCAACACAGCGTATGGTTTTGTTTTTAACTTTCCAATCGCATGCTGATTTATTCATTCAAAATGAGTTTTCTGTCAGATGTACGCATTTCTTGGTTGGTTCACTGCCCTTGTCCTTGCTACTTAAATCTAAATGCAAATAACCTATCCTGTAGCTCATCAGTGAAAAAGCTGTATCCAGGCGCAAGCCCTCCTCCTCCTCGTCGTGGCTGAAATTTTTGTCTGGAATTGTGTATGAAGTTGAGAGAATACAAGAATAGCTTTTCTCAAAGTGGTTCCTGTTCAAACAATATCCTGTTGCTGAACTACTAATTGGACCAGACAACTACTTTCCTTAAGCTCCCAACCAGTGTACTGTCCCAATAACCAGTCTCAAAACAGTGCCCCAATAACCAGTCTGAAAACAGTGCCCCAATAACCAGTCTGAAAACAGTGCCCCAATAACCAGTCTGAAAACAGTGCCCCAATAACCAGTCTCAAAACAGTGCCCCAATAACCAGTCTGAAAACAGTGCCCCAATAACCAGTCTGAAAACAGTGCCCCAATAACCAGTCTGAAAACAGTGCCCCAATAACCAGTCTGAAAACAGTGCCCCATCCGTGGTCTGAACTCTACTTGGCTGGGTCCCCTGCAACCATCAGACGCCTTTCACTCTCACAAACCAGCTGTGAACAGAAACAGACACACTTTCCTCGTACGCTAAATCTCAGCCCTAGCCGTGCCTCTGAAGCCTTGGGGGAAGGCGGGAAAGTTTGGGACGGTCTTATCAATGCCTCTGCAGATGCTCTCTGTTTACCTCATCAATAACGCTGTGTGGGAAGTCTGAGTGTTCAACTCGATAGAATTATATTCATGTCCCCCAAAGATTCTTTCTTCTTATCAAAGAAGAAAAAGTGTGGCTTTTGCTCTCTTCGTGCTCTGCCAACCCCTCACATGCATCTCATCAGATGCCAGGTGCCTGCCATTACGTTCAGTCAGTACATAGGGCATTCCTCTACCCGTCTATCTGCCCTGATAGTTGAATTACATTAATAAAGGCCACGTGTAATGATTGACACAGGGCCGTACCGTGAGTGATGCAGGTCAGTCCTTCTTTTGATAGAAAATGTAGATGTTGTCTGCTCGTTCTGTAAAGTTCCGGCTTGTTGGTGTCTGTATCTTTTGGTATTGAACTCCCCTCATTTCTCTTATTCATCCAGATAGGATGGAGGTGGTGATAACATTCTGGGTCAGTCTAGGTTTAATCACCCCAAACTCAGCAGGAGATAGACATGCAGTTGTGTCTGCTTCCCAGCATTTTACAGAGGATGGGGACATAGATCTGGAAAAGATCGGCTCGATCACTTCATGGAATTTCCAGTGGTTTTGCATGTAATCACTAAGATGGTGCTGCAGGTAGTCTCATGCACATAGGCACACGTTGGGTGTCTTCTAGCTACAAATCAGTTTACCACAGTTGTCACTCTGTACTGAGGGCGACTTGTAGTCTACCAAATATTCTTCTCCAGAAGCATACCACAAACCAGAGCATGTCACCATGAAACTAAGAAGGAACTGTGACTTAATTCCCCCAAACTTTAATGTAGCCTTTTAAGCCAACTATGAATGAGGACATGATTTTGTTTCTGGTATTCAGAGTGGAGAGAAACACTGGATCCCCATGGGGACATGGCACTGGTACAACAGCAGGGGCAACACAATATGCAACAAAGCATTCAAAATGATGGCAACATCAAAGGCAACATAGTATAAGGCAGCATCAAAATGTAAAGGGTAGAAGTACTGGTGGTCCTTAGCATCCTTAGTGCAACAATGCTAAGAGGCTGTAAAGCACTGCTGTGCGTCATGTTTGTTGTGGTCGAATTGTCTGTATCGCCGTAGCACACTCCTAGCTAGCTCTAGTCTCTAACATCCAGACAGTCAGAGAAGGCATTGAAGAGGCCGATATCGGCCGGTAAGAAGCACTTCTGGGAGCCCTCAGTCGAGTGCTGTTTTATCAGTCTGTTTTGAAGCTGCTTCTTTGCCTGACCAGGGTGTCTGATGGAGGATGAGAGATGTTGTCCATGATGGCCCTCAGGTTGGAGAGCCTTTCGTCTCTCTCTCTCTCTCTCTCTCTCTCTCTCTCTCTCTCTCTCTCTCTCTCTCTGTCTCTGTCTCTCTCTCTCTCTCTGCTGTCTGCTTAACTCGGTCCATCCTGAGCCCCTACCACCCCCCTTCCCTCGAGCAGCACACACAGATTCTTCCCCCAAAGGGGAAGGAGGATCAGCACCCAGGTTTAATGAGGAGAGGAGAGAGACACAGCTGTGGGGGCAAAAATTGAAATGAAAGAATCAAAGGAGAATGATGACCCAGGAGAATGATGGCGATCTGGAGAGAGACTGGGAGAGTGGACAGACGATCGCAACGAGAAACATTAGAGAGAGAGAGAAAAAATAGAACACCAATAACTTTCTTGTTTCACTTTCAGAACGGTCAATACTTGTGGAATTGAAGGGCAGCATCAAGTGGTCTCCCTCATACACTCCAAGTGGGTGGATGGTGAACAAGTCAGAGGAGTGTTCAATACCGTGTGCGTTTACCAGACTTGAGGCCATGTGTTAGTTAAGGCTGTGAGCTGTTCCTATTCAAGCTTTTGCTCTATGTATTCATCTATAATATAGTGCAGGGCAAGCTCTTTCTGAGCAAAGCCATCATTGTCTCACTTTAACTTGTAGCCTACCGAATGCTACTGTACCGAATTATTCAAAGGCAACGGTCAGGTAAATGACATCTTTGGATCTATGTGCTACAAATAAGCTCCCGCCTTGATTAAATAACACAGCAATCAGAGCACTTGCTCCAAACATGTTGTGACTGTAAATTGGCAAGAAGGTTGAGTGGGTTAGGGCTCCCCTCCCATCCTTATCTGGGAACATGTGATTCTAGTGATGGGTGACGATATGCATCTCCTAAGAAGCCCTGGTAAAGGATATTAGCAGTAGCATTTGTGGTAGTCGGGGCGCTCCGCAATTATGTCAGTGTGCTTCTCTCTATGACTTTTGCATATTCAAATGACTGTTTATTATTCATGCAGTGTGGCATGATTAGTCAAAATCAACGCAACTCATTTGTGGCGAATGCACAGCTGCACCTGTGTGCACGTGTGTGCACGTGTGTGTACGTGTGCGCACAATGGGAGGGAGATCAGTTCTGTGTGAGAGAGAATCATTGTGATTCAGCAAACTCTCGGGGGGAGCGTTACTCAGTGAACACGTGTTGCGTTTGAATTGGAGCCCACAGACTTATTGGTTTTTCACACCTCGGCGCAAAACATGATTTGTTTCAAACACATTGAGGTCCTGAGGATAAGAGTAGAGCGTTTAGGCAGTGAGTGAAGGAGCAAAAGCTCCTCTCTTGGCATTTTGTCCTGTTCAATTATCCGTGCTTATAGGGTCACATGTATTAACCTTCCTTGGTGAGTGAATTCATGCATTTGCAAAACTTGTGGCACTTACTGGTTATTTCATTCCTTCATGCTTAGTGGGATGTCAGTCAGGCGAATGGTATATTTATCAAGACAAGCAGAATTGTGGTTCATGCCTTCGACATGGGTCGACGGTAATTACAAAAAGCACAAGCAAGACCAGCAGAATTTTCTGCTGATTTGATAGAATTATACGTATGGAAATTGTAAGAAGCCGTTTTCTGAGTGCATGCATTATGTAGTTTGATGCAGTATCTCACATTTGTTCCATCTTTGATATGGCTACATACATGGGTAGGGGCAAGCGATATGCAGACCAGGGAGTTGTACAAAATGCCTCTTTAGTGGTTAGAAGCAGTCTGAATAATTGATCACACAGCATATCAGAGGTTCAGCAGTGAATTAGCTCGGTCTTAATGGAGCATCAGTAGTATCGACCAGCACATTTGAAAGATCTATGACATTACCCGCCATAATATTATTGACCTCGTTATCTGTATCAACAAATAAACGTTGTTGCATCCAAGTATTGTTTATTTACAACGAGAGTTGCAAAGGAGTGGAAAATGGCTGGTAAATTTCCGGAAACTTTCCATGGGAAGTTAAACTGGGGATTTTGGAAATATTCCAAGTTGGAAACTTAATGGGAAATTTGGGGTAGTTTAAGCAAAGTATCATATGCAAACATAAATATAAACATTTTGTTTGGTTGGTTGTAAGCCGCCATGCATCTACCTACAACCAATACAAATGTAAAAAATAATATGTTGGACTTTGATTTATTTGTGAGTAAACAAAAAGCATGAATGTTGAATAAAATAAACTTATTTGCATTAAATCTGGTTGTTGTGACCAAGTTTATGGTGCAATAAGGTTTTTTTTCAACTACATTTAAGTTCCATTTTAAAGGCTAACCATCAATTTTTCCAATTTCCAGTTTATTCCCGTTAATTCCCATATATTCCTGTTAATTCCCATATATTCCAATTAATTTCCAACTATGAACCCTGTTCACGCCATAGTAGATTATATAGCATGTAGAAAGACTTGACATAGATGTGGCCGGGTATGGAATACCAATTTGGAATATCCTCCCTGGATATAGAAGGCTTTTAAGGCCCCGTCACACCATAACGTTCTGGTCGACGTTCTATGACGTTAGAGGAAACGTTGGTAATCGTCCATGGTCGCTGGTATAGCGCTGGTATAGCGCCAGAAGAGCGTTGTGTGGACGCTGGTGACGCTGGTAATCGGCGGTGATCGGCGGAGAACGCTGGTCCCCAAAAAAAGTTTGGAACATGCACAAAAGTTCTCATGGCGACCAGCGTTCTTCAACGTTTAATTTTAAACACTGGATAACTCTGAAGACCGTTTGTGGAACGTTTGACTAACGTTGCACACGTTTGGCTATCGTTTGACTTAACTTTGCACACGTTAGTCAGTCGTTACCCTAGCGTTACTTGGTTGTTATTCATCATTTGCTTTGAAGTGAACAACTCACTCGCTAGTAGCAGAAGCCCCCCTCGCACCCTTATGTCGTCTAGGCGGCATGATGTTTACTGTTCAGGACAACTTAATCCACTGATTTTCCAGTGTTTTATACCCGTTTGGTCATAAAACCCACACGCCAGCAAAACGCTACTCTGTCGTTATTCACACGTAAGTCACACACTCAACACACTCGTCTAACGTTGACTAATCGTTTGTCGCGCGTAGCAAAACGCTACTCTGTCGTTATTCACACGCCAGTGACACGTCATCACACGCTAAGAGTTTTCAGAGGTGTCTTACTTGGTCGCTGTTACACGCTCCTCATGCGTAAGTCCCTCGCTAGTTATGCGTCAGTCCCACCCTAGTCATGCGTTAGTCACACGCCAGATGTGTCCACCTCGCCCTAGAACGCTCGAAATTGAACGATTAGAACGTTCAGAGAACTTTGACCAGAACGTTATGGTGTGACGGGGCCTATAAATCAGTGGAAATCACTGAGCCCTGGTGTGTGAGACTGGGAAGACCAGTGTTACCATAAGGATTATAGATTAGCAGTCTATTAACCTGTGACTTCTGTAAATTCACCATCTACTTGCGTTGTTCAGGCTCGCACATGCGTCTTCAGCTTTATTTCTAGTGATTAATTGCATGTGTAGAGACAGGAAATTACTTTGTATAATCAAAGCAGAAATAATGAGCCGGTGTCTATTTTTTGTTCACCCACTCCACACACACACACACACACACACACACACACACACACACACACACACACACACACACACACAACAGGCACAGCCTTTGGTTCTCTTT
Source organism: Thaleichthys pacificus (assembly GCA_023658055.1). NCBI lineage: Eukaryota > Metazoa > Chordata > Actinopteri > Osmeriformes > Osmeridae > Thaleichthys > Thaleichthys pacificus. The sequence goes on from CM042879.1 coordinate 1,104,064, forward strand.
TCCTCAGCTAGGATGTGGCTTTGTTGTTCATAAATATTCATCATGCTGGAGGTACTGACAAAATGGCCGTCTTGCACATATTTCTTTCCTGTGAAGAGATCCGACGGAATGCATTATCTTCATAACCCAGCTGTGAGGAGTTGTCTGTAAAAGACAAAGCCATGTTGGACTATGCTGACAGGAGCACACTTCACAATCACCTCCTACAAAGATTCTACGACTTGTCGGAAAGCTAAGAAACAGAAAACGGACAAGATATTGTCCACTCAAACCCCTTCTAGTCTTTTCATTGAGGGTGAGATTTCCTCAGGCCCGTGGTCAGAGTCACCGTTTCACAGACGGTTTTGGTCAGTACAGCCTCCCTTTCGAGTTCACGAAGGACTCGGGACCCGAGCCTGCTGCAGTGAGAATGTGGTACCTGCCAACTTACCCCCTCCCTCTCACTCGATACGTCAATCTCGTGAAAGCTGCAAGGATCCGTGTGTAATTGAAGTTGACTCGGGGTTGCAGCCGGCACCACAGGGTGTTGGCGCGCGCCTCTGCCTTCATGCGTGCGCACGCGTCACCCGTCTCGCTTGAGGGACGACTTGGCGAGATAAGTGCGGCCGCAACGAATCGCTATGTTAAGTCACACACACACGCACTCAAACGACTGTAAATTGCTCCACTGTAGACACCGGAGACGCAACACACTCTGAACCTCCAAACGAATCGGGCGAGACGCTCGATCTGACGACACCCATGCCCACGCTCGGCACACGGCACACCTGTAACGGGGTCCCTAATTGGACGCGGTGTCCGTTGTACGGAGTTTCCGCGAAACGGTGGGCAGGAGGAAAGCAGGCCGAGGTGTTGGTTTATAAGGACGGCTGTGTGCGTGTGTTTAGGAAGCTGGGCACGAGGATGGGTGTATTTCTGAAGATGTGTGTACGTATTGTGAGTGGGTGGACACAAACGGCTATTCCAGGCGTCAGGATCAGTAACCCTGTCGTTCTGTATCAGCGTCAAGCCAGGCCCCGACTGTGTGCTCATGTGAAGGCTCCCCTTTGTGTTGTATGTGTGAGGGTTGAAGTCAGGCATTAGGATTAGCTATCCTGCCACTCCAGATCACTGTTAAATCAAGGCCCCCTCCCTCGAGGCAACCCAGGAAAGAATTGACTGACATCGACGACTTTGTCCTACACACACACAAACGCGCCGCCGACAATCGAGCGCGTGTTTAAATCATCGCGCGCCTGTCGCTGCCGCTCATTTGTTTCTAATCTCTCCCATTCTCCTCTTGCCGTCCTCTGCATGTCCTAGTAATGCAACCACATCAGTCTATGGGTCTCCTTTCCCCCCCTCCACCACCACCCTCCTCCATCCTCCTCCATGCATCCTTTTCCCCTCCATCCACTCTTATCCGCTCTCCCTCCTCCTCCTCCCCCACACGCCCGTGCCTCCCTCCATGTCCTCCTCCTCTCTCCTCAGTTCTTCTTCTCCTCGCACACACACACACACACACTTGAAAAGTCACGCACGCGGAGTCGTGCGACGTGCGCGAGACGGCTATTATGCCGACTGTTAGCTGATTACCCAGGAATCAGCGCTAACAGCCGTCTCTGCTCGAGGCCAACTATTGTTAACTGTCACTCTGGGCACCGGAGACACGGGGCCTCCACACGCTTCGCTTTTCTGTTTATGCTCCCCCCCCCCCCCTAGAAGAACAACACTCAGCTGGTGGGGGCGGTTGGATTTGCTCACCTCCGCATCGATCCCGTTGGAACTCATCCATTACTTTGATGTTGAAGCCCACTAGTTGTTCAGCTCTCTTCTTGCATGGCTTGTTTTCTCTCCACCCCCCACCGCTCCCTGCATCTCTGTCTGTTTTCTGTTTCTTGGAAGAGGGAGAGAGTGGAAGATGGGGTGTTAAGTGAGCCCAGCAGCTGGTCCAAGATCAGGTGGTCATGTCATGGAGATAAAGAGGGATGGATCAGAGACGTGACCCCAGGCCAGTGTTCCTGTGGGGGTGGGGCTTTAGTGAGGGGCTTTTTTGAAGTAATTCTTTGTTTTTTTTGTTATGATAGTGACAGAGAGCCAGGAAAGGCAGGAAGAGAGTGAGGGGATGATATGCAGGAAATGACCTTGTCCAGAATTGAACCCTGGCCCCTTGTGGTAAGGCCTTGGCCTACATGGTCCCCTCTCTACCTGGTGAGCCCCCAGGGGGCCCCATATTGATTGTTTTGAATCGAAAATTAGGTTTCCATCACCTTCCGATGCGAGAGGCTTTTGTGGTCATACGGTAGCCATAGCAACCGCTCGGCTGCGGAATCGTAGCATGAGTTATGCAGCCATATGGTATCAAGGTTGGGTGGATGTGTAGCGTCCGTTCTGTAACTGGACTAGACCCAGCCTGATTAGTGTTAGGGCAACAAACAGCTGTCCCTCTCTTCTCTGTCGCGTCTCTCGCACGCTTCTCTCTCTCCCCTCCTTCTGTTTCTTGTCTCTCCTCTGGGCAGTGCTGATGTGTTTTGTGTTTTCCTTCCTTGCAGAGCTAAGTTCAGAGAACCTGCGAACATGCTTCCAGATAGTCAACGCTTACATGTACTTATCTGTCACCCAGTTCCTACAGGTGAGAAACAGACACTCACTCACACACCCGCTAATTCCCCATGGGGATCAAAAAAAGTACTTGCACACAAACTAAACTCTCTCTCTGTCTGTCTGTCTCTCTCTCTCTGTCCCATGACTCTGTCCAGAACTATGGAGAGACCTTGTGCAGATCCTTCTGCGCTCTTCTCAAAGACATCACCAACGAGGGGCAGGTTCAAGTTCTAAAGGTAAGGTGTGTGTGTGTGCTCGTGCGTGCGCACGTGGGCAAAAAAAGGAAGGTGTCTTTCTCTCCAGTCGCTGTGCGATCTCACTCGGTCGGTGCTGGGAAACAGAGGTGAAAAAGGGGAATTGACCGAGGAACTGGGAGGGGAGAATGCTGGCTCACACCCTTACCATCACGATAACAAAAACACCAGACAGCGAAGGTATCTCTGTGACTCTGACGACCTTGGTGCATGTTCGCCGTTAAGACGGAACGGGACAGGAACTGGGCTGAGAGGCGGCTCCCACGCCCGCCTAATTGATGGCGAATCTGATGAAGGCTGATGCTTCCGCAGGGAATGAGTTTACAGAGAAGGAATGTGTGTCTGCCTGGGAGGCGTGTCTGCCTGGGAGGCGTGTCTGCCTGGGAGGCGTGTCTGCGTGGGCTCTTACCAACCTGATCACCTTCGACAGAGCGAGAGAGAGACACAGAGAGAGAGGCAGAGAGAGAGACAGAGAGAGAGAGACAGAGAGAGAGACAGAGAGAGAGACAGAGAGAAAGAGACACACAGAGAGAGAGAGACACACACAGAGAGAGAGAGACACACACAGAGAGAGAGACACACACAGAGAGACAGAGAGAAAGACAGAGAGAAAGACACAGAGAAGAGACAGATCCAGTGTCCAGTGCCTTCTGGGTCTCAGATGTGTTTTGCAGACATTCCACAAAGTTGCCACAGAGTGGGTGGAGCAGGTGTTATGGGTGTGTCTTTATCAGCAATTTATTGCTGTGTGCCATCAATGTAAATCGCTAGGGCATTGATGTTCAGGTTGTTTTCAACATGAGTGATTACGCCCCTCACACATACTGGATGTGAATTACCCTGGCTCAGCACAATTCTTTAATGTTACATAATTCTTAACTTCTCTTCTGGATGGGGGGCCGATGGGAGACAGTGATGATCTATTAAAGACCTGGCGTGTTCACAGTACTCAGGAGATTTTGTTGACGAGTTGAAGTTGATACACTGGACTCCATTAAACTGTCAGACTAAATCGATGCGTTCCTGTTAAAGCCCAAGTGTACCTTGTGTCTCGTCCCGAACATCCCTGACTGCATTTCACATACTTGGTTTCGTGTTTTTTGCTCACATACATTTACATTTAGTCATTTTAGCAGCCGCTCTTATCCAGAGCGACTTACAGTAAGTACAGGGACATTCCCCCCCAAGGCAAGTAGGGTGAAGTGCCTTGCCCAAGGACACAACGTCATTTGGCACAGCTGGGAATCGAACTGGCAACCTTCAGATTACTAGCCCGACTCCCTCACCGCTCTGCCATCTGACTCACATGCGAAGCTTTGCCTATGTTATTGCAGTCACTGTTAATGTCCCATCGATTGTTAGATCACTTTTGAATAGGATGTTTTGCCGAGAAACGATAGACTGGGTAATCCTGGATTATTTGTTTTAAATTTGAATGACAAAGAATTACGGTAAACATTTGTTAGTTTAAACTAATGAAGTCTTTGGAAGAAGTTCTTCTGATAAGATACCCGGTTGGCCGCCAGCTTTCAAAACATTGGAAAGACGAAAGCAGGAACACCCAATGTTCACATGGCAACACCGGGCATGTTTGAATCCATATCCAGAGCAATGTCTGCATGCCTACTGTACCGTTCCGAGAAAAATGTGAGGCGCCATTTCAAATGATTCACTTTCAGCATCCTTACAGTACAGCATTGAAGTTTTTCCTTGCAACTGCACCGGTACATGACGTATGAGCAGGTTACCTGTTAGTTTAGTTTGTGTGGCTTGAGCCCCGCAAATGTGCTGCTCAGTGCTGCAGGCAATATATCACCCCTGTCCCTTAGACTCCAATCTACAGCTAGTTTCCCATCTAAGAGGTTGGGATTCATTTGGGGGAGGCTCCTCACAGTAAATCTATTTATTCAGACTCGTGTGTTTTAACTTGATAGTGCTCTCTTCTCTTGTCCTTCCCTCCGTATCTCACTGATTATCTCACCAAGTGCTATCGAGCCAAAGAAGGAGGCAGGGATGCTATCTGAGTCCTGTGTTCCTTCATGTGTGTCGGATTTAATGTATCTCTGCGTTGTGCCAGTCTTTCGCCAGCGAACGAGGTTGTCTTCTGATGTCTTCTTGTAATTGATGAGAGAAATGTGCCTGGCGTTGTTGTTGTTTGAACTCGGCAATGTTGCAACGTGAGGGAGTCGAGCTCGGACTGGATTCACCCCTGAAAGAACGTTTCTAAATCTCTTGCGTTTAAGGGCCATTGTGTTTCATTTCCTCCCTAAGGACGGAAGTGTTAGTAAGATTCATGACAGCTAATGCCGTGAGTGCGTGTCTTGACATGCCGATGGCTCGTATGACAGTAACTCATAGACTCTGTGTGTTATCAAGGTCAAAACTTAAGCCTGACCTCCGGCAAACTCCCTGCGGATTGTTTACCGTATTTTTCGGAAATAAAGCCGTGGTTTATACCCCGATTTTTTTTAAATGTATTTATTGTGGTAGTGCAGTTTATATTTCGATGCGGCTTATAGCATGTTTTTATAACAAAACAGTAGAAACACTTTTTTCATGAATGCTATTTAAATATTAGTTCATTCCCGGGCAATAGAAAACATACATTACGCACTTGCTTACTTCGTTTTCGAAGTGTGTTACTCAACGGCATGCTGTAAGATCACCTATACTCGTGCATTGCTTGGTATCATTGTTCCCGTATCAAGTGCGGCCAGTGCGGTTTATACTCAGATTTACAAACACAAAGCTCTCATTCTGGTGGGGTACGGCTTATAGAAAATGCGGTTTATTTTCCTAAAAATACGGTATGTCCCCCTACACTCTCACACACACACACTCATACACACAGCAACTATCACACAATTTAGCCATTTTTGCATGGTAATACACTCTCACACACAATCTGCAATCAGGCTAGAGCCGGCATTATATTTAGTGATTTTTTAGTTTGAGAAGTTTCAATTTGTAATGCAAATACTTTAAATGACTGTAAAGTCAACAGCAGAAGAGCATGCCAAGCATTGTGTGAGAACCGGACAGGGCTTTTTCCTCAACGGTCACATCATTTGTTTTACTCATTTTCCACTCCAAAATTCCCTCACGCTTCCTCTCTCCCTTTGCCTCCCCTCTCTTCCTCCTCCTCACCCCTCCCCTCCCCTCTCTTCCACCCACCCATCCTCCCCCTCTCCCAGGTGGTGGAGATAGCCCTGAAGGTCAGCCCCGTGTTGAGCACCCACACTTTCCAGCCTCTGCTGCCCTACGTGTTCCGGGGCGTGGTCGAAGGCGAGGTGAGCTCACACTCAACCAACGAATCCTGCGCTTGATGGGCGGAGCTGCTGTACGGCCCTTGTATCAGTCATCGTCTTCTGTCCGTCTTAATTCGATTGAATCCCACTTCGCCCCGCTACCTCACACTCTTTCTTCCCTTCTCTCCTTCCTTTTCTCTCACTCTCTCCTCCTCACTTTCTCTGTGTGTCTCTCCCCATGTGTCCAAACCCCTGGCCTTAGTCTCAGTAAGGTCCTTTTTGAAAGACAAGACTTCTCTGACCTCTTTCAATGAGACTTCCCGCTGAAACCTTACATTAGGACCAACCCTCACCCAGCCTAGACATGCTCTGTGGGCTGCCTGGGGTTTGGCCTCAAAGCCTTTGTCTGTCGCCTTATATAATCCACCTGTGATATGCCATGTTAAGTTGTAGGTTAACCTTGTCCAGACTGGCTAGGAAGTCTGTAAAGGGTTCTGTGTGCGTGCATGCGTTCCTCCGTGCAGAGGTACCCAGTGGTGATGTCCACCTACCTAGGCATCATGGGAAGGGTCCTGCTTCAGAACTCCTCCTTCTTCTCCTCCCTCCTCACCCAGATGGCCTCCGAGTTCCACCAAGAGGTATGAGACACACACACACACACATACATACACCCACACACACACACAGCGGATAACAAAGAGGTAAAAGTACTAGAATATAATAGTCAACTTTCTGTGTCAAGGCATTTCAAACTCCCAAGAAACTTTTATTTTCCTCCTACATTTCCCACTCCTTCTTTTGTGTTGGCATCTCTAGACAGACACCGACACTTGAAAGGGACATTCTCTTTCAGCTCGACACCCAGACCAAAATGACGTCTTGCACCCCGGTTCTTAACCTAACCACAGAGCCTGCCGTGCTGCGAATGCCCTTGGCACAACCTACAGTACGCCTATCTGGGTGTCCCAGACTTGCACGCTCTGCTCTGCTGCGCTTGGCCGGTCCTATCTGTCGCAGACACACTCGGATAGGAACACACGGGGTCAGGGCAGCGAGACAGGCGTTCCGCCAGCTGCCCTATCGTCCACCTGCCTGTGTCCCTGCTCTCAGAGAACAAGAAAGCTTCCCAAACCGCGTGAATTTGTCAAGATAGCTAACAGGAGGAGTGCCTTGCTCGCCCCTCCTTCCCCCTCTTTTCTCTCGCTCTGTCTGACACCGGTGCACGCATACGCACTGTCTGTCACACACACACACACTCACACACACACACTCTCTCTTTCTCTCTCCTGTCTCTCAGATGGACCATTTGTTGGGCGCCGTCATTGAAATGTGGGTGGACCGCATGGACAACATCACACAGCCCGAGAGGAGGAAGCTGTCCGCCCTGGCCCTTCTGTCTCTGCTGCCGTCAGAACACAGGTGAGGGCACACGGGTCCCCGAGGCGCTCTGGACCGGTGCCGGCGTTAAGAGTGTCTGGCTTGCTTGGCTGGAGCATGACTGTGAGAGACACGGTGCCGTGCTACAGCCGGGGAACAGGAACCAATTACTCGGCTCCGAAACACACACACACACACACACAGGTTTGTTTTTCTATCCTAGTGGGGCCCGACCATTCACTCACTCCCATTCAAAATTGTGTTAACAATTGTCTAACCTTAACCCTGAATGTAATTATAACCCTAACACTAATTCTAACCGTAAAAGCCCCTGAAGAAAACGTTTTTCAAATTTTACTTTGGACATTTGGTCCCGACACGGGTAGTAAAACAAGGCCCACACACACACACACACACACACAAAACATATATACACACACTTAGAAACCCACACACTGAAGGAGCGCAAGGCACAGTTTCGATCTCAGAACGTCATGTTTCATTAGCCCATTTGAGAAGTCAGGATGTAGGACAGTCTTACCTGTGACTCAGCCCTCGCTCTCTCTCACTCTGTGTGGTGGTGTGTGTGTGGGTGGATCGATCAGGGTGGTCTGGAGTGATTAAATTAAACATCTCCCCAGGAGCCCCTCCTCTGAGTGGAATGCCAGACACGTGGGCACACACACCTATACAGAGAATAACCATTTCAAGGTTAAATTGACGCTGTACATTTCGGAGTCTTTCCAGGGGGGATTTTTGTTATATTCTTGATTGACCACGACTGCAACATCAGCCTCAAACCAAATCCATGTGAATCGATTCGGGAGCGCTTCTACACTCACAGTTGTGGTCAATGCCAAGTTAATATGGTTGCGGCAATTCTTTTACACCTGACAAAATCGAATGCTCATTTATGCATTAGTTCTTGGAGTTTTTGGAGAGAGTGCAGAAAGGTTGAAAGCACTGTAAGAAGTTTCCTATAGACTCTAAGTAAAGTCTTTAAAAGTCTGAAAGGAGATTATGCATGATTACGCTTTCCCTCTCATGTGGTCCCTCGGCTTCCACGAACCTTGCATTTTTCATCAGTTTCTTCTTTCTAGTTGTGACCACCAGAGGCAAGCATTGATTGTTTGGAACGCCCCCGCCATTGCTTTATATCTGGAATTGAATATGACGGCCTTCACTGACTGGTTTGTTCTGAATACAAAGAACTCCCCCCACAGACATCCACACATACATTCACTCACACACGCCTGCCACATACACACAGCCTAAGATGTAGCTGTTTAGTTGAAGGAACGAGTTTTGATGCAAGTTTGTCCTGGAGGTTCATCTCGAGGCTCCAAAACACTGCTAGGGAGGAACACGGGAAACACGATTCTGATGGAAAAGCGTTGGTTTTGCTTGCACGTCTATGAAACAGTTTCCTGTCAGCGAGGGCGACAATGACTTATGCACCAATTGTCACCTTGTTTTTCAAATACTAGAATGAAGGTGTCCCCAGATACTGCAACAGTTCAAATCCGATACATATCCGTTACATTACTGGCTAAGCGTCTGCTTACATTTACATTTAGTCATTTAGCAGACGCTCTTATCCAGAGCGACTTACAGTAAGTACAGGGACATTCCCCCCGAGGCAAGTAGGGTGAAGTGCCTTGCCCAAGGACACAACGTCATTTTCGCACGGCCAGGAATCGAACCGGCAACCTTCAGATTACTAGCCCGATTCCCTAACCGCTCAGCCACCTGACTCCCCTGCTTAGCCAGTAATGTAATGTAAATATGGGATAACGATGGCACAAAGATAAGGAGATCCTTGCACTCACTGTGTAATTCATCCGACACTCCAACTGCTGTCTGCCACTTATGTTTCAATAGGTTAGCTCGTGGATATCCTTCATCATTTCTCAAATGTTTTTTGGGGCGGGTGATTACATAGAGTCGACTGAAGCGGTTGAGAATCCGACACGCAAGCGTCTGCTATGAGGAACGCGTGGCTTTGTTCAAGCAGGGCTTCTCGACCCTCTTACCAAAGGACTGAGCCTTCCTCTTGCCCTCTCCCTGTAGGTTTTCCCTCAAACCACAGTTGTCTACCCTGATTCAGTTCATCCGCCAGCAAGTTTTTAGATTAGGGGTTTCAAAATGTTTTGCTTCATCCACATGTTGCATGTTTCAGTTCTTTGAGATTTTAATGTGAAGGTGGAACTTTTCCGGAAACTCTAAATTCAACATCGCAGTACATCTCTTACAGTTTTTCAGCCTGTTTCGTTCTCCGCTTAACGTGGTTCACCGGGTGTTCACATACACTGGAGAACACTTCTGGTCATTTACTGTACATTGCTTTGATGACCTGTAGTTTTGTGGCGCATTAACACAGTGGCCATCACGTACAGCCATGTGCATAGCAGAATATTAGACTCCAATCATCGACTGATGAGTTGTGATTCTGTTGACAACGGCTCTAACCATCTCTTCTCAGGTGGTGGGTGGTATCGAAGTCTCTCTTGGAGGATCAAGGGTTCGGAATCCAATACAAATGTACCTTTTTTCCCACCCCAGTCGTGCCATTTGCCTTATGAATAAGCTATGGTGTGTTAGACCCCATATTTTGTTTCAAAAGTTTGACGTGCTACGTGCTAAAAAGTTTATCAATCAAATAGCGCTACAGCAGATGGATGTTGAATCTGCAGGGGCAAACATTTCTCATGGCCACTACCACCCTGAGAAATGCAATCTAACTGGGAGGGGATATCTTAATCAACCCCAAACCCTTTGCAGCAGAACATGAATACCTCCAGTACAATTACACTGAGTAAGATATTCAGAAGGCGACGGACATTGATGGCTCTTCCCAGGGGGCGATCAAGTGAACAATCGTTTCAGACCTGGGGCGTACCTCAAAGGCCTGGCAATCAACAGCATTTGTCCCAGCTTGACCTTACCCATCCGTCCTTAACTTCTACACCTTGTTCATGGTACCTGATTCAGAATGGAAGATGCCAAGGACACAAAACTTCTTGGGGGAGTTGAATGGATAGAAGTCAGAAAGGACACGCGTTCCATTTGCACTAAGAGATGTTTAATGCGCCCACGTCAAACGGTTGCCGTGAACGGTTGGCAGAAAATAGGATGACCACTTAAGTGTCCTAGCTGGTTGTTGTTTCTATCACATTTTAATCCACAAACCACACTCATCCTTCTGGTGTATTATTTGCGTCAATTGCATCCGTCCTTGAGCCTGAGGTCTTCAAAGGACCTGATGTTCTCCAGATAATGTCACTCAGAAAGCAAACTTAACAAGTTACACAATGTGCTTCTTTTTAAAAGGAGAAGATGGGAAAAGAGCTTATGGTTGCTGATGAGCATCGATTGAACTGAATTAATCAGAGAAAGTTCAATTGATCTGTTCTACTAGATGTTAAACTGACATTTTTTTACTACATCCTTACGCCAGTGGATTATTGTAGTGGAGATGGTATTGGAGATCATTAATAGAGCCAGTTCTTATGGTGGGAAGAGTAATATGTTTCTCTAGAATGAAGATGAGTGCTGAAATCTCCTTCATCCGACTGTTTAGTCGCTCACATCTTTGATATGCTTTAGTATGCTTTGATATGCTTTAGTATGCTTTGATATGCTTTAAATGCAACGTCTGATGTCTTATCTGTAGACTCTCTTTATCTTAACCGCTTACATCTCTCCATCGGTCATTTTCTGTTGATCTCTCTAAATGGAAGTGAGTAAGAGTAAATTAACTTAACCATTGCAGAGTCTATTTGAAAAGACTGCTGGTATGTGAAGTGACATTGCTGGATTGTCGGTGGGGAATGGTGAAGGATATGCAAACAGCATGGATGAGAAGGGTGTCAGAGGACTTGCTTTAATAATTATGAATATTGCAGCAGCTCTTTAGCCCTCTATGCGATAGAGGTGGTACATTCCCCTCTGGTTCCAGCTTCAGTTTATGATAATTTGGACATGTTCTATGATTACCCATGAGCCTTTACATATTTTACAGAAGTAAATTACTCATGTACACTAACACAGGGCCTACTTTGGCTAACTAAATACAAAACGGTGAAGAGCAAAAATAGCCTCATTTGACTTTTCAGTGTATTAACATCTTCTTTGGCGGTTGTCATTATGTACAGTAGATGTGTTACATTATTCTCTAATGTAAGAGGTGTCTAACTGGAGGCAGGAATCTGTGTGTGTCTGGCTCAATTATCTCAACCACCGATCCCTGTATGAAGTTGCAGGTCTGCAGGTGTTGTGCTCAGGACCCAAGTACGTGCAAAGTGTTAAATGTGAAAAACAAGTAACGGGTCAATAAAAACTGATTTGCCGCCATGTTGAGCTGCACTAAGCGATGGAGCCATGAATATTGTGCGAAATGCACATAAACGCGCTGAGCTGCACTCGTCGATCTCGCAATAACGGACACTGCACTAGCATCCGTCGCCATCGCGTTTAGCAAGTTTGCTACACGCGTGTTCACCCATGCATGTACAGATGCACACACACATACTTAGTGTGTGTTGTTTGTGTGTTTCAGTGTGATCCAGGATAAGTTCTGTGGAATCGTCAACATTTGTGTGGAGGCGCTGCATGATGTCATGACTGAGGACCCCGATACGGGAACCTTCAAAGAGTAAGTCCCTCCACAGTAACACCACAACATGGCAGCAAACATCACCAAACATAACCACCACACTACCACAGTATGGAGTTACCACCACACTATCTCAACATAACCACAGCACTGCCAGAATATAGCAGCTATTGTGGTATGGAGAAACACCCGTGGCCATTTATCTCGGTTTGACACCATTCTTACCTTTTGTGAACTAATCCACCAAAAAAACGTTCTAAAAGCTACTGCTTACGGGATCACAGGCTCCTGTTTACTGGCATTTCCCACCGTCCGCATGGAGATGGGCGAAAAAGCTTTTTGGGTTGCTGCTCTTTCTACAAGGTCTTCAATCTGACCGAAAATGCAGGAGTTTGTAACATTGGGTGTGTTTAAAGACCATTTTTATTCTTACTCATATGGAGTCATATTCCTGGTTAAATAAAATGTGTTGGCAGTACATTTTATGCATACTTCCATCGTGAAATGATGTGGATATCCTGACTGCATCACCACTACATGACCACAAATTAGCCACACACAGAACTAGAGATACTGTGGATCATAAAATTCAAACCAAAATCAATAAACAGAACACATGTATTTATTATTTAAGTTTCAAAAAGATACTCATGGATACACCAAAAAAGTTACTGGAATTGCTGCTGAGCGCGCTAAAAGTGATGTCCCAGCCCCTCATAGAAAAAGATGGGCTGAGGAAACGGCAATGTCATAAATAAGTGGAGAAAGTGAGTATGACGACGCCGGTGTGGTTGTGATGGGACATCTCCGGAGCTCTGCCAATCTAGCAGTTTAATGGCCTGTGAAATGGCCCCCTGGAAAACTGCTTCCACAACCACTGATGAACTATTAACTACACACATTCTCACACACACACGCGCACGCACACCTGCCTCAAGGTGCCATCAACATCCCTGAAACCCTAATTCACCCACACCCATCCCCTCAAACCTGTTCCCCGAGCTGCCCCCTTAAACTGCCAACCCCAACCCACTTATGTGTCACTGGTGACCCATGTTCATTCTGTACCCCTCTCTCTCTCTCTCTCTCTCTCTCTCTCTCTCTCTCTCTCTCTCTCTCTCTCTCACACTCACTCACACACACACACACACACACACTTGTCTTCTCTTCAGCTGAAACATGGTGGGCTCTCCAAAATGGTTTTAAAGAGGTTTGCCAAAATCCCAATCTCCCCTAACTTTACACCAATATTTGCATCTTGTCTCCCCCCACCCACACCCCCAATAAATATCTGTCACAATATCTGTTATAAAAACCGTGATGCATACTCGGTCTTACTTTTCAAGGAGTTGTTTTGCAATGTTGCCAAAAAGTTTTCCGAGGTAAACACCGCCCCTCGGCAGTAATGGAACTCTGAGAGTGAACCCCAAACAGACCTAGGCTAGTTCAGTACACCAGTACATCCCCCTTCCTGGGAAGCCACAAATGAATCACGTGGGATGTTTTGTCAACGTCTAATAGTCTCAGTTAAACGACTGTTGTTGTGTCCACCAGTTGTGTGTCCCGGGTGGGGGTGTGTGTCTGGCGTCCTTTGGGAGCGTGTGTGCATGCCTGGAGCAACCCAGATATCCAGCATGGGAGACAGCTGGATATATGTTAGCCAGTAAAGTGGAGGACAGTTGGCTGCGGTTCAGTAAGCACCATACAGTGCAGTCATTCATAGCTTTTACATGGTGTGTCCTAGCCTGAGGCCTCCTAAATCAGACACTTCCATCACAGTCATTATGGAGTGGAACTGCCCTCACGCGGATAGATTTTGTACATGCGTGATTGATTTTCACAGTTTATCCACGTGTCCTTGGTGAGACGGGGACATTACGCGTGTGGAGGCGCAATCCTAAGGAGCAAGGAATGCGTTTTCATTCGGTTCACCTTGTGTGTCTCTCTACATATGGGGACTCAAGTGGCGGATGTCAGTGATTGGTAGGCTGGCAGTCCGGCAAACGCACAAAGGCTTGTACATACTCAGGCACACACGCGGTCTCTGTCTCGAGTCTCAGGTGTGTGTGTGTGTGTAACCACCATGTGGGTATAGTACATTTGACATTTTATTCATCTAGCAGACACTTTTATCCAAAGGATCCAGAGTGTGTGGATGTAAGATGTTGTGGCCTGGCAGGTGGGGCAGTGATAGATATGTGTGTGTGCGTGTGCGTGCTGCAGCTGTATGGTGATGAGTCATCTGGAGGAGCCCAAGCTGAGTGACGATGAAGAGCCCCCCACTGAACAGGACAAGAGGAAGAAGTTGGTGAGTCACGTGACCTCTCCACACACCCACACACACCTGCATGACCTCTCCACACTCTGTGATAGAGATGCGATGGAGGTGGTACCTTCCACACCTGCACACCACCTGGTCTCTAAGGGTTGCCGTGTGTGTATTGTGGACATCTTCTATCTAGACCAACGCGTGGAGGACAGACACTGCAGCCAGCCTCCTGAAACATCTGCAGTTTGGCTATTTAATATTCCGCCTATTTGTCAGTCACCCTGTCGATCTCTGTCTCTCATCTCTCTCTCTTCTCCCCTCCCCCCCTTTTAATTGTCGGTTCCTGCAGCTGGAAACCGATCAGAACATAGGCGCGTAATGGGAAAGCTTGATCACTCGCCGTACCATTAGTGAGAGGGTTCACACTCATCTGAGCTATTAAGCAGCAGAGAGAGGGAAGGGGTGGGCAGGATGAAGATGGAGGGGCACGTAGGGGAAGGAGGAGAGGCGATGTGGAGGTAAGATACGGAGAACAGGAGGGACGAGTCAACACCAGTTTCAAAAGGAGACATGTCAACTTGGGGGAGAGTGCAAAGACATGCACGGCAATGTGGCTGAGGCTCATTGTTTATTTAGAGGTTATTAACACCATTTTCACCTCCTATAACACCGGGAGAATAATTGTTTTGGTATGCGACTGTATGACTCACCTGCTGTAATTGCATACGTGAAAAAACTTTGTAGTAGAGGCCCGTTTGTGTGTGTACTTCTCCACAAGTTGGCTCAACGAGACTACATAGAAATCCCAGCCCAGCTTGTCTTTGCGGCAGTTCGTCTCTGATCAGCCAGGTTTGGCACCCCACTGGCAACCAGGTTTTTGATGTTTGTGTGTGGTCCTCCAGCTGGCCTTGCAGGATCCGGTGCACAGCGTGCCCATGCAGCAGTACGTGTATGAGAAGCTGAAGGCCCAGCAGGCTGGGATGGGCGACCAGGCCTTCGCGGCGCTGATGGAGACGGTGGACACGGAGATCGTCAGACAGCTGCAGGAGTTCCTCCAAGCCGTGTGAAGGACGAAGGCAGAGAGGGGGGGGGGAGGGAGCAACTGTCCACTGCAACCATACTTTCATCCTCGCCTACAGCCTCCCATCCACCTCCCCTCCCGTCGTGTAGCCATGAAGAAACGTCAACCAGAAATGAAGTCCCCCCTTTTTTAAATTCAGACTCCTCAATGAATCCTCCACAACACCGTTTTTTTTTTTTCTTTTCAGTTTTAGAATGAGATGGGGGCATGTACAGAACAGTGGATGTAAAAAAAAAAAAAAAGAAGATATTTAAAAAAAAAAGATATAGGTGATTAAGCTTTCGCAAGGGTTGGAGTAACAAGAATGTTTTGTGTAGGTGAGCGGCAGAACTTGATGCCTCTGTTGGAGTAGGAGGATGGACTGGATTGGTGTTTAAAGACATTCATAAAGAGACTGAATCAAATGTTATTTTTTTAATGAACGTAAAGATGGGTGATTATCAGCACAAGAATATTTTACATTTTTACTTGATTTCCCTTTTTTTCTTTTGCGCTCTTGCATCCAAAAGTCAGTTTGTCTTGACTACCGATTGATTCACACATTGGTGTTATGTTTGTATATATTTTCATTACATCATCAGACTGTGTAGAGACTGCCAGATTTTTAACAGAATGATTTGTAAGACTGCGTAACCACATTTTTATACACACACACACATATACTGTATATATATATATTATGCTGCTATTTCAGGTTGTGTCGGAACACTTGAACCTAAACCTAATGTCTTGTGTCCAATCTATCTCCCTTATAACTACTGAACTTCATACCTCATGGTTATAGCATGACGGGGGTAGTATGAGCACACCGCTGCCAAATAGTTACACTATATACAACATTGAGATATAATGAACCCTTATTTATATATTATAGGGGTATATTTCTAATTGAATGCGTATAGGCCAGATATATGGTCCCTCTAACCACAGGTCCAGCTTACATCTCTCCAGTCAGAACCCTTCAGACTAGTCAAAGATCAGTGTTTCGGAATGGGTTTGTACTGACACCATCACTGTGAAGGAAATGCCGATGGGATCCGATTGCACACATGCAATACTGTGTCAGTACATGCAAACGATACTGTGCAAAGGTGAGGCTTGGGGAGTGTGTGCGTGTGGGAGATGGAGGTCCAGGTTTGAGACACATTAGACTAGGGGAGGACAGGACAATGGTGACCGGCTCCATCGATCTTGTTACGCAACGCTTGAAGACGTGAAGCAGAATCTAAGGCCTTATGCGCGTCGTGTCTGTTGAGCCATTCACTTTAACCACCTTTCGTACTGTTTTCATTCTTTTTGTTTCCTAATAGCTTTCTTCTGTACTGCTGTCACATTGATAACTGAAGTGAATATTCAACACAAACGTAGAAAGTGGTTTGGGCTTATTTTTGGTTCTGAAGTTTGAGTTTATCAATGGGAATTATTTGTAGTTCAATGGATTCAATAAAGGGCAGTACATGGCAAATGTGATTTTAATGACATTTTCATTCCTCCACAAACACAACTACACAGATGTAAATAGAGACACGCATACAGCACACACAAGGCTTAGAACAGTAGAGGGCAACATATATGATAACATATATGCTGATTCTTTAGCTACATTTCAGGTTGTCACTCTGGCTTACGGGGTCATTCACTATTGATTCCCTCATATCATTGTCCCTGAAGTATTCAACCTCCTTCACAGGATCTGGGCTGGACGACCGGTATGCGGTGAGGCAGAGCATGATCGTCAAACAGCATTATCATCAAGATCTTTATCAACATTTAGACCATGGTCTGGGTGAATACTCGATTCTGATTGGCTGCAGGGGTGTACATTAAGTAAGGGTGCACGTCGGACGGTTCATGCCTCCGCATCGTCCATTATCAGGTGATATTGAACACCTCATTATCCCTTAGGCCTACCTATATGCAAGCACGTTTCGTCCCCACCATATCGTTTACCTTCATTATTACTGTCATCGTGACCCTCGTGTCTTTAAGAAACTTGTCATTTGGAAGGAGGTGAATCTCTGGCCCTGGAGAAACATAGGTCATCTTTTGTTCCTTAAGAAGTGAAGAACCCACATATCTTGCCGTGGAGAGGTTGAACTCTTCTCACCAAGGCCTACCCATCTCTGGCCTCCTGCTGCAGCTGAAACTGCTTGAATAAATGATTACAGCACCATCAACATGACGCAACCTACAGATATGTGGAAACTACTACTAAAACATGCATGCTGTATGCATTATTCTTGTCTCAGTTTAATTAAATATCAGTACATCGGTATCTTTTCCAAGGGTACGTTATCTTTTTATTCATGAGATGTTTGTTCTTTTTCCGTGCAGCATTGAAGTGAGTTGTAAAGTAAATTTGTAGTGGTTACATAACCATGTAGTGCAAGGCCGTAGCCATGGAGTCATCTTTGGTGGGGGGGGATACATTTTTTTGATGATAATTACGGACAGTGTGCGTGGTCGCCTGTCGTAGCACATTTATATTTTTATATCAATATATTGGGGGGGACATTTTGACCAGATTTGAATATTGGGGGGGTGTGTCCTAGCCTGGTCCTAACTAGCACTCAACGTCATCGTTCTCAGCCACTCCCTCTGTTCGCTGATTGGACCAACAAAAAATTGATTTGAGAAAACCGACTTATGTGCCGAATTCCCAGACCTAGTACAGAAGCAAAATCTAAATTGAGCGGAAGTACGTAGGAGGGCAGAGCCAGGCTAGATGTGTCCCCCCCCCAATATGTATTATGATTACGGCCTTTATGTAGTTACATTTATGCATTTAGTAGACGTGACTTTTATCCAAAGTGACTTCCAAGAGAGAGCTTTACAAACGAGCATAGGTCACTGATCATAACAACGAGATAGCCCCAAACATTGCGAGCATCCAAAACATGAAGCATACATTGTGAAAAACCAAATAAGTGCCAAAGGGAAGAACCATAAGAGCATGCAGTTAAACAAGTTACAATTAAACAACATGAAACTCAAAAAAGTGCTAGAGTGTACCTGTAGAAAAACAATCAACAGTAAAATATTTCACAGCGAGTACAAGAGTTTAAAAACCGTTACAACTAACCAACAAGAGCAACAAGTCTCTCAATACGAGTCATTGTGATCCTGGAGGAAACTTACATCAGGTCCAGCCTGATGTTAGTGTATTTGTAGTGGGTACATTTCGCTGTTGAGCAGACAAAGTGTAGCAGGTTTTGAAAAACACAGGTCATGACACAGAATGTGTGTCGTGAAGCCTTTTGAACAGCGTATAAATGACTGAATATCCTATAGGGAGAGGTACACCTCTGATGTGGGTCAACTCCGGCTGTTGTGATGTCCTGGCCTCCTCTGTCTCATCCATAAAGAATCCCCCACACATCTGCCTTCACACATGGGTTAAGGTGGTTATCCCAGAGATCTAAGACTGCGTTATCTCCCTCCACTGTTTCCTGCCTCTCACACTACCTGGTGATGGTACTGGTGATTGCGCTTTGTGCCCCTAAGGACATCTCCTCTTTCGTTCTCGGTAATGGGGCTGCAGCTTGAATAGAAGATGAAAGACGTAGCAGAGGGATGAATGAGAAATTCCTCAGCATGTTGTTTCTCACATTTCTATTGCCATTTTCCCTCTTCCTCACTCAATGACAAACCCTAATGAAATGTCTTCTCTGTTTGGTTTCACCGGTGTCAAAGCAGTTTGTCTGTGTCTTTATCCAGACCTCTGGGGTTTTGTTTACCCACTGGTAATTTGTGTTTCAAATCCCTCAATCCTTAGGTGGATCACAAAGTACATATGTGAGAAAGACATAAAATGGTGTGTCAGAGAAAGAAAGGCAATACACTTTTACTTTTGGCCAATATCCATGGGAGAAGTTTATTGTCCCTGGGTTTATGCTATGGACAAGACGGATCACAACTCTGGGAGCCAACATTGTTGTGTAGTGCTAAAAATGGCCACCGCGTATTTATATTTCACAGAACCCACAGTTGGTGACGCCTTGTTGGTCAGCTTCACTTTACTTCTATAGGAAGAGACAAGATTAAAAACGAAATACAAAAGGCAGGAGCGCCTATCTTTGGACCGGAGAGAGAAGTAGATTGTGGCTGGGTTGGTGAATGGGGGTACAGCACGTTAAAGAAGATTGAGCGGGGAGAAGGGACGGGGTGACACATGATTGAGGAAGGTTCCGGATTCAGAACGAGGACTGACAGAGTGGGATGGATAGTCTGCTTGGGTTACCGACCCCACGTCATCTTGCAGAACACGTCCGCCACTTTGAGGCTGATGGATTTTGGGCTTGCATAAAAGATGACAATGCTGGCCAGCTCTTTGTATTCTTTACATATACGTTACAGTCAAGCGCTTCATGAAAAATACATTCCTTTTGGTGAACGTTTGGATGGTTTGGTCCTCCCCTGAACACAATTGGAAAGAGGAGCCCAGTGTTAGACGATGCAGGAACTGTACCGTCTTGTCACAATGTGCATGTCAAGTCATGATTACGGGACAGAGAGCTTGTGGGAGCTAATGAGGAAGGCATAATGAAAGAAAGAGAGAGTGGAGATTTCAACGTGTACAGTAATGCATGTTTTGAGGAAGACAAAGAAGCCAAGAGAGATACCCCAAAAAAAGCAGTTGTGGGAAATGATGAGGATATTTTGGGTGCAAGCAGCTGGAGGGTCTGATTAATAAGTTCTAGCACTGAAATATTACACATTATACTTTAGATTTAAAATCAGCTTAGCAAATGTCGGTTTTGTACAGCAGTCGACCGGTGGTGTGAGTCTTTATGTTTGAGTCTGTCAAAAAGCACCAGTAAGTAGCACTTATCTCTTCATCAAGTGATCTCTTCAAGCTTTGACACTGCTGTGTCTCTCGTGTTTGTCAGTTGAGATATGGCTGCCTGTGTGTGTGCGATTGTTAGTATGTATATTCTTATGTAGGCTTGTGTGTGTGTTTTTAGGCTCGTGTGCGATTGTATGCCTGTGAGTCTTAACCCCAGAGGCCTTTGCTGTCACAGTCCTTCACACTCCCCAGTGACAAGGTTCCAAACTGGGTCACAGCTTTTTGGATGTGTAGCCTATCCTCCCCCTTGCTCCATCTAGCATAGAATTATCACTTTCACTAAAGCATATGTACCTCTTTTACTGAGCTGAAATTGATCAACTAATGGAAAATGCCACCTACAGCCTGTGGGGGAAAAAACTGCTCTTATGTAACTCAGCTATCAAATGGGTGCACCTAATCTCATTTCTAAATGTTAAAAAATGCATAGATAGTTCTTACTTTAGGTTTTGCAAAAGTCTTGAATATCATTCAGTAAATGCTTTAGTAAGCATAAATTGCTTCATTAGTAAGTGTTTATAAAAACATTGTTAACACAAGTTTAGCATAGTGTTTAAGTGTTTATCATATTTATTATACTGAGCACACATTAAAAGCATATATAAATATGATGTTAGTCATCTAATCATTTCAATATTATATACACACAATAATTGGTTTTGCATATGATCAACTATGGGTTTCACATCGACAGATGTTTTATAATTAGGAAAGATATTACACCTCAGACTTTTCTTCCTCTATCCCACCAAACTCCGTCTGAGGTCATTGAACCATTGAATCATTGTTGTTGTAGTAAAAGGCAAACCTGCGTGCCTAGTTTGTGGGAAGTCGCTCGCAGTGATGAAAAAGGACAAACAGCTGAGAGTAGCCTCATCAACTCCAGCCATCGCATTAGAGAGATGAGCTTGATATACTGTATGTTCAATAATTCAGTGTGGCCCTTGAAGGATGTTAGAAAGACTGAAATGTTCCATGGTGGGGGAAACACTCTACTTCTCCTCACTACCCTCACCCCTATACCCCCCCTCTCTACCCCTCCTCTCTACCCTCACCCCTATACCCCCCCCCCTCTCTACCCCCCCTCTCTACCCTCACCCCTATACCCCCCTCTCTACCCCCCCTCTCTACCCTCACCCCTATACTCCTCCTCCTCTCTACCCTCACCCCTAAACCCCACTCTCTACCCCTCCTCTCTACCCTCACCCCTATACCCCTCCTCCTCTCTACCCTCACCCCTATACCCCCCCTCTCTACCCCTCCTCTCTACCCTCACCCCTATACCCCTCCTCCTCTCTACCCTCACCCCTATACCCCCCTCGCTACCCTCACCCCTATACCCCCCCTCCTCTCTACCCTCACCCCTATACCCCCCCTCCTCTCTACCCTCACCCCTATACCCCCCCTCTCTACCCCTCCTCTCTACCCTCACCCCTATAACTCCCCTCCTCTCTATACTCACCCCTATATCCCCCGCTCTACCTCACTACCCTCACCCTTATACCCCCCCTTGTTATCGGCCAATGAGGCTTAAATATAGGCTGAATATGTTATCAAGTATCTTGTTGAGGATACATGAGGTGGGGTCGATAGGCATGTGTATAAATGGGGAGTTGGTGAGTTGGTATGGTGTCCAGGAGAGATGATTGTGGACTGTAAATGCTTACAGATAGAGAGCTATGGGAACATGTCATGCTGTCTGTGAGTCTTATTTGTGGGACTTTCAGGAAAGCAAAAAACATAATTGATCATAATTAATGGATCAGTAAATCTGACAGAAAAGGACACAAAAACACACAAAGAGTATTGTGTGACTAAAGGAGTGGAATAGTGAAGATAAGGACTGGACTGTAGTGTCCTAGTACTCAACAGCATGCATTGACAACACTGGACACAACCAACGTGATGGATCTGATGTCAAAACAGGTCCTTTGTATGTTTGTATGTTAACTTTTGAGGGAAAATCATTCTTTTTAAGGTTAATCGTGGATTAATCATCAACATTTTAAGATGAACATATTATTTCCCTGTTCTCTAATGGAGATCTATCAGGCCTTGAAGTGCTTTGTGTGCAAAAGTCCTTGGGTAAAGCCCTGAGCTACAATTTTTCATTGCCAACCACAACATTTACACACACACATAAACAAACACACACATACAATGAACACAGCCTGTGAACATGTGGGTGTACTCCAGAAATTAAGTGTCTGATTTGCCATGGAGAAAGAGACATCAAAGACTTCCTGTTTGGCTCCAATCCCATTGGATCTCAGCCCTGAGATCTTCTGACTATCATCATCCGCTAGTCGGGTCAAAAGCCCCATCCAGCTCCTTTGAGGACTAACAGAAGGTGTGTAGCAGTGACTGCTTCAGGCAACACAACTGCAGGTGCAATCTGTCTCCTCCTGAGAAGCTTATTAATATCCATGAAGGAGTGTAGAGAGACCTTCTCCACCACTCGGGTTATGGAGACCTCGTCCTGAGAGCTGAAGGGGCTGTAGGCTCTTTGTTCCGGAAAACAGAAAAACAGTTTTTTTTTTACCTGACAGCCTCTATTTTTCCAACTCTCTGCCTCTCAGACTCTCAAGAGCCTCTCAGGCCCTCATACTCTTGGTGTTCCCGTCTCTGTGAGAGACGGGAACACCAAGGTCCTCTCAGGTCCTCTCAGACCTCCTGGCTGTTTCACCCTTTCAGTTTAGCAGGCGCTAAGCCCCCCCAGCCTCTCTGCCCCCCAGCCTCCCATATTGTTAGCTCTCATAACCGCCTCATTTCCTCCTAGCTGCTGCCTTTCAGCATCCAATCTTACTGTAGCAGCCTCCCAGCTCCTCATCCTCCCTTCTCCTCAGCCTCCCTTCTCCTCAGTCTCCCTTCTCCTCAGTCTCCTAGCTCCTCATCCTCCCTTCTCCTCAGTCTCCCAGCTCCTCATCCTCCCTTCTCCTCAGTCTCCCTTCTCCTCAGTCTCCTAGCTCCTCATCCTCCCTTCTCCTCAGTCTCCTAGCTCCTCATCCTCCCTTCTCCTCAGTCTCCTAGCTCCTCATCCTCCCTTCTCCTCAGCCTCCCAGCTCCTCATCCTCCCTTCTCCTCAGTCTCCTAGCTCCTCAGCCTCTTACCTTCAGATCCTTTCATCCTCCACATCCTTAGCTTTTCAGACCAGGACTGTTTAAAGTGCCTGGGAGTATCTGTAAGATTCAAGATGGTGGAAAAACATATTGAAATGTGGTAAATTACTTATAAGTCATATCTTCTATGGTCAAATCGTGTGTCCTACTCTATGTGCGGAATAATTGCATTCATGGCTTAAATGACTTGGTTTCCATTTTAGGGAATGAACTATTGTTATGTTGTGGTCTATTTAAACCCAATTTCACAAAGTGATGGCTTTACAGTAGAGGTTCTCAGATGTCTGTCTTTCTCTCAGGTGAGTTATCGGCTTATTAATAATAAGTCTTATTAATAATACTTACGTATTGCATTTGTATGTTCCTTTTCTATACTTATAAATAAATAAAAATGCTCTCTGACCTTCATCCTTCAAATCTCATGATTATCTGTCCATCCAACTTAATGTTTACTAATTACACATTCACAACCCAGAACCTGAATCGATGGCACACCGTTGGAGGAGATAGGTATTTATTCCACAATGACTTCCTTAAACTACAAAGGGAAGGTTTTCAAAGGTTTTCATTCTCTGAATGTGGAGGCACAGGATGGTAACTGTCAGGACAGGCAGCTGTTGATCTGTAGCACTCTGAGCCAAGCGGAACTCAATCCGATACATTTAACCTTGTGAACCTAGGAAGGACTCTGCCAAAGTTTAAACAGCAGATGAATGTAGTCATGAGGTGGGATAAGGTCATGAATCAATGTTACAGTGTTTTTGCAAACAGTTTTCTTGTTGGGCAACTTGAACCAGTATCACCAGAAACTGAAAGCTATCAAACCAGAGATTAAAATGGTTAAACAATGGTCTCCTCAGGTAATGGAGAAACTAAGTGACTGTTTATATTGTCCTGACTGGTCAGTTTTTAAAGAGGCATGTCAGGAGGACTTATGGATGAATATACCAAAACTGTTACCTGTAACATACATGTTTGTGAAAATGCGTGTATTCCATCTAAGTCTTGTCATTGTGTACAGCAATATTAAGCCATGGTTTAGCAAAGTAGTTGCTAATGATATAATTAGCTAATGCTAATGATAGTAAAGGTGTTTGGCAAGGTCAGTTTCAAATCACTTAAGACCACTGCTTTGGTTATTAACGACTACAGGCTGCTAGACAATCTCAGTGTCTCAAAGTGACAACTCCACAGTCACTTTGATAAAAGTACATTGGCCCTTTCAGATTGACCAACAGTCTCCAGCTCAATATCTCCCCATTGGGATAAAGGAGTATGATGTGAGAAACCTGCAGAAGCAGATTATTAGAAAAGCAGTAAGCCCTAACATGATATCATCGGCAAACGAACTTGCTCCGGTTCTCACTGATATCTTTAACCAGCCTCTCAATCAACGCAAAGTAGAGCACCTAGAACATTTTACATCAGTCGTAAGAACCTCAGCAATGATGGACATTTTGAGCACCTTGTTTGTCATCACCTAATGCAGCTAGCCTAGACTCTGAACAATTTGCATACAGACGAGCAGGTCTGTTGAGCATGATATGACCCTCTGTCTATATTTCATCCTGCAGCAACTGCTACCTATGCTCGGGTTCTCTTCTTGATAGCTCAGCCTTCAACACAATTGATTGGATTTTGGACTTTCTATAGAACAGAACACAATTAATAAGTGTTTCGAAGATCCTGACCATAAATACTGGGGCCCCACAAGGCTGTGCTATGACCTCTGCTGTTGCACTGTACTCGTATACAAATGGCTGTATCCCTTCTCTGTCCTCGATGGAGCTGGGTGCACAGTGAGGATCATTCCGTCCGATTCCTCCAGTCCCTTCAACTGTGGAAAAAATTGGGATTTCCTGTGTGCTTGCATTATTCACTAATCCATAGAACTAGTCATTGGATACTAGTTAGTATGTTCTCATGTAAGCTTGCTATTAATAAGAGTAGATTGTGTCAATGTGTCAGAGTTAATAGATGTTCAGGGTCAGGAGAAAGTACTGGCTAAACGTTCCTTGTCATGACTACAAGGAGATCTCCAACTATGAACTCTCTAGTCTGAGAGTTATCATGTGTTGGGAGCAGTGAATTTCTTTCTCTTAGACTGTTGTAACGTCATTACTGCCTGACTGTCACTATCTATGTTTACATTCTCGTGCCCTATAAAAGATGGTCCTCCGGCTTTCAGAGCGGAGAGAGACATGGTTGAGACCTAAGCCTGGTGTTAAATTGTTATTTATTGTCGGAGGTCTGGTTTTCTCTCCCAATCTGCAGATTGATGAATACTTATTTAAATCCAGAACTCAACTGAATTTAGTCACTCCGTTTATGAAGAGACGGACAAAACACTTTCTTCATCACAACACCATACAGCCTCAGCTGCTGGGGGAGAAGATGAGGCGGATGGAGGTGGTTGCCCTCTTGGTCTCCTGGGTGGTCAACTATCTGTCGGTCAAACCACCATTTGTGAAGCTGCAGAGCTGTGTCTGACCGTGTTCATCACATGCGCTCCCCAAGGAATGGTCCTGTCCCCCTTCCTGTTCTCTCACCTCCGACTTCAGAGACATGCAGAGGTTCTCTGATGACACTGCTACTGTGGGGTGTATCAGGGAAGGTCAGGAGAAGGGGAGTACAGGGGTCAACTGACTTTGTTGGGAGATATGAGAAGAATGACCTGCAGATGTTCACAATGTTGTCACAATGATGGTTGGGAATTTCCAGAAGTCTTAGGCCCCCTCTACCCCAGTTCTCATTCAGGGGGCTAATGGTGAGACAGTGGGGTCCTAAAAGTACCCCGGAGTCCGTTTGGAAGAGGCTGGAGTAGGCTGGTAACACCACAACCCTCTACATAAAGGGACAGAGCAGGCTCTACTTCTTGAGGCGGCTTCAGTCCTTTGATGTGTGCAGCTCCAACTGTAAGGCATTCTACCAGTCTGTGGTCACCTGTACCAACTTGTATGCTGTCGTGTTTTGGGATGCCAGCATCAAGGCAGGTGATGCCAACGTCATTAACAAACTGATCAGAGAAACAGGCTCTGTTCTGGGGTGTAACCTTTGGCACCATGGAGGAAGTGGCAGAGGGAGGGACACTTTCCAAGCTACTGGCCGTTATGGACAACGCCTCCCACCCCCTCCGCAACATGGTTGTGGTGAAATGGAGCACCTTTAGTAGCCTACTACACTGGTTACACCACACAAGGAGTGCTAACTGAAGCCCATCTTGCCAGCAACCATTAGACTCTATACTGGCTCACTGTGAGCCGGAACACTGGCAGTGCTGCACCACTCATTCACCTCCATTCTGGACATTCTCATTCACTGTCTGTAATTATGTGTTTGAACTGCTCTGTTTGCACTGTTTAGTTGTTTAGTATTAGCTACAGCTCACAGTACTTGGTACACCACTCCCAATATAAGTGCTTCTGTATTCATTGATTTACCCAAACACTCATCTGTGCAGTTTGCTGGTTCATGATAATTACTGGCCCATGCCATTCACATGCTTTTCACTGCTGTTCACTGTGAGCAGTATCAGTCAGTATAAGTCACCTGCGTTTCCCTGTGTGTCACCTATGGTTAAACTGTTGTGTGTGTCACCAGCATGAAATCGTTTTGCACATGTGTATTATCCTATGATTTAACCCTGTATTTTCCCACATTCTGCTCAAAGGGTTGAAGGATACTGTTGGTCATTTTATACTTATTTCAATGTTGTATTGTAGGTTTTGCACACTAACCCAACACCTAAATAACCCTAACAGCTTCCAATATATAGGCTGTTGTGTTCACCAATGTAGCCAGACCAGCTATGTCCACTGAGAGGGTGTGCTACTCTAAAACAGCAACCACAGATGCTATCAGATATGGGGATAGACCAAGAGAAATAAGCAAGGCAGACTATTGTCATAACGACAGCAGTTGTCGAAAAGTGTGTGGGAAGTCTAATGCACATTTAAGTACCTCAACTACAAATGCTGTACAACTTGAACTTTGAAGGTTACGCTGCCATAAAAAAATGTTCACCTGTTGCACAAATCAATTTTATGTTACAGTGGTGCACAAGTAGGGTGCTTCACAGGTGATTAATCACTATTTATCCCGTCTCAATCTGGGGGGAGGTCTTTTTGTGTTGAGGAAGACCCAGTCAAGCATGTACATTCTGTGATATTGCTGTAGCAGAGGGGAAATACAAAGTTGGAGTGGAACTTTTAATGTAGAAATGTTTCTGCTAGGTCCTTCATACTCTCACAGAAACAAATGTGCTTTGATCAAATGTTTGTATGGGCAAGCCAAGCTAGCAATTTGCTTGTCATGTACAATATGAGTTAGTGGAGAGGGAGTAGGCTTACAGACCTAGAAACAATCTTAAAAGAGACGGTCTTTACATACCTTAGAGTTGAATAGACATGTATTATTTACTGATAATGTGTTGATGAGTTTGAAAAAGTGTCTAGGAGTCTGTACTGTTGAAGCGGAGGCTTGAAGTGAATGTAACAAATGTAATGATATAGTACGTGATGAAGTCTTTGTGGGTCAAATGTTGTGCGGTTGGAGGGTTATGTGTGTGAGTGGGGGGCAGGGGATGGTGAATAATCGGTGTTAACAAAAGACATACTGAGGTGGTTTTCTCTGAGGATGTCTCCATAAACAGCACCTAAAGTCTCTCTATCTCTCCAATGCTCTTTCCCTTATCTCGCTCTCCCCCCTCTCCCTCTAAGCCTGTTTGCAGTTTGGGACATGGAATGGGTAGAGCTTTGCTAGGGATTACACTGGTTAATACCTTTGCTTGGCTCTGAGGGAGATCCAGGCGGTTCCAAAACAATATATCTCATGAGAAAAATGTCAGCACAACAGGCAAAGCCTCATACTGGTCAGAACACAAAGCTGATGCGGAGGTTTTATTTTATGTTTAGTTATTCAGTTAGATTACTTGGTTTATCAAAATACCCACACTCATTTTTCTTATTTGTCCTGTAAACCACGTCTTTCAGAAGATAAAATAACAAAAATGATTTCAATGTGCAGTTAGCTTACATTTATGTGTGCAGCTATGTGTGTCGACCATTTTGCAAGTGTCCATCATAAAACCAATACTAAATACCAGTCATAACATCACAGCCTAACCCCAATGGAGGCTTATTAAGAATGGAACACTTACTGTGTGTGCGTGTGTGTCGTGCGGGGTGAGTGGGTGTGGTGGGGTGAGTGGGTGTGTGTGGTGAGTGGGTGGGTATACACTCTCTCGGTCACTTAAGAATATTAAGAATGGAAGAGTATTAACCTTTTGAGCCTCCTAATGAAGGGCTTTCAGTTCCATTTCTCTCTAGGGTCATAAAGTCACTCATCCAGTACGTATGGAGTAGTGCCGAGGCTGTTGGCTTCTCTGAGACAGTGATGTCACTGGCCTAGACTGCTAGCCAGAGGAGCTGGATGAGATGCGAGCAGGGCTGAGCTTTTGGAGATATGGAAGAAATAATTTGTTGTAGCTCTCTCTTTTATTAGGCGAATGGATAGATGTATTTTTTAGATGTCAAAGGATTATCTTATTATTGCATTGTTGATTTATTTAAAGAACATAAATGGACTAACTTGGCAAGACAACAGGAAATTAGTTCTATAGGTGATCATTTTGTCAGTTGATCCCTGTAACAACAGTATTGTAATAACGAGATGTTCTTTTAAAGCAACATTATTCTTATCTAGGTCAGCTAGATCATCAGTGTCAGAGTTGTTTTCAATTCCTATTTTCTAATGCCACTTGAAGGACCAAAAATTCCTACTCAGGATGCTTTGAGACAACAGATCTTCTGCATTCTCCATGAGATTTGCCCGAGGGCCTCATCCCTCAGCAAGACTTCCTTTAAACCCAGAGAGACAAATAAGAGTGGCATCTTGACAGACGAGTTTCTGTTAGTGGCAATCTAAATAAAGAAATGAGTTATATTAGGTGAGGAGGTTTGGAAGGAGGTGGGTGAGGACAATTGGAGAGGAGCAAGGTAGGGCAACAGCTCACTTGTATTTTTGTACCATCATAAATGCACATTCTCTTCGGTAAAGTATGTTTCATGTGTCACAGTGAACACAGGGGATGGACCTGAGAGCAAGGAGACCACGGCAAAATGACGAGAACCAAGACTTTACTTAACAAGACAACAACATGGCAGGGATACCCACATAAACGTATACAATGACCGACAAGGACTTAACACAAAACAGGGACTTGAATACAAAACCAAACAAGACACAGGTGAAACAAACGACCACAAACGAGCAGACTCAAAACCTCACACACACTTAACGAGACACAGGTGCAGGCAATTAGACACAGAACCACTAGAACGGGGAAAACCATGAACTAAACATTAACTGGGGCATGGCCGTGGCCATGACATCATGTTTTGGTTTAATGCCATTTGTAACAGTTAGTACAGGTACATTGGAATACTTGGTCCTGCTCCTCTTGACAGTTTACAAGCGATTATAATAAATAGTCCTAATCCTATATAAACTCCTGTTCTTATAAACATTTATGTTTATGGAACAATACTGAAGAAGTCATCTAACAACTGAGAATAACCAGAGTTTAGAAAACCAAGAATAACCTAAGTGTAACTGTAAGTCAAGTGACTTGTGCTGCCAGTTGGTTGAAATGGAGTTTGATGGAGTATGCGTGTACTGTATATGTGGCCAAGGTGTTCTGTTATAGCCTGTCACAGGTGATCCTCCCCTACCACACACACAAACACACACCTCCAAAAAGGTGATCCATGTTTCCATTCACACATGGACTCTCCAGGTACTCTCTGAGAACATTGTGCGATTGACCAAGATAATAATTATAGCAAATGTTGCTATGGCCTGATGTGTCATGAGGAAAGTGCCACAGTATGTCCAGATCCCGCATCTGATGGCATTGTGAGATACTGCATGTACCCCTAAAACAGATGTGCTCCAGCACAGCCCAGGGACTGCTTCATTGTTTCTTCATCTTCTTCTACCAACCGTGTGACTTTGGTCAAGGTTCTGGAATTGATATGCATTCATCAGTCAGCTGAGTGGAGAGACTGTAACATCACACGAGAAATAGGTCTCAGGATTAATGAATAGGCATTGAAATGGTACGCTTCAAAGTAACTCTGAGGCATGGGGGTCAGAAAACTCATTTTCATAGTGAACACAGACAAAAACAGAGTTAATACAGAACAGCTTGTCTCCAGAAATCAGGTTGATGAGTACAAAGGCAGATACGGCTAATTCAGATCTTTGATCCTTTTTTGTTTCCAATTCTAAAACAACATTGCAATGATCTTGCCCTTTTCCACTGCCATCGTATTTAGCCTAGATGTGTTCCGTGAATTCTCCACAGTAGACCTGTTTCTATTTCATCCATGATTTGCCTTCTCTTTTCTGGTAACTGTGCTCAAGTTGAGACGTGGGTGTAAACATTAATCTTTAATGAATGCTTTTTTTTAATAACCTCATCTCTTTAATCGGAACCTCTACAACCGAATTAAATGAGGCTGTGAGAACTCTTAACGAAGGCTAGGGCTGTCTTAACGAGCATTCAGGCAATCAATGACCATGCACCCGCTACGAGGGACACCAGCAAAGCCATTTAGCTCACTTAGTATGTAAAGCTTCCACCGTGAATGTCAATTATAGGCTATTTGAGTTGCAATGTTTTTGTGGATGGATGAGAAGGTCAACCTTTTCTTTCAACTCATACCTCTTACAATACCGTATGCATTTAGTGGGCTACGGAGTGAAAGGACGCAGATTGATTTGCTTTATTGGTCAGAGAGAAATAATTAAGCTCCTAATTAGCTATGATATGAAGTTCCCCTGCTTCCCTAGAGAGCGAAAACCAGAGAGAAAGACTTAAGAGGGGGAGAGGGAAGGGTGAAGGGAGCGGGGGAGAGGGAAGGGAGCGGGGGAGAGGGAAGGGAGCGGGGGAGAGGGAAGGGAGAAGGGAGCAAGAGGGGAAGAGAAACAGAGAAAAACTGAAAGAGAAGGGGAGAGTAGAATGAGAAGAGGCGTAAAGAGACAGGCAAAGTGAGAGACAGGCAAAAAAAGCAACAGCATGAATGGTAAACGCAAGCAAAGCACCTGTCACTTCAGCCACACAATGATGAATTGACCACCTTTCATTGATCCTGAGTGGACGTAGACCAAGATCACCAGCGTGACTTTCTGTGCGAGTCCCAGCTTTATGCTGTGTGTGTGTGGGGGGGGGGGGGGGTAAGGATGTGTGTGAGGAGGTGGTTATGATAAAGCAGTCTGGACATGTACTGTTCTCGAAACGTTCTCCTCTAGATTGTTTCCTATCCCTCCAATCCCCTGGGACCAGTGCAAAGGAACGTTAACATGTACTTAAGAGACGGGAGGGGGATGGAGGGCCAGTGGGGGATAACTTGGCAGGATTATTTATCATGAACCATTTAAAAGAGTTGCTCTGCTGATGGGGTTTTGTGTTGAACCTGGAAGACTCACTTTGGGTTCTAACAGAATCATGTCAGAGAGTGAATTATGTGTGTGTGTGCTTTATTTCTATAAAGCTACAAATCCAATTTTCAATCTGCCAAGTGGTTTTGCTTGATGGAACAACTCACACCAGGTTTCCTTTTAATATCACCATGCCACTTAATGCAATGTCCCTCTGAACAAGAACCAGCATAGACTTTTTCAATGCACATTATGGTTCTGTCCATTTCCGGAAATGTCCATGAACCAGTCTTTCCAGTGTTTAAATCTACAATCAGAAATCTACATGCAGAATATACTGAGTGTATGCAAAACCATAGAGCTGTGTTAGGAAATATATGTAATTCAGAGTCAGAGAAAAGCGACTGGAACTGCAATGAATATTTGTTCCGCACTCGATATTAGTCTGAAAATCTATATCCCAGCAATGGTCCATTCCCAGAAGACTGCATCATAAAATGCAGAAAGGCTAGGGGCTGGGGTGAGGGAGTGAAAGAGGTCCCGGAAAGATCCATATCGAGGCTTTTGCAGGCATGACGCAAGATAACAGGCTGGAAAATCCGTGGTTGAATTTCTGAAGGACAGGCAGAGGAGATGTGAGAGCTGAATGGCAGAGAGGACTGGGGACTTCAGCAAGGGAAGGACACAACACAAACAGTGTCTCTGCTTCTCAGTATGGTTCTGTGGCTTGAGGCAGAATCTTAAAAAGCATATATATGACTATTAACCATGTTTGTTGTTCATTTAATCTTCCTTTCAGACTGATAAAAAAATGAATGGAAATGATTATTAGAAAATTATGTATTGTCTTTTAATCCTTTGCCATTAGTCAGTTTCTGCTAAAGTAAAATAGCATGCTACTGTGGGACATTCAGTAAAAAAAAATAAGAGTAAGAAGTTTGAGTTGAATGAACTTTAACAAACAGAATGAGTAAGAAATGACAGCAATAATAGTTATTTAGATTGCACACGGATTAAATATGCAAATAGGCAGATTACCCTTCAGTACATGAGCCAATGAAAGAAGACAGAAAGATAAGGATTGGGGAGAGAGAGGCATAGAAAGAAAGAGAATGAAGGAGAACAGGAAGGTGTAGAGAGAAGGTGGGAGAGAGACGGATGACAGCAGAGTATCTGTCTTTCTTGTCAGTTTACTGTTGATCTGTTGGTGAAATACAGTGGGTACATATACTGTAGGACTGATAAAAACGTGTCCCACAAAACACCAGTGATCACTACCGTCAGTTGGGATTCTCATCAGGGTGACTGACAGCCATGCCTGCACTTCCTTCACTGTTACAGAAGGAAAAGAACAGGAACATGGAAGATTACTGATTGGTCTTGAAGATAAATAGGCTAGTATGTGCATCTGTAAAAGACCTCCAAACTCTCAATCGTTTAAATCAGGGCAGAAAGCAGGAAAGTATGGAAGTTGCCTTACTAAAGAAGGGAGAGGGAGGTGTGGAGAGAGGGAGGAATGAATGAAGAGGAATTGTTTATTTGTCTAACACTAGCACAACACGCAAACGCGTGCAGGGAGCGGCTTAGAACACACGCACACGCTTGGAGTGCCCATGAATGACTGAATTGGGGACAGAATATTAGAGAGAGGAGTATGGGGGAGAGACGAATGTGCAGGGCAGAGAGGGAAACGTGGGAAAGAGAGGGAGGTGTAGAGGGGAGATGATTATTAAACTGTGTTTCTCTCCCTCAACGTGAGATGAAGTGCTGCTTTGAACCCCCAATGTGAATCCGTGACCATCTGCAAGTTTGTTGTACATTGCTGTTTGTGTGCGTGTGTACTTATTTACACCATTCACACCATAGGCTAATATGTGTTTGTTTGCCTGTGTGCGTGAACTTTGTGTCTGTGTGTTTACTTTCAAGCTCATTTAAACTGCTACAATGTCACAGTTTGATTTGGGTTCAGTCCCACAAGGGTGGCAATGGTTTTCTCCTCAGCTGAAACGACAGCTTCAATGCAGCATGCGGTAGATCAACAGCAGACCAGCGGGACAGACCCAACAGGGGTTAGCCATTCAGGGATACTAACTCTTTCATACAGTACACTGGCACTTTCTACTGACTTACTGTGGTTTTAGAAAGCACAATATGGTAGTTTTCTCTACAATTCAACAGGAACAAAAAAGAATTGCATGACACATTGAAAATGTTGGCTTTTTGTTGTCAGTGGTGTGTGTGACTGTACGTAAGCAGCCCATGGTGAAACTATTCAAATTATTTTGAAGGTCCTGAATGTCTTTTTTATTTGATTTCTTCCTCTTCTTCACTCCTCCTCATCCTCAGCTCCTTCTCTTCTTCATCACCTCCTCATCCTCAAAACCTCCTCTCTACGCCTCCAAGCTGTGGAGATTCGGATTCCAACTTGAGCTTCCTCGTTCTCTTTGTTCTCTAAAGCCTTTAAACAATTGAATGCATTCGATTAACAAGAAACATAACTAAACTCCCGTTCAGGTAACGGTCTAGGCCTGTCGTGCTAGCCTACTTGGGAGCTGCGTTCACACATTCCATTGTGTGACAACATAATTAACTATGATTTGCAATGATCACAGTCACACAATTAAGTTGGAAACTGTTTGGTCATTACCATGTAAGCGTGAAAGAACTTAATAAATGAATGTCGTTTACTTGTTTACATGTAAGCATGTCTTTCCCTTCCCTTTTTGTGTAAGTACATTTAGTAAAACTAATAATGCAGATATGCATTCACATCTCCATCCCCCCCACCCCTAGATGACCTTTTGCTTACTTTTCCTAACATTGAACTTGTTGCCTAGTGGCCTACCACCGAATCAATTCCCGCATTCAGACGCATACAGATCTGTCTTCGGCAAGCACTGTTGAGACCAGGCATCTCTTCTGAATATACACAGTGTTGGATCACCGAAGGAGAACCGTCTGAGCCTCATGATCTGTGGCCTGTCCTAACTGCGCTTGCTTCCCCAGACAAAGGATGTCTGCTCTGGTTCATACTGTCCCCAGCTGTTCAGTCATCAATACATACATTTCTTTTGATTGATCCTTGGCTGTGTGTTTGTGTGGCTATCAATATATTGATTCATTGTGCAGGGTGGCTCTCAGGAGGCTGAAGGCCTCTAAGGAGTGGAATAATTGAGCTCGGTCAGCTCGTCAGGTGGTTGTTTATGAACATGGTACAAGGTCAGACAGTAGGACGCTAAGTAAACAGATGGTTTGAGCACTTTTTTTCAAACTTTTGCATCCTGGTGTTATTTTACAAATGAAACAAACGCACACCTAAAAAGAGAAAAGGCGTACACAATTTGTGACTGTTGAGACCAGTGTGCTCTAACCTGGTGACTGAATCAATCAATCCACACCGTGGTATTCTCAGTGTGTGTGTGTGTTTGGTTGTTGCAGTGAATCAAATGTAATAGTACTTTATGCAGCATTACCAAACCGATCACCTCTGTTTGACCCATGCTTAAGTCCTTCACAGGTAATGGTGCCTTTCCAAATGCACTTCATGTTGAGAAAGTTTTTTTGTCATTTTCAACTGAAGATACATTATTATGCTGGATGGTCGGCTGAGCTGAGATTTCTGCAGGCTGGTATAGTGACAATTATAAGCTGGATTAAGTGGGTGGTTTAGGCTGGGTTCCGTGGGCTAAAGACTTCACTGTGTGTGTGCACTCCCATAAGGATAGTATTTCAAGACTGTGTGTGAATGTGTGTGTGTTACTGGGAGAGGGTGTATGGTTTAAAATGGCACTTGCTGCATATTGATTTCAATTGATCCTATGTGTGTACATGTGCATCTTTTGTGTTGGTACTTGTTTGAATGAATCCTCCACTAAGAGACTGTAAGGAGGGCCTCTAGCCACATGCTAATTGGGGCAATATAATTTGTGCTGCTTCATTTAGTGAGGACATTACTGCAATCAAGGCCTAATCCTTCCCTAGTCAAAAGACCATGAACCCTGTCAATACACCCAAGACGGAAGCATGTAGAAAAACAAGGAGCGAGTGAAAGGCGAGGATAGCTCTTCTTCTCTTCTCGTCCGGGAGGTGCAGAGTTGTGGACCCAAATGTAAGAAAATGCAGGCAGGAACTGATATTTACGAACATACAAAAGCTACAAAATTACAAAAACCAAGGTACTGACCGAAAACTGGGAATACATCCACAGAAAACATGTAGGGGACAGATACTCACAGAGACAGGGCAACACAGGCAAACGATCAGACAAAGACTTGACAAGTGAAGCCAATACATATAGAGAAGACAGGCAAAGACTATTCACAACAGCTGAGCAGTGGCGTATGGTGCCAGCAACTCATTTGTTGTCTTCCGACATCTTAGAACGTTAAAGCTGGAGTCACCAGAAGATTGTATAAGTACTTAAATATGTAGGAAAGGCGACAGCTACGCACTAATCCTCAACATTCTATCCATTCATTTCTATTTCACCACCAAAACTTTCATAAACCATGCAATGGAATACATAAATAAAACAATGACAATGCAATTGGGAGCAAGACGCATATGGACACGTCATGGGCAAATCAATGGGCTGGTTAGGCTAACCATGAGACCATGTATAATAATACATGGTCCATGCAATAAATGAAGCAGCACAAATTATATTGCCCCAATTAGCATGTGGCTAAAGGGCATCAATGAACAGGCCCTCCTTACAGTCTCTTAGTGGAGGATTCATTAAAACAAGTACCAACACAAAAGATGCACATGTACACACATAGGATCAATTGAAATCAATATACAGCAAAGTGCCATTTTAAACCATACACCCTCTCCCAGTAACACACACACATTCACACACAGTCTTGAAATACTATCCTTATGGGAGTGCACACACACAGTGAAGTCTTTAGCCCACTGAACCCAGCCTAAACCACCCACTTAATCCAGTTTATAATTGTCACTTATGGGCTGTATGTTATTTGTTTTTACCTTTCGAATTAAAATTCTGTCCTCTGATCTTTATGCTGTGTAGAGACTTTGCTAGTACCACTATATGTCTGAACTGGTCAATTTCATGTCTAAATGTTGGTTAAACTCGCTCCAATCAGCTGGTTGTAGAATACCTAAATACACAGAACCTAAACTGATAGTCACATCATTCTAGTGGAGGAAGTGGACAGAACTTGTATCCATTACATTACATTTACATTACATTTATGCATTTAGCAGACGCTTTTATCCAAAGCGACTTCCAAGAGAGAGCTTTACAAAAGAGCATAGGTCACTGATCATAACAACGGGATAGCCCCAAACATTGCGAGCAGCCAAAACATGAAGCATACATTGTGAAAAAAACAAATAAGTGCCAAAGGGAAGAACCATAAGAGCATGCAAGAAGACAAAACAACAATCAACAGTAAAATATTTCACAGCGAGTACAAGAATTTAAAAAACCGTCACAACTAACCAACAAGAGCAACAAGTCTCTCAGTAAGAGTCATTGTGATCCTGGAGGAAAGTAACATCAGGTCCAGCCAAGCATTCCTAAGTGCCGTTGTACTCCCGGAACAAGTGCGTCTTGAGCCTTTTCTTGAAGGTGGGGAGACAGTCAGTGTCCCTGATGGAGGTGGGGAGTTGATTCCACCATTGGGGGGCCAGACAGGAGAAGAGCTTGTGTTGGGAACGGGCGCTCTGTATCCATCTAATTATCTCTCTCTTTCTACTGGCTCTCTCTCGCTCTGTAGTCAGCAACACTATTAGTTCACACTGTGAAGGATCTCTCCGTCGTCGTTTACCTGCCTCTGAACCCCAAAAGTGGAACGTGGTCCCTCTCTTTTTCTCTTTTCCCTGGCATCCCTCTCTGCGCCAGGCTTCTCAGACTCAATAATTGGCCCGTGTGTCAGAGGTCAGTGCTAACGTGCTCGTTAATGAGAAGCAAAATGAAGAGGTTTCTGTCCTCCGTGTGGATGCATGGCTCTCCACCATAGGAACAGACAATCGTAAACACAATGATAGATGCCAGAACATTTACTATTGTAAATAAGAATATGTTAACTAATATTTTTATATCTTACATCTTAACAAACATGGCTTTAAAAATAATTATGAAATCAATGCATTCATAAAACTTCTGCACTGGACCTAGAAGGCCTGTCTGTCTGCCTGGTAGTATCTAATGGTGACTAATATCTGAGTTTCTCAACCAGCCATTTGTCAGATCCTTATATTCAACTATTTCGTTTTCAAGTTTAAATGAGAATACAGTAGTACTGTGGGGGAACTTTCCTGTGAATAGAGTGGAATTGATTTTTCTGCATTGTGTTCTCTTTTGTGCTTTCAACACAACACTAGAACAACACTGGCCTTTGTTCCTGTAATGCTTCCAAGCTTTATTGACACAATTCTCAAAATATGTTTTATTTAGGAAAGCCATGAGTTACATAGGCCACTGTGTTACAATAGATGCATACAAATGTGCATTACAAAATAAAGGTTTCTCTGTGCAGCTCTATTTCTCAGTAGCATACTTTGCTGTAGTTAACCTTAATTAGGATAATAAGCTGTTAATAGGAATGCATTTAATTTGATAAGTGTATCTTATAGACAAAACCGAACAACAATCCCTGCCCTGGCTAGTAATTCCAGCCATTGGTCCCACAGTCCTCCTATCTTACTCCTCTAATAGCTTTTCTGATAAGTTTTAATGAGGGGAATGAAGAAATATTATGAATACAGATAGCATTCATTAGCTCAGCTGCAGTAATGACCTGCCTGTCAGAGGCAAAGTCTCCCGCAGTCTTCATTACTTTCAGCTCCCCATGGGGAACACGAACCAATCACAGCTGTGCTGTACAGGTGGGTAAATAGTATGTCAAAGCGTTGGTTACCTCTTTGAAACATTAGTAAAAATCACCTTGTCATTCCAATCACCCACCATATCCACTTCCAGTAATCAGAGGTGAAACTGGTCTTGGCTAATTATTGCCTCCGTTCATGAACGTTTTACAAGAAGGCTTGTCTGTGGGCTTCTGGTAAACTGGCAAGCAAAATCACATCCTGTTCTGCAGTGGATTCTGCAGGTTATCTACATGAGGAATGAATCTGATGTCATTTATGAGACTTTGAACATAGCTATTGATCTGGTCTAGACCAAGCGATTAAAAAAGTGCTTGGTTTTGGTGAATTAATTCTGAATGTCAACATTAAGGTCACACACACACACAAACACACACTGATTAAATGAAAGTGTCCTTTCCTCTAATTTTGAAGCACTTTTTAAAGTTTTAATAATAGAGCTATTGCTGTAAAGATGAGAATAATAGTGGCAACAAAGTCATTAAAAAGTTTTAAATAATGTATTAGCATTTTTACAATATGTGCCAATATGGTTATGCGTGTTTGTATGAGATTGAGGTTAACCCTGGTTATCTTCCTGTATTTATTTCAAGTTATTTAATTCTGTGTTCATATTGTCCAAAATTACCACCTTGTCATAGTTGATTTATAAATCTCTAAATATACATATATAATCACCTAATGTTGGTTAGATCTTTTCATCAACTTTAGTTCTTGTGAACATTACTAATTTAGAACCTATATTAGCAATTTATGGCTTACAGGCCTCATTAACCTGAGCTATTTTGGCCATAACAAATTTGCAGATTCAACATATTGAGCTATTTATAAAATGCATGAGGGGGTCTGGGAGAGGTCAGTCTGATGAATGGGCAAGGACCTGAACTACTAACACTAATTTAGTCTCACCCGAACATTTCTAATGCCTGGTCATATTTGACCAGGAACACCACAGGTCAACAAAAGTGAAATAATACACCTAATATTTTATGAAAAATATCCAAAAATATTTTGTTTTCAGACTTTCAGACAAAGTCACAGAATCTTAACACAATGAGATTATATGAAGGACACATTTCAAAGTGAAATAATACCTGAATACAACAGAGGGTTAAATAATAAATTGTTTCAGTTCTTTATGAGACCACTGAGGGAATATTCAGCACCCTGATACAGACTAGAGAAAAAGCAGATTTGATGGTACAGCTGATTAAGTGGAGCATTTCCCTGGAGATTGCAGCACATAGCAAGTACAGTTCAGAGGTGTACAGGAAAAAACGAATGTAAAGTCTACATCAAATATTAAGCCTGAAGTCTAGATGAGATTCCAGCCCACAAATCCATATTGCACTGTAGGACACGTTTAATAAGTGTGTTGTGAATACTTGTAATACTTGTCTGACAGTAATTGGAGCCTTATAGACTTCTATAAGCCCTTTGCTTTCTGTCTGCACTGGCTTTGAACTGGTGAGATGAAAAGCAAATTGGTTTTCCTATTTGTAGGCTGCACAGTATGCTGGATAGTTTACACAGGTTCATTATTTGACTATGATGTGTTTGTCCATTTTTGCCTGACAGACCTGCCCCCACTGCAAAAAAGAATCCTAGAGGAAACACTGTTATCCACACATCATTACGCATATAATCCATTAAATGGTTGTCAGCCTTTTATTCAGTATGAGACCCTTTCGTTTTAAGTTAGAAGGATCAGGTTAGAGGTGTAGGAAAGTGCATGGCCCTTTGTAATATTTGTGGCACGCTGCTCACAGGGTTCGTCGACCCTCTTTCATTCCCTAACCTTGCGCTCCCTGTTTATCCCATTTCCCCAGTATTTGGTGTCCTTATTCGACTTTCTTCCCTAAAATTAAATCCTTTAAGAAAAGGAACAATCTGTTTTCCAAAAGTTTGACTGAGCCTCACTCCCGCCTCTCACATTTACCTCTGTGTATTCCCACGCAGGCTGTTGTGATCCACCTCTCCCTAATTATAGCATATTAGCAAGTTTTTTGTTTTTTTTAGGCAGTTACATTTCTTTGTTACTTTATTTTCTCTGGCACCATTCCCATTTACCTTTCTTCCCTGTGATGATCCATTGTGTAGAAAATAAATTATGTGCAAATGGGTGAATTGCGTGGTCTATTGTGTTGCCACGCCCCCCACTCCTACTCTGTGCATTGTTCAGTCCTTCCTTATCCATACCGTAGACAAACTTACACCTGTTTGACTGCAAGCAGGAATGGGTTCTTCAATCTCAATTCTCAAAATCTTTTATGTGAAAACGTTGATCCTTTACGTTGTAATTCACTGCAAACCCAAAAGATGCATTTGTGGTCAAAATGTTTTTTGGGGGCATTTATGTATGTCCTTCACCATAGCAGCATGTGAACAGCCACAGGGCTTACCACCTGGGGTAGTGAAAGATCCTGCAGTCCTCCACCCATCAGGCTCCTGCTTCACTGCCAGAAACAAACGCGCCCTCACCACTCTTCATCTTCTCTCTCTTCTCCTTTCCTCTGCTTTCCTTTCATTTTCTGCTTGTTTTCACCTCTCTTCCTCTCCTGTCATTTCTTCTAACCCTTGAAGACGCTCATCAGGAGACTGCCAATGTCAGCTACACCCACCTCGAGGTGAATTTCCCTCTTTCCCCTTTCCCTTCCTCTCATCACACCTTTCTCCCCTCCTCTCTCATTTGCTCTCTACTCTTCTCTCTTTCTCCTGACAGATCTGTGTTGTCCTCCCCTGGACAAATTGCCTCTCTGTAAGCAATTCCTTCTCTTCTGATCCTTTTCATTTTACCTATTGGCTCTCACTCTTGTCTGTCTTTGCCAGTGAACTGTGCACCCAGCAGGCCGATGCCACCTCCCCTATCAGAGAGAACATTGCTCTCCTATGCTCTACATTTTCCCTTACCCTCATCGGTTCCTCCTGCCCCTCTATCCCTTCATGGTGTATACAGTACATTCTTCAGACACACTCTCCTCTCCTTTGTTTTGGAGTTGTATTCATGTGTTTCCTTAAACTGGGTCCTGGGCCTCAGTCAGCCGGAGGCTCCCTCTGCCTCAGCCAGAAGTCCTACTGCGCTGTGGTCCTTTAGGGTGTGATGAGGACAGTAGCTCTGCCAGGAAAATAGGACTTACCTTGAGTATAAAATGTTCTCCAGCTGCCTCTGTACCTGCCTTCACCACTTGCTCCATACCTGCTGTGTACAGCAGGTCAGCCAACTACTCCGGCCTCTTTCCCTCTTTCCCCCTCTCCAATCTCCAGTCTTTCTTTGTCTAGTTGTCCCTTTGCTTTCTTGTCTTTCTCTTTATCCATTCTAAATCTAAGTCTTATGTTATCTCCCTCCCTCCCCTCTATTATGTCTCTATAATGCCGGTCCCAGCAGCTGTCAGTACTACCCATTCAATTACATGTTAACAATGGTTCTGCTCTCTCAACTGAAGACTGTCAAGTAGGCCTGTTAATGCACGTGGTATTTATTGCTACAGTATAAACTGTTAAACTGTCCAACAAGCCTTGGTCAACTAGCATTTGAAATCCTTTTTATGATGTTATTTATGTCAGTTGGATATCTGTGTCTGTGAATGTTTGGGGCTAGCCTTTTTGCTGACATTATGGCAACATTGTTTAATTTTGCACAGCCATAGCAAATCATGTGTAGATAATTTTATAAAGCAATTAAGTTTTGCTTCCTTTTTTTTTTTTTACTTGACCCATTTCTGTAAAATGAGATACTGTAAGTCTAGCTTCAAGACTAAATACAATGTCTACAACATAAGAAAAAACGAAAATATTCTATTTTAAATACATGTATTACTAAGTATTCTTAGGGGTAGAGAGAGTGTATCCAAATACATTAAGTTTGATTATTTAACACTTGGGGACATACTGACACTTAGTTACAGTCAGTGTACATGCTACATATACATACTGTATGCATGGGTTGTAAAAGTGGGGTTTCCTAACTGGTGAGTGTGTGCAGGTCCATGTGAGGTTGTTGGGGGTTCAGCAAGTGTACTATTCCTCCCAGCTCCTCCCCACCCCCCTCTTATCTCAATTTATAAGTTAAACATCATATTGTTGGGAACTACATGAAGAAATACCTGGGGACTAATTCACCAACTCGACTTGCTGGGAACTATTGAATTATAGCTCAAGACAGACGTGATACTGTGTTCGTGTGCATGCCCATGGCTGTACTTGTCTGTGTGTGTGTGTGTGTGTGTGTGAGAGAGACAGACTGCGAGAGAGAAAAGAGAAAGAGAAGAGCGATTAGATCACTACATCGTTCTCCATTCACACTCGGTTAGCTAGATCATGCCTTCTGGTGTTCATCTGTCTGATGTCATGTCTTTCCATTTCCCCT
The DNA here is from genome assembly GCA_023658055.1 of Thaleichthys pacificus. NCBI lineage: Eukaryota > Metazoa > Chordata > Actinopteri > Osmeriformes > Osmeridae > Thaleichthys > Thaleichthys pacificus. The sequence goes on from CM042879.1 coordinate 1,147,122, forward strand.
TGCCATAAACCCATGAAACCTCCATGTGGCCCCAACCCGTAATTCCTTCACCTCACATAGACCCAGAGCTGTCCCATAATGCAACTCTGCATGCAGAAGAGTCACGATGAACATCGATGAGTGAGCAGATGCTATAATCCACTGTAGCGCTGACTAGGCTGTTTGTTCTATCTAACTGTAACTTTGACACTTTTGACACTGTATATTTGTGTTTGGTTGTTATGTTGTGTGTGTGTGTCTCTCTACCTGGCCCATATTTTGAAACCACAAAGGCTTTTCGGTAGGCTACTGTCTAAACACTACAGTGTGGGAAAAATATAAAGAATGAACAGTTATATTGGTTCTGTTCTTTCTTGGGTTTTTTTTTTTCTTAGTCTCTGCTTTCCTCTTATTGTGCACCTTTTATTGATCTAGCTTAGTGTTTTTCTAGGTGACATTCTGGGTTCTCCATTTTCTATGTTCAGTGTGGTTCTTCATTTTGGTTGATGATTTTCCTCTGCTGCTTGTTAAAGCACCTTATTCATCCAGTTCAGTTTCCCATGTTCTTTTTGAGGTATTGTTGTGTCCACACAACATACTAAGCCTTCTTTTATGAGTAATTTGGATTTAATTTAATTTAGATTTATGTGTTTTGACCTTTTTTGCCATTTTTTGACCAACCAAGTATCTTTTACGTTTTTGCCTGTACCTTTGCTCTGGGTTTTTGTACACCGGCCTTGGTATTCAGTCTGATTGACTCTGATTTTGCCTTGACCTTTTGTACCTTTACCTTGGATTACCTGCGTTGTGATATGTGAGGCATGTTTATGGTTTATACGATTGGAAATGGATGTATGACAAACCGCTGTCTTCCAACAGAGGCTGATGATACTAGCTCGCCCTGTTGGTTGGTCCACATAAGGTCCACTAAGTCGTTTCAGCTAAAGCAAATTAACGCTTGTTTTTATCTATTACAGATAAATAATTTGTTTGGCGTGACAAGAAAGGTCAAATGTGATCCTAACACAAATTCACAAAGCCCCTTTGATGACCGAGACCCCAGGATATTGCCTGCAGTATGCCCAATGGTAAAACTGTCCGCTAATAAATCTGTCTGTGGGCCTATCCAATTCCACAACTATTTTTAACAATATTTATCATGAACCACATTTCACATTTAATAGACTATTCCACCTTGACCTTCCTGTACCTTTGCATACTGCATTTGCACCACATCAAATGTCATAGCAATTTAAGGTACCATCAGAGACAGACAGCCATGAAGCTTGTTGCCATGAAGCTGGTTCAAAGTGGATTTGAGAAGAAAAAGAAGATGCCTGGTTTAAGGAAAGTTTGCCTAAACTGAGAACATTCTTTAAGTAAATATCAAGAGACTCCACCAAGGAGGAGCAACAAGCGGTAGCTATGAATGTGGTCAGCAAAATCTTGAAGACTTTGACATCACTTTGCCTGGGCCCTAAACAATCACTATAACCCCTGTTTGTACCTCTGGTATGCACTGTACACAAAATATTGGTAACACTTTAGATCCAGGAGTTTGTAATACTCATTAGTTATTAGGTAATAATGCCTTTATAAGACACGTATTAACATGTGCAATATGAGGTCTTGAGGGTTGTGCAACATGTCAGTATGTATGTGGTCAAGAGGGTTGTGCAATATGTGGCCACTGCACTGTGAAGATGTTGATCGATGACTTAATCTTGCAGGACAGTATAGAACACATTTCCCTAAAGGGACAGTAAAGAAATGTCTTGTCTTATGAACATGAGTTAAGTGTTAAGAAAGGTTAGTGTTATCATAAGATGAGAGAAAGGTTAGTTAATTGGTAATAAGGCCATGATATGCTTATTAACATGAAAGTGTTAATAAGCATGGTGCAATGGGTGCAATGTCCTGACTCACCTGGTCCTCCATCACGTTGCCTACAGTGTCCAGTGTTCTGTCATGTTCTGGTCCGGGATAGAATAGTCAGCCACAGCAGGGACGGATGAATGCAGTTGTGACTGAGACGTTTTCTTTCTTTCTTCTTTGTAGGGCAGTTTGTTACAGATACGTTTTCCCTTTGCAGCAGGGCTTGCTTCAAAGCTTTTGAGACAGATCATATTATACATAACATTAACAATTTATCTCACCGTTGGCCACTTGCCAGATTTGTGTTGTAATTATCCAGATAAAAAATGACCACTTTAATTCATTTAATCCATTACTCCATTAATTAAAAACCACTTTTAATAAAAGCGTCTGCTAAATTAATAAATATAAATATAGCATAAAGAGGCCTACAAGACCTCACAACTATTGCTCAAAAGGAAGATTACTCAATCTGTATCAGTACGTCTTTATTGACATAAAATGGGTTTGCAGTTCTATTAAAGACTCTTGGCACCGTTCCCACAGTCAACATAATTTTGCATGAATTGCTTAAAATTGTTTTATTGACATGGTTGGGATTGTGTGGGTTACATAATAAACTGATTTACTGAGCTAGCACTAGTGTCGTCTCAGTTGTAAAGACTGTAGGGGGTTTTATGATGGAGGGAGTATGACTCAAGCTTCACCTTAACTACTCTTTTGCTGGCCTAAGGGCACAGAAAGCAGCACTTAGCAGTATAACACTTCTTGTGATACCTGGATACCGTCTCTTCTCTGCATGTTGTATTTGAAGTGTTACACCACTGTCTGGCAAGAGAATAGTACTGTCTTACTGTATGCACTATACTGGTATTTGTATAAGATACAGAGATATTTTTGTTATTGTTTACCGTGCCTGGTAATTGAGATTTGGTTACCTTGCTCTGTGGCTGTGGACCACTGAAACACTACTCTTCTAATCCTTGATCTTCTGATGTATATTATCTACCCACTATTTGTATGTTGCTTTGGAAGACAAGCATCTGCTGAACTAATAAAATGTAATGTATGATTGAATGCAAAGCAAGAATGGTCAGGTGAAGTGAAGTTAAATGAAGACAATGTTTGATAACATTGAAAAAGAATTACGTCAATTACAATGGTCTAAATTACTGTTTATACCCAACCATCAACTAACTTTTCAGACCACATCTTGACCCTTACTTACATACATGGCTACCAACACAACAGAAAGCCACATAATGTGTAAGAAACGTCAAGCATAATCCAGAAGCTCAAGTCTTTAGCACATAAAAGGTGGGGGCAGGGTGTAACCTAGCCTACACGGTTTAACTGATGTACTATCCCATTCACTGTGGAGCATTATCATTACATAATTGACCTTTCGCCTAAGCTGTGGCAGCAGCTTGCTTCAACATTCTTGTGTCTTCACAGTTGCTTCCATAACAGCACACACACAGACACACTAATCAAACAATGAGGCCAATTTAGTACTATAATTACTCATCACTCATGTTACAATGCCAGGGATGAATTAACTCTTAGTCATAGTCACTGATTGCTTATGTAGTTGAGAATGCTATTATTATAATAATATCTCTCACATAAATTACAGCAGATGATCTCCAGCCTGTGTGTGTGTGTGTGCACGTGTGTGTGCGCACACACACACACACACACAGGCTGGAGATCGAATGGAGCTAGAATAGTAAAAATGTTGTTTGAATCTCTGTACTGTTATGTGCTCTGATTTCCCCTCAGATTACTTTGCATGATTATCTGATGAAGTATTGCTATCTCAAATTAATAGACTTTCTGACAAACAATTGCACGCTGATGTGCCTGATGGATAACACTACTGGGATCATCATATCAGGAGGTCTTTTGCGTGCTGATTTTTGTTCAAAACAAATTACAGCTGTACATAGAAAGTACAGCATAAGATCAAGGACCAGAAGTGAATAGTTGTAGCAACGTTTTGGTGGTCAGTCAAGGAACTGTCTTATTTACTGGCCACAACAAGTCAACATGGTTTATTTGTCACATGCACTGAAGCATAGAGTCATCAGGACTGTGAAATTCGTATGACCTGGCAAGCTACAACTACGCAGTAGCATCAGAGAAAAATAAATAATATATATAGCAAAAAAACAACAAAAAAGACATATATGGCATACACAATAGGGTATGTACAGTATATGCAAAGTACAAATATCAAAAGAATGGAAGCAAACTAACACAAGTAATACTAGAAAGGGTACAACTTGGGTGTGTGCTCGCGGCTGCCTCAGAGGACGTTTGTTTTACTCTATCCCCTCCAAACTTACTGTTTGAACTATTATCAAATGTCCATATATTTGGAGAAAGACAAGAGTTTTCATGGGTGTATTTACATTTTACAACTGATTTTCGAATTATAATATATGTGAGATAACAATAGTGTGCCTTGCAAGCACACCAATTATGCACAGACTGTACTGCATGCATATTTACAATTAGTGTTTCTTTTTTGCCGAGTGCAAATTGATTCCTCAATGGCAGCAAATATTTAAGAGATGAAAGTCAGGAGGAAGGAATGTTTATATACCAAGGTCAGTCGATACTAATCTCCTGGAAATGTTCTGATGAGCAGACACTGTAAGGAAGAATGGTAAGACAGTTTACTGTAATTCTGATTTTGCCCTCTATTCACTTTGAATGGCAGAAAGAGAAGGGATAAGTGACACAAAGGTTAGATTTGTAGGTTAGTCAGACATGAGCAGACAGCAGAAGCACACTACATAAATAGATGTGTGTGTGTGTGAGAGGGAAATAGACGCTGAAGGCCTCAATCGAGTAAACAGAGACAAAACAGAGTCGAAAGAAAAAGACACTTGAAAGTACATGAGCAGCACATGTTCATTAGAAACAGTCAATATTTCCACTTACACAGCTTGAGTGTGTAAGTGGAAATATGCGCTGTTTCAAATGAACATGTACAGTTTGTCCTATGGTGTGTCTCACATTCCCCCTACACACAATGGAAGCCTCTGTCCATTCCACGGCACACACACACACACACAAATCACAGGGCTACTCCCTCACTCACAGACATGCAAATACAGATACACATATGCACCCATCTGGACACACACACTTGTAATATACTGTCGACCCATATCTCACACTAAGTCATATCACACTGGTGCTTTATATAATATATAATAATTCCTTCTTCAGAGATTAAGCCATTGAGACTCTTTTGTATCGCTGGACTAATTTAAGTTTCCAACTTTAATCCAAAATCCCAAGGGTTTAGAGATAATTGATTACACGATTTAATGGCAGATATGCTATTCAATAAAAAAATTCTGGATGAGAAAATCCGTCCACAGCACAAATAAGGCCATGTACAGTCCAAAATGTACAGTCCACAGCACAAAACAGTTGATGTTACCATATCAGATTGTTAATACTACAGTAGCAATGAAAGTGATTTGAGGATATGACCACAGTGATTTCCACATTGATTAATATTAAATTAAAATTAATATATAAACTGTGTATAGTATGTAGCTGTCAGGCAGGCTCCTTCATTGTCTGTTTCCAAACTTAAAACACACTTATATCAATATATATATATATAAACGCACTAGCGTTTCCCATTACCTCTTGAGTTGTGATGTTACTTATTTTACTGTTATTAGATTTTGTTTTTACTATGTATTTTATGGTGTCTTTTTTATTATATATATATATATTTTTTTTTAATGTTGTGCTTTTGTTCGACACCTCGGTCAGCCTTTGCTGTGTTAGAGTGTGCTTTGTAAATAAAATGTACTCACTTACCTACTTACTTACTGTCAAACTAAATAATAAAATAATACTAATAAAGATTTTGCTGTAATTACACCGGACACCAAGAGCTGTGACATCCAAGAGCAGGGTTTGTTTTAGGACAATTAAGGTACAGGCAAGAGTTCATACATGGGGAGACCGGGCAATGAAAGTAATCCTGATATCATAGTTGAGTGAACAAACTATAGGTTGAAACACAGTAACAGAAAACAATATTTTCCATGAACAGAAAGAACAAGGGGTATAGCAAGTATGGACATGCTAATAACAAGCAGGTGTGAACAGGACTCCTTACAAGACAAGCGTAAGTAAAAGTAATCAAACAGAGTAGTCTACTAAGTCTCTGGGGAGACGGAGCACTGCAACCTGGGAGGCCGACTAGCGGACGTGGGAATGACATTACCTCCCCACCACACCCTTCCAGAAGGGTCCAGAACATCTGTAGGAACCCAGGACTGCTCCCCCTTCACTGGCAGCACACATCTAGTCCACCCGGTTATAGAGGGGGACCCTGCTGGCGGTGAGCAGAGAAGGGGCCCTGGGTGCGCGGGGCCGTCCTCCCTTCAGGTGCAGAGGGGGAGGAGGAGATGCAGGACCAGGCACAAGATTAGAGGCACTTCCTAATGGACCCTGCACTACAGGCTTTAACGGGATGACAGGGAGCAAAGACGAGATCCAATAGACCGTGGACATCAGATGGTAAATGACAGAAGTAATGTGGTTGACAATGGGAAAAGGGTCAATTGGTCGTGGACTTTTTGGAGGCCCAGGGTTGATGTCCCTGCAGAAGACTGTTGTCAGTCTGGACCTTTTGGCAGTGAACCCACCCTCTGAAGCCCAACATGGGCTACCATCTAGACCTCTTCACTGCACCGGAACCAATTGTAGACTGCCGCCACTTAATTCAATAGTCTCCCCTGTCCACCGAAACAACAGGGGCTGGAATCCCCCTGACAGAGTTTACAGGCTACAGGATGAGTGGAGAAACCTGCCTATCTCCTGTTTCAACCTGAAAACAGAGTGACAGGGACGTTATGTATACACGAGGTGATCTGGGGGCCTTGTCCGACACTGTCCTTTTCTTCTCTAGTCTCTTGTGCTAGATTAAGTCTGAAGTAATTCACTTTCGATGTAATACACTTTACACATTGTAATCCCCTCTCAATTCTGTAATTTTAAACGTATACTATCTTAATCTTTTTTTTGTCCATTTGAACGGAACAGAAGGCATCTGCTTGCCTAAAGACAGGGATTTTGATCATGTAAAACGATGTGTTCTTTTTGATTTCTTCATTTTTTATGAGAAAAATAGATTTGGTTTTACCTCATATTCTTGTGAAAATAAATCTCCTCATTTGAACGTTTTAGTTATGTTCTTGACTTATTTATTTTGTGTGTGTGTGTAGACATGGCTTTTCCTGCTTCGAGGCGGAAGATCAAATCCTTTTGATTGCTGGAGAATGTTCATTCTTTGCTCATCTACCGCGCACCCACTCCTTGGCTGTGTGATGCATGCTGAGGGATTACCAAACCTCCCACTGTGCGACACGGAGGAGAGCGCTAACAGTACACAAAATCACCTTTGAGCTCTTAGCCTGTTCAATTAGTGGGCGTACAAGTCCTCTCACTGATTACACTGTCTCTGGAACAATCAATCACACGCTTTTCTGTCTCAGGAAAGGAGGGCGGGAGGGAGTCGTTTTGTCTACAATCCCTTGCGGGGGAAAACGAGACAACTTTGGAAATGTGAATTAAATGACAGTCATCTGGCTTCGATGGTAAGACAGAGGCGGAGTTGTCAGTTTGGGGTAATTGAAGAGAGGAACGCAAAGCTTAATACATCAAAAGTGGGTTGTTTGAAAAAGTTTGAAACATTTGAAGTTCAACAAAAACAAGAAAAGGCCTCTCTCTCTTTCACACACACGCGCAACTAAGGTTAACAGTATTTGACTCAAGTTTCAAGTTTTTTATTGTCAGGTGCTCAGAACAACACAAGGTCAGACTGGGCACTGAAAGTCTTGGGACAAGACAACGCAAAGCAACCTGGCAAAACATAACATATAAGTATTAAGAACATAGATTACATCTATGATAAGTTAAAATAAAATACAAAAATAATAAACCTCTTAATATACAAAATAGTATGCAATATACAATATACTAGACCTCTAATACACATAATGACCTATACTAATCTTATAGACCTATACTAGCCTAAGACAAGACCTATACAAACCTAAGACAAGACCTATACTAACCTAAGACATGTGGGGTACAGTTGGTACAATAGTGCAATATTGAGCTGAAAGTGACATTGTGTAAAGTGACTAGTGAGAAATGTATAAATGTAAAGTGACTAGTGAGAAATGTATCAATGCCATGTCAATGTCCATTCAGAAGCCTGATGACCCTTGGATAGAAAGTATTGTCCAGTCTGCTAGTGCGAGACCGAATGCTACAGTATCGCCTGCCAGAAGGCAACAGGGTAAAAAGGATGGGTGGTAACAGTCTCTTAGAATCCTGCCAGCTTTCCTGAGGCATCGTGTGTGGTAGGTGTCCTGTAGGGCAGCCGATGATGAACTCAGCAGACCTGACCACACTACGTAGGGCCTTGCGGTCAATGTCTGTGCAGCTCCCATACCACACTGTGATGCAACCAGTCAGTATGCTCTCTATAGTGCATCTGTAGAAGTTAGTGAGGATGTCTAAGTCCATGGCAAACTTCTTCAGTCTCCTCCGGGCCGCTTTAACCACCGTGTCCGTGTGAGCAGACCAGGTGAGATCATTGCTGATGTTCACCCAAAGGAACCTGAAGCAGCTGACCTTTTCCACTTCGGATCCGTTGATGTGAAGGGGTGCATGCTCCTCATCCTGCCGCCTCCTATAGTCCACAATCATCTCCTTGGTCTTACTGACGTTGAGAGAGACAGAATATTGTCCTGACACCATACTGTCAGGGTATCAACCTCCTCTCTGTAGGCTGACTGTACATAAACATCATGGGGCCAAGTCAAATTTGGTACTTGTCAGAAAACTGCTTCAAGAAGAAAAGGTAACTGGCACACAACAATGTTACTGTATTTGTTCATTTCATTTTGAGCAGTTGATTCATATAACAGGGAGTTATATGTGTAAGGTGGACATAAAGAGCAGAAACACACACACACTACATGCAATCTTACACAACAGCCACAGATGCGGACAGCTACTTTAGACACATGGAACCTAATCATTGTGTATCAGCCAGATCCAGGAACTGGTGATGTGTTCCAGGAACTGGAACACTCCTGGCCGGCTACAAAGTCATCAGGCTGTTAAACCTGATTGATCCAAAGTAATCAGTGATGAGGAGAGAAAGAGAAAATAAGAGAGTGAGGGTCAGAATAAGAGGATGGAGGAGCCAAAGTACAGAAAGACGGAACAAATGCAGGAGGTAGGTAGATGAAGTGAGTGAGTGGAGCTTTTGTGCGTTGTGTCCTTGGGCAAGGCACTTCACCCGACTTGCCTCGGGGGAATGTCCCTGTACTTACTGTGAGTCGCTCTGGATAAGAGCGTCTGCTAAATGACTAAATGTCTGCTAAATGTCTGCTAAATGACTAAATGTCTGCTAAATGTCTGCTAAATGACTAAATGTCTGCTAAATGTCTGCTAAATGACTAAATGTCTGCTAAATGACTAAATGTTTAAGTAGAAGAGAAAGATACGAGACGTGAACCCCTTCCAGAAGAAGCCTCCACAAGATCAGCGTTCACAGAGCAGACGCCCGCTGACATCATCTGATACATGCAAAAGAAAGCAAAAGCGTTCACTTGAAAACTCACGCAAAGCCACAGGCGCATGCATACAAAAAACACATACACATGCACACACATGCAAAAATAGAGCATCATATGCCATGCAGCATACTGTGCATTTGTGCATGCATGCATGTGTGTGTACATCAGAGGAGCCAGTGATATTGTTCCCTAGAGGCTTACTAGAAAAAATGTGTGGGGCTGATAACCTTAACCCATGACAGTCAGTGGGCTGGTTTGTAACATTTGCATACAAATCTGAACAAAGATACGGAGCAAAAGAAGACTCACATCTAAATGAAATGATTTGCACACGTAGATGCTAATACAAACGCTTATACTACTGTGCCCACAGGTTGTGGATTTTCAAACGTGTTAGGGGGTTAGATCATTTGGGATTATCTATGCTATTACATAACCACTCTTGCTTTATCTCAAATTGATGGGAGAGAGATCATTTGTAAATATAGAAAATCAAAGAGGCTGTGAGTAACTACCCTGAGGAACCCCACCCATGAAGCTCCTTGCTCTCGGAAAGCTACCAATCATGAAAACTCTCTACCTTCTCCTGGACAAGTAACTCTCCATCCAGGACAAAGCAGTGACATTAAAACCATATCAAGCAACAAACAATGATCAATAACTAAATCATTAATCAGAATCAGCGCTAAAATACAACATCCCCACCCCCCACCGACCTCCTGTCATCCATGCTCTTCATCATTAGTCCTTTGTGCTAAGGCTGTGCCTGCAGAAATCCCTTCTCTATATGTGTGCTGGTAGCTCATAATCAAACCGTCACCTAAAAAATGATCATGGATTTGAACATGCATCATTTTCTCTAATAATTTACTCAGTTCTAGGAGAATACTAATTTGACCTGTGTGTGTGTGTGCCTGTGTGTGTGTGTGCCTGTGTGTGTGTGTGCCTGTGTGTGTGTGTGTGTGCATGTGTGTGTGTGTGTGTGTGTGTGTGTGCATGTGTGTGTGATGGAGTTGAGGTTGATGAATCTGACTGCACGTGAGCAAGAGAGTGAGAAACACTCTCTTGCTCACGTGCTCACAAAGGGACACACACCACAAGCCACAGACCCATCTTTAGAACTTCCACCATCCCACAGCCAGCATGATCACCTCCACTTTGTCTCAACCCAGTGGTTTGCTCTCAAGCCACTCTATTCTCTTGTTTACATGCATGATGGATAGAACATGAGGAAAACACTGAGAACAAGAGAGACAGAGAGAAAGAGGGGAAAAGAAACAAAGAGAAAGAATGATGCGCAGGAATACGCTATGCTTGAATGTGTGTTTCTCTGTCAGATATAAATGAGCATGGTTGCTTGCCTGTGACTTTTCCATGGACAGTGGAGACAGTATGTGTACAGTACATCTGCGTCACAACACTGCAACATATAGCCAGATGGAGATAGTGACATCTGCCCCATTCTCCGGAGAGACACAGTTTTCAGTTCACTGAACAAGTCACTAGCCCCTTCCCATTCTTGCCCCCCCTGGGTGATAGCTTGGACTCTAATTAAGAAGCTTCCATGATCTCACAGGATTAATGTGTTGCTCAATTTAGTTTAAGTGGACATTAAGTACATTTATTTAAATTATATGTTGCATCACCTTTTGCAAAAGTAAGTGTTGGACAAACAACTCAGTGACAAAAATAAGTGACTAACCAGTGATACATAGGTTATCGAATATGTGTAGGGTCATTTAATTTGTGAGAATCACATTGTTTAAATAGTTTACCTTGGGGGTGGGTAGGGGGTTGGTAAACCTTGGTTGACCCCAACCCCTCATAATGGGCTGAGAACAGTTGTTTTCAAGCAGCCCTAGATAAATCTTGCAGGCATACTGGTAATGGGTGTGCAGTTCTTCACATACTGAGGCAGTTCTTCACATTCTGAGGCTACGTGGATACGTTTTGCAAGGTTGTGTACCATTGAGAACTGTGAGTTTGTGTGTGTTTGTCCATGTTGGTGTGTGTTCACGTGTGCTTCTACTGCCCTTCCTCCAACACCAACTACAAATCATAATAGACAAACACTCCATCAGCTTGTCTCTGACAAAGAATAGAAAATACTGCTAGATGCTCTTTTGTAGATATTGTAATCCATAGCAGTTACTGTTTGCTTACATCACATTAGTGGAGAAACAGATGGCTACTGAAGTACAGAATGTCCCTGTGCCAATATATTCAAACATAATTGCAGTATTTGAGTAATGATTTAGTTAAGAAATTATCATTAACACCAAAGTCATTTTTAATGTGTACTGGGCTCTCCAGTGCTAAATCACGCTTTATCTGAAGCCCTCAAGGTTAGAGCATTTTCTTGCCTTTCTCACAGATTTAGGAGCTGGACACTCCCCAAGAGTTGTTTGTAAAGATGAAGCATGTGTAAAAGTGCCCTGGCAGGTCGGCTAATCATTCAAGAAGTTTTATAAGCCTGCTGTACCACTCAAGGTAAATTAGATTTCTGATTGCCCATCAGCCGCAAAGCAATGTCCACAATTTACGCTTTTCCGTCTAGCTTCTTCTCTCTCTGCTGGACACACATACACTGTTGCCTCTCTATTCATACCAGGGTCGGCCTGGCCGTCAGGAGAGTCGGGCGATTTCCCGAAGGGACGGTAAAATGGCCGCGGTATAATGCGAAAAAAAGAAAAATAATAATAATACACGGTCGTGGGCCGGTCTGCGTTTCAAAGTCCTGGGCCGTTTTTCTGTCCCAGTCCAGACTTGATTCGTACGACAGTACGAGCATTGAACAAATCTTGAAGAGGGCAGGTACATATTGATGTTTTTTGTTAGTCTGATCATCTGAAAGGAAATTGGATTTGGTTAAGTGCTGAAGATCATCCACACACACTTCCTGCTCTATCAATGATAAGCATCATCCTCTTTAGACATCTAAAAAAAAATATTTGGGAATTGTACGCTTGCCTTTGAGAGGAGAGATACAGTGATATAGAGACAGAAATACAATACAAACAGCAACTAGATAACAAAGAGCCGGGCCTGTGCATTTTAAACTGCTCCAAATCCTAGTTCCTGCTTACGGCAATGCAGCATGTTCACTTAATTCATGAATTTAGAGTATTAAACAATTTCTTTTTTTTCATCTCTTGTTCTATTTGATTTCTGTTCTTGTAGTCATCTAACTGCCCAGCCCACACCCCACCACCATCCTTGCGGCCGAATGAACTCTACAAACAAAACTAGGTAGGATGTGCCGTCTGTTCATGTGACGTCAGACAGAAGAGTGCAGATGACCTACATGGTGTGCGGGGACTGAGAGCAATCTAGAGGCCCAGTCCAGCCAGCACATTAGTGACGGGTTCAATGTAACTGCTATCAGGGATTACAGGGGAATGACATCAGCATAATTACAGATTATCAGATCAGAGGTTAATCCCCTGATACCCGTTCTGCAGTGGAAAACCCTTTTCATATTACTATGGATCTTCCTTGAATAAAATCTTGTCAGTATAACCTTTTACTTTCATTGTCTAATTAGTAGGTGTCAATAATGGATATGAAAATGGCCAATATAATTGGTGGCATCAGCACTTCTAAATAGACATAACACTATCCTCAGACCAATGTAATTGCTGTGCACAGTAATTGTAGGTTGCAAATTAGTAAGGATCAGAGTGGAATGGACTTCTGCAAAAAGCTGCATTCCTGGAAATGTTAGAACCATTCGAGTGCTGCCTATGCCTTTTCTTTCTTTATTATTATTTATTTATAACTCAATTAAATCTTAAAGTACACTTTGAATAAAAGCTCAAATTGGAGTTTTGTGAACAATACCTCACAGCCTATTCTACATATCAAAAGAGTTTATAAATATAGATTTTAATAAATGCTCTCAGGATTTGAGATTTTATCTGAAAAACAGAGACAGAAACCTGTGAAAAAAGTATTTCCACCATGAATCTTTTGTGTCTGAGTGTGTGAATTCATGTTTGTGTGCCTGACATTGATTGTCTCTTATTGATCCCTGTCAGTAGCTCAGAAACAATACGTTATTCATCTGACTGAGAGATTCTCTTTGAGATCGTAAAGATGTTCAACTGGTGTTTTTAGCCCCACAGCAATAATTGTTATTGATGTTACTGCAGAAAAACAAGGCAAGCAAGCACTGATCTTCATACTGAAAGATTGCTTCCGTTAATTCATGCAAGCTAAATTAGCTTGCATGGTCAAGATCAGCTTGGCTCATCATGGCTGATAATCACAGATTTATAGTAGATACCGGTAACAATTGATCTCATCATTCTATAATACCAGGAATCTGTGGCTCGATTCTCTTGTGAACGAGGAATTGTATGAAGTTGATATTTGGGAGGTGTATGGCTCTGGACCCAAGGACATGTAGTGCAAGTGGGCAGCATGAAAGGCACATATTTTCTAACAGGCAAGTCTGGCCATTGCCTAAGGTAGCTTGCTAAGTGTGATGAACTTGCATGATTTCTGTAACATTCTTGAAGTTTAAATTGAAAGTCAAGGAAGGAAAAATAATATTTATTAAGTGACATGGCACTCTAATAACTTGCTAGCTTGCTGAAAAAAAGCATATATTAATGTATTAATTTAGCTATATTTAATAACCATTCAACTTGGGCATCGAAAAAACGGACATTCTGCTAAACTACAAGAACTAGTCATTCAAATTCAAATTTAAATTGTACTTGTACAATGTCTTCACATACATAAACATTTGCAAATGTATGTTGAAACACAGATGTCCAGGGTTCAACTGAGGGCTCTAAGTTGGCGCATTTCAATGATAGCTTTAAGGCTGGGAGTGTAGGATTGGCACAGCAGGTAGATGGACAGGAAGGGACCAGGAACTCCATGTTGTCATGCATAGGAGACTGATGTCCACTTGGTGACTAAGTTTCATGTTGGCAGACCCCCTCAGACCGAATGTCCACTGGTGACCAACGTCAGCAGTCATAGTGTAATTGCTTCAATGGTGTTGGGTTTAGAGAATGTTGTTATACATTATGTTTAAGTGATTAAGAATGTTTTTTTAATTCAGTGTTCATCTCTGTTGTCAATGATATATGAGAAATAAACTGTACAATAAATGCAACGCACCTGGCCCTGATTGCGAGTTGACAAACTGGTGTGTTTATGTGCACATTAGCCAGCCCACTAACTGTGGTGATCATGGTGTTCTAAAGAGAGCGAGACGAGCACTGTGCTATCATCATCAACTAAGGTTATCAACTCATATGTCCATATTTTATGGACATTTTAAATAGAATTTGGTTATTTTCAAGTACCCTTCAAATTGTAATCAGAATTCTGAGCCCTTAGCCTCAGAACTCATTCAAAAATAGTCAAATCCCCTTCCTCTCTTCACCTCTCATTTCTTTTCTTCTCGTTTCTTTTCCTTCTCCTCTCCTTCATTTACTCTCCTCTGCTCCTTCTCTCTCATCCTGCAGGGATTTTTTTCATGGTGAGAATCAGAGACAATCGGGAGATTGGTACGTTAGAGAGAGACCAAGAGACCAGACTGTGCCAACCCAGGCTTAAAATCCCTTTACTGTTCGTGGGAGACAAAGACACCTCAGAATTAGAGTGATCACACCGAGTTAAAGGCAAAAGGAAATTGCAAACTGCATTGCAAAATGAAACATTACTTTAGAATAGTACCGCTGTGTGAATAATTGAGGATACATTGTACTTTGTTGCTACATGTTCACATTGGAAATCTATTTCAACTATTTCTCTCTTCCCACCTGTCCCACATCTTGAACCATAGAAGTTTTTGCATTTTGCATCAGTTTTTCTACTGTGCAGCCCTTATTCATTTATCTCTTCTATGTGTCTCTTTCATTTTCACTTTGCCCCTTATCTCTCTCTTATAATGACAATTTTGAAGCTGGATGATGCAGTAATTAAGGACCGCAAAGGTAATGTTAAGGTGTACTTAACCAGATGCTGTTTATTCCAACAGGAGAAGCATGAATAATCCCATTAACAAGTGTTCATTAACAGGTGTTCACAAAACATTACCTATGTGGTGACCAGTGTATTTACTGCTATTTAATCCATCCCTAAATATACACATGAAACATAAATGCAATAAATATAACATTTTAATTGCAATAAATATCCTCTTGGTCCCTCTCGAAATGTTGATACAGTATAGGTGTTCGTAACCCCAGGGACATTTTGGTCCAAATACCTTGAAGCACACACAGGACAGCGTTCATCCAACAATTTACACAATGTTCGCCCAATAATGCAGTAGCACACTTTAACAGTCTCCCACAATATACACAATACATCGATATCATTGCACAAACTCAACAGAAGCTATTTTACTCGTTCTCCAATAATGAATAACTGTTGGAGCCTAATCTATTTTACCCGGAGCGTAATCTACTTTACCCGTTGTAATTATGAACAAGCGTATACACTAACAGCATTGTCAGGGTTTAATTTAACTCCTCTTTTAGAGGTGAAAACCAATACATCTCTGTCCAAAGCATGCTCAACATTAAGTCAACATGTACAGTATGTCAAAACATTTGACACAAAATGTGCAAATACACAATGTGCAAAATGTTCTGTGCAAATATGGCGGATAAAGGGCCTCTATTCAAGTGCAAAGTTAAGTTGTTCATTAAAAGTCAAATTAATACAAAACCCAAAGTCAGAGTGAGAGTGAGAGTAGGACACTTTTGCATTTTGTATTCATTTCCTTCATCATTTTTATGATGTTCCGTGAAGGTGAACTGGATTGAGGACTGAGTGGGAGCGAAAAACACAAGACTCGCTACGTCATAACAACTGCATGTGATCTATATTTCATGGACATAATGGTCGGATGAAGTTCTGAAGTTCTGAGTATTCATATGAGTATGGTATGCATGTGCATATGATAAGGGTGCACGAATGTATGTTTGTGTGGGTGTCCACTTCAGTACAGCTTAATGAAGAGAATAGCATTATACTGGATTTTAGATTAATGTAATTCTTCTGCTTTTCCTTCAGGGGGCCAGATAATTGGCCAGGATTATGACTGTGTGTGGGCTGGTTCATGTTGGGTTGATACAGAGGGCACACAGTGGAGGGTAGTAGCAATAACAGATGGTTGTGTGCTACCAGTGTGTGTGTGTGTGTGTGTGTGTGTGTGTGTGTGTGTGTGTGTGTGTGTGTGTGTGTGTGTGTGTGTGTGTGTGTGTGTGTGTGTGTGTGTGTGTGTGTGTGTGTGTGTGCGCGCGCGTGTGTGTGTGTGCGTGTGTGTGTGTGTGATGACAACCTTGAATGGTGTTAGGGAGCGTGTGGAGTTTGGCTTTCAATTATTTTTTTACCCACAATACCTCCTATACATGTGCACACAAATGCGCACACACACATACTGAAAGACATGGTTTACCACTTAGATACATCCATGTTTTTGGCAGGCTGCGTCCATTATCGCCCTTTAAGGGCTTCCCTCATCTCCTCCCTCCACTGCACTTTTCTCTGACAATGTAAAGGCTAGGAGTTGGAACTCAACACCGTGACACACCATGCCTCTGCCTATGTGGAATAGCGTTATCCTCTAGCTCTTTGTTTTGTAGCTAACCCTCGCTTGTACAAAAAAAAACAATCTATTTTCTACACTGTGGGTAGCTATGTAGCTATGACAGTATGCTGGTAGGACCTTTACCTCATGGAAGCATGAACACACAGGAGCTGACAACTGGACTGCTGTTCATTTCAGGTCACTTTCTTAGACACACTTTTGTATTTCTGTCTCTTTGTCCAGTCTGAGTGGTTTCCATGGTGAAAACGAATCACAGGGCATGTACTGTGAAACACAAACGACGACACCTTCAAAACATTTAAACAACCACTTACACGAAAATAAGGATAAGGATAACTGTAGGCAGGTATGACTAATGATTACAGTAACATATTCTGCATGTGGAAATGATCTTTTATGTGATTTTGGATGTACATCCTCTACATCCTCTGCATATAGTATGAATCTTTCTCTTTTCCTCATCTCTTTTCCACTTTATCTCTCTCACTCTCATCCTAACGCATTCTCTCTATGCACCCCCGAGACCCAGCTCTGGTCTAAAGTGTTTCCGCTTACAAAAACAATAAACTGCTGCGTACAGCCAGGGCCACCTCAAAGATGGTCACCATGGAAACTGCGCCTGTATTCCATCCTGCACACTGTCCAGTTCTAAAAGGGGGGCAATTATTGGATGACATCAAAGACAGGCGACCACATGAATAGGCAGCAATAGAGTTGAAGCCCATTAATCAGACAGGTGGAGGAGGGTCACCTTATTTAGACATGTCGACTAGCCAATACTCTCTCACGAAAACAGGGATGGCTAGATTACAGACAGTATGAAGTCCCGGTGTTGATCTTGTTGCACTACCTATACAACCACTGTCATCACTCAGCTATTGTCAAATGACGTATGCTTGAAAGTGAGGAGATAATGTATCCACTATTAATATCTGCATCATTATGTGTTGTGTGATATCATTATTTTATTCGTTGTTGTTGAGAGACCACCATGCATCGAGGTGCTGGATCATGCATTGTTGATCAATACAAAGCGCCAATGGTATGATGTTAACAGGTCTGATAACTCTTAAGAAATGATGGATAGATTACCAGAAAGTGCTTTTTTATGATGGGGTCAGTTCCAAGTAGTAGGTTACAAAAATGGACAGGAAGCATGACACCATCTTGCAAAACTTGGCTCACCACATGTACTGTACCACAGTCATCTAGCTTTCTACCCTGATTACTGGGCTTCACTGACAGTCCAGTCAATTTATGTAGTTATATCATGGGACCTTTTGATGATTCTAATTAACACCCTTTTGTTTACAGGGTATGTTTTTACGTATTTGTATTTATTTAGCAGACACTTTTATCACAGTTCCATGTTGGGAAAGCAAGTCCCCATTTCTGCCTATTGTCTTAGCAACATTACTCTCACATACTGAAGTAATGTCTCCCTATTCTCTGTCTGTCCTGTCTAATGTACTAAACCTGATGAAGATTCAGCCCAGCCTCATTGTACGTCAATGAAGTTTGAATTACAGTCCTCTTCACACTCCAGCAGTCCAATGAAATTGGCACATCTCAACCATCACATTACCATTGAGCAGTACCAAAGTAATTATGGGGAAAAGAATTGACTTTGTGCAAAGTTGGACTTTTTTTGGAGAGCTTCATCAGTTTATGAATACTGGATATTCTCCACACATCATACTTAAATATTAATAGATTGCAACTTGTTGAATATGCCTGCAAAGTTGAGGTTTGCTTAATTTTGACTGGTTATTAACAACTCGGTGAGACACCGTTACTACATGGAATTTGAAGTGAATGGTAAAAAGACCATGTAGAGAGGTGAGATCAAGTACCTTCCAGAGGGAGAGAGAAGCCCAACAGTGTGGGAGAAGCTCGAGGACAGAGCAGCAGGAGTGTCAGTGTTGGCCAGTAAGATCCAGGTCTCTCAGAGTAGTTTCAGTTCATAATTACTGTGTCCCTGCATTGGCTAGTGATGAAGTATTCGGATGATTTCTGAACAGAAAACCTGCAGGTCCATAGTCCATCTCCCATTGTGCAATAAGAAGAAAACTAATGGAGAAGGGGGGGTTGTGTAAAGGTAGGGTAGAAGCAGTAGTGATGTGACGCTCAAAGCTCTACTCATAAAGTCATATTGACCTTCTGATGCATAGCAATACAAATGTATTGACGTATAGCAAAAACGATGTAATCATCCAAAAACATTTATGGAACGCAAGCAGCTGAGAGCACTTTGTGTGGAGTTTCTGAAAAAATGATTAGTTGTTTATCCGAGCACATTGAATTATTGTTATTATTATTTTCATTTTATTTACGTCAGCACATCTTTCCCCAGTTACAGAACTGTAACTCCGTCCTCTGATCTGACATCCCTTTCCCAGTTGCACAAGCATGGTCCCTCCCCTCTTGACTCCCTGGTTGTCAGGGGTAGCAGAACGCGAGGACCCAACAACAGGATACGCCAGGAAGAATCAAAATAACTCAAAATTCTTACTACCTCACTGAAAAATACAAAACCGTGGACAACACATGGGGACAGGAACATGAAGGAAGCAATGGCTCTCAAGCGGTAAGTATAACAAACAGTTATATACAAGGCGGTGATGACAATTACAAACGAGACAAGGCATGTTATACCTTGCATCAAGTCAAAACATAAAAAGGCAGAACATAAAATGCACTTTGTGATTAATAAATACTACCAAACCTTTAACTTACTTTTTTGTGGCAGACCATGTCCTCCAGGCCTAGATGGTGCCTTGTAATGGGACATCTTCAAGGATGGCAGGGCAGATTTACCATGTCCTCCAGGCCTAGATGGTGCCTTGTAATGGGACATCTTCAACGATGGCAGTGGCACACTGTGGCAAAGGAGCTCAGTTTTGTCTGACAGTTTTTGTGAAGTTCACAATATCTGCCAGGTGCAGCAATAGCAGCTTTGTTCCACAACAGTGTTTCTATCAGCACCCACATATTGAAAAGCAGACTGCATCATCACTCCTTGCCTGAATAGGCTCAAAACGTTTCGGTATTGGGCCATCGCCTGTTCTGGTTTATGAACATGAGTATTGGACACAGTAGGAATGCTTTATTACACCCACTCACACAGATACTTTACCTCACAAACTTTTTTTTTTTGACAACATGGTTCATGTAAAAGGTTTAACAAGTCGTCTATAAAGTATGACAATGCAGTTATCTTACACCTTATAAATGAACTTGCTGTCCAAAAACAAAATATTTGTAACAGTGTTTGTGAATTCTTAACAAAGGGTTTATAATAATGTTTGGCTCAGCACAGCTTTACATGATAATAACATGATTTGATACTGTATTGCGGATGTTTTATGAAGGATGAATTAACTAATATGTTGCAACTGGTTGCATTGCATTCAGAAGTGCACTTATTCATACTGTAAACCCAATTATTTCTTATATTATTCATATATTTCACCTATTATTTCAAGAAATGCTTTGCTTTGAAACAAGATTCACAGATTGTGTATATTTACAGCATCTTATCGGTACCATGGACAAAAATGTGATGCTCTTATCAAATGTGAACAAGTTTGAAAGAGTTTCTTTTTTTGCATTTTTTTCTTTTGTGATTTCAAGTCTCTCTCCTCTTTTATTGAACCCACTGGACCTTGATTTGTTGTGACAGTTGTGAAAGATGATATCGAGCTTGGTGAACCAATGAGAAGTGGTGATGGATAAAGTGAATATGTTATATAATATTTCCAGATTCACCAATCTTGAAAAATAGATTTTTAAAGAGATTTTTAATCTCAATGGGACTTTCCTGGTAAAATAAAGGTATAATAAAAATACAAATCTGCTATGGCCCTGTCTGGCTGTATTGTAGATACATATCACATGTAATGTTTAAACTAGCAAAGTTTAATATTGAAGTTCTGGGGAAAATGTAATTTTATTTAATGTACAGATAGAGGTCAAATAGTTCACCTGCGCATTTGCAGACCCAGAAGAGTGTTTAGAGTGTCGCTTTGTGCAATATAAACTCCTGAAGGACAGAAAACATTTCAGAGAAAACAGGCTTTTTAGCCATGAAGGTTTTAACATCACAAATGTTGAGGTTGGTTTTGACGGTTTTCCTTACTACCCCAATGTCCTCTTCAAATGAAACACAAAGTTCCTCTCTCCCTCTTTCCTTTTCTATTATCCTCTCTATTGGTCCCTCCCTCAACCACTCACAATAGGATTATCATCAATTCCTTGCTAACTGGTGGCTTCAGAAAAGAAAGATAATCAATGCTACAGTGTTCTTCCCTTTATTTTCTTTCTCTCTCTACCTCTTTCTCTCTCTCGGTTCATCTGTCTCTGTCTCTCTCCTGGGATCAGTATTAATGGCAAGAGAGGGACTGAGAGTGACCCAGACAGAGACCCCCAAAAGGGACTTTACACACACATGTAATGCACACACGTGACACACACACGACACGCGGGAGAGTGAACAAAAAGAGGGGTGTATAAACACCCCGTCTTTATCAGATCTTCTGACAGCTAGATGTGCACATGCGATTCTGGAACAGCTTAACATTGTAAGCAGGGGTTTAGAACAAAGATGTGATGGGCTTGCGCCAGAACTGAGATTGAGATTTGAAATTCATAACATAATTACATTAACCATACGCACGCACACAAACACACACACACGCGCGCATTCATACACTGCGACAACCCCAGAGCAGGAGGAGGAGGACTTGCTCGGATGAGGTCATTAACAAACTGTACTTTCAGCTGCTCACTCTTGCCACATGACCTCTACCCCATGTCCTCTACCCCATGACCTCTACCCCAGCTGCAGTTATTTAAAGGTGGATGGAACTCCCTATAAGAACGGAAAACTCATCTCACGCACGGAAGAGACGAATGAGGTGTGGAGGGCAACAACGTCCGGAAAGACTCAATACTGGACCCTCTCTTAGGAGCAGGAATTCCTGTTCCCAAAGACAGAATCAGAAAGCGCTGAAAAGTGTTTCCAGAGCACTGTCTCTCTCTCCTCTCCCTCCTTTCCGTCTCTCCTTCCTTTCTCTCTCTTCCTCTCTCCACTTCTAAAGGTGGCCAGGGTGGCTGCATAGTTAAGGATACGACACAAGGATCTCCTGTACGTGGAAGCATTTTTTTTTATGTTCTCATTTTTCCAATTTTTCTCATTTTCTTGTCTGTCTCTCTGGGCATCTATTTCTGTTGCAAATCATTCTCCCTCCTACCCCCAGGTTTGCCACAAAACAAATATTCAAAATATTGTAAATAAAGTCTGAATTGTTTTCATACTTGAGTATTTTTCAAGTGTGTGTTTGCTTGCGTGTCTGCATGCATGCGCATGTGTTTGTGTGTCCATGGGTGCAATGCTAATCTATTGATCCTGCTTCGGAGGCTCCTGTGAAGAATACGATTGATTAAGGGTCAGGCAGCCTAATGCAATAGATCAACAGATCTGGGGTCTCTCTGTGACAGAGACTAATTGCAGAGCTAGAACTCTGCCTCGGGGTTGACACTAACAAGTCTACAGTACTGATTCAGCCCACCAATGACGTGTACCATACAGCACTATCCACACATTAGTACACACTTGCACACACAGACATACAGATACACACAAACACACATCCTATCACATTAGCACAAATGATGCGCACATACAGATGTAGCATACACGCACAAGCACATACGTACATGTATACATAAACACAGACGGTCAAGAGTGGAATTCGGATACATTTCATTTTGATGTTTACATGAAAAGACATATGAGCCCTAGAGACATACATTATACAGACATATCTTAACTGCCTCCTCTGAGTCAATGTTCTCACGCAACTATATATACAGCATACATCAGATTTAATGAGATTTAATTCCATTGATGCTAAATTCATCCATGTTTACTTGTCTGTTTCATTTGACCTCATCCTGTGGAAGCGGTGTCAAGCAATCTATCGCCCTCCTCTCCCATCCAACCCTCTCAAGGAAAGGTACTAAGTACTTCTGACTGCTGACTTTGATGAAGGCCTGCTTATGTCTTATGTTCTGAAGACGTATTAGATAGTACCCAATTGCTGTGAAAGTACCAAGTCAATGAAGTGAATCGGCAAGCACAAGTTCAAGACAAAATCAATGTATTTATATAGATCTATAAGGTGCAGGTGTCTGATACACTCAAGTTGAGCATCTTAGAGTGGACAAAGAATACTGGAATCAGGGCAGTTAAATAGTATCACGATATGAGAGGATTTTACTCTCACAAGAAACATCAGAGGGATGACAATCAACATAGCCTTTGCAAGCACAGAAAGAGGACAGCCGCGTGCTAGATAGCTTTTGTTTAGGTTTTAGATAGGGCTCCTAGACATGACCCTAACATTCCATGTTCTCATGAGCTAATATAGCAGGGTATAGTTCAAACATTGTTTATTATATTCAGAGCATTCCAAACAGTATAAAAGTAATAAAGTAATCATTAGCTTATCTTCATCATTGTTAACTGATCAGTGGTTAAAGACAGACCAATTCAGTCCCAAGAGACATAATACCTTTTCTTGGTATGTGTCTATCTGTACCTGTGTGTCTGTACATGTACTTTGTATTGTTTTGCATATTCCATAGATGGGATGATACGTTCCTTTACTTATTATAAAAACAGTGACATTTGCTTTCATTCTACTATATCTGCCTCTACATTTACATTTATGCATTTAGCAGACGCTTTTATCCAAAGCGACTTCCAAGAGAGAGCTTTACAAAAGAGCATAAGGTCACTGATCATAACAACGAGATAGCCCCAAACATTGCGAGCAGCCAAAACATGAAGCATACATTGTGAAAAACCACTGTGCCTCTGAATCACACTTTCCCTGTCTCCGACAACACATACACATTGGATACTAATTATGATGGGGGTCAGAAAAGTGAAGTGCACTCTCAAAGAGCAGACCAGAATCAATTATATTTCCACTAGTAGGCTTTCTCATCAGCAAACCTGTGAAACTAATTAGAATGTGTAGGTGCCCGACACAGAAAGATAATCCCAAATGGCTTTACAGGGTGATTTTCTTGGTTGCATACTTCAAATCTTGTCAGCACTGACTGTTCTAGGAGGTTTTCCCCTTTCCTTGTCACCTGCATCTTCCATTCTTCTTCTACTGTATATCATCCATTCCTCCATTTCTCTCTTTCTCTCTTTCTTTCCCCCACTATTGTCTCTGTCTCTCCTCACCCCCACATATATTAAGAGTGAGTTAGGCAAGCTAAGTAAAGAGCTGAATTGACTCAGTTTTGTAGGAGTGCCAGTGCTTCTATATCCATACAGCATTCAGGACAGTTGTGAGGTGCTTGCTTAGTTTTGGATTATGTTACCTATGCCGTCATGTCATGGTCATCATTTTGTATTCCACCTTCACTACATTGCTCAGATATTTCTCTTTTCATGTTTGGTTTTGGTTATTTCAACGCGATCTAGTGTGAAGGGTGAACAAAAAGCATCAATAGCGTGAACTGATCAGCTGTGAATGGTATATTTTTAAGGGGAGATGATGCTCATTAACCGACTGGCCACCCTTCAATTTACAAGTTGTACACTGTCCGAATATCTTTCACTTTGAATCTTTTCATTGGTTGTAAATCTTACATACTGTGTGTCTTTTAAACCCCTTTCTTAGCTTACCCATTGAAATGTCTAATAACATGAAACAGAAGACAGATTAGAGAAAACACATGGTTGACTTGGTGTCCCCAGAGGTAAGGATTGTTGCCAACCTGCAGGCTGTTTCGAAATGAACGCTTCTTATGAAACAAATACACCTGACATTGTTCATGTCAACAGGGTCAAAGAGAGACACATGTTAGAAGTATGCTGGCAGTATTATACATGGCCACTTGTTGCATGCACTGGGGCAATAAAAGAGCAAGACTGCTGGCCTTATAAATTCCTTATAAATATAATGCCGCTTGTAATTTGACATTTTATTCATTTAGCAAATGCCTTTATAGGGACATACAAATATAGGAAGATCTAAAGTGCATAGTTATTGCAGTCTCTCAAGAAACAATATGTACTTCAACAGGCACAGCGCAACAAGAACATTATTATATCTTAAGGGCAATAACATACACAATGTTGTGGGCGCGGTGTGTTTACGAGACAGTGCTACAGGTCCACAGGTACTTCAAAGCAAAATGCAGAAGAACACATTTTCACATATACCACAATAAAGCAATGTATTGCTAAGTGCAGCTTTGAGTGCCCTTAAGCCAAACAAACAAGCAATTAGCTGGAGCTTGAGGTGAGTCTTCAGGCCTCGTTGGAAGAATGGTGGGAGGGAGGTCATTCCCCCGCTGTGGAGAAGAAGGATGGCATGGTAAGGTGTGCGAGAACCCTTCTTTCTTTGTGCAAGGGTCACAAGATGACCCAATGTCACAGAGTGAAGGGCTGGGGCACGTGGCTGGACGATATCAATGAGGCCAAAATGAAGTCAGTCAGACATGCTGAGATCCTCCATTGACTTGGAGATCAGAGGGTGTGAAGGAATGAAACAGTTGAGTATTGTCAGCATAAGAGTGGTAAGAGTGAACTGAAAGAAATGATCTAAACTGTGTGTGTGTGTGTATGTAAGTGTGTGTGGAATTTAATTAATCTAAATGAACTCATTAAAACTGCACAATGCATGAAAGTTGCCTAATGTATTGAAAGTGCCAAAAGCACTTATGAATGTCTTGTGTCCATCGATTGACTGACATGTTGAACGAATTAAATGAGTCATCTCTTTTTAAGTGAAGTATGTTGACCTTTCCGACTGCAATGGGTTTGTCGACAGCGGCCACGTCTGTTGTTTCTCTATGTCAAAAGGCGTTTTCTGCTGCTCTTCCAATGTGTCTAACGTGTGGACAGTGAGAGCCTCTGGCAAGAGCTAAGTTGTGAGCATACTCTATGACAAGCAGGAGGAAAGAGAAGAGGAGAGGCCCTCAGGCAGAATGGCAAAGCTTGAACAGGACACACACGGGGTTTCCAGTCTGTACTCTCTCACTGTCTCTTTCTTCCCTCTCCTTTCCCTCTCTAATACCAGCTTCAACAAGCTTCAAAAAGGAGTTGCAGATTGTTCTGTCCTCTTCTCCACTGATAATAACATCAAAAACAAGGACAGGATTTGAGGAAAAGGGGAAATTTTCAATCTAAATGCACAGAAATTAGTTTCGATGTTGAGCATTATCCCAGCAGTGTTGTGTGTGGATGCATCAATAACTTCCCTGCATGACCTTTAAGTCACTCATGAATTGTCCCCACTCCTTGCCAGAACCTGGTTACAGATCACTGCACAGAGAACTGTCCTGCATCCTAGACCTTGCCTAAATCTTCTTTGAATGAAAAACTTTTAGCCGATCGATATAGGCAAGCCAACAACAGACTGATTATGTGTAAGATTGTGTATGAAGTCTTCAACTGATTAGATTCATGCAATGAACTTTGAATCAACCCAAAACAATTATTAATGAATATAATCTCCCATAGGCGCTCCAGTCTCGACTAGAGCAGCAGAGCATTCAACTGCTCTTTTGACTGCAAATTTGTGCAGCACACAAACAACATTCTACAAAAGAAGCACTGGATTTTGACTGTATTCTAACCCAACATCAGAAACACATTTTTCACGCACCCAAATGTTATGTCCATTATAACTAGGGATTGTCAGTATGGCATGATGAGCCAGGTCTTTTATAGATAATCGCTGTCTCCTATCAACCAATCTGAAAAGAGCTTTGCTCTGGTAGACAGTAAGAATTTAAGAAGGGTAATAGACATGAAGGATGTAACATCTAACCGCCTGAACATGTTTGAAATACTAACCATTGCTGTTTACATAGATGACATAGCTTTGTGCTCTACAAATCAATGTGCTTGATTGATTGGTTTTCTTTATTCAAAATGTGGTCTCGGATCTCAATTAGATTGTGTTCGAATGTGCAGATGAGGAGGTAGTTTGAGGGAGGACTAGTACAGTTCTCATGCCCAGCTCCTGATCCCAAAACCTCCTACTGACACACCCACACCCCCCACATACCCCGCACCCCCCACATACCCCGCACCCCCCACATACCCCGCACCCCCCACATACCCTGCACCCCCCACATACCCCGCACCCCCCACTCTGTGGCAAACTCGGAGGAAACGCCACAAATTGCTTCTGAGATGGCGTGAAAATTGTCCTCCTAACACAACTGTAAAAACCAGCCATCCATCCTGCATCGTGCATAATAGTTAGACCTTGTAATGTACCTTGCAAGAAAACATTTCCTTACTGCGTTAGAGGAAAAAACATCCAGTGTAATGCTGATGAAAATATGTAGCCTCAACAAGACCGAATGGAGTGAAGACAGAGTATAATCGTTTTTGACATTGCTTGTCTTGGCAGTGTTTTCTCGGCTTAGCATATTTTTTTACAGTATTTGTATTATATGTACATTCAGAGAACATAGAATTTGTAGGAGAAAAATTGGAAATGGAAATGTCGTATTTATGTAAATGCGCAAGCCATTTGTTTCTGGATATTCTTTAATGGCATTCATTCTGCCTAATTCATCTTTGGTCAAATAATTTGTACAAGAAAGCAAATAATTCAGACCATGCTCTTCTCTTTATAGTATTACTGTATACAATAATTGTACTATCAAGGGGTAGGTGTATTTTGAGGTTTTGAGAGTCTAGGTTTTAGTTTCTGGCTGCATGTGTGAATTCTGTTTGGGGGGAGGGTGTTTAAGCAGTTGAGAAAACTGTCATATTAAAGTTGTGGTTGACGTAATTCCCTTTGGACAATGCCAGTTTTGGACCAATCTCTGAGCAGCAGTTTAGTTAGGGTAACAGGCTACAGGGAGATCCCTGCTGACAGGGTGAACACCACAGCCTGCGTCACAGCTTCACAGACAGCACAGCCCTCTCTCTCCTAGCCTACTCCAGTCCACCAGTAATGATACATGCTGTAAGAGAGAAAGATGTTCGCTTACGTTTTGTGCTTGTAGGTAAAATTACAGGAACATATTCAGTGTATGTGCTTTTATGCAGTTGTTCTACATCAAAAAAGAAAATGATCGGACTTTTTGGATCTTCTCTAGCAATTATCAAGCTGATGTATTTTGAAAAAATATATAAGTTGGAAGGATATCACACTGTAATCTTCTTCTAATAATGCAGTGAGCCACAGCATGTCCACCCATGAGGGTCCTGATGACATTCAGAATCTGATATAAAGGAGAGACGTTAATTGTTGACCTTTGACCTTGGATTGAAGTTTCAGAATGAAGGATGTATTCTCTATATTGTTACTCCAAGACTACAACCATATACTTTATACAGGACCTGGGTAGAAATTGTATTTGATCCTGTCACACACTGTACATCTGTATCTGTGCTTTATGGATTGTATCTGGAACAATTTGAACCCTTGGGTTCATACCTGAACTTCAAACTCCGCCCACCTGACATCAAAGGTATACTCAGTCTCTTTTGGCAGCTTCTCCACTGTCTATTACAGAGACAGAGTACTTTTAAGAAAGTACAGCACAACGTTACATCGGCAACCTTGTAACTACATAGCAATACGGAAAGTCACAACATTGTATGTAGTTACATCGGAACTACTGCAATATGAAATCACAATACATTGAGGTTTAGGAGTACAAGTTTTCACACAAGTGAAACTTGACATGGCAGAGGTTGTGCTTTCCAGGGATTACTTTTAATGTGTGTCGACGTCAACCTTCAAATCCCTTTTTACATCCACCTCTTAAACTGCTCATACATACTGTGCCTTATTACACTTATGTAATGACATATACCCTTAACACTTTTTTTTATTTAGTACACAGCAATTCATAAATGCACAATTCAGCTACTCTGACTTTACTATAGGTATTGTCATGTTGTTACATGGTAGTTAATGTAACCTTAATGTTAACCTTACTGATAAAGGTACCAAAGGTATATTTTGCTTTAGTTGATACATACACTTTTGTAGGTTTGTGTATTCATTTATACATCTGTTCTACACAAAATATAGTTTTGTTCAGAGAGAGAGCAAGAGCGAGAGCGAGAGAGAGGGAGAGAGAGTGTGTGTATTGTAAGTGTGTGTGTGTGTCAATTTGAGTAAATTGCTCATTTGTACTGTCTAAGATATAATTGGTTGGATGTGGATTCCAGGAAGTGCTTCAATATACCTTGGAAATCTTTCGATGCACAATACTATCTAGCAACGTTCGATCATCTACTGAGCATTGCCTACCGACCTACATGTAGGCTATTGAAGGACACTCATGTCTTGATTTATTAAATTAAATAATTTACCTGTCTGCAAGCTTGCTTAAATGAAGCCATCCAAAAGATGTCCAATAAATAATAAAATACCGGATCAGATTTGTTATCTGATTACCAGTGACAAAAAGCGCACAAACAGACAGATTTGATTGTGTTTTATTGTTTTCAGTGCTACAGAGATAAAGATGTAAAACGGAAACCTTCGGCCGCGCGTTCCATGGAATGCATGACGTCGGCACATGTTATGACACATCTTGCATGGTGAAACAACGATGCTTTGCATGTTAAGCAACAACATCGTATATATACAAGAGCAGCTTGTTCAGTCAAGTACAGGCCTAAACATACAACCTTCAAATGTGTGGGTCTCTTAGCGTAACTTACATCCGGCCATTAATGGCAGTCGGTTTATAGCCTACTTTATTTCAGAATCACTCTCCCTGAATGAAAGTATGTGGCTTTTTTTTGCGTTTTATTACCTCAAAAGACAGACGTATGTGTCCCCGTCCCTTAATTGGGTTCATAATTCAAGGTAAGTAAACTTACGCACTCACACATATTATGAATGGGTAGGCTACGTCACGCTCTGTGGAATTTGCATTTGATGATTTTTTTGAAAGCACTTTGGAAGTCTTTGTTGAAGTAGGCATATATAATTGGGTTAAGGAGAGAGTTGGAGTAGCCCAGCCAGTTTATGACGTCCCCAAGCCAGTCGGGCATGTAACAGCTCTCGGAGCAAAAAGGCAACACTAGTGCCACAATGAAAAACGGCAACCAGCAAAAGATAAAAGTTCCCATGATTATTCCTAGAGTTTTTACAGTTTTGCGCTCTCTAGCCAGAGCTATCTTCCTCTTCACGTCTGTGCTCTTTTCGTTTCTATTTTCGAGCACATGTGTTGATTGTGGGGTATTTGGTAGAGGCAGGTGATTCTTGGAATCCTTTTGAATTTCCATGATTTCTAACGACTCGCCGTCCACCCCTTGCTTCAAGGCGCCGTTTAGGCATGGAGAGTTAGGATTGGGCTCCACGTTGCGCTTCCAGTTAATGCCCCCTGCCTCTCCGTTGGCTTTCTTGTGGAATACTGCTGGAGAAACTGACAAACACTGGTCAGACCCTTTTGCTTTCTCAGTTTTCTTCACTGTCTTTCGAATCCTGAACCTCGCTGCTTTAAATATCCGTCCGTACAAGACCAGCATCAGAATGAGCGGAATGTAAAATGCCCCGAAAGTGGAGTAGATAGTGTAGCCCGGGTCCTGACTGATGGTGCAAGCGTCGGGGTTAGCCCTGTCCTCAGCTTTTCTCCAGCCTAACATAGGTGGAATGGAGATCGAGAAGCCAATCAACCAAGTCAAACTTATCAGGAGCGCAGCTCGCCTGGGTGTCCGTTTATTTACATAGTCAATCGGGTCAGTGATAGCCCAGTACCTGTCCAAGGCAATGGCGCACAAGTGCAGGATGGACGAAGTACAGCACAACACATCCAGCGAGATGAATATGTCACATATCTCTTGTCCCAAGGGTCCATTTATTTAGGACTTGGTAGAGGGCCGCCATGGGGAGCACCAGAACGGATACCATCAGATCAGTGACGGCCAGGGAACCGATAAGGTAGTTGGCCACGTTCTGGAGAGACCTCTCCAACGCAATGGCTGCGACGACGCACGCGTTCCCAAATATTGAGCAGAGGATAAGGGCCCCCAGGAGCATTGAGGTGATTACCTGATAACTGAGCTCCACGTCTGGTAGAGGTCGAGAAGCCGCCGTGCTGTTCTCACTTTCAGTCCAGTCTGCAACCACGTCCACGACATCTGGAAACGTGGAAGGTAGTATCATTGTCGTTACTGCTGTTTGTAAAATCCATATTTCGTCCACCGGGCACCAAGAGGCGCGGACTGGCAGAAGAGACAACGGGGAAGTCAGGGCTCGGACAGTCAATACCTCGCTCTGACGCCGGTTAGGGTACTGCCAGGGTCTATCGGAGTTTCCGAGCCCGTTCCCTTGTTCTGAGGACGCATGACGCAGTCGTTGTGAGTGTTTGGGGTACTGGTGTTGGGCTGGGCTGGGCGCTCACTGGTAGCCTACTGCGAATTATCTGAGTCTGGTGACGCCGTGAATTCATTTATACCAGCAGCGTTAGGTACGTCAGACTGCTTGGAGGTCGCCAACTAGTTTTGTTGCTCTGTTCTTTCGGACGGAGTGTCTTTTGCTGCAAACCACAGACGGTGAGCGGAGCTTTCTCTGGCTTTTATCCAAGTTGTGTTGCGTTTTTTCTTGAAGGTTAGGATACCTTTCTTCTGTTTTCAAATACGATGTACTACAGTATATGCTAGATATAGATTACTTTAGGGGATTTATGTTCCTTTACTTTTAATATAATTGAGTAGAATACAGGGTCCATAAACAACTCCATAAATTGTAAACAAACAACAACAACAACAAAAACGAAAGGGTCTGAGTAAATTACAGTTGATAATTGCGAATTGAACATGGCTTCAGTGGACGCGGAGCCAGCGTGCTCACAAGTGATGTTTCAGCACCACGGAAAGCACCATGCGAGAATCCTGTGCAGGGATTTGCTGTCCTCTGCTGTACATAGCAAGAAGCAGCGCAGAGCGGCGGGCACGTACACGCCTCGTGTGAATCAAGTGTGGTGCTGATCAGACAGTGATCACTGACCTGTTAAAACCCGACTATTAAAATGTTTATAAAAGAGCACATGCGTTCACTTAACCAATAATGCAAAATCAGATTGTAGGCCTATCTGAGGGAAAGGCGAAATGGAGTCAGGATGTTCGAAAACTCTGCTGGTCACGATCTTATAATGGTGTGACGGTAGTAGAAAACCATAAAGCAGGCAAGGTCATTTGGGGAAATGACACAAGTTTTATTTTTATTTTTTTGTTTTGTATTATTTCACATCAGAACCCCAGAATAATTTATAATAAAAACAAACCAAAAACTTGGAGGGGGATATTGATAAAGAATTTGATTGCATTTAGCTGAATCGAATGTACTTAATTGCATCCCATGTTTGTTTTATTTTTTTTATTTGTGGGTGTGTGTGTGGGAGGGGGGGGGGGTGGAGGGGTATAGCCAGATTTTCTTTAAATTTTCTTTTTCTTTTTTTTTATTACTGAGAAAGATTTTAATGCTGTCTGTAAAATGTCAAGGCATTTAGAAAGCCAAATGTTACATTTTTAGAATGTGAAAACATTCCTATAAAAGTCAACTTTTAAAAAGGTCTTCCATTGAGAAAACCTTTTCATAATTTAAATAATAAATCAAACCAATTCTAATTAAAATATATTTGTGCCTTCAGTTGCAGACTACATATACCCATTTGGTGTTTTTGCTTGTAAGGTAATTCATTGACACACACACACACACACGCTGCTGATCAATCAAAACGTAAAAGGGCTGACACCACATTAGTTGGAAAAAAAGTGGCTCTAGATATTTCGCCTTATTTCTGTTCTGTGTGTTCAGTAGCTGCATTGTTGTGGCATGTAGCTGCTGTGTTTCTATAGGCCCCCCAGGACAATGGACAGGCTGTGAACTTGCACCTATTGTGGTGGGGTTTGCCAGGGGGGCTTTAGCTTTGTCAACAGTGCAGAATGTCCCAGGGGCCCCCACAGGCAGGCCGGGGCAAGGCAGGGCTGGGTGCTCAACGAACACCTCTGTCAACGCCTGGGGGGTCAACGGTCTACTGGAATGCTCCCCACAGTCCTCAGAGAGCTCTATCCTGGCATCCAGAACCACCAGGGAGTCCAGAGCTGAAGAAAAAGGATTAGCAGGAGAGGAAGAGAGAGGGCCTGAAGAGAAGACAAGAAGAATAAATAAGAAAATGAGCAGGGAGGTTAAGGAAGCAAAGAGGAGCACCTAAACAGAGAGGAAGAGGAAAGACATCGGTAGCAAAAACAAACCCTGGGGTGGAGGGTGTGGACCTATCCTCCTGAGTAGAGGGAGAACGAGGTCATGTGTTCACATGTGGGAGCAGCTGGTCTACATGGTTCTGGTTGGAATCCTCGTGGGACTGAATCAGGAGCCAGGGCTGAACTGGACAGTGACAATGAACTGGGGCTAGTGGCTGAAACTTTGGGCCTGGAAGGGAGAACTCGGTCACGACACGTAGACATAGGTGCGGCAGGGAGAGATGTTAACTTGGCTGGGGTGGAGTTACTGCTACGGCCTGCACTACCTGGAAGAAAAACCCACAGGAAGCCACACAGCGTGGATTACAGTGAGAGTGTGGGAGAGAACACTGGTGACAGGGACAGAGAGAGAGAGACTGTGAGTGTAAGAGGTTTAAGTAGAAGGGAAATGGAAAGAGACAGAGAGGTCCACAGAAACCGAGAGAGGGACCGAGAGAGAAACAGAGTAAGTGACAGAGATAGAGAGAGGAACAAGACAGTAAGAGAGGGGATAAGGAGCAGGACTCAAAGCCTTTCGAACAGCTCCAGCACATTCCTGGCCTACGACATGGAGGATCCTGAGGGAACAGAGAGTCGGCAGAGTGGAGCACCCTCCCCCAGGACACCGTCCATCAGCCACAAGGGCAACACCATAACCCTCCACTGCTGCCCCCCTCACCTTGCCTCTGGGTCGGCCTCTCCTGCCCTTCCCCGACCCTCCATCCGAATCAGGACCGCCACCATGTCGCCACAGAGATCTGTTGCAGAACAGCGCTATGACAGGTCCTCATGCACAAACAGAGAACGCGATGCATTCTGGGTACAGTCATGGACAAGGATGGGCCAACCCATGCATACCCAGAGGACTCAGCCACGCCTCCCTTCCCACAGCAGCTCAGAGCTGGGTGAGGAAGAGGAGGAGGAAGGGGTGGAGGGAGAAGAAGAGGCAGACGGAGGGGAGGAAGGTGGAGAGGCAGGGGTCAGTGGTGTGTCTCAGGTGGTGACCCAGACTCTCGTGCCGGCTGTGCCTTCATCCCTTGCTCGGGGGGGCGAGAAAAGGATGAGTAAAAGAGAGAAAAACAGGTTAAAGAGCCTAAGGAAGAGGCAGAGGAGGAGGGAGAGATGGAGACAAAACCAGCTACAGGAGAACATGCAGGTAAGGCGCACCGAATGGTGTGTGGATGCTCTTAATGTTGTTCAGTATTGCTTTTAAAACTCTGGGTCTTCCTCAGATCATTTCTGATCCAAACATCCTCAACACACCATTTTCCATAATATAGGGTTGCCCAACACTTCTACTAATTAGCTTGTTCTAAAATGTAACAGGTTGATAGCAATAGTATTGGAACAAAAACTGGGCTTGCAATGCCCTGTGCTTGTGAAGTAATGTATCCCTGGGTACTGTACACATCTGTAGGTGTGTCTTAGTTGTCGTATGGAGTCAATATACAGTACAAAATTCCTTTGGAATGTCATAATACAGTGTACCTGTTATGAATAGTCAAGTCAGAAACTGAACAGTGTAATGTGGAAGAAAAGTCACGTGTATGCAGCATCAGTTGCTTGCTTTAGCCAGCATGGATTTGTTCCATAGAGTAGAAGCTTTGTAACAGGCTGATTTAAGACAGACCTTCCAAGAGATGTGTGTATGTGTATCTACAGGAGGGCATGCAGAGTACACGTCCTTGTGCATGTGCTTGTGTGTTTGTGCTCATTGCCCATCCATCATCAGCCATCACCTCTAAAAAGCTATTATCTGTGCAGTGAAAGTGGAGTTACATCTGAATTGGCTGCATCATGAGGCTTGTCCAGAGAGCTCTTCACTCCCACCTAAACAAAGAACATATTCCAGTTTGATTGGCTGTGCTGTAGCAAATCCACAGTCACGTTGATGTGCTGGAATTATTTAGATAAGAGAATTCATGTAACAGAGTGTTGCTTTTGTCTCTATTGTATTCTAATTCAAGACTTACAAGTCAAACACTCTTCAGGACATTCTAGACACAGTTGAAATAAATAACAATGGCTACAAAAGAAAGAATATCACATTTCCACTGTTCTGCTCCAAATCAGCCCCTAGGTTAGACAGCTTCTACAATCATTTATTAAGACATTGTGTGTGTCTAGGAGAGAATTGTGTGATTGAGTTGCAAAGAAGAGGAAATAATTCAGGAAGCCGCAGAACAGTCAAGATAGGGAATACACTCACCCTCTCTGATAAATATGTATTTTCAAATGTACAATACATTTTGGTCATCCATGGGTGCGTGTATGATTGTATACATGTGTGTCTGGGCATTAGGGAGTGCTGTTATGTTTTTGTGAGTGTAGCCACCACCTGGAGACAGTGGTGTCTATGATGAGAAGAGCATTCTGTTTTCGGAGTTCCACGTTAATGACACACCTTGGGAGGAGACGATGGCGTGCCTGGGAGGTCCCTAGAGCTTCACCTGGGTGTGATAGCGGTAATTACGCTGGGAGAAGTCCCACGTTCCAGTGGGCTAGACCATCTTTAATGTGTTAGAGACTCCATGGAACTGGAATGTTTAAGGAGGAGTAGGTTAGGAAGCTGGTGTGTAAATTAGGAGGTAAATGTCTATGATCCAGTTATACAGGTTCCTTATAGTTTGAAATACTATGTATGTACTATGCACATTTGGACATGATGGGTCTCAAACCCATACCTCTCATTTGACTTTGTCTAGTACAGTCCCTTCACATGTT
The DNA here is from genome assembly GCA_023658055.1 of Thaleichthys pacificus. Taxonomy (NCBI): domain Eukaryota; kingdom Metazoa; phylum Chordata; class Actinopteri; order Osmeriformes; family Osmeridae; genus Thaleichthys; species Thaleichthys pacificus. The sequence continues at coordinate 1,183,168 of CM042879.1, forward strand.
AGTTAGTGGATGTAGAAATACTTCACACTTATCAAATGGATAAGTGTGAAGTACAATGGAACAGAATGACAGTGGAATTAAACATATTTAACTGAATCTCCAGAGAACAGATAGATATGTGCTTGCAGCCAAATAGGCTAAAAAGGCTAGAAATATCTTTCATTCATATAAACCTTATTTGACGCTTGTGAGACAGACATTATTATTATAATTTAGAGAACAGTAAGAGCAATAAAGATCAACGATATCCTTCTTGAGAGTTGTTTTACATTAGGTAAATAAAACGAAATAGTATTGATTTACCATTAACAATATGAAGAACAATACCATTTCCTTTTTTCAAACTTTCTTCTAGAGCTCAACAGGGAACCCATCCAGCAGTAGTGAAGATGAGTATATAAGCCCCCGGGACAAGGACAGCTACATCTGCGCCGTGTGTCTGGATGTGTACTTTAGCCCCTACATGTGCACTCCCTGCCACCACATCTTCTGTGAGCCTTGTCTGAGGACCCTGGCAAAGAACAATCCCACCAATACCCCCTGTCCACTCTGCAGGACCATCATCACACATGTCTACTTCCAGAAAGGTAAAGTCTGGTTGTCTGTGTGATGGGGTGGTTGACAGGTTGGGATTTGAGTTCAGTGTATCAGGTATTAGTATGTTTTTATTCCAAGATGTACATATTACATGCCATCTGGCCACAATACACATTTGAAGGTACAAGTTTAAACTTGCTGACCTTCTCACCATAGAGCACTTTGAGATTACAAAAGCGACCTTCCTTCTCCTGTTTTTGTGAGCACATCTGAATGTGTGGCCATGAGACATGGGTGCTTGTAGTTATAATGTAGTTAGGCAGCAGAAACTCAAGCTACTGATAGTGGACGAGCCCCAGCTGCAGAAGTCCCTCTGGGGGCTGAAACCTGGGACCAGATGTGTCAGTCCTGCTTCCTGTCTCCAAATGAACATCTGATGATATTACACACTTCCATGTCAATAGATAGATTATGTAGACTGATAGTTTTTAGGGAAATTCTAAAAAATTTGTTTGTGTGAGTGCGTTTGTGTGTTTTCGAGTACATTCTGAATACAGCGGTGTACACCTACTGACTGACTATCATTCACACCAACTCACCAATGTGATTGTCCAGTTAACATTTAGTCATTTACATTTAGTCATTTAGCAGACACTTGGAATTGTTTTTAGATACTGTACATGGCATGAGCCTTAAACGTCTTGAAAACATTACACACGATGGAAACAGGATGATCAAAGTCTCTGGAGAAGGATTTGAGATTGTCCATACTTGGCTACACTCTTGTGTGTCTGATGGCTGAGCGGTTAGGGAGTCGGGCTATTAATCAGAAGGTTGTTGGTTCGATTCCCGGCTGTGCCAAATTATGTTGTGTCCTTGGGCAAGGCACTTCACCCTACTTGCCTTGGGGAGAATGTCCCTGTACTTACTGTAAGTCGCTCTGGATAAGAGCCGCTGCTAAACGACTAAATGTAAATGTAATGACCTCCTCAGATAATTCTCTGGTTGTCTGTCTTTTGTCCAGGCACATGGCGAAACAAAACATGAGAATGAGGATTCCTTTGTGCGATGTTGTAAATTATTCCGATTCAACTGGTCACCAGAGACACCGAAACATATTTTAATGTAAAAGAAAATCTGGAAGAAATGTTGCGTTATTTGAAAAAAGCACATGGGTGCAAATATTTTTGGCCACGACTGTAAAACTATGAATACACGATGCGGTTATATAACACTGTCATTTGTTGTTGTGAAAGAGAGAGATGCAGGGGGCATAGCTTGGTAGAGAGAGATGGAGAGAATATGTTGTTGGAGTTATAGAAGGCATTCTATAATTCCAACAACCTCTCCTCTCTCTAAGAGTCGGTGCTTATGAGGACATTGAACATATCAAGGGTTCTTGAGAGTGATTGGGTAGCCAAGGATTTTAAATGTGAGTCTTCTGTTGATTATTACAGCCATGGTGACTCTGAGGACAACAGCAAGAACTAGGGGTTGGGGTGGGGGTTCTGGTTTTGTATTAACTGGGCCATGATGGTGCTTTACTTTGTTTTTATACTATATGTCAGCACCTTAATTAAAAGGAGTGAAATAATAAAAACAATCAAACCAAATCTTCCAATATATGTGGATGTAATTGGGTTATGATGTTTTTTTTTATGTATGGCTGTTGCAGAGTTGAACCACACAGCTCGAGCATTCTTCCCAAAAGAGTATATTTCCAGAAAGCAGAACTTCCAGAAAGCCAGCTGTGCAAAATGGCCTCTTCCAAGTTGTAGGAAACTATTTCGTATTTTTGGGGGTGAGTGCAACAATTTATTTACATGTTTTATTTCACAATGTCATGATAGCATGGGCTACTACACAAGTAATACGAGGAACAGTAGCAAAAGATGAAATATAGATCCATGGGTAAAAGAGATGGGTTTCAAATAGCATAATATCAACTTATAGCACATGAAAAGGATAACACACAATCCATATGATTTCTTAAACAGGTTTCCAGAGACCTGCTAGCCCCATTGCCAGGCGTCAATTTCCCCATGGAGGTTACCGCCTAGACGCCATGGACTTTGAGGACGATTCTCGGGGCTGGCGCTTCGACATGGACATGGTGATCATTTACATCTATTCAGTCAACTGGGTCATCGGCTTCTTTATATTTTGCTTCCTCTGCTACTTCTTCTTCCCCTCATTTTGAAGACATTGGCAGGATGGATGGATAACTGGATCGATTAATGAATGGATAGATGAATGGAAAGATGGGTGGATTAAAAGACACATAGCCTAGTTCTTTTAAACTATTTCTATTTTCTGGAAATGTCCAAGACTGCCATCTCTGTTAGTCATAAACTGTACTTATTTAGGTTATGTAATGGGTGATTTGTTAATATTTCACAACCTCTAAACCCTTCATTTCCTACAGCGTTTAATTTCAACAGTGAAACTTTTTTAAATCTAAATATCCTATTCAAAAGGAAAGTTATTTCCTCAAATGCCTTATTAACCAAATACAGTTCTAATTTGTTTCTCAGTAGTGCATCTTTGATGTTGATCGTTGATCCAAATCATGCTCTTTCATGCTTGACTAGCTCTTCTGTTTATGTTGTGTAGTTTGATTACAGTCTACATGTGTAGTCTTTACAATAAGACAGCTTGAAATACTCTTCAAATTGTATTACTACATTATTGTATTTACAGATACACGTCATGTACGTATATACAGTATGCCCCCAAAACTTGAAAGACAATGTTGAGATTTGACATCGTAACGAACCTGGGTGATTACATTTTTTATTTCTGAGGAATATCTTAACAACGTAGCCAAACCAGTGTGCTTCACAGATGATGGTACTGTATTCACAACAACACAGAATACGAGTGTTCATAGTAATTTTGGGTTCCATACCAGTATGTTTAAGGATTTCAGCTGAAACTCACAATAAAGCAAAAATAATGAGCTCTTTTCTTTTGTGCACTCTGTCCTTCTTACATCTTTGCTGAGGTAGTATTTACCATGAACTCAAGTAATAATACCAATACAATCGAAACACATTAGAATTATAATGTTATCGACAGTCCTCTGTGTTTAAATACCAGCTTCCCAAACCCCATGTGAGACGTTACCCAGGCCGAGAACATTTGATGTGCTGTTCCTGGGTTTAAAGGTGATTTCTAAATAGTTCCAATTTGGAACAGCAACAAGCAGAAACCGTCTTTGTTTCAGCCCTCAGCTTCAGTTTCTGATTGGCTCTCAGTCAAGATGTGGTATATTCTACCCTCCACTCCAGGTACCACAGCCACAGACACGGCTTCTCCCGGGAGCTTTTCGTTCACACTTTTCTCAATGGCTGCAAAAACCAACAGTTCCACATTGCCACAAACAAAAATGGAAACAAACCAAGATTCGATAACAAGGTATTTCAACCATGCAAATGTTTTTAAATAAATACATAATTTTCTTTAAAGGAATATGTAAACATACAATAATGCATGCATGGATAAACAAATAAGTCAAATCAACCAATGGATGAATGAATGACACATCTGCTTACCGGACACTGAAGGGCTGTCAGAGACCTTCATGAGACCCATTCTATGACCAGACCTGCAGGTCTTCAGTCCTCTGACTATCATGCCTGACTCAAAGTGGTTGACTAGGATGGTGGAGAGGATTTGGGCATTCTCAATGTCAAAGCTCAGAGGGCAGCCTTGGAACATCGTATAGCCATCTTTGCCCTGAAGACCATTTGCAGTATCAATTGATTCACTAAATTATTCAATACAACCACTTTTTGTGTATTTGAAAGCCTGCCTCTTTTTTTGCTTGTTTATTCCACTAAGGTTGCACTGATTTGCCAAATAAAAGCATAGGAAATGTATGGAGAAATACCTTTGTTAGGTATTCTTTCATTGCCACCAAGTACCTCCTCGCTTTATCCAAACTCTTCCCTTGAACTTTTACTGTTTTAGCAATGACCCTCGCTCCTGGTTTTTTATTTGGATCAAAGCCAAATTGTATCCCTGCAACCTGTAGAAATCTGATGTCACAATACCAATACATGTTTTTCATATGCACATACACATGTGAAGATAACGACACATGATTATTTGCTGGCTAGATCAAAAGAACATTTTGAATCATTGTCAGGAAAGCGTGTTGTGCCAACCAACACAGACTCCAACACACATTGAACATGATTGAGCCTCTTTGCTTGGTATGGCTGTGCACAAGCTAGCTACCTGCCATCCAGTTCTGGGTAGTTCCTAACCCCGTTCTCCAAGCCCTCATACAACTGCTGTCCGGTGGCCTCCACCACCAACACTAGGTCTTTGATGGGTAGGATCTGCAGCAGGTCACGCATGGTCAGGGGCCCAGTTGGGTGGATACGGTCTGACCGCAGAGTACCTGCAACACATGGCCATGAGACAACCTGTACCAAGCTGTCCCCATTTGATTCCTCAGTATGAGGAAAGTTATGGATGAAACAGGAGTGTAATAGTCCCTACATAAACCTTTCACTATGTGAATTCAACCTAAATCTAAAGGGCTTGAGAATGTCCAGTAATAACCTGAGTTGAGAAGGGCCACCTCAGCATGGGTGGCCTCCAGCATAGCATTGGTGATGAGATTTCCTATGTTGCACTCCCCGCGCCTCACTGTGGCACAGCGTCCATCTAGTTCAATGTCCATGTGACAGATGACCTCTCCTAGCACATGCTGACAGAGTGAGAGAGTGTGTGAGAGAGAAAGTATTAAGCTTTCTTTAATTCTAACTGAGTACAATTTGTTTGAATTGCGGGAATGGGAATAGATATATGTATTCAGAGTATGCTATTTAGAGACAGAGAGAGATAGAGCGATAGAGAGACAGAGAGAGAGAGATAGAGATAGAGACAGAGAGAGAGAGAGAGAGAGAGAGAGAGAGAGAGAGAGAGAGAGAGAGAGAGAGGGGGATTTTGATTTTGCTCCTTTCACCTTTTCAGTGCCTCTGTATCCTTTGTACATCAATACAATTCATACTACATAAAGCTTTTATGTAGTAATAGAACAATATTATACACAGTATCTTCTACACAGTATAGACCTACTGCACGTAGACCTACCTGAATGTTGTTGGTGTATCCATTCACAATCTGCTTGATCTCATTGTCTTCCTCCAGGTGTTTCATGGTTGAGATCTTATGGCAGCTATATTTAAAAGTCATGTCTTGGTCCCTGACAACATCAATTTTTGACATATATCTAAACTCAGAACCACTTTTTACTATCAGTGTCCCATTCACCTCCAGAACTCCATACTCATGATCATGGCCCCCTAGAATGAGATCCAGACCCCTGGATTCCGACGCCAACCTGATGTCATTATGCCATCTCATGTGTGTAAGCGCAATGACCAGTTGGGCTCCCTGCTCTCTGAGCTCTGCAGAAAGAGCATTGGCAGTCTCTACGTAGTCAACATAGACGATGTTGTTTCTGTCTACAGTTCCCAGAGTCTCCAGCCAATCCTCCTCCACTAGACCCATAAGGCCAATTTTCTGACCATTCCACTCCAGGATATTGCTCACCACACCATGCCCCAGGGTTTTATCGGTAAACCTGTTTGCCAAGAAATTACAGAAATTAATTGCATCTACAAGGCCATCCCTAAAATAGCATAGGCACGGTGTTAATTCCTCACAACATCTCCAATTATTGATTATTTATTTGACCTTTATTATTATTATTATGGCTGATGGACTGTCATTCCACCGTACAGCATTTCTATAGATTTATTAAAAGAGTAGGTAAAGAGGGGGTAAAAGAGTACCTGTCATAGACATTACTGAGGAACCAGGGGAAGGTCATCTGTGGAGTCAGCTCCTCCAATACATCCACTCCAAAATCAAACTCATGGTTGCCTTGAATTGATTAAAACATGAAGATCCATCAACAACAAAAATGAGAGGTGGGGAGGGGAGTAATGCACAAATGAATTACCAAGGCTTCCTTGGTCTGTGCAATATTAATGGATGGCTGGAAGGAACAGCACTTACCATACACAGCGCAATGGACTCCTAATTTATTGAGAATATCAACCATGTGCTTTCCTTTTGTGATTGTACTAAGTATGGAAGGGTTCAGACAGTCGCCACTGAAAACCACAAATGGATTCAATGCCTGGAATTCTTTCATAGCAGTGGCAAACCTAGAGTTAAAGACAAGTTAGTGTGATTATACTGCTCAGACATGACAAAAGCCCAGCGCTGTCCTTTTACATTAGCGACATAGTTGAAAGCTATAACTTAGCCCAGGTTTAATGTTACTTAGAAAAGCCACGAATAGGTTCGTTTTAAAATATTCTAAAGGTGTATATTTTTTTTAAAGATGATACTTGGTTAGCCTATTTGGTTAGACAGAAACTGGGGAGGGGGGGGGGGGGGGGGGGGGGGAGAGACGCGGCCTAACTGCAGTACTGTATAACGTTTAGGTTTACAGTACAGACATATTGTTAGCCTAGCTAGAAGTAGAGCTAGCCATGTTGGTCCGCAACGTTACCTCGCAGCGCCGCCAACAGGTTCCTCGGATCTAGCCTCTATTTCGTACACATCGTTGAAATGTAAAATTGTAAGTACTACTTCTGGTTCTTTACAACTAGGTACAGCTGGACTACTTTCACTTGACATATTCGACATTGGATTGCTGTTGGAAGTTAAGAGAAATGTATCCTTTGTCCCGTCGATGAATCTCCTTGGAGACATGCGCTTTTAGTTGTGATGAGAATTGAGCGCGTGAAAGGCAACGCTATAAATTAGGCTACACCTCTGGCATGACTGTTACCTAGATGGGATATTTATAGACCAGCAGCAGCAGCACTACAATAAAAATAGCCTGTAAATCACGTATAAATGCATAACATGTACTTATATTAATAGCACATAAATGTTCTTAGTTCAATACATTTACATATAGGCATAATTGCCCACAAGGCTATAGAGTTTCAGAAAACTTGGGGGTCTGGCTTGGCGGGTCGTTTTAGTATTCCTGTCCTATGGGTGTGCAGCTTTGCAAGCCACGTCAGGCCTGTAGCAACTGCTCGTCTCGCTCACCAAGGTTAGATACACTCGACTGAGACACTGGAAGAAAAAGACCTTGGGAACTAAATCGCAATCTTGGCACTGTTTTTGTGCGTTTATTTTCACCCGAAGCCTATGAAACACGTGTGACGGATATACAGTGACATTTTCTATTCTATTTCTATTAAAGCGACGTTTTTTGCATTGTCGGGACAATACTTTGTTTTTGTCAAGTGATTCATGGAAACGCGAAATCATAAGAAATGGTTGTATTTGGTGAAAAGTCGTGAAAGCAATTGTATCCTCCGACAACGACAGCAGGTGCTTAAGGAAAGAGAGCTCCACCGGTCCTGGAGTTGGTGGTGATTGTCAAGGCTGTATCGTGTAGGCTATACCGTCTGCTGGAGTGAAGGTGACTCGCGCCCCCTTTGCAGTCGAGGCAATGCGGAGAGGATTCGCGAGCGCTCATCCGGTTCTTCAGCGCGCCGAGTGTTGCCTTCAAAAAGACTTATATATATTGCTGCTGTCAAGAGAATAGGAAGAGACATAGAAGGAAAGAGAGCAATAATACTAAGTAGGCTATAGCATATCCCTTATAGCATATCCAAGTAGGGATTCGCTTCGTTGTATCTTTCCCAAATTGCCTGGTAACGGAGGAGACGATATAGGACACAAAAGCCAAATACTGTAGAGTTTTGGGAAGATAAACAACGTTCTGTATTAGCGCTGTTTTATTCGTGGATGTGTATGCATGAGTTCTGCACCGAATGGGCGCAAGAACCGCCCCAGATCCGCCGGGAACATCTTTCAGATCGGCAAACCTCCCCATCGAGACCAAGAGAGGAGAGAGAGCACCGAAAGTACCCGCAAAGCCCAACGCGCCGTGGCCGACTGCAGAATGGTGGGTTTGCGACAAGATAGTAGGCTACTGGGTTTCTCTGATGTAGAGTGCACCTAACCCACCCTTTCTTTGTTCTAGGCTTGAATTGAAACATCGCACACGACTGGGATCATTTAACTGCAACTACACTGTGTCGAAATAAGCACCTGCCTGCTGCAGAGTGCCCCTCATGTTTTCGCACTTCTAGGACTGGACATGATTGTTACATATATAATTTTGCATATGGTGCACCACGTCGGCTATTAGAAGCTTAGTAACTGGTTATGTGGGATGGTCTCCTCCGTACATTACATTTTTCTGACGCTTTATGAGATGGACGAAACCTGACTCGATTCACAGGTTCTAGCAGAAACATCCATATAAATTCTTCATCCGTCTCATCCATCTCTGAACGTCACTGAATCGCAGACCACAGGCCAATAGCAAAATTATTATTGAATTATACACGGCATCCCAAAGAAAATAGCTTTGTCTTAATCAGTTTATTTGAAGTTGTTGATTGATTAGTCCAACTTAGCATCATGTGCTTTTGACAATACACAATGTATATTGTTTAGGTGCAGTTTATTTTTTAACTTAATCCTAATATTAAGACGTCAATAATGATTACGGTTGGCAAATAATGATTAGGCCACAAACACAGATCGGAATGAAATTTAGTTTCAGGCTGGCTGTACGCAACAGCAAATACAAAGCTATGCTCAGGTTTTGTTTTGCCTTTGCAGTCAAGTCGTCATAGTCCTCGCTGCTGAATCTGCCTATGCTCGGCATTTAGCTTATCTTGTTCTCGACTTTGAAGTCTGCAAGTCTCTAGCCTCTAAACTCTTATCTCACATTTGAATGTTTTTTTTCTCCTTTAAAATTGAATGGTCTTGAGTATCTGCAAAGTCGGAAAATGCTGGTTGGTTATTCAATATCATTCTGATAACAAGCTCACTTTTATTCTGCAGATCGTTCAGGAGTTTAACACCCTCGTGGCCCTGTACCGTGAACTGGTAATCTCAATAGGCGAAATCTCCGTCGACTGCCCCTTGTTACGTGCCGAGATGCTAAAGACCCGAACGAAGGGTTGTGAGATGGCCAGAGCCGCCCACCAGAGCCTGACAGTAATATCTGGGTGAGTATAGGTCAGAGGCTGTCCGTGGTCCTGAAAGAGAAACCGCATCGCCGCTACTTTTTAGTTCCCGCTATACTTTTCCGTTATTGAAGGGATTTTTTCCCCCCCCGAAGGTTTGGAAATCATTTGTTGTTTGTCTCCTCTTCCTCCCGTTAGGAGTTGTCAATGGATGTCGACTGATTTTCGTAATTCGTAAAAGTTTTTGTTAACATGCAAAATATGTTTGTACAATTTATAGTGAGTGATTAAAAAAGTGCATAGTTATATTTCAAATACTCACCGTTATATAGCCTCCTTATAACCATTATAAACGTTAAATAGCGTGCTTGTTTTAGTCTCATCTGCCTACATATTTTACATAATGACAATGTGTGGTTAAATGTGGAGCCCTTTGCTTTAACCTATTCATCTTTTTAATAATACATTTCCTACCAAGTCCTTTAGGTGATTTCATTATGTGTATCCTTCACTGTCTGTTACACGCATGACAAAATCAGAGCATCTCCTTCCTGTGTCACATGGCCTGCTATCCGGGGAGTCATGCATCAGTCTTTCTCAGTCCTGTATTGCCGTGACTCACATAGTTTGTGATCAAAGTCCCGACACCATCTTCACAGCCCAGGCAGGATGTCCTAGGAATCCTCAGATATATCTTAATACTCTTAAATGAGTAAACTAGAAGAGTCCTAATGGAATACCTGTCTCTGCATAAGAAGCCACAATTAAGCCTCAACCACTGCAACACAGAGTATTGCAGAGAAAACGTTAATAAAGTATTACTAATTTTAGTTACTAGTATTACAGCTACAGTACCACCGCATTTCAATAACTCATATTTACTACAATACCAGGAATTACTTCCTTACTATACCTCTCTCTGGATTGTAGTGCATACTATGGTTATGTTAGCAAAGTTTCACTTACCTGGAGTCAAAAAAGCAATCCCTTTACACATGACTGTCCTAATCATCACCCCCACCTGCATCTAAACCCTGTTTTGTATGAAGAAAATTATAAGGACACATCTTCTTTCTCACTTGTCCCAGCAGTCTGATAATGCACACCAACATACATCAACTGCATACATACATAGGATGCATACTGCATTGATCATTTATGCAAATATTTCATAAAGATAGATTATCCAGATTTGGGCATGACGATTTAGTAAAGTTAGTTCTCCTGTTTGTTTGTGCGTGTTTGTATTGTTGTATACATTATTATTATTATTATTATACAACTCTGACTGAGTGGAAGGTGTACTTGCTCTGACTTTTTTGTACCTCCATAAGACCTGAGGATGGAGAGATCCATCCAGAGATCTGCAGGCTCTTCATCCAGCTGCAGTGCTGCTTGGAGATGTACATCACTGAGATGCTCAAGTCTGTGTGTCTGTTGGGCTCCCTGCAACTCCACAGAAAAGGTAGGACACTGTAGATCAAACCTTTATACTAGGTCAACTCTTTGCTTTTGTCTTAGGCCCAGGAATACGTGCATGTGTTTGCTTCAGGGAAAGAGTCGTGCGGACCCCACAGAATTGACAGCAAGGTGGAGGAAAGCTCGGACATTCCCATCCTGGAGGACACCTCTTCTTCACCCATGGACTGTCCTCAGCTCTGCTGGCTAGTTGCCACGGATATAGACAATATAGAGAGGTGGGTCAGTGTCTGTGAGTGAGTAAGTGTGGCCAATGAGTTTGACATTGTTTGCTGTTCTTTTCCTTGATACATAATGATAGATAGGAGCCATAAACTGTGATTTGACAGGGACATGAGAGAAATGAAGAATCTTCTCAGCAAACTCAGGGAGACAATGCCTTTACCACTGAAGAACCAAGGTAGGACATCCCATGACACACAGCACTGTTGTTTTTCCTCCAAAATAACCTACGTACATTTATTTTTAATTTAAACACATATGAGGAACAGTAACAATAATGTTTGATCATTCACGGTATACCGCTCATTGTCAAGTCAGTCATTGTCATCTAGTGTCTGGATAATGTACTCCACTTTTCACCCGTCTGCGTGTTTTCCAACAGATGACAGCAGCTTGCTGAACCTGACTCCCTACCCTCTGGTCCGGCAGAGAAAGAGGCGTTTCTTTGGGCTCTGTTGCCTGGTAACCAGCTAAGGGCCCCACCCAGGAGACTGCATATAAAATAAAATAAATGTTGCTCCACAGTCTTCACCACTTGTGTCTGGCACACCAATCTATTACTGCCATTTTCAAGATAGCTCGCTCGCTCTTACTTTGGTTGAAAAGGCTACCCATTTTATTTTGTAATACAAAGATGTAACAAAACCAATTGTCACAAACATATATTTTGAGATATTTTGCCACCAAATTGCAAACTTTTTAGTCCAATATCTTGTTTGTCCAATCTACATGGAAAACAGATTGTGACATAATGTCTACATTGGATTTCTTTAATGTGATGGATTACTGGCTGAATTTGAAATGACATCTGACACCAGTGTGTTACTGTAGAAAATACATACAATACAGCACACTTACAGTATAGCGGGTATGAAGTCTGTTAGCATTGAACTGAGTGCAGCATTAGGTCTGCAGGGTACTGTATGTTTTGTATGTGTCTTGTTCTGTTGTTTTGTTTCTTGCTGTTTACTACTACACGTAAAATTTATTTAGTCTTCCATGAACCAAAAAACTGTACCCAACTTTTACTTTCCAGCTTCAAGCGTAAAACAATACAATATATTACAAAAAAAATCTTCTTTGCACATATATTACATCTATAACTGGACACTTTAGACCTGCATATACTCATACTCTGGAAGTGATGCGCACTAAATTATTTTCCAAGTTGGATTTATTTAGCAAAGTCCTGGAAATTTGGCATAAGCAGGTAGAGTCTCCCTGTGAGTCTGGAACAGTCAATGCAAGTAACAGGGTGGCTTAGCATGGATCTTGTTTATTACTGATAGTAATGTATGTGTAGGGCATGGAGAAGGTTGTAGTTCAAGCTGGTAAAAGCTCAAACTAATTTTACATTGTAATAAAACTTTTTTATATAAAATAAGTGGTCTGTCTGTTGTCATTTGACATAGAATATGCAATTTGCTATTACCTTCACAGGGTGGTGATGTCATTTGAAGAATGAGTCAAAGAGTCAAACCAGTAGCTTCCAGTGACCTTGTACTCTGCATTTAAATGACGTCACCAACACTCATGTGTTGCCAAAAAAAGCAACACCTCAATGAAACAGCGGTGTGATAGAATGTGCCACTGTGAACTCAGTGTACAGACAACATTGTCAAAGGCAGATTTCAAACATGAAGTGTGATAATGAAGTCTTGTAGTTGACCAGGCCGTGAACTGCTGAATCATCCGCACTGCTCAGAAGGTGATCGGCTGCAATCTGCCGACCCTCGAGGACCTGCACACCTCGAGGACCCTGAGGCGTGCGAGGAAGATTGTGGCCGACCCCTCCCACCCTGGCCACTCCCTGTTCCAGCTACTCCCCTCTGGCAGAAGGCTGCGGTCCATCAGGACCAAAACCTCACGCCATAAGAACAGTTTCTTTCCATCTGCTACTGGCCTCTTCAACAAGGCCAAGGACTCCCATTGACATTCATTCACTTATTTAACTATTATAAGTCCATTTAATGGCAATTACAGTATGCACAAGCCACCTTACCTCAGTATCCGATTGCACTATGTTGACCACTCACGCTGCTCATTCTTATTGTTATTTTTATATATATTTAATTTTATATTTAAATTGTTGTATTCTTAGATTGTTTAGTTCTTAGAAATAGTTAAACTTTTGTACTTTTACTTAATTTAAGATTCGTATATGTTTAGTGTTTTGCACCTCCCTGCCACAGTAAATTCCGTGTTTGTATAACATACATGGCGAATAAACCGAATTCTGATTCTGATTCTGAACGCGTGTGAGTGGGCCTTTTCTAACCCGTCTAACCCCTAACCACAACCCCTCCACTGATCCTGATCTTAACCTCTCTGCCAAGGTTTGAAGACTGCTCTCCCTTGGTGATCTAAGGTTACAGAAATGAACAGACTGTACACTGTAGGGGATTACAAAGGGTTGGATTACTAAGGTGTGTCTTTGTAATTGTATCATAAACATGTATATATATTTGGGTGTGTTTTGTGCCTTTTTGTGGAATACTCACATTATACAGAAAATCCTGGCTCCAAAGCATGTTGGGATAGCCAGCACTTCTGCTACATCAGCACTTCTTTACCCCTTTGTCTTCCCCTTACCTTATGAATTACCTATTTGCTTATTTATTAAAACATGTCTTATTTATGTTGAAGTAGTGCATTCCCTGACCTCAAGTCTTATCTCCAGGTAGCATCCTACCCATGGTTAACTTAACTCCCAGATTTCCCCTTATTTTTGAGTTAGGAAAGAGGGTGGGGTTGAAATGGGGGTTAGATTTTGATCTGGGACTGGGAGGGGGTTTAAGGTTAGTGTGCACGGGCACAGGGGCTCATTATCTAGACCCACGAGAAAATAAAAGTAAAACATTTTTTTAAAAACAAAGGAGAAAACAAAATATTTAAGAGAAAAAGAATGAATACAAGTTTATTTCCTTACTTTTACATGAAGACCTAAAAAATTAATAAGTGCAAAGAAAGCGGAGGGGGGAGAGGAAGTTTAAGATCAGGGTTGTAGAGCAGAGGAGGGGTTTAATTTGGGAATGAGGGAGTGGGGTTAGGATGAGAGGAGGACGATATTTGGATGTAGGCTTGGGGGGGACCTCTACTAAAAGGGGAGGACATACATAGGGTTATCTAAATCTAAACCCCACCTCTAATCCTAAACCTAACCTCTCTATCATTCCTGTTCCTCTGCTCACAAATCCCAGAAAAAGACAGACCTCCAACCACAACTCCCCCCGCAGACCAGCAGAGGGCAATCATCCCCCTAGTAACCACATTCTCACACATAATAAGGCCCCTACACCATGCACTCCACAACACACATCAGAGCCGGCCCAAGGCATAAGCTAACTAGAGAGGGTACAATTTCTGGGGAAATTGTAGGGTGTGCTTGCTTGCGTCGGTTGCAGGTGGGTCCGTCCTCTAAGTTTTTCCCTTCTAGTGATATTTTCAAGCATTTAGCCTACTCATATTGCATATTTCATTAAGAACACCCTTTGAAACAGCTGCAAACCCCCTTTGAAACAAGCTACTGTAACAACGTTGTCACTGGCAGTATGGAATCGCGATTCAAACAGTACCGTCTGCTAACTGAAAATATGCCCCCCAAAACGTAAATAAGTTTGACATTAATGTAGGGGGAAATGGCTAATTCAAAATAAGTTTGCTAGAGGCAAGCTAGCTGCTGTTGCTCCACATTTCACTGATTGTTTCAAAGCGCCGGAAATGAGAACGTTTCTTTTGACATAAAGTTTAGCTGTGGCATTGAAGACAGTACTACACACTGCCAGTGGGTGAGCCGAGTCTGACTGAGGCTAACGTCAAAACAAGCCGTGGTGTCACTCAAATTCCAAGTTTTACACAAATCACAAAAATATGCTGACGCGCTGGCTGTCTTCGCAATCGCCATATCTTTATAACACTGCCCTCCTTCTGATTTTTGATGTAGAATTGACCCTGGTACGAAATTAAGAAAATACTCATCAAAGATCGTCAACAGCTGACGCAATCGTCAACGGAGGCTGACGGGGCTCTCACGTAGCAAACCAATCAAAGTTTTTACAGCAACCTACATTAAAATATCACCATCTGGCTGTCTTCACAATAGTCATATCGTCATAACATTGCCCTCCTTCTGTTTTGTGGTGTAGAATTGACCGAACTATAAAAATACGAAAATACTAAACTACTATGACGCTTGCATGGCTGCCGCCTAGGCAGTCTCACGGGCGACCCGCACTCGCTCAAATTACAAAGACTTTCACAACCTAAATAAAAAAATCCGAGATGGCAGTTCCACTCGAATTTGCTTTCTCAACAAAACCCAATGGTTGGTAATTTTGGGGGTTGGCATTTTTCACTCATAATCCAAACTCCAATTTGCGTGCTAGAACGTCTCTATCACGTTGTATCCATGCGTCGTTGCTAACGTGTGCTGACGTAGTGACGTAGGCTAGCACTGCTAACCTTCGTTGACAGAAGACACTTTTCGCCACAAAAACTTAAGCTCAGCCTAAACCGTGCAACGGAACGTAAATCCCAATGGAAGCAACGCAATCGAGACCAAGACGAAACTTTTGACACCTAGGTTGTCTATGTAGTCCAAATATTGACTGAGCCTTAGGGGCGAGAAAATAAACAATAATAAAAATAATAAATATATATGTGAGAGAACAAAGGTTGTGCCCTTGCCGAAGGCAAAGCACACCCAACTAAGCGGCTGCTTAGGGCCCCGTGGCCAGCAGAGGGCCCCCAAGAGCACATGAAATTACAGCTTAATTAAAAAATTATATATATTATGTTAAAGGTCACATGACATGAAAACTTCACTTTAGGAGGTTATTTAACATTAATATGAGTTCCCCTAGCCTGCCTTTGGTCCCCCAGTGGCTAGAATTTTCGATAGGTGTAAACCAAGCCCTGGGTGTTCTTCTCCGCCTTTGAGAAAATGAAGGCTCAAACGCTCGGTTTGAAAATCTCCTCTTATTGACGTAACAAGGAGCCAGGCTACCGCCCTTCTCTCTGCTGTGCCCGCCCAGATAATCTGGCCCGCCAATGAGGAATTGAGCTACGATTGTGCAAGGGCGAGTGCAATATCGTGTTTTCCTGCAGAGACATCATGCCATGGCTAGCAAACGAACGAAGCATAACAGTTGCTCAGTGCTTGGATGTACAAATCAACACACAAGTCTTTTTGTAGTTCCGTCATCCGAGCCTCTAAACAATCAGTATCTTAATTTTATTTTCGCTGAAAATGCGCCTACACAACTTCTGTTGTAGGCGCATTTGTTTTGTATGTCTGCGCCAAACACTTCAGCCACGACTGTTTCCTCAACTTGAGCTAATACAAAACTGGCCTTGCTGAAATTAAATTCTGGATCAGTACTAACTCTCCTTCGTCCAGCTACTAACCTCGGACAAGTAAGTTAACTAACGCTATATCATTTTGTAGCTTTACTGTATATGGTTACCTAGCTTGCTACCCTTAGAATGTGGCTGTAACATTAGCTCTGCAGCTAACAGCTGAGTTACTGTCGCTATGGAAAGGTAGATAGCATCAAGTATAAGTGTGAATACATATGCTGTACGTGAGTGTTGTACACTTCTTTGTTATTTGGATAAACGTTCTGCTGTTGGTGTTATGGCGCGCGCGATATCCACCTTTCCCCTCATTGAAATGACTGAGTGTGTACCTCTGCAAACCAGGGTTATCAGATGAGAATGGGCAAATTCGAGGTATTTTACAGCAACGGGGTTACAGCCATTGCGATACATCCGTCGTGAACATTAGCGCATGGTGCCGCCCCTCCGCTCCTCATTAGCATTTAAAGCTACAGACACCAAAACAGCGCGTTCTGAGGAAAGCTCCTTGTGGGACTGCTAGTAGTGGCTGTAATTCTGCACCAAGGCTGAATTTCGGGAAAGAGACTACAGTATTAGGGGACCACTAAGGCCTATATAAAAGCATCCAAAAACAGCATGTCATGTGACCTTTAATGGTAATTATACAAATTCGGAGGGCCCCCCAAATCAATTCTGCTTAAGGCCCCATAAAGGCTTGGGCGGCCCTGAAACACATACCCACCTATGGAACCATACAGATCTGGAACCATACCGATTTTTTTTGAAGTCATACAAATACACACATACATACCAAATTCAGTAACATGCCCCAACTGCCAAACCCCACACCAACCACTCACTACAGAAAAAGAAAATGTATTACAAACCCCCACAGCCAGACCCTGATAACCTCACCAACCATACACACATCCAACCCAGCGGAGGCATGTAGAAAGGAAGTGGGTCACTCTTTTAAACACAATCACACCAACAGGACTAAATGAAAAAACCTAAACAACACATTTTCACAAAGGAACAGAGACGATATATACAAGATTAACAAAATACCTCATCACTCCAGCTGCTTGTTTGTTTTTGACATTCTGTGGCAATCCTGGTGCTCGAGTGATCCGGGGGAGGTACTTCCCGCTCCCCGGCCAGCTAACAAGGACCACAGTTGCGCTTCGTCAGCCAATCAGGGCGAGGCACAGCATAAAAGCCGGCCAGTAAAGGATCAAAAGGGAGCAATTGAGGTGAGAGCCGCATTGAAACTTACACGCCTTCTTGTTGTCTTTTTTGTCCATCTTAGAGAGACACCAGGACCATATGAGACGACCGTGGACCTTTCCCTCCATTGAGGGTTAGGTTAACTGACGGTTGCTTTACTTTTGTGTTTTCTGTTAAATAAATGCCCTACCTGGGCTAAACCTGTCCCTGATTGTGTCGTTTTTTGGGTCATACGAGGTCAAAACATGAGTGAGCTACGTGGTTACTACGGTACACATACCCATACATACACACATATTCACACATACAAGTATACATGCTTATGGTCACCTGCATTGTCTTTAATACAAAAATATAAGTAAATGGTCAAATTGTAATTGTAGTTCCAGGGCATCACTTAGTGGTCACTTTTATGAACTGCCCCTGTGGAAAAGACAAAATAAACAAACACCTTTACGGGTGTCCACAATTGTAGAAAACTGGTTTCTAGGACACTGCAAGCTTCTCACTTCAGGCTCATTTGTCCAAGACTAAAATCGGATCAATTTGGAAAACTAAATAGGTGTGCTTTGGAAAATTATCTTGTCATGAAGAAAAATATCACAAAGAAATCTGAATTGCTAGATTTTATTGATGGATTGTTTTACAAAATGATTAGAACAGCAACTGAGTAGACTTCCACATGCTGTGGAAACTTAGCCACAGCACACTTTTTTAACTGATACACGAGGCAAGCACTAAAGCTCATACAGCAAATTCAATTTGGTCAAGCACTTCTTTTAATGATTGAAGTCATAGAGGAGACACTGCCTATACATTTTCTAGTTGTCTTACATGAAGTAACATTGATATGAACAGGATTTTATACACCCTCAGGAGTTCTCCTGCAACAGCGGACTTTAGGATTTGACACGTCATTTCAAAAAGCAATGTTTTTTTTTTACTGTATTCCATTTATACAGATTTTTTTTCATTGCACATTGAAATCAAATCAACGATTTATTATTATACTTTTAAGATAGATGTATTGTCCTTTTGAAATACAAGGAACATTTGGAGAGAAAAAAAGAAAAGAATAATAAAAAACTGTAAAAATATGTTTTTTTACAGTGTAACTTTCCTAAAAGTCACCATTCCTCAAACGTAATCAAATAGTTCCCTATGTTGTCCCATGGTCTCTTTCACAAGTTAAACACATCAGTTTAAACTATGGTTTCTTTGATGACATTGATCTGTCCTCAGATAACTATTTCAGACATAGACATCACATAAATTATTGTGAATCTGCCTACTCAACAGTTTAAGGATTTTACTTTGTAACTACTTTTACATCTGTGTAAGTGAGACCATTGTAGGTTCCACTGGTGTTAAACTTCAGAACACTGTCATTGAGACAGGTAATTTCCACTGTGGCAGTGTAGGGGAGATCAACTGTAACTCTACCAATAGTGACGTCAACATGTACGGTCTTCCCAGCAGGAACACTAACCGGAAAAGACAGAGTCTCGGTAGTGGATGTCTCTTCTTCTAAAGTATGTGTGCTTTCTATTCCCACTGTGAAGCTAAATCCAGTAGATACTTCTATTACCTCTGGAATTCCTGCTTTCACCTCAATGTTAAAGCTTGTTTCTAACTTGTTGGTCACAGACCATGATGACTTTTTGGTGATCGTTTTAGACGTTTCCAGTTTGTATTCTTGAGTGACAGTAGATTTGTTTTCGTAGGTCATGGACTTGATTTCCTCAACAGCCACCTGGGGTATTACATCATGAAGTGTGGGGTACTGGACATCCTTCAATACGGTAGACTTGATGGTATTAATGAATTTGAAACCTAAGGAATCAATGTCTGAACCAGACCTTCCACAAAGTCCAACGCAGATCCCAGAGCCAACATCAATAGGGTACTCAGTTTTCAGCCCCCATTCGGTCATTTGAGGAAAGAACTCCCGTGAGGAACTTGTTCGGAATTTTATAGCACCCAAACGTGTTCCAGCACCATTTCCCCACAGTGAAAGCTTGGTGATATGCTCTCCATCCCCGAACTCAAATTCAGAAAAATCCCCTGCAGGATTTCCAAATTCTTGGTTTTCACCATTAGTAAGCCAAATCTTCAAAGCCTTCACCCGCGAGCTCACAACCCACACCCATATCTTTTTCAGTGTTGCTCCACTGTCGGTACCATTGAAGTCAAAGGCAGAACCTCCTTGTCCTCCAATAACTAAGATGGGTGAAAGGTATGACATTCTTGATTTGATGTGAACCTTCAAAGAAATGCAATACATTAATACATATGACAGGAATCTATATTTTATCAAAAAAAGACATCCATAATTTTCTCAACAAAAAATGCCAAAGCTTTCATAAAAGAGCCAAAAGGAAAATTACCTAAACAAAAACACCCCGATAATCTCAATTTTTACAATATAAATGTACAGGTTGAATATTTTATAAAGCATTAAATACAAATTTCTGAGACTGAAGAGTAAATAATTTGACTTGGCAATAACAGTGGGGTCTATTGTAGGCTAAATCCAACATTTGAAAACTTAAAAATAATACAACCAAGTACTTAAGAAGTCAGAATTAATTGCAATAATTGTCACATTGTAGCCTATTATTTCCATCAGTCACCCAATTTTTTTACTTAACCAAATTAATAAGCAATAATTGTTACGTTGTAGCCTATTATTCCTTCTCATTATGAAGGTGGGGACAATCGCGATTTTACAAAACTAAAAGGCGGCACATCAGAATCAGAATCAGAAAGGGTTTTAATCGCCATTAAAGTTTGCACAAACATGGAATTTACTTTGGCAGGAAGATGCATACATTAAACATATGGGAATCTTAAAGCTTAAATATGTGGTCTAACTATACAAAAGGAACAAAGACAAAAACATATTTGACCTATTAACTAATCATAGTCCAAGTTACGGATTTAGGTACTAAAAGGTTAGAACACGCACATCCAGTCCACCTACCAAAATGACAAAAGATGATATTCAAATATATAGCCTACAATAAAGTATGAACACAGGCTTTTTGCTTTCATTAAAAAAGACAGCAATTATTCCCCAAGCAGAAGGTCTTCATAATCTGATAAAACATTTATCACTAAACTAACATACTTACAGGGCTGTAGCAAAAGTTGTGATGTTCCTCACCAGACTGATTTTTCCAGATAACAGCTATACAAGAAACGAAATCCATTAAATAGAGTTGTCCCTGCCCCCACTTACCAGTTAAGTTATCTTGGAGAGAAGTAGTGGGTGTGTCACAGACACACACACCCAAACGCACAGGAAGGGCTGACTGTAACTGGTGTTAGTAAACAGAAGTTGTAGGGCAGATTAGAGGAACCATTTATCACAGGATTGCTCAATTTCAGTGTGGGTTACAGCCTTTCACCATTGCATGATGCCATTTGTTTTTCACAGATCACACCCATCAAGTCAAAGTGAATAGTAACTGGTCCAACTCTATGTCCAAGCCCATGGTATCTGTGGAGGAACACAGTCATCACAGTAGTCAAACTGTAATTTTTTTTATTTGAAAGTGGTCTTTCAAATTTATAATAAACTTAATTAACTAATTAACTAATAAAAATAATAAACTAAGACTTATAATAATTTACAGTTTAACCTTTCATCTGTTGAGAGATGGTGTTAACATTTAAGGGTGGTGCCTGATCATATCGCAAACCTGATCCTAATCAGGTCTTTCTGTGGTGGTTTCTAAGAACCATATCTGACTCTGTGTATTTGGGTGTGTGTCTGGGACACATCCACTCAGTGGCGAAAATCTGCTATCAATTTTGGGGGGGACAATTATATGACATTTTCTCAAGAGCAATTCCTGAGGGGGACACCAAAATGACTGCTGTAACACATAGCCTACATTGTAATAAGTTAAATGTATATTATTAATATGATTTAAATTTCCTTTACAGTGATTTATTGGGGGGGGGAAATCCTATTTTCCCCAGGATTGGGGGGGGGGGGCCCTGGAATTTCTGCATATGCATCCACTACTTCTCTCCAAGAAGGTGGTAAGTGGGGGCAGGGACAACTCTATTTCATGTATTTAGTTTCTTGTATAGCTGTCATTATTTTTGCTTGCTTTCCTCCAGGTACACTCTAGCACTTTCAAGGATCATGTTGTTCAATTGTAATTTGTTTAAAACATGCTCTTCTGGTTCTACCCATTTGCACTCATTTGCTTTTTACAATGTATGTGTCATGTCCCCGGCCTAGGCCAGACCGGGTTCTAATCTGTTTCTTCCAGGTCCAGTCATCCATTACACTTCTTCACTCCCTCCCGGTAACTCAACTCACCTGCGGCTCATTTCCTCATCAACACCACAGCTCTTAAACCCCGGATTGTCACCCACTACTCGCCAGTTTGTTGAATCACGGATCCCACGTCTGTATTCCTGGCTTTCTGTGTTTTTCTCACAAAACTACGCCTGTTTTTGTGCTGACCTTGTTTCTGTCTCAACCAGATCACCTCTTCCAGTCCTCCTACCGGTACCCCGCTCCACCATCCACCAGTTACCCTCACTCAAATAAAATCTGCGCACATCCAGAACCTTGTGTGTCGTGCGTTTGGGTCCTCAGTACAGCCATGACAGTATGCTTCATGTTTTGGCTACCCGCAATGTTTTTGGGGCTATCTCGTTGTTTATGATCATTGACCTATGCACTTTTTGTAAAGCTCTCTGTTGGAAGTCGCTTTGGATATAAGCATCTGCTAAATGAATAAATGTAAATGTTAAAATCCACATATATCCACACTCAGATCCTGTCACCCATCCCCAGCCCGCTGCTGTTTTCAAATAATCTATATACTACAACAGCAGAATACAATCCCTGAAATTCAGTTATGGCTTTAGATTTTGGAGTGCCACCCCAAGATTTCAGTGGCCCCATCTGGCCACTCCTATAAAACATTTCTGGGGGTGCCACTGCTTTTGCCTGTTAATGCCTGCACTGCAGTGAAGAAAACGATATGACAACAATAATGTATGTAGGCCTACTTGGTTGAAACTAACTGTTGTGTACACTCTGATAACATTCTGGTAACAAGCACACTTTTATTCTGCAGATCGTTCAGGAGTTTAACACCCTCGTGGCCCTGTACCGCAAACTGGTAATCTCAATAGGCGAAATCACCGTCGACTGCCCCTTGTTGAGATGCTAAAGACCCGAACGAAAGGTTGTGAGATGGCCAGAGCCGCCCACCAGAGCCTGACAGTAATATCTGGGTGAGTATAGGTTAGAGGCTGTCCGTGGTCCTGAAAGAGAAACTGCATCGCCGCTCCTTTTTAGTTCCAGCTATAGGCCTACTTTTCTGTTATTTTAGGGATTTTTTTTCTTTTCCCCCGAAGGTTTGGAAATCCTTTGTTGTTTGTCTCCGCTTCCTCCCGTTAGGAGTTGTCAATGGATGTCGACTGATTTTCGTAATTCGTAAACGTTTTTGTTAACATGCAAAATATGTTTGTATAATTTATAGTGAGTGATTAAAACATTGTAGCCTGCACAATCCAACGAGCTATTGAGCTCTTTGGATTATCCATCTTTTTAATAATACATTCCCTACCATGTCTTTTAGGTGATTTCATTATGTGTATCCTTCACTGTCTGTTACACGCATGACAAAATCAGAGCATCTCCTTCCTGTGTCACATGGCCTGCTATCCGGGAGTCATGCATCAGTCTTTCTCAGTCCTGTATTGCCGTGACTCACATAGTTTGTGATCAAAGTCCCGACACCATCTTCACAGCCCCACAATCCTCAGATATATCTTAATACTCTTAAATGAGTAAACTAGAAGAGTCCTAATGGAATACCTGTCTCTGCATAAGAAGCCACAATTAAGCCTCAACCCCTGCAACACAGAGTATTGCAGAGAAAACGTTAATAAAGTATTACTAATTTTAGTTACTATATACAGCTACAGTACCACCGTATTTCAATAACTCATATTTACTACAATACCAGGAATTACTTCCTTACTATCCCTCTCTCTGGATTGTAGTGCATACTATGGTTATGTTAGCAAAGTTTCACGTACCTGGAGTCAAAAAAGCAATCCCTTTACACATGACTGTCCTGATCATCACCCCCACCTGCATCTAAATGAAGAAAATTCAAAGGAAACATCTTTCTCTTTACTTGTCCCAGCACTCTAATAATGCACACCATCAATACATAAATTGTAACTTATAGGATACATAATGCATTGATCATTTATGCGAATATGTCATAAAGGTAGATTCTCCAGTTTTGGGCATGACGATTTAGTAAGTTAGTTCTCCTGTTTGTTTGTTTGTGCGTGTTTGTATTGTTGTATACATTATTATTATTATACAACTCTGACTGAGTGGAAGGTGTACTTGCTCTGACTTTTTCTGTACCTCCATAAGACCTGAGGATGGAGAGATCCATCCAGAGATCTGCAGGCTCTTCATCCAGCTGCAGTGCTGCTTGGAGATGTACATCACTGAGATGCTCAAGTCCGTGTGTCTGTTGGGCTCCCTGCAACTCCACAGAAAAGGTAGGACACTGTAGATCAAACCTTTGTACTAGTTCAACTGCATATAAAATAAAATAAATGTTGCTCCACAGTCTTCACCACTTGTGTCTGGCACACCAATCTATTGCTGCCATTTTCAAGACAGCTCGCTCGCTCTTACTTTGGTTGAAAAGGCTACCCATTTTATTTTGTAATACAACGATGTAACAAAACCAATTGTCACAAACATATTTTGCCACCAAATTGCTAACTTTTTAGTCCAATATCTTGTTTGTCCAATCTATATGGAAAAGAATTTGTGACATCATGTCTATATTGGATTTATTTAAACAATACAGCACACTTACAGTATAGCGGGTATGAAGTTTGTTAGCATTGAACTGAGTGCAGCATTAGGTCTGCAGGGTACTGTATGTTTTGTATGTGTCTTGTTCTGTTATTTTGTTTCTTGCTGTTTACTACTACACGTAACATTTATTTAGTCTTCCATGAACTAAAAAACTGTACCCAACTTTTACTTTCCAGCTTCAAGCGTGAAACAATACAATATATTACAAAAAAATCTTCTTTGCACATATATTACATCTATAACTGGACACTTTAGACCTGCATACTCATACTCTGGAAGTGATGCGCGCTAAATTATTTTCCAAGTTGGATTTATTGAGCAGAGTCCTGGAAATTTGGCATAAGCAGGTAGAGTCCCCCTGTGAGTCTGGAACAGTCAATGCAAGTAACAGGGTGGCTTAGCATGGATCTTGTTTATTACTGATAGTAATGTATGTGTAGGGCATGGAGAAGGTTGTTGTTCAAGCTGGTAAAAACTAAAACTCATTTTACATTGTAATAAAACTTTTTTATATAAAATAAGTGGCCTGTCTGTTGTCATTTGACATGGAATATGCAATTTGCTTTTACCTCCACAGGCTGGTGATGTCATTTGAAGAATGAGTCAAAGAGTCAAACCAGTAGCTTCCAGTGACCTTGTACTCTGCATTTAAATGACGTCACCAACACTCATGTGTTGCCAAAAAAAGCAACACCTCAATGAAACAGCGGTGTGATAGAATGTGCCACTGTGAACTCAGTGTACAGACAACATTGTCAAAGGCAGATTTCAAACATGAAGTGTGATAATGAAGTCTTGTAGTTGACCAGGCCGTGAACGCGTGTGAGTGGGCCGAGGTTTTGAAACATCAGGCTGGGGCTGAGGCCTTGCTTCATCCTGTATGGAGGCCGGCTGACGGACAGGAGTATCCAGCCACACTGACGGTATTGTTTGGTATGTCGTTTTGTCTATGCATAAGGGACCTGGCACCCTTCTCAGTCGGCTAGCGTGCCACCAAGTACCATCGATGAGGATGAACAAGGCCATTCCCAACTGCTGGGTGACTTATAGAGGGGAAGATGCAATGTTTTATAAAAACATTTTTTTCACACATTTATTGTCATGGTGGGGCCTATGGATCCTGATCCAGTCTCGTAGACAGGAAGGTAAAGGTGCTAGCATCAAAGAAAGTGTGGGAGCAGGTGTTTCCTGGATTTAATGTAGAGCAGATGTGGGAAAAAGTGCTGGTGAATCTCAATAGTTAACACAATTACATTTTCACCAAAGTGGTGCTCCATCAGATAGACATGCCGGTCTTTCAGATGTGCGATGTATGTGGCGTGATGGATGAGAATCTAATCCAAATGATGTTTGAGTGTGTGGTATTAGAGGGATTCAAAGTCAAATTAAGGGATTTAGTAGATAGGTATTGGCTACAGAAATGAATAAGTGGATTTGAGTGGAGTCGTGGATTAAATTAAATGAGTTAGAAATGAATAGATTAGTTTTCTTCGTTAAATGTTATTTTCTGTTTTACTGTAGACCTGTGCTTTCTTAATCTGACACAAATTGACCCGGACAGACGGCAAGTGGCCAAAAGGAGGTGTGGGCGTCAGCCTGCTAGACCTCGCTGGAAGGTGGGAGAGGAACGACTTGGTTCTGAGGAAGGGCTGACCGTAACTGGTGTTGGAAAACACATGTGGTAGGGCAGAATAGAGGAACCATTTACCACAGGATTGCTCAATTTCTGAGTTCTGATGCAACTGTTTCAACTGATCACAGTTGAAACAACTATCACCATGACCTCTTGCACCAAGGAAAATGACAGTGAGGGTTACAGCCTTTCATGAGAGACCCTGAGCACAAATGGACACCGACAAGATGCCACGTCCCCCACTTCCACCTAGTCCATGCCAGGCTCTCTCCTGTCTGGAACCGTGGGCATAGGACAACTCTCCGTGGAGATTGTACTGGTTTTTTTCTTGGGTGCAATGGTGAATATTTTGTCGACAAATCTTATTTTCTGTTTGACTGTTGACCTGTGCCCTCTGAACCCGACACTGACAGACAGGTCAAGTGGCTCAAAGGAGGTGTGGGACATAGGACGACTCTCCGTGGAGACTGAATTGATGCTCACCTTCATTGGAACAAATACTTTTAATCTCACAAATAAATAAAATGTTATTTTATTGCTCAATCGTTTTTAGTCTGCTTCCTTTGGATATCCCACACACTGCTCCTCCATCTCAGAACAAACCTTTCTTAGTTCCTATGTGATTTGAATCTTAAGTGGTGTAGTCAGACTACATACACCCCATGCCTCACATGCACCTTATATACCTCACATACTGGACATACTGTACATCATACTCCTCATACACCACACACACTACACCGCTTTACACCACTTTACACTGCAAGCACTCCACACATACCATTCCTCCAACAACAACACACACAGCCCCTCTCCAACGCAGCATGTTTACAGCCTGGAGTAGGATCCTTCCCACCCTATTTACCTTCCCTCCCAATTTCTCTCCGTTGTATCCTGTATCCCAGTGATCCCATTGCAAATGTATTTTTAAAATTATTGGAGGGGGAAATTTGTGTTTCCGTGGCTTCCATACTGAATTATATGCTCTTGCCGGTGTAGGGCTGTTTTGGCAGCCCCTTTGTCACTGGTCACCCAGACACTCGTCTGGGACAGTCGTTGATTTGCATGAATGCTAAAATGACAATCACACCTTAATGACACACCTCTGGAAAGGTGGTCTCAACAGTTGAAGAGGAAGGTGGACCAAGGAAGACTCTGAAATTATAATTAAAAGTTGTGTTCTTGTAAATATTGTTCTAAACAGCTTTTAATGTCATGTTTGATATGATTTTGTTTCTTATTTTATGTATTACATTCTAGAAAAATCCTTATACTGTAACATGTACATTTACAGGGTTTACAGAGTTTTGTGCTTGCAGCAGACCAACATGTGTTTAACATGTTCCCTTGTCTTGCAAGGGCACCACTTGGTCTACTACAGCCTTGATTAATGATCCAATTTTAATTTGTATGCGTTAGACAACTTTTCAGTCATATGACCGGTGTCCCCATTTTAGTCAGGTTTGGGTGTACATAAGAAGAAGTTTTTACCAATAACTTTGAGTTCTGTTTACGATACAGCTCCGGTGCGTTAGGTACCTAGTCTTCATTGTGAATACCTTTGTTAACCGTTGCTCTGAAGGTGTGTTTTGTATTTGATGATATTTCATTATCATTGTATTGATTATCTTACTATTACGAGCTTCCCATACCTACACCGGTGGGTATTATCTGCAATGAAGCTGTCAATGTTTGCAATTAAAATAATATTGGACGGCACCAGAGACAAAGCATAGCACCTTTAAAATGGCCTTGCCACTCCAAATTCGGTCAGTACTAGTTTTAGAACAAAAACTAGCCTTGAAATAAAATATTGATACAAAAAAACACAAATGTTCTCACTTTCTTGTTGGCAAAATGCCCCTAAAAAATCTGATTATTCCAATTATTTGGCGGGACAGATATTATTGCTCAGGAGCCAGTTTTGGCCCATGGTCCGCATCAGCCTCCTCCCTGACCCCAACCCTATCCTGGATCCTGCTCCAGAACTTGACTCTGCTGCCACCTGGAATGCCTTTTCTAACCCCTCTAACCCCTAACCACAACTCCTCCACTGATCCTGATCTGAACCTCTCTGCCAAGGTTTGAAGACTGCTCTCCCTTGGTGATCTAAGGTTACAGAAATGAACAGACTGTACGGATAGGGGATTACAAAGGGTTGGATTACTAAGGTGTGTCTTTGTAAATGTATCATAAACATGTATATATATTTGGGTGTGTTTTGTGCCTTTTTGTGGAATACTCACATTATACAGAAAATCCTGGCTCCAAAGCATGTTGGGATAGCCAGCACTTCTGCTACATCAGCACTTCTTTACCCCTTTGTCTTCCCCTTACCTTATGAATTACCTATTTGCTTATTTATTAACACGTCTTATTTATGTTGAAGTAGTGCATTGCCTGACCTCAAGTCTTATCTCCAGGTAGCATCATACCCATGGTTAACTTAACTCCCAGATTTCCCCTTATTTTTGAGTTAGGAAAGAGGGTGGGGTTGAAATGGGGGTTAGATTTTGATCTGGGACTGGGAGGGGGTTTAAGGTTAGTGTGCACGGGCACAGGGGCTCATATCTAGAACCAAGAGAAAATAAAAGTAAAAAATTACAACAACAAAAAAAGGAGAAAACAAAAGATTTAAGAGAAAAAGAATGAATACAAGTTTATTTTCCTTCCTTTTACAGGAAGATCTAAAAAAAATCAATAAGTGCAAAGAAAGCAGAGGGGGGAGAGGAGGTTTAAGATCAGGGTTGTAGAGCAGAGGAGGGGTTTTATTTGGGAATGAGGGGGTGGGGTTAGGATGAGAGGAGGACGATATTTGGATGTAGGCTTGGGGGGGACCTCTACTAAAAGGGGAGGACATACATAGGGTTACCTAAATCTAAACCCCACCTCTAATCCTAAACCTAACCTCTCTTATCATTCCTGTTCCTCTGCTCACAAATCCCAGAAAAAGACAGACCTCCAACCACAACTCCCTCCGCAGACCAGCAGAGGGCAATCATCCCCCTAGTAACCACATTCTCACACATCATCAGGCCCCTACACCATGCACTCCACAACACACATCAGAGCCGGCCCAAGGCATAAGCTAACTAAGCAGCTGCTTAGGGCCCCGTGGCCAGCAGAGAGCCCCCAAGAGCACATGAAATTACAGCTTAATTAAAAAATTATATATATTATGTTAATGGTAATTATACAAATTCGGAGGGCGCCCCAAATCAATTCTGCTTAAGGCCCCATAAAGGCTTGGGCGGCCCTGAAACACATACCCACCTATGGAACCATACAGATCTGGAACCATACCGAAGTCATACAAATACACACATACATACCAAATTCAGTAACATGCCCCAACTGCCAAACCCCACACCAACCACTCACTACAGAAAAATACAATTAATTACAAGCCCCCACAGCCAGACCCTGATAACCTCACCAACCTATACACACGTCCAACCCAGCGGAGGCATGTAGAAAGGAAGTGGGTCACTCTTTTAAACACAATCACACCAACAGGACTAAATGAAAAAACCTAAACAACACATTTTCACAAAGGAACAGAGACGATATATACAAGATTAACAAAATACCTCATCACTCCAGCTGTTTGTATGTTTTTGACATTCTGTGGCAATCCTGGTGCTCGAGTGATCCGGGGGAGGTACTTCCCGCTCCCCGGCCAGCTAACAAGGACCACAGTTGCGCCTCGTCAGCCAATCAGGGCGAGGCACAGCATAAAAGCCGGCCAGTAAAGGATCAAAAGGGAGCAATTGAGGTGAGAGCCGCATTGAAACTTACACGCCGTCTTGTTATCTTTTTTGTCCATCTTAGAGAGACACCAGGACCATGTGAGATGACCGTGGACCTTTCCTTCCATTGACGGTTAGGTTAACTGAGGATTGCTTTACTTTTGTGTTTTCTGTTAAATAAATGCCCTAACTGGGCTAAACCTGTCCTTGATTGTGTCGTTTTTTGGGGTCATACGCGGTCAAAGTATGAGTGAGCTACGTGGTTACTACGGTACACATACCCATACATACACACATATTCACACATACAAGTATACATGCTTATGGTCACCTGCATTGTCTTTAATACAAAAATATAAGTAAATGGTCAAATTGTAATTGTAGTTCCAGGGCATCACTTAGTGGTCACTTTTATGAACTGCCCCTGTGGAAAAGACAAAATAAACAAACACCTTTACGGGTGTCCACAATTGTAGAAAACTGGTTTCTAGGACACTGCAAGCTTCTCACGTCAGGCTCATTTGTCCAAGACTAAAATCGGATCAATTTGGAAAACTAAATAGGTGTGCTTTGGAAAATGATCTTGTCATGAAGAAAAATATCACAAAGAAATCTGAATTGCTAGATTTTATTGATGGATTGTTTTACAAAATGATTAGAACAGCAACTGAGTAGACTTCCACATGCTGTGGAAACTTAGCCACAGCACACTTTTTTAACTGATACACGAGGCAAGCACTAAAGCTCATACAGCAAATTCAATTTGGTCAAGCACTTCTTTTAATGATTGAAGTCATAGAGGAGACACTGCCTATACATTTTCTAGTTGTCTTACATGAAGTAACATTGATATGAACAGGATTGTATACACCCTCAGGAGTTCTCCTGCAACAGCGGACTTTAGGATTTGACACGTCATTTCAAAAAGCAATGTTTTTTTTTTTTACTGTATTCCATTTACAGATTTCTTTGGGGCGATATCATTATACATTGAAATCAACGATTTATTATTATACTTTTAAGATAGATGTATTGTCCTTTTGAAATACAAGGAACATTTGGAGAGAAAAAAAGAAAAGAATAATAAAAAAACTGTAAAAATATGTTTTTTTACAGTGTAACTTTCCTAAAAGTCAACATTCTTCAAACGTAATCAAATAGTTCCCTATGTTATCCCATGGTCTCTTTCACAAGTTAAACACATCAGTTTAAACTATGGTTTCTTTGATGACATTGATCTGTCCTCAGATAACTATTTCAGACATAGACATCACATAAATCATTGTGAATCTGCCTACTCAACAGTTTAAGGATTTTACTCTGTAACTACTTTTACATCTGTGTAAGTGAGACCATAGTAGGTTCCACTGGTGTTAAACTTCAGAACACTGTCATTGAGACAGGTAATTTCCACTGTGGCAGTGTAGGGGAGATCAATTGTAACTCTACCAATAGTGACGTCAACATGTACGGTCTTCCCAGCAGGAACACTAACCGGAAAAGACAGAGTCTCGGTAGTGGATGTCTCTTCTTCTAAAGTATGTGTGCTTTCTGTTCCCACTGTGAAGCTAAATCCAGTAGATACTTCTATTACCTCTGGAATTCCTGCTTTCACCTCAATGTTAAAGCTTGTTTCTAACTTGTTGGTCACAGACCATGATGACTTTTTGGTGATCGTTTTAGACGTTTCCAGTTTGTATTCTTGAGTGACAGTAGATTTGTTTTCGTAGGTCATGGACTTGATTTCCTCAACAGCCACCTGGGGTATTACATCATGAAGTGTGGGGTACTGGACATCCTTCAATACGGTAGACTTGATGGTATTAATGAATTTGAAACCTAAGGAATCAATGTCTGAACCAGACCTTCCACAAAGTCCAACGCAGATCCCAGAGCCAACATCAATAGGGTACTCAGTTTTCAGCCCCCATTCGGTCATTTGAGGAAAGAACTCCCGTGAGGAACTTGTTCGGAATTTTATAGCACCCAAACGTGTTCCAGCACCATTTCCCCACAGTGAAAGCTTGGTGATATGCTCTCCATCCCCGAACTCAAATTCAGAAAAATCCCCTGCAGGATTTCCAAATTCTTGGTTTTCACCATTAGTAAGCCAAATCTTCAAAGCCTTCACCCGCGAGCTCACAACCCACACCCATATCTTTTTCAGTGTTGCTCCACTGTCGGTACCATTGAAGTCAAAGGCAGAACCTCCTTGTCCTCCAATAACTAAGATGGGTGAAAGGTATGACATTCTTGATGTGATGTGAACCTTCAAAGAAATGCAATACATTAATACATATGACAGGAATCTATATTTTATCAAAAAAAGACATCCATCATTTTCTCATCTAAAATGTTTCACCTGTGCCAAAAACTTGCCTATAGACAACTCCAGATATTCAAAATGTATTATGGCATTCACTCTGAAGGCTAACATAAAGGGGTTTTAGTTTTCTGATAACCAAATGGTGATTACAGCCTTTCAGCATAGAAACACCTGTAGCTTTGGTAAGTAACAAATCATCAACCTGCCGGAATCAAGTATTTTACAACTGCTCATTGCATTTCAATGAACTATACAACAATGTGCGCGTACAACAGCTAGTAATGTATTGTCTTGTAAAAAGCCCCAACGATACATTATTCTTAATAAGGAAGAGCTATAGTGCATTCATGCCAGTCAGTTTTGTTCATTAATTTACTCATTAATATTATGAAGATGGCTAGATACACATGCATGGCCATTTTTGGTGTGGTTTTGTCTGAACTTAAAAAAGAAGAAAATTGCTGTTAAGTTAAATGGATTGTATAAATTAGCCAATTAGATAGGCCAACACGTATTTTGCTGTCATGTTGAAATGCCATGTTATTATGACATTTCCATAAGTCACTCAATTCACGATTATACAAAACTAAAGGGCGGCACATATTTGACCTATTAACTAATCATGGTCCGAGTTATTGATTTAGGTACTAAAAGGTTAAAACACGCACATCCAGTCCACCTACCAAAATGACAAAATATGATATTCAAATATATAGCCTACAATAAAGTATGAACACTGGCTTTCTGCTTCCATGAAAAAGGCAGCAATTATTTAGAGAAGCGGAAGGTCTTCATAATACGATAAAACATTTAGCACTAAACTAACATACCGGTAGCTACTTACAGGGCCGTTGTGAATAAGTAGCAAAAGTTGTGATGTTCCTCACCAGACTGATTTTTCCAGATAACAGCTATACAATAAACGAAATCCATTAAATAGAGTTGTCCCTGCCCACACTTACCACCTTCTTGGAGATAAGTAGTGGATGCATAGGCAGAAATCCCGGGGGGGACACGACCCCCCAATCATGGGAAAAATAGGATTTGTCCCCCCCAATAAATCACTGTAAACATAAGGAAATGTAAATCATATTAATAATCTACATTTCACTTATTACAATGTAGGCTATGTGTTACAGCAGTAATTTTGGTGTCCCCCTCAGGAATTGCTCTTGAGAAAACGTCATATAATTGTCCCCCCCAAAATTGATAGCAGATTTTCGCCACTGAGTGGACGTGTCCCAGACACACACCCAAATACACAGAGTCAGATATGGTTCTTGGAAACCACCACAGACAGACCTGATTAGGATCAGGTTTGCGATATGATCAGGCACCACCCTTAAATGTTAACACCATCTCTCAACAGATGAAAGGTTAAACTGTTAATTATTATAAGACCCTTTGTTGTAAAATTACGATGTGACTTTTAGCTTTTTAATTGCTCATTTCTTTTTTTTAAAAGATCACATTTATCCAATAGCATTGCAAGGCAAGACAATAGGACCCATTGGCTATGTAAATGTGGTCTTTAAAAATAAATCTTATTTGCAAATGTTTTTGGGAGAGCGAAAGGTGAGGTGTAATTTTAAACCAGGTCCTACAGGGTTAAGAATCACCACAGAAAGACCTGATTAGGATCAGGCTTGCGATATGATCAGGCACTACCCTTAAATATTAACACCATCTGTCAACAGATGAAAGTTTAAACTGGAAATTATTATTTAAGAATCTGGCTGACGTAACTTTAGGACTTTGCCTGCCAGTATAATCATCTGTCACTGGCACCAGTTAATGTTTAAAGTGTATTTGGTGTAGCAACTTTTGCAGAACCAGATCACAAAGTCCTTCACAAAAAACGTTAAAATGGAGAAAGACAAGAGTTTTCATGGATGTAGCCTACTTACATTTTACATTTAGACAAATCATTAATTTGCTCATGGCTGCCTACCGCCCTGGACCCTATGCAGTTTGCATACCGGTCCAACAGGTCTACAGACGATGCCATCGCACTGACTATGCACACCGCTCTCTCCCACCTGGACAAAGGGAATAGGTATGTGAGGATGCTGTTCATTGACTACAGCTCAGCAGTCAATATCATCATCCCCTACAGACTCGTCTCCAAGCTTGAGGACCGGGGACTAAGCACCTCCCTATGCAAGTGGATCTTCAACTTCCTGACGAGGAGGCCACAAGTGGTGAGAATCGGTGATCACACCTCATCCACACTGATCACCAATACAGACACCCCCCAGGGCTGTGTGCTCAGCCCTCTCCTGTTCTCCTTGTTCACACATGACTGTGCGGCAACGCACAGTTCCAACCTCCTCGTTAAGTTTGTTGATCTCTGACCGTGAAGAGTCAGCCTACAGAGAGGAGGTTGATACCCTGACATCATGGTGCCAGGGCAATAACCTCTCTCTCAAGGCAAGACTAAGGAGATGCCTCTTTTTCCTGAGGAGACATGGACTTGGTCATCCTCACTAACTTCTACAGATGCACAATAGAGAGCATACTGATTGGTTGCATTACAGTGTGGTATGGGAGCTGCACAGACAGGGACCCCAAGGTCCTACGCAGTCTGGTCAGAATTCATCATCGACAGGAAGCTCCCAGCCCTACAGGACACCTACCACACACAATGCCTCAAGAAAGCTGGCAGGATTCTAAAAGACTGTCTTTTGTTTTGTGCATGAACGCGTTCAAAAGAACGTTTTCATTGAACACATTCATTTTTATGAGAACGATGGACTGAAAGAACCTTAATGACAAATAATGAATTTGAACGGTGAACACGTTCATAATGTGGCGACCCTCCATCCATGAAAGTAATGAGGCTTAGGTTTGAGATCTAGGTTGCTCATTTGGAGTACGGTTTGTTTATTCTTTTAATACATTTGGCTAAGTTTGCAGAATAAGAGTCAGTATAAGAAAGAAGTATTACATCAGAAAGATTAAAGATTAATACTTAATAAATATAAATAATCTTGATATTACTGTGTCCAGTCTTACTTTTACCGGGCCACACTTATATGTTATGCCAGGTTGCTTTGCGTTGTCTTGTCCTAAGAATTTCAGTGCCCAGTCTGACCCTGTGTTGTTCTGTGCATCTGACAATAAAAGACTTGAACTCTTTGTCACGGTGCAGGGGGGAGGACCCAAACACAGGGAGAGAGGCAGACAGGATTCCAAGAAACAAATCGTTTAATCTTCTCAAACTGGGAAAAGGCTGGGTACTGACAAGTACATTATGACAAGGGCAAGACAAGGACAGGACACAAAATAGGAACCTAAATACACAGCCAAACAAGACACAGGTGGACACAATAACACTAACGAGCAAACAGAAACGAACACAGCAATCAACAAGACCATAAGACAGAACACAAGGAAACAACAGGGTAGGGAAAAACAGAACTAAACAATGGGGGCACGACCGTGGCCTTGACACTTTGCATAAAAGCGATTTAATTGGGTGTGCTTGTGTCAGCAAGGCACACTATGTTATCTCACATATATATTTATTTCTTTATTGGGTGTGCTTTGCTTTGTTGAGGTTCAAATTTGGGTGGAGAAGAATGAGGTGAAATGCCAGACCAAGTTCTTTGTAGTTTAATAAGATAAGAAATTATACAAATCAATCACTCTCGATCTAGACCGGCGATACCAGTCAATGTTATCAGTCTCGCTTCATAGAGTAAACGAAGGCCCTCGTGAGAATAGTCTTGACAGAAGTCAGAGAAAGAGTTCTGCCCTCTCCTTGTCCCATGGTGCGGTCATGGTGTGGTCCTCTCGCCCCCCCCTGTCCGTATGCTGACTTATTGCATTCCTCTTCTCACGAAAAGATACATTCTCTTGAGAATTACCCCTTTCTCCGCTTCTCTCAGACATAGTCACATGCTGGTGCATAATCATACGTTTGGAATATATGTTCATCATTATCATCACTTATTTATCTGAAGCATTGATTATATCTGGAGTACATGTTCAGCATTGTAATTACACATTTTGGTATATCTGAAGTATTGATTGTCTTTTTATGTACCAGAGACATAGAACATGAAATAGCAGCATAGATTAGCAGCATAGATTTCATTCTTCCACAGCTTGCGTCGGCAAGGCACACTTATCTCACATATATAGTTGGGTGTGTTTGCATTAGCAAGGCACACACTATGTTATCTCACATATATATTTATTAGGCGTGCTTGCCTTTGGCAAGAGCACAACCTATTGTAATCTCACATATATTTATTGGGTGTGCTCAAGCCTTCGGTGAGCACAACCATTGTTCTCTCTCATATATATTTAAACTTGAATATTTGCACTACATAGACAACGTCGGTGTCAAAATGTCCGTCTTGGTCCCGATTGAGTTGCTTGTATTTGCGCGAACGTTCCGTTGCACGGTTTAGTACGGTGGCCCACGGGTGCACACCACAGCAACATAAGGGAAGCAAACACAAGTTGAAAACACAACAACATTAACACACAACACAACGACATTAACAAAAAAACGAAACATTTATAAAAATGCTACATTTCAAAAAACAATCTACTACTTACAACACAACAGCATTGGTTCACACCACCAACATCAGCCGAGAACACAACAGCATTAGCCGAGAACACAACAGAACAACAGCATTAGCCGAGAACACAACAGCATTAGCCGAGAACACAGCAGCATTAGTCGAGAACACAGCAGCATTAGCCGAGAACACCGCAGCATTAGCCGAGAACACTGCAGCATTAGCCGAGAACACAGCAGCATTAGCCGAGAACACCGCAGCATTAGCCGAGAACACAGCAGCATTAGCCGAGAACACTACAGCATTAGCCGAGAACACAACAGCATCAGCCGAGAACACCGCAGCATTAGCCGAGAACACCGCAGCATGAACAACGTCTGAACTGGCTGGAGAGATGAAAACTTTGTATCTTGACCATGATGAACTTCCTCTGGAAAGAGCCCTCGGACTCAACTGGTGTGTCGAGTCCGACAAATTTAAGTTTAAAATCACCATCAGAGACCGCCCATTCACAAGAAGGGGACTTCTTTCAGTCGTCGGTTCAGTGTATGACCCATTAGGCATCCTGTCGCCTGTGGTCTTGCCAGCAAAGACCATCCTACAAGACCTTTGCCGACTGAAGATGGGATGGGATGACGACCTACCTGAACACATCAAGAAGCAGTGGACCGACTGGTTAACAAGTCTTGGAAAACTTCTCATTTCTATGTCTGAAGCCTGAAGGATTTGGAGAACATGGGTTTGCACAGCTACATCACTTTGCTGATGCAAGTGAGTATGCTTATGGATCAGTCAGTTACCTTCTCATGCGGAGCGCAAGTAACAAACTGCATTGTGCGTTCATGATGGGCAAGTCCAGAGTGGCACCTCTCAGACCTCCTACCACGTCACGAATGGAGTTGACCGCTGCCACAGTAGCCGTGAAAATGGACGGTGTCCTGAGAAGAGAGCTCCAACTAGATCTTGAACAATCAATGTTCTGGACTGACAGTACGGTGGTGCTGAGATATCTTCGAAATGAGACGACACGTTTCCGCACGTTTGTGGCGAACAGAACTTCAGCTATCCGGAAAGGCTCTGATGTGGAACAATGGAGACATGTTGGCACTGACAAGAACCCGGCTGACTACGCCTCTAGAGGCCAAAGAGTGGATGAATTCTTGAAGAACACAAGTTGGGTGTCAGGCCCAGAATTCCTCTGCAGTCCAGTTGAGTGCTGGCCAAAGACTCCACTGAACAATGCAGAAATCACTTCAGATGATCCTGAGATCAAAAGAGTTAAAGTAAACTCCATAAATGTGACAGAACATGTAAATCCATTCAAGAAACTGATAAACTACTTCTCATCGTGGATAGTTGAAACGAGTTGTGGCATGGTTCTTGAAGCTTAAAGCCATGCTTTGGAGTCTCTGTCAAAGGCGTGAAGAGCTGAATGCAGCCTGTGAGAAAGCCAGCATTGATAGTGGTCAACAGCCAAACCACAGTCGGATGGACAGTCTCAAAGAAAGCATCAAAAACGCACATATTTCAGTGGAAAACCTTGATGAGGCAGAGCTTCACATAGTCAGATTCTGTCAGAAGGACAGAATGTGAAATGCAGCAGCCACTTGTGTAAGTTAAATCCCATACTTCAAGGCGGCCTGTTGCGTGTTGGTGGAAGGCTGAGTCGTGCAGCTATGCCAGAGAGCAGCAAGCAGCCTGTCATCTTGTCAAGAGACTTCCACATAACCAATCTGGTTCTCCAACAGATCCATGAAGACATGGAGGGCACAATCACATGCTCTCTGAATTGCGTCAGAAGTTTTGGATCCCGAGTGCCAACACGGCTATCCGAAAGGTCCTTGGAAAGTGTGTGACCTGTCGCCGCTTACAAGGAAAGGTTGGAAAACAACTAATGGCTGACCTCCCACAAGAGAGAGTACTGCTGGATGACCCACTCTTCACAAGAGTCGGTGTGGATTACTTTGGACCATTTGAGGTGAAACATTGACGAAGCCTCATAAAGAGTCATATTCACCTGTTTAGCTGTGCGTGCAGTGCATATTGAGCTTGCCTCATCATTAGACACAGATTCGTGCATACAGTAAATGCACTCAGGCGCTTCATAGCACGACGAGGACAAGTGAAAGAGATTCGTTCGGATAATGGGACAAATTTGGTTGGAGCAAACCGCGAGCTGAAGGCGGCCGTTGCCGACTGGAACTCCTCACAGTTTCAGCATCTGTTCCACCAACATGGGATCAAGTGGTCATTCAATCCTCCTGCCGCTTCACATCATGGTGGAGCGTGGGAACGGCTGATAAGATCCATAAGGAAAGTGCTGAATTCTACTGTGAGAGAGCAAGTCCTTGAAGAAGAAGGCCTTCATACAGTCCTGTGCGAGGCAGAGTCGATCATCAACAGCCGACCTATCACAAAAGCATCAAGTGATCTGAGTGATTTGGAGGCTTTGACGCCAAATCATCTCCTGTTACTGAAAACAAAGCCGTCCTTACCTCCAGGATTGTTCAACCAGGATGACCTCTACACATGGCATAGATGGAAGCAGGTGCAATATATGTCCAATCTATTCTGGAAAAGATGGATAAAAGAATACTTACCTCAACTCCAGGAGCGCCAGCGCTGGGCCACAGCTTCAAGAAATTTTGCGAAAGGAGACATTCTTCTTGTAAGCATTTATCAAAGGAATACATTGTAAACCTGAAATGGTCTTCCATTTTTCCATTAGCATATGTAATCAGTGGTTGTCCATAATTGATGGCTTGTATGACAATAATAATATGGAAATAGTCACCATGGACAAATTCAGTGTGGGCCGTGCAGGTGCTGGGACAGGGGCCGAGGCAGAGGCCATTCCCAGTGGAGGAGGGGCAGAGGTAGAGGTCCGTGCCACAGTTTGTCCAGTGGTTGGCTGGATTAAGGACAAAGAGATCCATGTCAGACATCACATTACTGAGCACATCACAAAGTGATTATTTTAGTGTTTTGGTGTGAAGAAGTCTCATTCACATTACCTTTTGGTTGTGAAAGCCACACGTACACTGCTATGTCCCACCAAACAGCATTCTTTGGCCACACAATTGCAACGGGCACTTCTCAATCTGTGGCACTGAAAATAAACATATCTTTTACAGAAAACAATCCAATAGAAATGGAACGTTTTGACATTTCTTTTATTGGTGACTGAAGTTGCTGTTCATTCTCATTATCAAGGTCCCATACTGTGACTGGTATTTCTGGCAATTCAGTAATCTTTCATAGGCCATCAGAATACATCAATGTTTTTCAGTGATCTTTGGTCATTTTACATACCTTTTGAAAAAAGTCGTACCACCTCTTCTGTCTTGGGGCTGGCCTGTTGCCTGCATCAGCAACCTTTCAGTTACTAGTCCAACGCTTTAACCACTCGGGCCACCCTGCCGTCCCTTGAAATGCTGACTGCAGGAATGTCCACCAGAGTTGTTGCCAGAGAATTGAATGTTAATTTATTTACCATAAGCTGCCTCCAACGTCGTTGTAGAGAATTTAGCAGTATGTCCAACCAGCCTCACAACTGCAGACCACATGTAAGCACGCCAGCCCAGGATCTCCACATCCGGATCCTTCACCTGCCAGATAGTCTGACACCAGCCACCTGGACAGCTGATGAAACTGAGTATTTCTGTCTGTAATAAAGAAGAGAAAAACTAATTCTGATTGTGGAAGGCCTACGCCCTTCCAAGCTAACCCATGGCTGAGCCCCCGCCCAATCATGTGAAATTCATAGATTAGGATTTCAATTGACTGATTTCCTTATATTTTACTGTAACTCAGTAAAATCGTTGAAATTGTTGCATGTTTGTTCAGTTCAGTACAACATGAATTACACCTGCAATGCACCTGCTCAAACACTGAGATTACACACATACGTGGCCTAACGTCCAGCAAGGACACAGATCGCGTCTGTCTATAAATGGAGCACCACCTTGCTGATTTGAGTTTGTTCTCAAAACCCTCTGAAAAGCCATGAAGAGAGCCAACGTCTTTATTCTGCTTCTTGCTGGTGTGTTGGTCAACGGAAAAGGTATGCTTTATGTCACGTGTGAGGTTGAGGATTAAAGCCTGAGCATATGTGTAGCAGAGTAACTCAAAATGTGGACTTAATATTTCAATCAAAAAGCAATGTGTGTGGTCAGAATTTTTTTTAAAGGAGGAGGTGCTAATTACTACAGTGATCAATTAAGTTTTGCTTGTGCCATTGTTTGTGTGTTGCAGACCTCCGCTGGCAGAACACCTATGACGAGCCGTTATTCTTTAATTGCCATTCAGGACAATCCATCTCTCACATAGCGAGGTGATTCCTTACATTCCGTACAACCAATCTTCTGCAAAACCTGAATTCTGCACTGACTCACAAGCACAGATTTCCAAATCAAAGTGTGCTTTTTACTGCTGCAGTGCTATGTTAACCCTAACCCTTTCTCAAACCCGAGCAAGCTGTTGCCTATTACAGAGTTGCTGTTGATTCAGATTTACAATTTTCCATTTTGAGAAATTAAACTGTGGTTTAGCTCTGTATTTTGGATTTAGGTTATTGCAATTGCATTCTGGACAAAATTGGTTGGGCAACAATAAGACCTTCAACCTGCATAAATGTTTGTTTTCGTATAAATTCAACTATTAATTTGTGCATTGTAATGTATTTATCCAATTTTAGTGAGCATCACAACAAACATGAAGACCGCGTGTGGGACTTTAGGTGCAAAGCCACGTTTGACTCAGCAACTGACTGTTTTACATCTTCCTACGTAAATGGCTTCGACAGACCTTTGAGCTACCAATGCCCAACCTCTCAGGTCATCACAGGGATGCACAGCTATCATGAGAACAAGCATGAGGACAGAAGGTGAGATGTAAATGAATCACTAATCACATGATATAAACACTAATCTTCAAGAAATTACTGTCAAATCAAACAAATAACTAGTGCTTTACAATGATGATGACATTTAGAGACATTTGGGGATTAAATGGTGCAAAATCTTCCTAGAGGTGACACAGGGTTGACGGAGGCACTGTTTTTGTTGAACAACCCTACTATAATGTGAATTGCAAGGTCAATACAAAAAATATATCATAATTCAAACCTAATTTCCACCATTGTACAGATGGAAGTTCACCTGCTGTGGAGCCAGCAACTTCTGTACTGATACCTGCCAGTGGACAAACTACGTAAACTGGTTTGATGAGGCCTTCGCAT
Source organism: Thaleichthys pacificus (assembly GCA_023658055.1). Taxonomy (NCBI): domain Eukaryota; kingdom Metazoa; phylum Chordata; class Actinopteri; order Osmeriformes; family Osmeridae; genus Thaleichthys; species Thaleichthys pacificus. The sequence goes on from CM042879.1 coordinate 1,225,370, forward strand.
TTGATGTCCCACCAAATACCTACCTGATTGGAGCTGAAAGTTACCATGAAAACAAGCATGAGTGAGTATGATTATTCATTGGTACTGTATGCTAATGTCACAGATTCCAAGTATTTTCTCTCTCTCTCTCTGTGTGTGTATCTACAGTATATGTGTGTCATATTTTTGCTTTTGGATTAAACAAGCTTCAGCAAAGGATGAATTGACTACAAAACTAACAGGAACAAAATGTCTGTTTGTCTTGTGTACTTTCAGAGATCGTCGCTGGAAATACCAATACTGTACCAGAAAGTCATGCTGAATCTATAACTGATTCTTCCAACAATCAGATTATTTCATCCACTGTTGTCTCTTGATAATCTAAAGAAATTCATGATTAAAGATACTTGCATCAAATTATTGTGTTTCATTTCACTGCACTAACGTTTAAATGATTGATTGTGCTTGGTTTCTGGTAAAATATAAAGTCTATACAGTACTGTAATGGACGGCAAATGGTAATCTCAGACAATAATTACTAAAACATTGGGTCACACTTTATTTGGATGTTCCCCCATATATGATCTACAGCGGCTCAAACCATCAACAGACTACCAACTCCAACTCTGTTGAAGTGACGACACACACACGTGACTGATAACGTAACCAAGTACAGGAGGGGGGAACAGACATGCCATAACAGGATGTTTCTGTCTACTCAGGGATTGGGCGATATCTTGAGTTTATAAAATTATCTCCTGTCTTTTGCTCTGTGCCTTTTACATTACATTTAGTCATTTAGCAGACGCTCTTATCCAGAGCGACTTACAGTAAGTAAGCCAAAAGAAACAAAGATTTACATTATATATGGTTAATTAACCAAAGTGGTTGTTTTAATATAACATTTTTGTATACTTAATGTAACCATTCAGTACACCAAAACAAGGATATGGTATAAGATATGAGCAATACAAGAGAGAGTAAGATGAATGGAGGGGAAAACATCCTATCCTTTAGGCATGCTCAGGCCTCACACGGCAGGATGCTGACAACCGTTATCTTCTCTCCGTTGCACCTTCGCCGTCCCGCCTCACACTCTGTCATTGTCTGGGAGACAGAGGCATCGCCAACGCGCGCACACACACTCAATCCTGGGCCAACACATTCTGTTTCGTCCTTGCAGCGACACACATTGGTCTGGTCTATCAAAAGAGGGCAGTTGAAAACAGTTTATGAGATTACAAAAGTGTTCAATCTAAGGTGTATATCTGTTTTATATATCAAATGATATGCCATTGATTACATCTATACCATTGCAGGTCTGCCACAACTGGCACTTATTGCAGGGTGTTGATTCATGGTTTGGCCACTTGCAGCTGTTGTCCTCTGCCAACTTCATGCTCATTCCCATACATTGAACAGCATGCATCTTGCACACGCTGATTATGTCTGTCCGCCCTCTCTTAATATTGGTGACACACACCTCCAAAGATGACCTGGCCAACGCAGCAACAGGAAAATCATACTCTGTATAATTAAAATATTCTATAACATTATCTAGGAAAACAATGTAAGATTGATGAGAGAAAATATTGTAGGAGAGCCTACGGGCATTCATTGGGAGTTCTGCATACACATGCTTGGTCCACAGTTTTTTCCCAAGATTTGCACTTAATATCCGCAGTGCGGGTGGGGTCTGGTGATGCAACCTCTGGAAAAAGTAATGGTTAGATATGGCAGTTGATTTAAATTGGCAAACTGATACGGGTTTCTAATACAAATATACTGTATACATAATATTAGGCGGGCACATATGTGAGACCATTAACACAGATCATCAAGTGTATTGGTGTTAGCTCTGCTCAGAGTGCTGGCAGAGGCAGAGGAACTTACCCTCACTACATTCAATGTTTTGTGGGTTTGGTGACCATTTCAGACTGGAGTCACATATGATCTCTGTTTCTCCAAGTACTAATCTGCCCTGAGGACAAGACAGTGTGATCTTCTGTCCTATGTCATAGGAGGTGTTCCAGACAGACGCTGTGACTTGGTCAGAAAGTATAGGAACACCACACTTTGATCCTGGGAATGACAAGTATAGAAGCCAGCAGATTAAACCGGAAGAAGGCCAAAGAGGGACAAAGATGAGAAAAAGTGAGAGAGAGAGAGATGGAATGGTTGAGCAATATGATCATTTAGCAAACTGTTTTATCCAAAGCAACATATAGGCCAGGAGTGGAACCTGCAAGCTTTTGATCTGCAGAACTGGATTCAAACAGTCTAGCACTGAGTTATGCCCATCCCCAAGGATGGACAGTTTGAAGAAAACAAATGAATGTAGTCGCAAGCAGCAATAGCAGATTTATCCTGAAATTGTATCCAGACAAATGTTTTATTGACATGCTACAGAAATGTGTCCCACACATCTATACAGCCTTTCAAGGGAATTGGATCAAAGGGCGATTTTAAGTAAATTATATATATTTTTTATTTATAATTTACCTTTAATGTCATTGTTTTTGGAGATATGAAGTCGCCACCAGACACAGTCACATATGAATTTCATAGGTCGAAGTGTCATTGATTTATGGAAACGTGAAATATAAGCAATAGTTGTCAAATTACCAATATACAGATAAAACTACCATATTGGATTTGTTGTTTTGTCCAATTTTCACTGTACAGAAATAGAAAATGGTGGCCATTCTGTGTTCTTGAGGCTTTTTGTTCTTCATGAGAAATGAGGCATGTGTGCCAACTTTCAGACATTTTGGACAAATGGGATGGAAATACCATCACTTTGAATTGTGGCGTAGCCTGTAGCGCCACCTATGGGCAAATGTGGGCCATTTGTGGTGTGGGAATTACTTGTGGCCTGTAGTTTTAATGTGCCAAATTATAAAATGTTTTACAAAGGAAAACTTGAGTTATTGGTCAGTTTAAGGGGAGAAGAAGATTAAACTAGAGAGTTATAATTTCTGGGGAAATTGTGGCGGCCATTGTGGCGGCCATTGTGAATTGTGGCGGCCATTTCTGGGGAAATTGTGGGAGTGTTCTTGCGTCGGATGGGTGTGTTTCCAGGCTGTGAATATCAACACCCTGTATTTTTGTACGCCCTTCAACTAGGTAGCTAGCTCTACAATTTACTGGGGCTAGTTCTGAATATAGGAGCAAAACGGAGCACAGCTGCCAGCTGTAGAGCTAGGTATATGCAGGTAGAAACGCTAGTGCTAAATAACTATTTAGCTGGTTGTGAGACTGCTCACCAAAAGAACGAAGGGGAACCCACTTGTCTAACAGATAAAGACATGTTCGTAGGTACCTAGTGAAAAGTAGCCTTAACTTTCCTAGACTTTTAGCTACGGTACTAATGCCGAGGGCTCGCTGATATTGCTGTCTGTCTTACTAGAACTGCGTTGTTGCTAACGTGTGCTGACCAGTGTTGGATGGTCAGACTACTTTTGTTAGGTAACGAGTAACTTAACACGTCACTTATTTAGCTGAATGAATCGTTGTCTTAGAAATAAAATACTTTTCTTAATGTAACGCAAAAGTAACTTAACGCCTTACTCTCTACAGCAAGTAAGTAACGTAACTAGTTACTTAACAAGACACGTAACTGTAATTAGTTACTTTAAAAAGTAACGTTACCCAACTCCGGTGCTGACGTTGTGACGTGTGCTGACGTTGTGATGTTAGGCTAGCACTGAGGTCCCTTGGTGCACACAAGGCACTTTTTGCCACAAAAACATTGTGGCCTCTTAAACCGTGCAACGGAATGTAGATCCCAATACAAGGCAGAGTAAAACAACGCAATCGCTATCAAAATGAACCTTTTGACACCAACGTTGTCTATGTAGCCCAAATATTGAGGGATCCTTAGGGGTGGGAAAATAAAGAATAAATATATATGAGAGAGAACAAAGGTTGTTTTCTTGCCGAAGGCAAGCACACCCAATAATACCACCAATGACAATAGGTTTTCTCCTGAAGGAGCAATCCAAATAACAGTAGGTTTCCACTTGACCTAGGAATCCCAATTACAAAGCACATTGAGTCATATTAACACTGTCTTACTCTTGCAATGTTTGTCAGGTGTCGTCCACGTTTTATCACTTTTGCACTCAGCAGTCTTTTCACCAACCAGATAGTGACCATCAATGCAGGTGTACTCAACTGTAGTGCCCATCAAATGCACATCTCTGGGGTTCTGAGAAACAGGAAAATACAGGGAAACTAACTCAAACATATCCTCAGAGATGGCAAGTGAACCGATGGAAGAGATGTTCATGAATGGTACTGTGCCAAATAGCTTAGCAAAACACAAAATAACAGTTCAAAATTAAGGCCGTAGAATAATATGACATACTATGTAGTACAGTACATAGAATAAAGGGTACCTCAAAAATAGCCAGAATTGTCAATGAAAGCATGTCAATTATACATTGTCTACACTGATTATCTTCTGTTTATTTAGAGACTAAACCTGTTTACTTATTATTCGGAAGTGTTATGTTTCGTCCAGTATGCTCCACCAATATCTAAGGCTGAACATTTGTTTTCTCCCATTGAGTCAAAGTTGAATAAATTGTGTATGACGTGTTTGAGGCAGAGCTCCAAAAACAAGTGCTCCTCACCAGGACAAAGCCATTGTATAAAGGAGGAGGAGATGTGCAAGCCTCCTTTGCTGGCAGAGAAGAGTCAAAGCACTGAGGTTCCATGTTCCTATAGCGAGAAAGAAAGAGACACAAACCGACAAGGTAGAGAGGTCATTTACCAGGGTACCTACCGAAAACTCATGCATCAGCAGAGACTTAGAAGGTCCTTACTTGATGTCCTCCAGATCATCATCGCAGTCTTCTCTCTCTGCAGTCTCGCCAATACAATGCTGACCACCATTTTGAGGGGCAGGGTTATTGCACTGTCGAGTTCTCCTCATCACACCTCCAGTACAGGAAGTCCAGTCAGACCAGCAGGACCACCTTCCATGGATCACACCTGGGAGAGAGAAGGAAGGATGTAGTGATGGAGAGAATGGAGAGTAAAGAGAGATGGACAGTGAAGGAGAAAGAGAAGCAGTGTGGAATTGTGAAAGTGTGAGATGTGCTGTATGAGTGTGTTTCTGCATATGTCTGTACACAGTATGTAATGGTCATGCCAGACAGCAAACTCCAAGCATGATTTTAGGAGTACATATTTTCATTTAACTCAGCCAAGATAGAAACCAAAGAGGATCGGGGGGATTAAGAGCAGCAGTAGAGTTAAGAAAAGAAAGAAAAAAAAAACATTTTGGATGCTTATCTCGAAAATGGTGTTCATGGCTCTTCTTACTTTTGAAGGCACTAATCATTTTGGTTTGTCTTAGAGAAGCAAATGTAAAGCTCCTTGGTGGACAGTCCAGGTTGAACAATGTTTATGTCAACATGTTCCTTAAATCCAGCGAAGTGTATTTTTTGTGGTGTTTGTGCTTAGTTTTTCTAATCTCAATAGTTCCTGTACCTTCTTGTTTTTTTTATTGAACTCCAAGTCACCCTAATCAGTACCATTCCGTTTTTAGCTTAGCTTTTACAGTATAATCAAAACTTGAGCCTCACACACATACAACTCACTCTCAGTCTGCACACCTTATCACTGGACACCATACCACACACCACCACTGTATACTACACCATACCACTGCACCACAGTCTGACCTACCTGCCTGTTCCTCCACATCTGTTCCAGTTTCACAAGCATCACCTTTGGTGCCAGGCTTACAGAGGCATTTACAGATGTCTTTTTCCCTTAAAGCGACACCATTGTTCTGGCAAGGTCTACAGCGGCAGGTGTGTCTCTCTGCGAGGTACTGTTCTATGGCCTGCCTCAGGTAGATCCTCTTTAGCCCCGCACACTGGACCTCCTTCACCAACTCAGAGATGGGGTCCAGCTAAGACACAACACCACGCCACAGGACGTTATGACTACCCAACGAGATGTATGAACACACAAAACAACGTGATATAACACAACATAAAATAATGAACAGTGCCATCTTGTGGCACGACTGTGATATATAAGTGACACAGACACAACATGAACCTATGCATGGCTGGTGTCAGTATATTTGATTTGATCCTGAGTTTGTCTCTGTCTGACAACAGACCCACATGACTCTCTCTTACCTTTTCTTTAAACACCCCTGGAAAGCTCTTGAGTGAGTCGGCCCAGTTCTTGTAGATTCTCCCATTCTCTGTTGGGTTTTTTAGGTCTAAGTGTTTCAGGCCTTCGACATGCTCGGTATATCCTCCAGTCAGAATTACATTTTGTACAGCGTCACTCTCAGAAAGGCCTGTTCAAATGACCAAATGTTGATGTTTAGTTAAAATAAAATAATCCAGCTGTGAATATTCCCTTCTTGAATGGCATGACAACACTTTTCTGATGTGAGAACAAGACAATCTCAATAAATCCTCAATATAAATTTTTTAATTGTCTTCATAGTCATCAGAGTTATACGTGTTCAAGTTACATGATCTCACCTTCGTTGAATGGCACTTTCTCGTCGGAGCCCTTTGTGCATTTTTCAGTCGACCATTTAATAAATAGAAAGGAACGTTTTTTCTTGACGCACTTATTATAGTCCCACTTCACAGACTCTGTTGACACATTCAACAGGGTCAGCTCTCATACAAATTGTACAGTATTACAGTGCGTGTATTGTACGTATCTATTTTGGAAGATGCACGTGTCCAGATTTGAAGTTGTTTATACTGTCTTTATGTATGTGTGCTATACTTTATGTAAGTAGTATGATGGTGTCAGACTCTTACCAATCTTCTTAACTGTCTTCTCGTTGAGGCTGATGAGGATTCTAAATTTACCCCCCAATGTTCCCCTAGTTCGGTAATGGGTTCCAAATCTCTCAAGAACCTTGCTGTAGCTGGCATAGTCATACACGTTGGGCAGTTGAGTCAGAGCTTTCCAGAACTCCTCTGAGAGAGTGAGATAGCGCGGGGAATTACTCTGGTACTGAGCCATCTCTATTTCATTGTCGATTGTCATCAGCATGTTTTTCTGTAGTAAAGAAATATAAGTTATTTCCTGGTTCCTGGTTGAAGTGGTTGAAAGAAAAATGTAATGATCTAATTTGTACCCGAAAAGTGTTCTTTAAAAGTCGGTTACAAATATATCTTAATGGTTCAAGGCAGTATCTTATCAATTTGTTTCACAGATTGAATACTTTATATTACACATAATGCAAAACAGAGGGGGAGATGGGATGACTCAACACCTCTTTGATCAATCACCTTCTGACCTCAACCACAGGACACCTTCCTGTACTCGGAAGTCTATTAAAAATCTAAGATGACGATCCATCTTTGGGTCCATCTATGCCATGACGATTTGCATTACAAATGATCTCAACAAGACATGCTGTTAACCTGAGTTTTCCAAACAACAGGAAGGATAGACGATTGCAAGCTTCATTGTGACTGTTTATCAATTCCAAAACGCAATTCTTATTGGTAACTTTGACTAAACTCACACAGACTCAGTCTCACAATCCCACTTTGAATATTCACCCATTGACAAGATCTTCAAATGAGCCCTCAGACACCAAAACAGGCTGAACATTTATCAACCCTAATCAAACATAATGGCCATGTGTCAGTGTCCTTGAGCAAGACACTGAACCCCAAGTTGCTCCTGATGGCCAAGCTAGCACCTTGCATGGCAGCTCCACCTCCGTCAGTGTGTGAGTGTGTGTGAACGGGTGAATGAGAGGCGTAAAATGTAAAGCTCTTTGAGTGCCGCTAAAGTGGAAAAATGCTATATAAATGCAGTCCATTTACCTGCATGGCTGAGAATCGAACCGGCAACCTTCTGATTACTAGCCCGACTCCCTAACCGCTAAGCCATCTGACTTGGTGAAACAAGTCTCGCTTTTCCTTAATCGACGTTGATGGAACACCCCTCTACCCCTCTAGCTACAAAAACAACAATTCCTGAGTATGACTAGTTTTATCCATCGGTTTTTTATCACAAGTACTAAACTTGAAACCCTAAATGCTATGATGTAAGTGTAGATTGAATACTGTGGACTGTTAGACTGCAACTCACCTCATATTTTTTTTCTTCCAGTTTGTAGTTATAGTTATAGTGTCCTGTTGTGGTTCCTGTGGTTTTCTCTCTTTTTTCAATTTCCTTGAGGTATGACCACGTGCTTTCAAATAACTCATCACTGAATTCATTTCGAACAGTGACCTGGAAGTCACAGGAAGTAGGCAATATACAAAAAATAAGTTAAATTAATTTTGAGATCTTAGAGGTATTGTAAATAATCATAATTATAATATATAACAATAATATATATAACAAGAGGTAAACTGAGCTGGAAAACTATTGACAAGACTAGACAGCGTTAAAGATATGGCTACATGGATATGGCCAGGCTCTCATCACTGATTTAATTGCAAACTTTGACTTGATACAGTATGTGCAACACAGTCATGTTTTGGTTTATGGAGATTGTGAGTTTGTAGCAAAGTGGTAGGATTAGGAACTAGCAACTAGGATTAGGAATTAGCAACTAGGATTAGGAAAATGTATAAGCAGATGAGATCCTTAAAATTAGATCCATGACTTTGCTTTGAAAATAAGAGCATCTGCTAAAAATGACTGAATGTAAATGTAAAATCTGGATTGGAGTAGAAGAAAAACTGTGCTGGACTATTGCCTGACCTCAGTATTGTACTTGATGATGCTCTGGGGCAACCTATAGCGTCTCCTGTTGTCACCAGAGAAGATGGTCCTGCATTGGCCCCCAAAGCTCTTGGTATTTATCACACTGCCTCTAGTCTTACCCGTCACAATATCAAAACTGTCAAGAAATAGCAAAGGACTGCATTATGAATTGTGTGTGCATTCATGTTTCAGCAAGAGAATTAATGAAAAGTCATCTTACCCCAGTCCTAAGAGTTCTATATTGGGTGGAGGTTGATCAATGTCACATACACTAAATACTTGGCTTGGACACGTTTGACTTAGTTCATCCTGGTTATCTTCTTCACAGTCCTGATCTCCATTACACTTTAAAGACATACTAATACACTGCCCTGGGGACACACCACACAAACACACATAAATATGTGAGTCAATGTCAATATGATGATGGCATGGACTCAGGGGCGGTTCTACACGGGGGCCTACAGGGGCCAGTGCCCCTGTAAAAATGTCCCTGGCCCCCCCTGTGGCCCCCCTGAACTGACTGAATTAAAAAAAAATAATAATAATAATCTTTTTTTTAATCTTTTTTTAAAAAAGTTTTTCTTCTTCTAGTAGTCATCATGAAACGAGGAAGGGACTTTGCAGCCTTTTTTGCCCCAGTAAATAAAAAAGTTAGAGAAACATATCAAAGTATTGAGAGAGCTGAGGAGCTGGAAGAGGGAGAGCCAGAGCCGTTTGTATGATTTTAATGTAATGCAAAATTAAAGTATTTAATGTTTAAATATCATTTGTTTCCGTTTTTTAATGTGCCCCTCTGATTAAACACTGCCCCCCCCCCCCCCCCCCCCCTGGCCCCCCCAGTAAAATTTGTCTAGAACCGCCACTGCATGGACTGGACTTGTCATTGGCTTTTGAATAGATTGCTTACCTGAACGACATCTAAACCTGTCCCCACATCCACCCTGCAGGGGGCAGCCTTGTGTTGTCGAACATTCCCTTGTCTCAGTGGGCCCTCCACCACATGGGTTTCCCCCAAACTGGGCATAAATCCCCATAGGACGGACCCGAGACTGAAAATTGAAACACCCTACATTCAATCTGCAAATATAGTTACACTTTCTATTGTAACATTTTTTTATATAATTATTTTATTTCCTATAAGTAGGCTAATATATGTTCAGTTCACAACCAGTAATAGCACATCTATGCAGAATAGGCAGCAGATCGTAAATATTATAACTGATGTCCTGTGGATACTTATCCATATTTTAGACAAAAATGCTCACATGTCTGCAGTGAATAGAAAGGCCCATAGCAATGTAATTTTATGCAAAATGTACATGGTTGTAGCCACTGTCAAAATAAAATACCTTTACTTCTGCAGACTATCTATAGACAAAGGTAATTTATTTTTGAAAGAGTAGACCATGACAACAGTTCACTCCATGGAATTATTTCATTGTAATCAGTGGAATAAATATGATTGGTTGATTTGTTGTGTATATTGTTACTACGTGCTGAATGTTAGGGACTGTGCAAATGGGGTTTAATCTATGCAAAAATATGTGTGGTATGTTACAAAGAAATGATGTTTACAATGTCTTCAACGATGGTCAAAATTATGGGAAGGTGGTGGATTTAGTCTATTTCGACATCATTTAGATTGAGTTTTAACAACTTTAAAACTATTTACGAACCAGCAATGCCAGTTGCATGACATAACAACATCCTGTGCACCATATTGTTGCTACTGTATCTTGAGTATAATTATAATTTAAAGCATGTGTATGTACCAGGTGATATGTTGTGGTAATTAGTGCTTGGAGAATAGGACATTCTTAAGATCTGGGCTTCACTTCTTACCTGTGATTTGGAGCAACCATCACACACGGACCACTCCCCCCAAGACCCCCATGTACAATGCACCGGAGCAACATGTGACACACCAAAACAGAATTGAGTAGTTTGGAACAACCTGAAAAAAAAGTATGAGGATTTCAACATTACATTTACATTTAGCAGACGCTCTTATCCAGAGCGACTTACAGTAAGTACAGGGACATTCCCCCCGAGGCAAGTAGGGTGAAGTGCCTTGCCCAAGGACACAACGTCATGTGGCACGGCCATGAATCAAACTGGCAACCTACTGATTAATAGCCCGATTCTCTAACCGCTCAGCCATCTGACCATCTGATCATACTATAGTTCAATACTAGGCTAAGGCTCAATTGCATCCTAACAAAGTCTACTATACAGAGCTGAGACAGTAAATTCAGCAAAAGCAAAGTTTTAGTCTTGCACATACTGAAACACAATGCAAATCATGTTCTCCATCGAGACATATCCTTGCTAAAGTGCCCCTAATCCTCACGTCAATGTGTCAACTCTGAAATTCCTGATTTAATGGTAATGATTCAAAGAACTAAAGGGTCACTTTCACAACAACAACTCACAATAAAATGACGTACATACAAAATGGAGTACAAATATAACTAAAAATAATGTTTCTGTTTCTCTTACCATGGTATAGGAAGAGATACACAATTAGCTTCGCTCGGAGAGACCAATAGAGACAAGAGCCAGAGACAGGCTAGACTGATTGTCACACTAGTCTGAGAAGAAAAAGCAAGGAGGGAAGAGAAAGAGAGGAGTTTTAGTCATTAAGAGATGCCCAGCAAAACAAGTTAACTTCATTGATCTTTGTCAGTAAAAAGCTTGTATGTTAACATTATGATATGATACATTCCATCCCTTATATATAATACACATATATACATTTGAATCAGTTATATTTAAAATGTTAAACATCCTACCTTCATGGTGAGAGTGTGGATCATTCTCTGACTCTGCACATGGCAAACAGTTATGCAGTTCAAGGTTTGCGAAATTATTATTCCAGTTCTTGCCAAGGGGTTGGATACTTACGGGAAGAGTTCTGTTTTTTCTTCTAAGGAACTGTGAAAATAATTTTATGTGTGTGTGTGTGTGTATACGTGGGTATCATTGGTTAAGAATATTGGGTTCTCTGCCAAGAGCAGTCTCTGGGGTTGGAACTGACCTCTGGCTCTTCTGCAGAAAAAGCGATTAATTCCAGAGGTGAGGACCTTCTTAGCCTCCCTCGTCCAACGCAAAACACAAGGGAATTATTTTAAATTAAAAACATACGCAAGACACATCTGCAATAATCAGTATTGCATAGTTGAAAGGCTCGTTATGTCTGTTGCATTGTGTAGCATCCAAGGCATTGGTGTTCTTAAAGCGTACCTTTAGAGGTGGCGTGGTGTTTACATATTTGTTATTCACTTAATGTTCGTGGGTTGGATGAACCCAAACCAATATTGTGTTTTTGAAACATACAACAATTTTTTTTTAAATACACTTTCTATAAATGTAGATATTCACCATTAGGTTTCATATTAGCATGCATAGTAGTAGTATATAGCCCTGCATGGACAAGTTCCTCCCTAAATTTCTGATTTGATACAGCTTCATACCCCCACTCGTAATCTGAGGCTTTTAGTGGTTCCCAGTACCGATTTTAAAACTAGAGGGGATCGATCATTCCGAGCAGTGGCCTCTGGGTTGTGGAATGCCTTGCCTCCCTTTATACGGTGTGCAACTTCTGTCGAAGCTTTTAAAAAGAAACTCAAGACTTTGCTATTCAAGCAGGCTTTTAGTTAGTCGAGGGGTTTTTATGGTTGTGTGTCATGTTTTCTATTTAAAATGTTCCTGTATTCTTAATTTGTAGTGTTATATTGCATTTTGTTGTGAAGCACTTTGTGATTTTTATCTGCGAGAGGTGCTATACAAATAAACTTTACTTACTTACTTACTTATATTGGCTCTTCATTATTCATTATGCATCATAAACATTAAATTGCCATAGATCCATATCCTGGTAAAATATTTATTGTTCTTCATTTATTTTTAGGTCACTGTCCAAGTATTGCAAAAATGAGAGGAAAGTGCATTTAGTTTGGAAATTCTAGGCTTACTTGATTGGTGACATGTTGGGTAAGGAATATAAATCAGCCTTGATGCTGGACATCAGCAGGTTGTTTGGAATGAGGAACAGGGGGTGAAGGGAGCCAGGAGAGAGAGAGACAGGACGAGGAACTGAACACACCCAGGGAAACAAACTCAAAACACTGAGGGATCATCATTACTATCGACCCATCTGGACCCTGCCAGGTGGAACCCCTGAAAGGTGGAACTATTTTCGTGCTTTAGTCTTGTGTGTTGCACTTTTGTCTTGCGTCCTGTAATTTTGAAACTGTTCTTGTTTAAGTTGTATTGTTCTTTGCAGCCAAGAAGACTATTCCCCTGAGTTTGGGCCATGTGCTATTTTTCCACTTTGGAGTGAGTACTTCTGTAACAAAGTGTGTTTTTACTTTGGTCCTGACAGGTAAGATATATAACACAGAAAAATGTGGATTGAGCCTCAGTCTGTATGGGTTGAGCAAAGGAACATCCACAACTACAACCATTAAGTTCCCTAGAGATGGTACCCTAAGGACAATCCAGTATTCTACTTAAAAATACCTAACCACGTACCATTGATATCTCTTCACGGGTGCGTTGTCTAAGTCATCAAATACAGTTTTAACCACACGTAAATATATGCTAACAAATGCCATTCCCCTGAATTTACTATAGTGGCAAACTTGAGTTATTTGTGTAACGTGAGTGAATGCAGCAGGAGGGGGGACCCAAAAGCAAGGAGACAAGGCAGGCAAGATCAAGGTGAACAAAGACTTGGGTTAGCAAAAACAGGTACACGGCAGGGATACTCACAAGACACGATGACACACAAGGACGGACAAAGGGAGCAAATACAGGGCAGGGTGATTACACAACAAACAACAGCTGGGTGATTGGAACAAGAAACAGGAGGTACATTCTACGTCTATAATACCTTAACCCACCTCACTATGTGGAAGAAAGCCTTGCTCGTTAGTTCAGTTAGAGCTGTGGTGGTCATTTGAAAAATTCTTTCTTTTTGAGGCCACAAACTCACCAACATTTTAGTACAAATAAGAAGAGGAAAGTTTAAATCAGGAAAGACAATGAAAGCTTGCCAAATGGAAGAAGAAATGTGGCAAGCAACCGGAGAAAGTGGAGGAATGGAAAGAAAACTACAGATGTGTGTGACACAGTAACCATACTGGTAAACCTCCACATAAACATGTGGATACATGTGAGCAAGGAAGATGTGTGGTTAATGACAAGGTGATTGCACCCTATCTTTCCTATCTTGCTTATCAATAATATTTTTATTGTGTTGCACTTTTTAAACACTGGATGGCAACAGTGAACCTCCAGTAACTGTATCAGTTTAGGAATTTGACAACACTATGTTTACTGCATTCAATAACAGACTACGAGTACACTCTTCTACAATACAAGATGTTCATCAAAAACCCATATACCCCAATTTAATGGCATGCTGTAAAGCTTTTGACAGTTACAGAGAACATTTGCATTTGCTTCTCCGGATCCTTCATTTAATATGTTAGTCTGCAAGCAGAGAGCCAAAGTAATTGTTCTTCACAAATAGTAACACAGTACAGACTGTTTTCTGAAGAGCAGTCTTATTGCTCTCGCATTAGCGATGATACATCTGTGATGTTGAGGGAAGCACATCTCTAATTGCTGACATACAATACATCAGCTGCCACTTGGAAGCTGAGGAGGCTGTGTGGACACTGATGGTGACACAGGATGGTGACACAGGATGGTGACAGGATGGTCTTCTCGGGAGAAAGAATAATCCTCTGTTATAAATAACTTTATTTATTTATTTTTAAATTTGGGGGGGGGGGGGGGGGGACATTGGCAGATATTTTTTTTCTTATTATGAGAGTCAACTACGTCTGGCTCATGTGAACATAAAGGCTGCCACACAAATGTATTTAGAGATGAGTGCTGGTGTGTTTAGACAGTAGGTGGTTAGCCAGTGCCTGGGTATATTACCTGTAGAGCACACAGAAGAATTACATGGTAATTAGATCTGTTCCATGAGTGGGATGGCCTTGTGTAAGTCATCCACCTTGTGAGTTGTGAGACTTTTGCTGCAGATTTCATATGCTCCAGCAGTACACTAGTGATATGAATGTTAGATTAGCAGTGAGCATACAATAACATCCAATATTCTCAAGTAGGACATTGATTATCTTCTGCTCTAGGCTGAGCTCTGATGTCTGAATTTAAATCCCAAATTTAAAGTCTCTTTCTACCTTTCCCAGTTTACAATCAATTAAGGACATGACAGTAGCCACTTACTGTACAGTAGTTGTACCAATATTGCTACAGTCCTGTAACAAGTATAATGATTCTCTCTTTTGCTCTATCACCCTAATTAGGTGGCCAGTGGCTCAGTGGCCTTGCACTGCTGCCTCATAGCAAGACGTTAGTGGGTTTCATTCCGGAATGATCTCCTGGCCGTTTCAGCATGGAGTTTTCAGGTTCTCTCTGTGCTCATAAGGGTTTTCACAGATCGCTCTCCTACCAATGTCCCTGGCCACGCATGAGGTGAGCAATTCCACTTAGCTCCTTGTCGCCTTGGTTCCTGGTCGATATGGTCGAT
Source organism: Thaleichthys pacificus (assembly GCA_023658055.1). Lineage (NCBI taxonomy): Eukaryota > Metazoa > Chordata > Actinopteri > Osmeriformes > Osmeridae > Thaleichthys > Thaleichthys pacificus. The sequence goes on from CM042879.1 coordinate 1,240,641, forward strand.
CACTGCTCCTGGCTGCCAACACAGGAAGGATAACAGGATGGGATAATGCAGAGTTTCATGGTGAGGCCACTCAAGCATGCGTGTTGGTGTCACTGCTGTCTGTACGCATGTATGTGTTCAACTTGCATGACTAATACATTGTAGATGGTCTAAATTCTACTTGTATCTGTGAACACTATGTGGCCATCTGAACATCACACCTACATGAGCATGTTGGCCATCTCATTTCAAACCATGGGAATCACTGTAAGATGGAGTTGCCTCCCCCATTTGCAGCCATAACAGCTGCCATTCTTCTGGGAAATGTGTCCACAAGATTTTGGAGTGTATCTGTGGAGTGTCTGAATTTGTGCCCATTCAGCATTTGTGATGTCAGCCACTGACATTGAAAGACCTGGCTCGCAATCACCGTTCCAATTCATCCCAATGGTGTTCAAACCCATTTCATGGAAGTTGCCGACGCACAGTTCTTGCGTTGATCATACTTCTGAAGGCAGTTTGGAACTCTGTGGTTAGTGATCTAACAGACAATTGAACATTTTAAACAACATGTGTCTCAACACTCTCTATGAGTAGATCCATAAATATAGTGGAGGACACAGAGATTGACACTGATGTGGATTACATGTTTTGTTGGCATGGTGAGCAATGAAAAACAGCCAGAGAATCAGATGAATGCTGCTGAAGAGGATGAATAGCACCACTACAGACAAATGGGACTTTAGTCACACAGAAAATGGACACTGGTGCTAAAGTAAACCTGATCACTGTCAGACATCAAAGACATTTAAGAAAAGCCAAGAATTAAAAAAAAAAACACTTGGACTGAAAAACTACAATTAAACACATGGTTGGACACACGCAGGCTGAAAGTAACAAAAGAAAATAAGAAAAGTGTGCAATCTTCTCTGTTGTTGCTGAAGTACTTAATTCATTGCTTGAAGATGAAGCCAGTGAGGATTTTGGGCTTGTGAAAAGAGTATATTGAATCAACACAGTTGTAAGTGTGTCAACCAACTGTTGACTTAATAGTACAGAACTTTTCTGATGTCCTCAAGGATTCCGGTGTACCACCGTTCACATACAAAGTATGTGAAATATGAGCGATGGTCACAACATCAATGGGCTGGATGGAGTTTGAGCCTGTGTTGATGACATAATTGTTTGGGGCTCCTCAGTCCAAGAACAGAATGAGAGGCTGATGACAGTGCTGGAGTGGATACAAAGGAATGGACTGAAACTCAACAAAAGCAATTGCCAATTTGGAGCTCAAGAAATAATCTTCCTCCGCATCAAGCTCTCTGCACATGGAGTGCAGCCCGACAAAGACAAAATCACCGCCATACTCGACATGCCAAGGCCCACAGACAAAACAGGCATGCTACGCATAATGGTGACGGTGAACTTCCTGGGTAAATTCTTCCCTAACCTACCAACAAAGACATCCTGCATCCATGAGTTCCAGAACAAGGAGAATGATTTTAAATGGACAGCCCACCATGAGCTGGAGTGGCAAAAACAGTCTTTGACTCAACAAAAAGGATCAAAGTGGTGACAGATGCCTCAAAGAACGGAAAAGGTGGAGTACTCGTATGAAGGTGAGCACTGGGACCCAGTAGCATATGCACCCAGGTCCATGATTGAGATGTGAATGTGTTTCAATAGAAAATTAATTCCTAAGATTAGTGTTTCTGGTCTAGAAAAGCTCCATAGCTCCATAGTATGTACTGTATATCCTTCACCATAGAGACAGGCCATTGTCCATTGGTTGCCATTATCAAAAAGAATCTGAAGGAGATTGCACCCAGAATAAAGTGATTGATGATGAGAATGCAGAGATAAGACTTGGAATTAATCTACACACCAGGGAAGCCCCTGATACTTGTTGATGCACAAGCACAATCTGGGAGATTGTGGGATATGGGGTGATTATGGTATTCTACTGTTGACCAGTAGATGTTTTAAGGCTAGTTAACTGTTAGTCAAATTGTTGATAGCGGTAGAGTAAGAGGATGCTATAGAGGTAACATGTTGGCACTAGTCAAATGAAAATTTCACTCCAGCTAATGTGAAAATAATGTCTCATAGATAATAAGCTGTGCTCAATTTGAACTTTCTTTTTCTAAAGTAATATTTGGTGGTTTAACAAGTCCTCTTCAGAATCAGAAATCAGAATCAGAAAGGGGTTTAATCGCCATGAAAGTTTGCACAGACAAGGACTTTACTTTGGCAGGAAGGTGCATACATTCAACATGTAGGGATCATAAATCTTGAATAGTGGTTTACAAGTCTAACTATACTAACAGTACAAGGTCTAACTAATACTAAGGGGCTGTAAGAATTTAGGATAAAATAAAAATATACAAAATTAAGTAGCTATGATATACAATATAAAGATACAAAAATACAAAAGGGGTAACTTGTGCAAATATGTCAAGGGTGCAAATATGGAAATGGTTTAAAGAAGTCTTAATCAGGCTCTGCTTAATCAGGCTCAGCTTAATCAGGCTCAGCTGAAGTGTCGGTCATCTCATCACTTTTTCATTTAATTTGACTAACACAACTCTTTCTCTGGCCTCGCCTTTTGTGTAAAGTCTATATGAAGGTTTGACTTCTTTTGACACAGATCTATCCGTTTCATGATCCTATGACAATTAAGTTTCTCTGGTGCAAGGACATTAAATCAAGACCAGGCTTAGTCTGTCAGAAAACAAACCCTTCATATTGCATCTCAATCCATTAGTCCACTCTTTCACTCCTCCATTCATGTCAATCAGAAGAATTATTGCAGGTGGATAACCTTTGACAGAGAAGTAAGATTAGAGTGCCAACCATGCCATCCATTTTATATCGACCATATCTTTCTCTGTGGGACAATGTGGTACCATACAGTAGGTAAGAATTGATGAGTTAGCCTCTGCCCGTTCAATGAGAAAGGTGACATTTACTTTCCTTAGTTGGAAATGTTGCCCTCGGGATATTAACACTGAGGACACTAGGTGTGTACAGCATTTGTGTCAGCCAGCACAACCAGCCAGCAAAGCTCCAGATTATTTTATTATTAAAGTAATGTTCTGGTTAGGTTGTGCTATATTTAGACATACATACACAGGAACAGGACTTCCTGTCACTGTTGTCTCATATTCATGATCCATTCTCAGCCAAACTATATTCATCACTGCTGGATGAACACACCTGGCAGCAGAATGGCAGAGCCGGGATAACCGAGAGTACGCACATACACACACACATGCCTCCTCAACGGCACTGCAGTCGCCACTGCCCGTCACCGTGGTAACAGAGTAGAATAACATGTAGATGCTTCTGTTGGCAGGAGTCAGTAGTATACCACAATGGAGACCATATTAAATCAGCGGTACCATTTTTTTTTTACAGATTGATTTTTGCAGTATGATGCAAGGAAAAACAAGCAAAACAATCCAACTTATGTTAAGTGTGACAATACTGTCCTTCTTTCGTGTTTAATTTATATGTGCTGTCTAGTATCAGACCCTTTTTATATCAGCTGTTCTATGATTCCTTCAACAGAAGCAATGAGACCATACAAACATCCAGTGTATTAAATGGACCCAAGTCTGTCTACAGCGTCAATTGTGGGGGAATGAACCCAATGTAAGACATTGGGTTTCATTTGTTAAAAAAAAAAAAGAAGAAAAAATTTGACAGAACATTGAAGAAGTATAAAGGCGGTAACTACCCCACAGAAACTCTGGGACAGATTTTGTACAGGCATAGAGGCTTTATTTGATTGCCCTTGTTTCATTTAGAACAGAGTCAGTTTCATTTCAGCACACAAAAGATTGGTCTTTACATAATACTGCACAGCAATGGACCCAGCCCAACTCCAGTGATGGCAACTCATAAACAGATAGCAATGGCTACAATATGAGATTTGGGACTGATGTTACAACTACAAAATCTGCATTCTTTTGAATCCGTGTTGGTGGATGTTGATAATCCCAAACCTAATGTAATTGGGTTTGGGATTTCTGAGTAGTACATATGAAAAAGATTTTACTACAGGATATGAGGTGCACACTAATGAACATAATGTTTTAACAGGAATTCTTTGTTTCCAAGATGAAGTGTGATTACAATGACACCCTTGTGTCATTGTGTGTCACCCTCCTAACACACACACATATTTCCACACATTCAAGTGAAGAGAGATTCATCACGTGATGCAACACATCCTCCTGCAACTTATCTTTTAATTCATGCGAGCTATCAATCAAACCCGAATACAACCAATATTTTCTTGGCATTTTCATTTACAATTGCACGGCAGTAAATTCATTGCACTTACACTATTTACAAGCTATCATATTCATTAAATAAAACAATTGGTGATAAAGTAAAGTATTTTTATGCGTCAATTTTACACATAAAAAAGTATTTTCTTTGACAATAACAGTAGTAGGTTACACACAAACACACATGCACTGACTGTTAAAGTTCTCTATATTTCTCTCACTCCATGACAAACATCTTAAATGCTCTTTGACTTACAGAATAGTTGGAAATGGCACATTTACACACAAAACACACTTTCACATATTCAACCTGTAATATGTACAATTTTTTTTGGTTCACATTAATACATTTTTAGGTAACAGAATACATTCACTGAAGAAGACTCAATAATTGTCTCAGTACATATTTTAACATTTAGGTATTATCTTTTGTCAAAAGTGTAAAATGTGTCTTACTGTTACATGGAAATAGAGGGTCAGTAAAGAGAACTATCATTCTGTTATCCATTCTGCTGTATTTTATTCTATTCAACAAATACAAAAACAATACATACACAGATTTATCAGACCCTTGGACTGATTATTCTATGTAAACAATATTAACACCTCCACAGTGACACTGTGGAGGTGTCTGAATCAATGATTGTCCACCAAGCACTGACATAGAATCAATCTGGAGCGGTATATTGACCTCAGAGGTGACAGTTTCAAAGTCGGAAATATTTAAGCACTAAACCTTTTGTGCAGTGGATTTTAAGAATGGAAACTCCACGGGACTGTCTTTAATGGCAGTCGTTTTTCCTGAAACATACAGTGCATACCGCGCACACAGGGCTATGAGAGTTGAGAACACACAACAAATCCCTATAGGTCTAACTGAGTTTAAGGGATTCCGGGTTACGAGTTCCTTATGGCAGTTTAGTCGACCAGGACAATGAAACAGTTTTGTAAGCTGATTTTACATTACACACAAAATTACAGTAATTAAAGTACTGCCACCAACAAGAAAGGTCTGGTAAGGATGGACCATCACTGTCACTAGAACACTAAGAACATCAGAACTGAAGAATGTGCTATTAATGCAGACATTGGCCAAACAGCTTAGGCCAGGAAAGAGCATTTAAGTGAAAGCAGAATCAAGCAGTTGTTACAGCAAAAGCAAAGAGCCCTTCTTAAGCAACCGGCCTTTGGACCCCAAAATACATCAAATCAAAAGTCCCAAAAGTTTTGTGCCATCTTTCAAACTCAGTGCATTATCCTCTTCCTTCTCTCCCCTTCTCCAACTCCCAAATCCCTCAAACCAACAACCTCTCCCCCCACTTCTCCTTTCCCCAACTCTCTTAGCCCTAAACAAAGTGGAGAGGAAGAACTCTCCCCTGAAATAAACTATACAGAATGAGAGAGCACACCCATAGGTGGTGGTGACTAGACTCTCTGGCACCCCATATCAGCCTCAGGTGGCATTTTCTTCTTCTTCCTCCAGGTGGTAGTTGAGGGTGATGACGGCACTGATAAACTCACCGAGCTCCACAAAGTCAGCTGTGATGATGTTGATGCCGCTCTCGCCAGGCCTCTGGGACCGTATCCACTGCATCATACTTGGAAGAGCCCTGGAAGGAACACAGACACACTGTCAGGAAATGCACGCGCATACGCCAAACAAAATGGACGTATTTCAGCAGTACATATAAAAAGAAGGTTTGAGTAAGGATAAACCGACAGAGATTTTGCTAGAGAACAGGAAGGGAGTGAGTCATGGTTAAGGAGCCAGCACTGTTAAAAGGTCCACATGACTCAGCATGATGAGGGCTGTCTGAGAACCAGCCAGACACAGTGTCTGATTGTCTGAAGACTGTTGGATGCAATTATGTGGACAAATTTGAGTGGGAGGATGTAACATTTGTGCTCACTTGACATCTCCCCTGCCTTAGTTCTGTCTGCTTCTCTGTGGTGGTGTGAGGGCACCTTATCTTCATGAAGTTATAAACATGCTGTAATGTATCTTATATGATTCAAAAGTTTGCTAGACATTTAAAAAATATATAATAAAAAGGGACTATGGATGGCGATAACAATACAGCTATCAAATAACTGAATATTTGCACAAGTATAATAACTGAATTACTGATATTTCCATTAAGATCTCCAAGCTTATAAAAAGAAGAACATGGCTATATATACATACAAAGACAAATGTATAAAAGAGCAAGACATAAATACGGTGTACAGAGTGCATTGCCATGCAAGTTTGCAAGTAGACAACACACAGACATCCCCTGGAGAGTGCTGCAGTGAGAGACTCTGTAGTCTCTTCCCTTCCCCCTCCAACAGACACCTGTGGATTGCGTCTCTGTCTTGGGTCATGACCAAGGATGTCTCCATGGCAATCATATCTGCGGACTGAGAATCTGACTGATTGTGGCCTAGGCGAAGGCGAACAACCCACAGGCATACTCATACACTAACTTTCACCTGCTACAGATATGCCATCACCCCCCCACCCCCATCCAACGCCTTCGCCTGCTTGTTCGCCCAGGGTGGCTGGCGGGTCGGTGACCAGCGCCTACTATGGCTGCAGGTCCAGATGCGCCTGTCTACCCCCCCCTCCCCGTTGCAAGTCATGTGTTTCTGTAATGTACAATGTATGTGCTTATGTGCTGAGGTGTTTTTTACCTGTTCCCACACTGTACTCCTCTGGGAGCATAGTCTGGGGGTGCCTTTTTCCCCCCTCCCCTCTCCTCATGTTATGCTGAAACTTTCTAGTTGGTGCCGATAATGGCTGCCTCGGTAGGCCCTTCCTGCCAAAGTAAATTCCTTGTCTGTGCAAACTTTCATGGCGAATAAAAACCCCTTCTGACCATTCCCATTCCATTACTGTACTGTACATTAAAATGTAAGGTACAATATTAACAAATTAGACTAATGGAATGAGTTGTATAGGTACTATCACCTTGTCTATTATCTACCATTGAGCTATTCCAGTAGAGAATACCTAATCAGTTAAATACATTGAAAATATTTGTTAATTAACAATAATAATGGCATACTGTGTACAGAAGTGTGTAAAAGTAAGACCGATTTTTATTGAAAAACACATAGAGCATCAATAAAGGCACTGTTCAAGAATTGGGTCTCACTTTTATCAGACAAGCATCATATGGATTGGTGCTGGGATTCAAAAGTTTTAAAACCACAAAAATGTAGGGTTTACCGATACAAAAATAAATACCCTTGCATCACAGAATCTGATCTCTCTTAAATGGGAGAGGAGGCATTTCTACAAGCTATCACTCAAAACAGTTTTACTATCATAGGAGAGGAGAAAGGATTTTGAATTAGATCAGTATCTATTGCACCAGTGTTTCCAAAAACCTCATATGTGAGCAAAATATAGCTTTTGATAGGAAGAAAGTACAGAGACCTAAGCATGTCCATCCTCTTTAAGGCAATGCATGCTATAACTTATTAAAAACTACTTTTTATGTTGCAAGTTATGGTTTGGGCAAAGCCTCAAAAGAGAGGAACTTCAAATGACCACCCTAACTCGACCGATCCACAAAAAAATTGTTTTTGTGATGTATTCAGTACAGTAGACCTACAGTGCTTTGATAGGAATTAGGTTTGACAGGAATTTGTTCTTTTTTTCACTACTAACATGATAATGATGTTTTACATCATTTTATGATTCCATTCAAATGGCTAAAGTTTATAAAATACAAAATATATTAGATTTTTACCTGTTGATGACAAACTCACCTTTCTGTGATGGTTTCCCTCAGTCCGCTGGCCACCCCCTTCATAACGGTGCTAGCCTTAGGTGTAAGGACTACCTGGGACACAAAAAAGGTCCCCTTTCTCCTGCAGCCACAACAACCAATCAACAGGTCATTACATGTATTGTCATCTCACAAATAAATGTATTGGTATTTCAGCACTGAGGATGGGACTATCCATAAGTTAATCATCCCAGCAGTATCAGCGTGTATCAGTGCAAAGCCAAACATTTAAGAAAAGCCAAGTATGGGCACTAACATGCTGCTGCTCTTTGGTCTCACAGCAATCTGAAAGCTAAAACTCAAAACTCAACGCTAAAAACATTTTATGTTTATGCAGGTGTGTTTTTCAGAGATTCAGGAAAGTTTGCTACTGAATAGGTTGCACAGGTTATGGTTGTGTCAGGAGAGAACGTAGAGAACTTATGATTTATGGAGATGTCGAACAACCCCCACAGACTGCTACATCTAGAACTGCATGCAATCATTTATCAGCATTTTAGTCTTGGATCTCAAGAACACCTGAGCAATGCAAAGCCAGGTTCAATGACTTCTAACAAAGTTTGTAGTGATAGACAGGAACGTCTAGTACCTGACAGTTTATCAAAGACCGAGACAGTATGTGTGAGAGGTAGACAGTGTATGTAAAGAGAGAAAGATTGTTACTTTAAATGAGTGTGACAGACAAGCACACAGTGAAATAAGAAGGGAGGAGAGAGAGATGGAAACCTGCGGTCGGCAACAGAGGTCTGGAGAAACTGGACCAGTTTTTCGGTGTCAGTAGTGTTGGCCCAGGGGGCAGGCATCATTTGGCCAGGCCACAGGAAGGGCACCTCCAAAGCCATGGGGCTGTGGTAAAATACAAGAACTTGGTACTCCCTCTCCCACAGGTATTGCAGACTCACCTGGTGAAATAAGTTAAGATATATAAATATATAAATTATATGAGAGAGAGAGAGAGAGAGAGAGAGACTACTTGCATTCTACAACGACGAAATAGCAACCATTAGGATAAACAATCATTCTTATCTTGTGATTGGCAATATACTAACGTTCCATGCATCACAAGTTTCCTCTGTCGAAAGATGATGTATGCGCTGTTGGAGATATGCGCTGTTTTCTACATTACATTGATAAATGAGGGCCTCAGTTTCTGCAGCTGTATGTACATGTGATGGCATCGTGTACATAAGAGTAGTGATGTCTCACGGTGTTGTGCCGCCCCCATTAACAAATACACACACAAAATACCTCCTGAGCAAATACGACAGGGCAGAGACGATCTCCAAACACTTCTTTGAGCATGGCCACTAGCTTCTCATGGTGAAGGTTCTGTACACCATAGAAGTGGTTAAAGTCCAGGAAGACCACCTCCCTGGCATGGGATGACAGGAAGCTGCTGATCTGCTCAAGACCTTCCCTCACCTACACAAAAATACATCACCACAACCACCAAACACAGAGAAAAATACCAGAAAGTCAAAATAACAAATAATTCTACTGAAGCTACTCGGCTAGTAAGCAATTCAATTACAGTTAGGATTGCTTTAGATAAAAATTAAATCTTAAAACACATTTACCGTGGCACTGAAAAGTCCGTGAGCAAAGTACAGCTCATTGTCTGGGTCCCTGGGCTTGGTGGAGATACGCAGGTCAAAGAAGCGGATGCCTGCTTCTAACTGACAGGTGAAGTTCATGGTCTGGGTGGCCAGCCACTTCCTCATAAGCTTCTTAGCCACCGTGCCAAAGACTGACACAAAGTTCTGGACGGTATCAGGTTGTTCGGGACCCACAGGGGACGCTTCATCTATGTAGAAGCTAAAGGAGTCGTGGGAACCTGAGAGATGGTATACATAATGGTTATAGTGGACCGCCTGCATGCGTGTGTCTCTGCATTTGTTATTTCGGTCAACATTGACATTTGACATTGACATTTTATTTCTGAAATTCAAGGATCAGAAGTGCATAGTTCTATGAGTATTTTGGTGGTTGGCCATTAATTTTACCAGGCAGAGTAAAACAATCACAATATTTAAGTTACATTACTATAATAACTCCTCAACTACAATATTACATATCGCAAGGCTACAACAGTAGAATATCATATCTTACTGTAAGTGCAACATCATTAGCAATTTCATGGGTGCAGTCTGTAGCAGACTTGTAAACCAGAATCCATGGTACCAGCTTGTCTTGCTCACATCTACCAGATCCCATCTCAATTCAACAGGGGGGTTGTTGGGTGTCACCCCATATCACACCGAATGGCCTCAGTGTAAAAAATCGAATTGGCCCAAATCAACATTCATCAGCCTTTTGTCTCCAAAAACCAAGACAGAGAACTTAACCCCAAAACAGACTTGTGGAACTCTCTGCTCCAGAAGGACCCTTTACACAGACACTACAATGCAGAGAGAGATTTATGTGTGATGATGTTTGCTTTTCTTTTTATACTGTTTTGATTGAATTAATGCTCAATGGAACTTCCCTGCCCTTCTTTCTAGGTCAGTCTTGGTATCCAACTGAGTAATATCATGAACAAACCATTGATCAATATTTTGTGGAAAAATAAGAAGGCATAAAACAAAAACATAAGATGACAATCAAAGGAGATGGCAAGGCATATAAATATCTTTATGAACATAATCAGTCAGAGGTTTTAGGGAAATTGTTTCCATATTGTTTAATTGACTTGTTACTCTTCAATGTTTATGATCTTGAGTGAATTAAGTACAGACTTCAATTCTAATAGAAAAGGTGCAATCTTAGATCATATTTGATTATTATGGATTAAGAAAAGTTCTGTTTGTGAATATAAAATGTTGCATAAATAATAGTACAACCCCCAATTCCAAAAAAGTTGGGACGCTGTGTAAAATGTAAATAAAAACAGGATTCAATGATTTGCAAATCTCATAAACTCATGTAATTCACAATAGATCATTGAAAACATATAAAATGTTTAAACTTATGAAATGTACAATTTTAAGGAAAATACAAGGCAATTTGAATTTGATGACAGCAACACGTCTCAAAAAAGTTGGGACGGGCGCAATAAAAGGCTTGAAACAGTAAGTGTTATTGAAAATCAACAGCTGGAGGAACATTTTGCAAACAACCAGCTTAATTGCAAACAGGTCCTGCATCTAGATATTATAGAACCATTTCAGAATAATGTTCCTCAACATAAAATAGCGAAGACTTTGAATATCTCATCATCTACACTACATAATATAACAAATTTATTCTGAGAATCTGGAGAAATCTCTATATGTAAGGTACAAGGGGGAACATAAATATGCCTGTGATCTTCAGGCACTCAGGCAGCACTGCATAAAAAACAGGCATGACTCTGTAATGGAAATCATTGCATGGGCTCAGAAATACCTCCAGAACTCTGAGTCTGTGAACACAGTTTGCCGTGCCATCCACAAATGCAGGTTAAAGCTCTATCATGCAAAGAAGAAGCCATGTGAACATGATCCAGAAACACTGCCATCTTCTCTGAGCTAAAGGTAATTTAAAATTGACTGAGGCAAAATTAGAAAACTGTTCTGTGGTCAGACAAATTGCAATTTAGAATTATTTTTGGAAACCATGGACGCTGCGTCCTCCGGACTAAAGAGGAGAGGGACCTTCATCAATGCTAAAAGGTATATACAGGTTTTAGAGCAACATTTGCTTGCAGCCAGGCAACATCTTTTTCAGGGAAGGCCTGAAAAGGCATATTTCAGGAAGACAATGTTAAACCCCATCCTGCATCTGTTACAAGTGCATGGCTTCGTAATAGAAGAATCCGGGTGCTGAACTGGCCTGCCTGCAGTCCAGACCTTTCACCAGTTAAAAACATTTGCTGGATCATGAAACGAAAAATATGACAAAGAAGACCCAGGACTGTTGAGCAGCAAGAATCCTGTATCAGACACAAAAGGGACAACATTCCTCTCCCACAACTCCAGCAACTGGTCTCCTCAGTTCCAAGTCATATACAGACTGTTGTTAAAAGAAGAGGGGATGCTACACAGTGGTGACTCGAGCATTTTACTGACATCATCAAAAAGATTAAGAATATTGTTTGTACCTCTTTGGAAGGACATAACAATGATTTGTATCTGATACGAATGTCACAGTTGTTCCAAAGAATGGTTTTGTGAGGAGAGAAATTGTGGACAAACACCAACTTGCAAGCTCAAAGGGCTTGCTGAAGGCAGTTTGTAACAACCCTGAAGATAACATCCAGGACTTGAAGGCCTCCTTCAGTTTTCAGATATTTAAAGTCCTTTCCTGGAACATTTCAAATAACAGACTCATCACAATCCTGACCATATTCAAAGTTAGACCAGAAGCCTTGGAGAATTGGTTAATAAAATTAAAAGAATTACAAATTGGATCTTGTCTTAAAAAGGATAATCTGCCATTATTAATCTGATCATTAATCTTTAACTCCCTACCAACATTTTTAATTCCTTCAAAATGTCTGTCTCTTACAATATTAATTGACGACTAGAGGGTACAAATTCTGGGGAAATGGTGAGCTGTGCTGATTTCCATAACTGCTTGCAGCCGCAGGGATTTATTTGGGATTAATTCTAACATTATCTGCAAGCCAGGTCTAATCACTCAACATCAGTGCTCAACCTCCCTAATGCTCTTGTGGCTAAATGAGAATAAACTCCCACAGCACTCTCCAAAATCTTTGGTCAGTCTTACCAGAAACGTGGCAGCTGTTATCGCCACAAAGGGGGTGGCAACATCATATTAATGTCCATAGTTTTGGAATGGGATGTCCAACAAGCTTATAAGGTGTGATGGGTCAGGTGTCCACATTCCTATATGGCCCAAATTATTGCTTTTTTTCAACATATTTTGCTCTAATTGCTGTAAAGCATGCCAGTTTCTTCCTCACGGTTTTTATTAAGTACACATGACACTGTGTGCCCTTCCCATTGTGTGGTTCTATTAGCAAATGAGTGCAGCACTGTCAACATACAGACAGTCAACACAAAACGCCATTAGCCAGAGAAGGGTCTCCACCTTGTTCCTGAAAAGTTACCTTCAATGAGGGTGTTCACTGCAAACCTTGTTCAGCAATGCTGTTCGTCATTTATGGCCAAAGAAATTGGGCTTTACAATTGGGGTTGGGGCAAAAACCTACAGGATGATAGTTCTCTTAGAACAGGATTGGAGAGTCCTGACCCATTTGGTTTGCATGGGTGCCAAAGGAGCATTTTTTCTCAAGACTGTCCAGCTAACCACAGTCATCTATGAACATTATTGAGAAGCAGGTGATGTTCCCCGCTGTTTGTGTGTATCTGTATTCCAAAAATATTTTTTGGGGAAACAGGAAAGAATTCTTGTCTTAATACTAAACTTTTAAGTCAGGTAATCATTAAACTCTACATCATTCACCTAATTACTGACTGCAGTTCCCATTGAGAAATATCCTGTAATTAACCACGTGTAAAAAAAAAATCTAAAACAAAACTGACTGACTGAGATAAAGAGGATAAAACACTGTCCTGACAAAAACATAACCTTGAGTTTTTCTTATTAATGTGCAAGGTCAAAAGAGTTTAATGACTAAAATATGTGCAGTGAGCATGTCAGTGAAACCAGAGATGCTATGTGGTCCTACTGTGTGTTCACGACAGGAGTCTATCCAGAGTCCTACTGTGTAGTTGATGTGAAGAAAGCCTGTTTCATGCTTCAGATGCACTTTCTGTGTCCACCTGTCATGACATTGCCATTATCTCTGTTGACTGCTGGGCTCAGCAGCATCCACAGCAGGCAAACCAGTCAGTCAACCTGGCGCACAGCAAGCTGATTCGACAAAAACATGCCTGGATCTACGCTAACACACAGAGGGCACATTTTGCTCCGGTATTGCATATGAAGGACTATAGTTTAACAATATAGGAAGTATCTTGTGCTTACAATAGATACTGCATTTCTTTTATTACATTAAAAAAAACATGTTTTTGTAGTGCAGCGTTTAAACGAGGCGGCGTTTGTACGAGGGCGGCGTTTATTTAATCAGTAAATAAGAACAACACAGGTAAAGTGCAAAGCAGTTTATTTATTATATATTTGGTGTCTCGTAACAGTGTAAGCAATCAAGTAAGTGTGCTGTAAACTATATGTTAACAGCCAGCAAAGCATAAGCCGCACGTTTAGATTGTTGAGTAGATGTTTCTAATTCATGTCTACAAGGACACTGTTGAGGATGCCAACAGGGACAGTGATAGTGATGCAGAGATGTATATTTAGTGACAGTTTTGTATCTTTGTACCATACTTGTTTTATGTTGCTTAAAAATAAAATAAAGGTAAATAAAAAAGAAACATTGCAGTGTTTTTTGAGGGTGGCGTTTATCTATATGCATAGGGTACTACCTTTTAATACAACCTAATTTTGTACCATCAGGCACCTGATTGTTATAGGAACCAGCCACTTAAGTAATCAATTACGAAATTATTCCATCCATATGGTGGAGTCGGTTTCACTGACTTCTGGATTAATTGCATGAGCAAGTTATGTTATTTTTAGTTTGTGAGCGTTAGACAATAGCGTACAGTGAGGGAAAATATTATTGATCCCCTGCTGATTTTGTATGTTCACACTGAGAAAGAAATGATCAGTCTATAATTTTAATGGGAGCAAAACCCTTGTTGGCAAGGGTTTTGCAGAGGTCACAGAGGTCAGACGTTTCTTGTAGTAGGCCACCAGGTTTGCACACATCTCAGGAGGTATTTTGTCCCACTATTCTTTGCAGATCTTCTCCAACTCAAACCTTCAGCTCCCTCCACAGATTTTCTATGGGATTAAGGTCTGGAGACTGGCTAGGCCACTCCAGGACCTTAATGTGCTTCTTCTTGAGCCACTCCTTTGTTGCCTTGGCCGTGTGTTTTGTGTCAGTCATGCTGGAATACCCATCCCACGACCCATTTTAATGCCCTGGCTAAAGGAAGGTGGTTCCCCCCTAAAATTTGACGGTACATGGCCCTGTCCATAGTCCCTTTGATGCAGTGAAGTTGTCCTGTCCCCTTAGCAGAAAAACACCCCAAAGCATAATGTTTCCACCTCCGTGTTTGACGGTGGGGATGGTGTTCTTGGGGTCATAGGCAGCATTCCTCCTCCAAATACGACGAGTTGAGTTGATGCCAATAGACCTTGATTTTGGTCTCGTCTGACCACAACACTTTCACCCAGTTCTCCTCTGAATCATTCGGATATGATGTCACGCGGAGTGGTGGGGTAGACCCAAACGCAGGAGAGTAGACAGACATGGTAACAAAAATGGTTAATTCTCTAGAAACGGGAAAACAGACAGGGTACTCACAATGACAAGGGTAAGGACAAGACAAAAACTGGACACAAAACAGGAACCTAAAAACACAGAATCAGAACAAGACACAGGTGGACACAATGAAACTAATGAGAACTGAAACCACTGAACGAGACACAGGTGAAGACAATGACAGACACAGGGAAACACTAGTGCAGGGCAAAACCAAAAACAGGGGGGCACGTCTGTGCCGTGACAAGATGTTCATTGGCAAACTTCAGACGGGCATGAACTTTCTTGAGCAGTGGGACCTTGCGGGCGCTGCAGGATTTCAGTCCTTGCAGTCCAATTGTTTTCTTGGGAGATTGGGGCAAAGAACAAGGAACCATAAAGGCTCCAGGGTGGCTTCAGCATGGTCCCAGCTGCCTTGAGATCATTGACAAGATCCTCCCGTGTAGTTCTGGGCTGCTTCCTCACTGTTTTCATGATCATTACAACTCCACAAGGTGAGATATTGCATGGAGCCCCAGACCGAGGGAGATTTGACAGTTCTTTTGTGTTTCTTCCGTTTGCGAATAATCACACCAACCTTCTCACCAAGCTGCTTGGCGATGGTCTTGTAGCCCATTCTAGCCATGTATATGGAGTCAGGTGGCTGAGCGGTTAGGGAATCGGGCTAGTAATCTGAAGGTTGCCAGTTCGATTCCCGGCCGTGCAAAATGACGTTGTGTCCTTGGGCAAGGCACTTCACCCTACTTGCCTCGGGGGGAATGTCCCTGTACTTACTGTAATTCGCTCTGGATAAGAGCGTCTGCTAAATGTAAATGTATAAAAGACACCTGGGAGCCAGAAATCTTTCAGATTGAGAGGGGGTCAAATACCTATTTCATTCATTAAAATGCAAATCAATTTATAAACATTTTGACATGCGTTTCTCTGGATTTTGTTGTTGTTATTCTGTCTCTCACTGTTCAAATAAACCTACCATTTAAAATTATCGACGTATCATTTCTTTGTCAGTGGGCAAACGTACAAAATCAGTAGGGGATCAAATAATTTTTTCCTTCACTGTACACCAGGACAACACCAGTTTATTGGCTGGCACCCAGAAGACCCCACCCCGCAGCCTTTACGGTTCCTTGTCCTCGGCCCCATTCTCCCCATATGGTGGAAGGTTAGGACACAGCTCATGCATACACATACTGACTCACAAAATTGTGTTTTATGTCACAAAGACACACAGGCTTTAACTCTCACTCTCCTAAGATCATCACTCCAGCCCTGCATGGATGCTTCAGTAGTCTACTGAAGTCAGGGCCTAAACAGGTCAGATTAGCCACGCAGCCTACAGCTATATCCTGTTGCTGCAATGACATGCTACCACAGCAGTGTATAAAGCAAACCACCAGCAACATGGAGCTCAGAGAATAATGTATTTCTCCTGTTCCATCTATATTACTATAAAGATATTTCATTTCAAAACACTATATCCCCATTTCACACCATTAGCCATGTCTCTCTCCGACCACAACAACAACTTTTATTTATAAAGCACATTTAACACAATACAAATTGATCCAAAGTGTTGTACATAGTGCATAACAGAACTACGCTATAAAACAACAATTAAAAGTTTCCAAAAGCTAAAGAATAAAAATGTGTCTTTAGAGTAGATTTAAAAATATCCAATGAAGGAGCAGACCTCACATGATAAGGGCGAGCATTCCAAAGTTTTGGCCCAGCCACAGAAAAAGCCCGATCACCCTTTAATTTGTAGCGAAATCGTGGCACATTTAAAAGCAAGTGATTTGAAGATCTGAGTGCCCTAGCAGGACAGTATGGCACAATGAGATCACAAATATACCTTGGTGCACAGCCAGACAATGCCTTATAAACAAAGGACCATGTCTCCCTGCTTCCCCAGTCTTTTTATGCTCTCCAGATGAGAGATCACTTCCTGGTGTGGTCCCTCGTCTCGGATGGAAGGAAATGGAAGGGCCAGCTCAGGCTAGTTTAGGGTCACCCAGTGGCGAAGCTATGGGCCTGTGACGTACATGGGCCCGGTGACGGGCCCGAAAATGCAAAGCTCTGGGCCCCCTTATGAAGTTATATTGCTTTACTGCTCAGCTAGGATGCTGAGTGTTAGCATGGGTTGCTCACATCTCAGAGCAAATAATATGACTTAGCGGAAAAACGATTTTAATTTATAGTAGTGTATATAGCAAAGGATCCCACTGATTGACAACATTTTGTTATTTCCATAAGCTTGATATTTAAGTTTGTTTTAAGACAATACATACAATTAATTTGTTAAATAATTCATTGTATTCAATTGTTTCAATATGATGTTAAAGTAACTTTATATTTATTGTATTTACATACCTGTCCCCTTAGTATTAGTTAATTAGACGTTGAACCTTTTGTATAGTATAGTTAGACTTGTTTTATCTTATTTACACCACTTATTTAAGATTGATTTTGTTGTTGAATGTATGCACCTTCCTGCCAAAGTAAATGTATTGTCTGAGCAAACTTTCATGGCGATTAAAACCCTTTCTGATTCTGAAAGGCATTCGAGACTGTCAGAATCTGTTTTTACCAGAATTGAAAATGTGGCTAATGTACCTACTGTAAAATGTATCAACATAAAAGTGGAGCTGTTGGCGTTACCAACAACAGTATTCCCTTTTTAAGTCAAATAGCCAATGGATGGTGATAGGGGCCCACATGTTTGGCACCTGGGCCCATCACGATTAAGCTACGCTACTGGGGTCACCACTGATGGCCCCCCTCCGGGTGGTCCCGGCGCTCTTCAAAGGGCTGTGGCGGATCTGCATCGGTCTGCATACAGTAAATGGCCACTTGCTGGAGAGCATAGGACATATATCCAGTCTTGGATTTGCTTTGCAGCGACTGGAGATCATTCTCATCGTCCAGGATTTCCTTATTCAGGTTGCAGATACTGTTGGGAATCTCTGTGAGGGGGGAGGGTGTAGTAGGCCTGTTGTGCGTCCTCGGAAAAGAACAGAGCAAAGATGGTGGCTCACTGTACTGGGTCCCATGCCTACCCCAGGCAACTTTCTCAATGGTGGCCAGGTAGACACATCATCCTTGGATACTATTTTTGTGAGGACCTAGGAAACCATCTGGCAGGGCTCTCTGGTGACACCCTGGCGAGCCTGTGGGAGTTCTTTCATGACTTGTCTCTGGCTCTGGACAATCTTTTTGGTCACTTGCTGCTAGTCGATGTTGGCTTTGAGTAGAATCTCTCTATGGGTGAGGTTGTGGAGCCACCAACAGCTGAGGGGCTGACAATGTCCAATGTCTGTGTTGTACTTGATTTTCTTATTTTATTTAAACTTTGATCCGTGTCAGCATTCTCCACCACTATGACGAAGCTGAGGAGACCACGCGGACACAGGGTTGGGTTGGGCCCGAGGGGCATTTGTTTCAATTCAATTACAAAGAAAACGAAAAGAGTCTTCTATCGAGGGCTGCTTTGGCTCCTTCTGGTAGGGCTCGTTCGACAAGATCCATCGACTTCAGGCAGGGGGGCCAAGGCCCAGGACTTCCAGTGTGTGTGATATCAAACCGTACCCTCCTGTGCAAGGAAACAGGATCTCACTGATCTGATAAGCTAGGTTATGATGGAAAATCTCAGACCCTACTTCTAAAATCTTGAGAGATGACTGGCATGAATTCAGAAACATGATTCAAATGTTAATTCCTGATGCTGCTGCAATTAACAATGAATGGATAATACACTGTAGTATTTCAATAAACATGAGCCGAAGTGGGGAGGTTTCTGTTTAAGACATTATCATGAATCTCAAGTCCTCAAAATGGCGGTGCGTACACAACATGAGGCTCAGCGTCTCTTCAGATTTAGCTAATCTTTTTTGGGGCCTCCCTGAGGGCCATCTTCTTGGTGTACTAGATAAAACATCAGTCTTGGCAATGTCATGTGCTGACAACAACCTTGCCCTTAACACCTAGAAGGCCAAGGAGACCAGCGTGGCGGAAAAATTGGCCTCGGCCTCATCCACATTGATTGAGGCCAAGGTGAAGTGGGTGTCCAGCTTCAAGTTCCTGGGTGTTGCCATCTCTGAAGAACTCTCCTGGGCCATCTATACCTACACCTGTGTCAGGAAGGTACAACAGCACATGTTCTTCTTGAGAACACCGAGGAAGGCTCACCAATATCCTCAGATCCTGGTGAACTTTTACCAGTATCTGAAAGCCCTGGAGTGGTTGGGGAAGACCGCCCAACACATCACCGGTACCCAGCTACCCTCCGTCGAGGACATCCAGCGATAGTGTTGTATGCAGGGTAGGGTTGGGTAGATGGACAATGCCATTGTTGATTGCCAATGGATGACAGACATCACTATGTTGAGCCGGCCCCCTTACACACACACACAGCAAGAGGGGCACACCCTGCCACACACACACTATACTGCCAGTGTCTCTGCTACAACTTAGAAACATATTTACTATTTGTTTGCGCAGATTTCCACGGGGATCAACTTAGAACTGATGAATATGTATTTCAATGAGTGCCAGCCAGTGTAAAAATGAAATGTTTATTTACAATCACATATAACGTACCACCCAGTGAAAGCATGTTTTGAAGCAAACATAAAAATACCATATTAACATAAACCATTTGGGCCAGATGGGCAAAGTTTTACTTTTTTTTAGCCTAGTAAGCATTGACTATACAGAGAAGTAAGAAAAGACCAGGGGCCTCATGTGTAAACGTTGCGTACGCACAAAAAGCTTGCGTACGCTGGTTTTCACGCACACGGTGTGATGTATATAGATTTACTTGACGTGAGAATGTGCGGGCCGTCACGGAAACTTTTGAGCAGACGTGAGAATGTGTAGCCTGGTCCTAACCAGACTCTCGTACATTTCATTTGTACAGAGAGTCTGGCCTCGCTCCATTGACAAGCGTTGACTTCCTTGTAGGCGGGTACTCTGTTGAAGTTTAAAACTATTGGATCTACCCAGAGCCACTCTGATCTGCCATAACCAAATCGCTAGCATTCGCCTTAGCCAATTCCTTCACCACTACTGTAACAGAGCTAGCTGCCGTAGCTGGAAAATCAAACTGTTCCCGAACCCCGTGGGGAGGAGGGCCACAACATCATGGCCACCAACAAAACTCAGCAAAACTTGTTCTTGCTCTGGCTTTAGCTTATGGATATTCGGCAGCGTTGCCACAACGGACCGAATGGCTTCGCTTGCATCTTTGTCCGCCGCCATTATGGAACTACAACACAAACTAGAGCCACGACAGCCACTCCCTCTGTTCGCTGATTGACCGGTAGAAAATCAACCGGAGACATCTGACTTACCTACCTCATGGCCAGACCTAAGTACACCCCCCCCCCCCCCCCCCAGGCCAGCTTTCGCGAGCTTCACTGCCCCCCCAGGCGAGTTTACACGGCTGTTTGCGCGTCAATGACGCTTCACTCCGTTAACCTGCGCCTCGTCCGTTACTGTTTACAACGTTAGCTTGGCTACTTGTTTGGCGTTGCCTTTTCAGCGTGAGATAGGCCTATACTATGTGTGGCGTGAGAGTGTGAGAAATGGTTGAAATGCGTGTGTCACACGGCGAAACCGTGAGAGTTGGCAGCTCTGTGTCTGGCTCTGTAACATGGCGAATTCTAAACATTACAAAATAAAGTTTCCACTTACTGTCATACGTCTATGACGTTGACTATTCAAATCACATTTTCATTCCTTTTTTTTCTTCATTAATGTGGATGATCACATCAAAATGCCAAAACCCAAACGGGAAATGCTAGCTCTATATAGGCTGTTTAATCCGCCACCATTTAAAAATGTATGTCAAATTTGAGGGTGTCAAACGAACGACAAAGTTACTTAGGAAATCATGCTGTTACGATGCGCCACCACTCGTTTCTTAATTTCGAGTTTTAAATCGGACTATTTCTTCTTAATTTCTGCCATGGTCCGGTTCTCCGAACCCACAGCATTTACGGCCCTTTAATAATAATAATAATTGTATTTGTAATGCACTTTATATTTAGCTAAATCTCAAAGTGCTACAGGTTAAAAAAAAGGGCGCATGCGCCTGACAGTTTACTCCGCCGACTTTCTTATGTTGCTAATGCCTGATGACAGACCGACAAACAGGACACATTTTCTCGCCTCCACCTCTATTGTCAGAACCTCGATCTCACAGTCTGTGAAATTGTTATTTTGTATTTAGACATTTTAATTCAGACAAAGAAATGACTTCAGGAGAGCATTTATAGGCCATCTGCATATTCATGGGAGGAGGCAAGGCGGGGTCAGTGGCTCGTTCACGTGCGGTCAATCTCACGTTGATTGTGATTTATAAAGGAAAGGTGCGCAGGACCTGGCGTACTACCGGTTTTATACATGTGAATATTTCTGTGCGTAGGTACTTTTCGAGTTTTGGCCGTACGCCATCTTCTGGTATGAAAGCTGCGCAATCCTTTATACATGAGGCCCCAGGTGAGTAGGGGAGGATGGGCTGTGAATGGGCTCAAATGTGGAAAATATTTTACTAAATCAATTTATGAATAGTCATTAAAAAAGTGCGGGGCTGTTAAAGTTTTAATTCAATAAATCAATTTCCTGGTGAAGGGTTTGGCTGGGCAATAGTATTATGCTGCTGAATACATTAACAGTTGGATCCCTAGGCTAAACAAATTTAGCATCTTAAATATAATTGTCCTTCGTTGATCACGGACACTGTGAATGTGATGTGACAGTTGTCTCTCCTTCATTCGTCTCATTCCCTCTACATCTTGTCTTACATTGCCTTGTTGAAAGTCAAGAGAGAATACTGTTAAAAGTACTTATTTCGTTATTCTGCAACAAAACATAACTCACAGTGAACAATGTCAAAAGAATCGGCAACCTTTTGATTTGGCAGCAGATTTTGCAGTTCTTGGTAATAGGCTCTTATCAAGAAACATACAAACCTCAACCCAACAGAAGAATAGAACAAATGTCCAAAAGATATGCACACACAAACTCAAAAAGAACAAGCACACAGATGATTTTTAAAAAGCCAATGGCATGCAGGCTAAGGAGTTACAGAGAAAGAAGGTGTAATAATTATCCGTGTCCAAACGTCAAGGGCTGAAAACCAGCTGAAGATGCTGGGAGCAACTGGGTCAATTAAGAATAATGATGGTGAATTAGAGAGAACATGGCACACTCTCTTTCTAAGCTGACTGCTAGGTCATGCTGGCAGGGCAGAAGGGATCTCAATATGTGTGTGTGTGTGTGTGTGTGTATTTAGAGAGACATAGCACCTATATCTGCAACAAGTTCCTTTTATCACTATTCCATTTACACTTGATATGATCAAATCATCTTGCTTGCAACATGAGGGCTACTTAAAAGGTTAATGTGTGTGCACACGTGTCATAAAAAGTGGACTAGAATGTCATGTCACACCTCCTAGGCCACAAGAAGCAAACACACAAACACATGCGCAAACACATATCAAAGTCACTGTGTTTAATGGACATGAGATGTGTATGTGAGAAATGGAGAGGGATCTATAACAAAATGGGTATATGAGAGAGAGAGAGTGAGAGAGAGAATGTGTGTGTATGTGTGCTAATTACTGGCTGGCAGATATGGAATTAGCCAGCTGATAATTAAACATTCCAGATCAGGGGAGTGAAATCAGTGGCCGGATCTTAATCATTATATCCAATCAGTGGTAGAGTCTAAGAGGGCATGAATGGCCAAAGGTTCCAAACAGCTGGCTCCATATTACAGGATGCACCGTTTAGAGGCTAGTACAAAATCATGGCCGAAATCCATGCATGTCAACGGGCACAAATCCATAACCAATGTTAATTGTCTAAACCGGGGAGGCATGGCAACGGTTCGAAAAACGTTCGTCTCACAAGATATTCAAAAGCAAATAGGGCGGAAATACGGACTGCTTACTGTAATAAAGATTTAAATAAAATAATCGGATGCTGAATCCATATGTCGTCTACACATCGGTTGACTTGACACAGAACACACAAAAAGAAGGCTTTTTGTGTCTCCTGCTTGGGACCGCTTAAGCAAAATGGCAAGCCTAATGATCTGTTGCCGTTTTACATCACTCAAGTGTAATACATTTGCATGTCCACGATGGATACAGATTTAAGATTGCTGTTCCTTGAATATTCCAGAGCTGTAGGAGTATACTCCTACAATTATTAACAACGACCGTGAACAACCTATCTACACATGGTTCAGGAGTCTTGCGCAACAAGTTTGATTCTAGGTTTGTTCGTGCCAGAACACGCACAAAAAAACCTGCCTATTATAAATTGCATTACAAAATGTTAGGCTACATCCCAAGCTTAAATGACCTACAAATAATCAGACGGACACAATCAATCATATGATAACTCAATCATCTTATGTTGTTGTGCCACTACTGACGACTGCGTCAATTTTGTGATCCTATCCCGAATGATTTTACGCAGCTGAAGTGTAAAATGTTGAAGACTTACCGGGAATAGCCATGTTGGTGAGCGGAATATTGTGCATGGTCTCCGGTAAACTTGCCATCCAGTCCACAAACCGGAGGTCGTTTTTCCCGTGAGACGAAGCCATGCTGCGACGATGCTATATCCAATCGTTCCGGTCCTTGTGCGGGTGTTGAGTGCGCCTCCCTGTACTACGTTTGGTAACCTCGCCACACCGAACACTCAAAAAAGACACCAGTGTGACCAAAAGACAGTCCACACCCCTTGGGCGCGTACACATGAATGGTAGCTAGCTAAGTTGACAGTCGATGAAGAGTTGAGCTATTCATTGAGAGCTGGGCTGTAGTAAAAAGACCGAGAGAACAGGATGAGGACGTGGTTTAGTGCACAGACAAAATTATCACTTACATTTTTACAAAATAGAGATTTCTACTTACATTTCTACAAAAGGTCATACATTTATTACTGATGGAATTCTCGAATCCGAGTCCACACTGATGGTCTTTCAAATTCGATAGGATTTAGGTTGGGATATCCTTATTCAATTAATTGAATACACTACATAGCGGAAAGCGCATCCAATAGAGGTCCATGTATGGTTTTACAACGCTATCCTAATCCGTGGTGTTGACCTTGCCCATCTACATATTGTGTGTCGAGATCAGTCAGAGACCAACAGAAAACACAGGGCCGACAGCCTACCCCTTACGGCTATGGACGCATCTGGAGACTTCGACAACCATGTAGACACCAAGGTCAGAGATTGCATAGGTTTTAAAGCTTAATTTGTAATAGGAGATACACTGTGTACCCTAAGATACCAATCCAATATGTTATATTAGAAGTGAATTATTAGATTTTTTGGCATTCCTGCTTTTCCCTACTGCTGAAGTGTTCTGACCCATGAATGTGTGAAACCCCTCTGGATGAAAACGATGTTAAGAATATATTTGTACTTGGTGTGTAAATAAATGCAGACAATCAAACAATACATATTTCATGGTAGCACAAACTGATGTTTTATATAAAGACACAAAAACAGTCAGCGAAAATGCCTTTTTCAAAACGGGAGAACATGACTTCTCAACTCAAAATACAGATCTGAATGCATCAAGTCATCCAGGCTGTTCTTCATTCAAAAAAATGCCCTCCCTAATTTCTTCAAAAGTTGGGACGGTGTGTAAAATAAAATACTTTTGTGAGACAAGTTGCCACAAAGTTCCAAAAAATATATATATATTCCCTTAAAATTTTAGAAATCATGAATTCTGTTTTTATTTACATTTTACACAGCGTCCCAACTTTTTGGGAATTGGGGTTGTATTACCTGCAAACATCAGTTTCACAAAATATAACTTAGAATCCCTTCAGCATCCTTACATACTGCACGTTACAGTAATGTCATATTTAAGTTAATGGACCCAGCTTCTCTCAGTAACGTTAGAATCGATTTGTTAATAAGTTAGTTCAAATGTGGTGTTTTTTCAAGTCAACACTCCTTCTCGACAACAGCAACAACAATTCCCACCAGTTTCTAGATCTGCTGCATCGACCTAAGGTGAGGAGACACCTGTTGGAAAGAGACAGGAAATAGAAAATAACTTGTACTTACATATTCATAGGTTTTGAATGTGTGCATAATTATTTTTATTTTTTTTCTGTTTGTGTGTGTGTCTGGTGCTGACCTCAAACTCAGTGCCTGTGCAGGACTTGATGTCCTCAGGGGTAAGTCCCTCCCATACCTCGACCAGTGTTAGACCTTTATCCTTATCCACATCAAACACCGCCTGGGAGAGGAAGTAGGAAAGATTAACTTCGAGTCTGAGTTAGCATCAATGCAGCATCACAGTACAGCCCCCTCGTCAAGCACACACGCAGACACGAGAAGAGTATACAATTCAAATGCTAGCCTGAGAACCAGACAAATCTGAAAGCTCATGTTTTATTTCCTCTGACAGATAGGTCTGGCCGCCCTCCTGTTCAAATCGATTTGCATCCAACCAGAATATGGTTGGGCCAATCACAAAATAAAATGTTTGGTTTGGGCCAGTTAATAACCTTTGGAAATTGAAAATGAACTGAAAGGTTACAGACTAATACGCATTTGCAAATTGGTTTGGCGGTGCCAGGCTATGCAAATGCAAGTCTGTCATCAGAAACAGGGGTGGTCAAATGAGAAGGCATAATGTTTAGTTTCTTTGTGTCACTCTGATCAACGCTCAGCTATAGGCTGATCCTCATATTCTCATTCTCTCAACTCTTTTCCACCATGCCTATTATTTTGCATAACCTTTGATAAAAAAAAATTAAAAAGACGTAGCAAAGGCTGTTTTTTAGACAGCGAAGCTCTGGAGAAAATCTTTGAAAGACTGAGGTCTCCAGGCTCATTAGAAGGGCAAAGCAACAGTCAACATGAACCTATAGAGATGTAAATGTCACCCTGTGTATCTCTCCACTTTTCCTTTTCATATTTATTTGTCTTTGTGTCAATCCTTGTAATGTTTAATTCCTTTAGAATTATCTTAATTCCTTTCTATGTATTTATGTTGCTTCTATTTCTGTAAACTATAATCACATGGTGTGTAAGTTCAAAAAGCAAAAAAAATAAAAAATAAATAGGACAACTTTAAAGAAATGGAAAGAGAGATGGGGAGGGGATGGAGGTAGAGGGAGGAACGCATAATAATAATAATAATGGAGATGCAGGGGAGAAGGGAGTGGAGACGTAAAAAGGAAGGAGAGAAAGTGGGAGAGATGAGTGGGAGGTAAAGAACAGCAAGAGAAAATGCAACCAAAACAGAAATAGGTAAAAAAAAAAAAGGGAAGCATTGAGTCAGCAAGTCCACAGCACCAGGTCATCTAATGGACTTTAATGAGGACACTCCAAAATGTCATTCACTAGCCTACATTTGGTGAAGTTGCCACCCCACGTCATCATCGTCTTCATTAGTAGGATGTTATACAGTCTCTCAACAAGTTATCGATTGCCTTTCAAACAATTTACAAAGGTAAAGTGTAAAACTGGATGTAAGCACAAAATGAAGGTTTGGACGAATGAAAGTTTTTAGTATTCAACAGAGCCATGTTGTAATTTATCCAGCAATGCGACCAGCAAGAGTTCTCAGTTTGCGTTTCATTGTAGGAGATGAAATGAAAAATGCTTTCTTGTGCAGCTCCCCATCCCAAAACTCCCATAACCTGAGCCAAAATAAAGTTATATTTCCACAATCATTTTATGGAGAGGTCCCCATTTTATAACTGCCTCCAACCTTTTGCACAGAGCCCTTAGCTCAACCTCATCCAACTATGTTGTGGTGAATTCTAACGTAATCGCTAATACTATTGTGTAACGCTCTCAAAATAAAAATAATTTGGTGGAATAATTACATGAAGTGAGTGGTTGGTGTCTGTAACCAATCACGTGCCAGACGGTACAAAACGGTTGTGTGGAAAGAAGTGAGGAACTATGCAGAGATGAAGACAACCAAAATTCACGAATAGATGGAAGTTCACCCATGTAGACAAAGGATGAAGATGCCCTACATCTAGAACCGCGTGTGAGGATTTAACAGTGATAATCAGTTCAAGGTTCAAAGACCTTGGAATGAAGGCTGGAACATCTAGTGCCTCAGGTGTACGCACAATATATTCCTTTTTGTAAAATTTCAGTCGAGATAAAACCTATGGTCGTTGATGTGCAATACCACCATTAATTGTGCATTAAATCTTCAACTGATTAGATTGGTGTAGTTGATCTGCCTGAATAATGAATACACTAATTATTTAAGAAATAATGTCATGTAATGACATTGCATTCGTTGGGGGGACGGCAATATTCATTTTAAGATTGTCTTATTATGTTAATAAACATTTTGACATAACTTGGCTACTTCTGATAATGACTTCTATACCCGTGCTGTGTCTGCAAAGTCCTTGTTTGTAAATGTAACCCTTCATCATGTTGCCCACAGCCTAACTCCTCTATAATATCCAAGTGGCATTCATTAAGCAAGGCATATTGTGCAAAACAGAGGAAGCACTGGATTTTGATGATTGTATTGTAGTGCTCCCCGATCGGGAAGGCATTTTAATGCACCCAAAATGTAAACTTGGGACATTGACCTAATTGATTGAATATGTATTTTCGCAGAGGAAGACTAGGTACAGTGTGTTGTGATGAGCCAGGTCTTAAAGGAGTAATCACAGTCTTCTATTAGCGACCCATTCAGAGCTTTGCTTTGGTAAGTTATGAATTTTGTAATACATCAGATGTGCTGAGCCAAGGTAATTGCATATCATAGACATGAGTGATGTAACCTCTTACTTTGCGAACAACCTGAACATTTACGCAATGGACATGCAATTTACATAAATGACATATCGCTCTATAAATAAATGTGCTTGATTGACCGGAATTGTGGTTTTGTAAAAAATGTATTATGTTGTGTGAGAAATCCCCTCCTCCTCCCATCACCTGCCCCCGACACTTTGTGAAATCTACGCAAACTCATAAAGAAAGTACACATCTTTGCATACACACACATGGTTATTAGCAGTTGCACCTTACAGTCAACAGCCATGTCAGGTTCTGAGGCTGAAGGCTGACCCAAAGTTCCAGGTCCCCATTGAGAGGCTTGAACGTGTGTTTTTCGGGAGCAGAGTCCCTACCACTACTTCTGTTCTCATTTAATATTATATTTTTTAGAGCGAGGATTGTGATTATCGTGAGAGGGCTGAAATAACCCAGACCTTTTCTGCCAGACAACTGTGTCTACAAGCAGACGGCAGGCCAGACAGTCTGAGTCTTCATGTTCTCCACTCTCCCTATTACTTTTTATGGGGCCAGATAGCCTACAGTTTGGCCACAGATCAGTGACAGGAGTAATTTGCCATTCAGACAATGAGATATTAGAAGGAATTAAAGTAGATAGTTTTATTAAAAAACAGAGACTATATCATCAACTCTTTGAAGATGTTCTTTCAATGTATTTATGTTAAGGTATACCTTAACATATAGACAGTTGTGGGTAGGGGTGTCACGATACCAAAAATGCAGTAGTCGTGCC
Organism: Thaleichthys pacificus; assembly: GCA_023658055.1. Lineage (NCBI taxonomy): Eukaryota > Metazoa > Chordata > Actinopteri > Osmeriformes > Osmeridae > Thaleichthys > Thaleichthys pacificus. Next base: position 1,269,543 of record CM042879.1, read on the forward strand.
AATACCAGTAAAATAACACGATTCTCGATGCCAATTTCGATACCATGTAAAAAAATAAAAAGGTATTTCTAAGATTCCATGTACTTGAAGGAGTAGCGTCGCACATATGTGATTGTTCGAATGCGGGTCTCACAGCGTAACGTCTCACATATGCGATTTCGAACATTCCAACTGAATATTTTCCGATAGACAAAAACTATGCGACAAACGCTTTAGTAAGTCTTCAAAATGTACTAATTAGAAGGCTAACAAGTAACACTTGTTAGCCTTATTAGTATTGTTGCAGTGTAGTCAGTGCAGTGATATGCCATTGATGCACTATGCATGGTAAAATACAGACCCTTGGCTCTAACCACAGAAATACTGTTAGAACTTCTACTCCATGATTTTCTATTCGTACTTTTTGTCTCCTTGATCAAAGGTGCTAAAAACAGGGAAGAGGTAGGAAATGCTATAACCTTTATAAATGGTGACAGAAATAATCTTGCTGAGAAATCATGTTACGCAATAGCTCTCATAGAAAATAACAAGGGAAAAAAAGAAAAGAAAAACCATGTGGAAAAACAATTTCATAGAAGGAGGGAGTGATCGAAAGAGGCCATGGAGCGATGTAGCAACATGTGAGGACAGAAAGGTCTGCATTGATCACTTGGTCTCTCTCTCTGCTGGAGCTCACTGTAGGCTGCTACAGACTGAACAACAGGCCAGTCTGCCAAAGAGCAAGCCTGGCTGGTGTCCTTTACAGACAAATTGTCATTTCGCTTTTACAAAACGATTGACCCTTCATGCTCTTGTTCCTCACAGATTGGTGTCTTTTGTCTTTTTTGTGCCTTGTCATTCAAAGGCGGGTGCGTTTAGTGACTTTTGTCCATTGATTATTATTGTCCTTGAATGACTGTTCTATCAGCTGTTTTTCTTAATTCAATGTCCTGGCTATTGTCCTTAAAATGAGTCTTTCCCAGCATATCCTTGTAGTATAGCAACTCGTATCCCCGTCCTGTAAATGACCGTAAACATGTTGACCTCTCCACAACTATAAATTATAGGTTACATTTATACCCTCAATGTTGAGAACGTTATTCTGTGACGTAACTGTGTTTCATATGAGGCATCACTAACAGTAAGGGAGGCCATATGGTGGCCCTGTTAACCTCATGACTGTACATCACCATAAAGAGCCTGGCAAAAAAATTATGGGAGGACATCAAAATCGATAGCCAGTGTCCTTCAAGAAACCCACTTATAGGATTAGGGTTAACCCAATCAAATGTCCATCCTCCTCACAGCTACCCTATCAAAAGCTATATTTCAGTCACTGGGATATGTATGGGTGTGTTCCCCCCTCGGTATCTAAGTGTCATCACTCAATCAGACTATCTCAAGTTAACCTGAATATTTGGGCTTTTCTGCTACATCACCCTCATCTCTAATTAAAAAAAGAAGAAATTATTATTTGGATAGGAAGAATGTCTGTGTTTGAAGTTCTTACTTACTCACAAAGAAAATATTTCACACAGAGGCTAACATTTTTGAATCCAAAAGGATCCAGGGTAGTGCATAAAATATACGGTCACACAACAAAGGCTTGGTATTTTGCTCATGCAATTTACTAAAATATTTAATAATTTGTGCCCAACAGAAAAAATTTGGGTTGTTTGAGAAGATGTCAGTATCTACAGAGAGATTAAGACAACCTAAATTCAACGAGGCTGAGATGGAAGTTCACCGACATAGAGATTGAATAATATATGATTTATTGGGATATTCAGCATCCTGCAACACCCCGCTATGTCTAGAACTGCATGGGAAGAATTAGAAATGGCTGTCACTGTCTTAGTCTGGGGTTTAAAGAACAATTAAGCAAAACAATGCCAGGTTCAATGACCTCAGACAGAGGGGTAAGAGAATTGGACAGACAGAGTGATTGGCAGTGCATGAGGTTGCTGCCTCTACCGTCACTAACGAAAGCGATTTGCAGGCATTTTGGAGATAGAGGCAGGATCATCCAATATCTATATATACTGTACGCACATCATATTTACTATATTGTAAAACTGCTGGCGATGTAAAACTTTCAGTCAATAGATATGCACAATCACCAGTAATTGTGTGTATAAATCTTCAATTCATTCGATATATGTAACTGAGGTACAATTATTTAATGGATAATTGTGTCCTATCAGCTATGCTGAGCCAGGGTTATAGACATGAGTGATGTAGCTTCTCATGTTGCTAACGCTTTGCTGACACTTATTGAATGGAAAACCTTGTGATTCACATTGATGGCATAGTGCTATGTAAATAAGTGTGTCTGATTGATTCATGGTTTTTATTCAAATTGTGGTCTGGGAATTCAATTCAGAGGCCATTTGGGAGGAGGAACAGCACAGCTCTCAGGTGCTACTCCTTCTCCCAACACACGCATAAACTGCACCACCTACTCCATGACAACTCTGCACAACACATTTCAGGTGGTGTGAAAAATAAATGCCTGCAGTGTCAGCAATTACACGGCAGGCGAGAACAAAGTGCAGCAGCATAATAGCGTGTCAAGACTGACATTATGCATTGACATTCTGCTGGGATGTGACGTGACACGAGCAAGGCACCTGAGCAGCCTTAAAACACCAAATATTCTCGTCTTCCAGTCATTAGCGTGTGGGCAGCAGCCTGACCCTAACCCGACAAACCTTTTCTGTGATGATGCGATCTACACACTGCTTCCCCGTCAGTGGCAAGTTACACTTGTCCAGGATCTTGTGCTTCCCTCCCTGAGGAAAAAGGAAAAGACAGAGAGATATTGAAGGTCAAACATGAATAAAACTAGTGAGCAAGGGACAGAATAGAGAGAGAGAGAAATAGAAAGACAGTGTGTCTGTGTGGTCTGTTAGGGTACTGCTGCAGTTGGCTTGTGAATGGTGTGTGTATTGCCCGTCTCCAGGGGCACAGAACATACAGAAGCAAGTTATACAAGTAAGAAAGTGAGAGCAGAACTGCAGTCAACAGGTACACAGGTATTAGTAGACAATGTAGACCATCATTAACCAGATATCTGTTGACATAGCATCTTTATTATATATCGACATCTGGTCCCCAGTCCAGATAACACCAAGGACACAGCGTTCACAAGCAACCTTCACTGAACAACTTGCTTTTATGACAGACAAACCAGAAATGTTGCATCCTGTGCCGTGAATCAGTTAAGTCAGTCGATGAGTCACTTAACCACTTGTTTTCCAGCCATTTGGAGATATTCTAATGTGGGTTTAGAGACAGTCTGAGTGTTAAGTCCCTCTGGGAAGTGATGGCGCTCTCTTGGTTGAGAGGCATTAGTTAATCCATTACCAGAATCAGTCATTATATCATCTTAGTCATTAGCCTCAAAAGAGCATGGGCAAGGAGTTAAGGAGACAATGATCTGAGCCCGGAACCATTAAGATGTTCAATTAGGGAGAGCATACAACCGATATGGAGTATAGAAATAGAATGGGTTGGTTGCGTGTGGAGAAAAAAACATACTGTATCCAATGGGCCTTTAGAAATGTGTGCATGCATGCACCCACATGCACCTCCTGGAACGTGGCAGTGCCCCCCAAGAGGGAGTCAAAGTTCAACTAGGGTGAGGGTCCTGGAAGGCCAACATGTCCAAGGTCACATGCTGGCCAAGTGGGAAGGCCAACACAGCTGTGCTGCATTCCAATGATTACATGTTATGTTCCTTAGGATAGAGTTGCACTGAATGATTGAGCCACAATCCCCCAGAACACTATCTTTTTCCCTAGTGTTTCCTTTCCCCTTGCTTTGAATCCTTCCCTCCGCTCCTGGACTTTTTTTGTTTCAAGAACAATGTCTTAAACCACCCCTTGTATGAGCCTGGCAAATCATACAAAAACACCTTACCTTAGCAGAGTGCTCCATGGTGACAACCACCTTGGTTCCAGCGCTGGCCACCAGGTCCATTGCTCCACCCATTCCCTTTACCATCTTACCCTAAATACAGATAGACAGAATCAGATTTAGTCATCATACAAAACACCTTCAAACATTTAAACGGTTCCAACCAACAGTGTGTGTTGTGTAGAGACAAGCCACACATACTCACACTTTACAGTCAACACAGAGGGGTAGGAGGGAAATTTGTTTACAGAACTCAAATTAATTTAATTTAAATCATCAAAATTGAATTGCAAGAGGGCGTGAAAAATGTTCTGCATATCCCCTCATTCCTCTGTGCGGTAGTTATAAACCTGTGTGACATGTAGTTATGCCCAGAGGGCAATGGCTGAATTACTGAATTAAAATCCCATTTGCTTATCAATGACGCAGACCTTGGCTCCTTGTTCAATACCCACAAAATACATAAGCTACGCCTGGCAGTTCTATAAACACAATATATTTCTTGAGGCGGTTGTGGATAAAAAGAGGTAGGAGGGAGAGAAGAGAGGGTTGAGAGAATAGAGAGGTGGAGGAGAAACCTATAGTTCGAGACAAAGTCCTAAAATGTTTTACGTGTTCGGAAAGTAGCCAGTTAGGACTGATGGACACACACACACACAAACACACACACTCTAATCTCTCATCTCTAACAATGTCTTCCCCTTCCACCGTTATATATATATATATATATATATACACACACACACTGGTCTGGCAGCTTGTCTATGCCTTTCTAAATGAATGTTAGGGGAAAGGAGAGAAGGCAGGCACAGGGGGAAGTGGTACGGTATCTAATGCTTTTCTGCTGTGTTACTTAATAGTTAGTGTGTGTGTGCGTGTGTGTATATGTGTGTGGGGGGGTTGCATAGTAACTGCAATGTAGTTATACATTTTTATAGTTTAGGGGTACAATTTATAAACTGTAAACAAGTAAAGCTTCGTATGAGGGAGGTTGGGCATTCCAGGGGTACAATTAGTAGATCTTAATTATGTAGTTCCATGGTGGTTAATGTATCCTAAATTGGGAGTCAGGTGGCTGAGCGGTTAGGGAATCGGGCTAGTAATCAGAAGGTTGCTGGTTCGATCCCCGGCTCTGCTAAATGACGTTGTGTCCTTGGGCAAGGCACTTCACCCTACTTGCCTCGGGGGAATGTCCCTGTACTTACTGTAAGTCGCTCTGGATAAGAGTGTCTGCTAAATGACTAAATGTAAATGCAAAGTTTTGCGGGCCAACTGCAGTCAGCCCGCAAAAGATTACTGTCTGACAGTTAAATATCCTGTAAAGTGGAATTGAAAATGAGTTTTAAGTTCATCACACCACAGAAGAATGTGTTGTTAACTACCCATCCAAATTTGAATGAAAAAAACCCCACAGACAAGTCTGTTAAATTAGGCTTTGAAATCGTGAGAAAATCAGACGTCTTCTCTGCTTGAGCCTGGGGGGGCGTGTCGCCTGAAGGAGCTGAATCTCCGCCCCCTCGAATTTATTGAATTTAGCAACAACGGCAACACTAGAGCAGGTGGTGTAGCTAACTGTAGCATAGACATTACATTTGATCTCAGGGCCCCTGTCCAGATTTCTCACAATATATAATAATCTGAAGGAGCCGAGGAGAGATTGGCTGAGGGATCTCTGTAGTTTATCTTTACCCCCTTACTTTATCCCAGTAAGAGACTGTACGCCTGCCCCAGCTTCTCTCTGTGTCTGGTTCCATCTACAGATTTGCATCTGGTAATCAGAGCCCGCTTTGATCTCAATTCAACTTAATCCATTAATAACCAACCTTATCAAATGTGTATGTGTTCAGAAGACATTAAGGGTGAGGGAGACCAACAAATAGAGTGAGAGAAAGAAAGGGAAGGGTAGACAGGCAGAGAGAGAGACAGAAGGCAGTCAGAAAGAAGAAGCTTTTTCATCCTGTCCTCTGATTTGATTTGGATCAGATCTGGATTTAGATCAAACTCGATTCAACAAGTTACAGAGTCGCACAATAACTGGCGTGGGTTGAAGGATAAATCTACTGCCTGCAAGACCAGAGACAGTAATTTCATAATTGTGTTAACACTATTTAGACAATGTTAACCATAGTAGACTAACTGGGACCAGCTTTTAAAATATCCTCTCTGCTCTGATTCTACCCTCTTACCTTCAGTAATCCCACATGCCACGTTGGCATTCCCTCCATTTTATTTTTAACATGAACATGGGTGATATCGAACGTCCAACTTTCGTGCTGCTGTCTTTTATATGACAGTTTGCACACACTCTACACATAACCTACTGCAACCATGTGTAATTGCAGACACGTCTGCCTTGTGTAATAATTTTCCACTTTGCATAAGTGGAAAATCACCACAGAATTGTAACGGAACTAGTGCAGTGCCCATTTAAATGCATTTTCGGGGGATCTGGCAAACAGGGTGGGCGTCACGTGGGTTAGGGTTAAGCATTGCATCACGTTTTCTCACTGGAAAGGCACCCTAGAGGGCACTTAATTACATTTGATTACCCCCCCCCCCCCCGAGTCCACCAATGCGTCACACAGCATAATATAAGGTAACTATCTTCAGCTCTGCGTTTCTAGAAATGTCCATAAGCCCCTTGTTGACTCATCCACCACATGCTGCGAACTGAAGCATTGCAAGTAGTGATAACCTCCTCTCCCTAAATATAGCATAAGCCTCCATTCTAATCCAATTGGCAAACTGGTTTAGTTTTTGGCAAATTGGTTAAATTGGTTTGAGTTTTTTGTTGCAACAGTGTTTGTACGAAGGTTTGTGAGTCCCATGGACCCAGCATAGCAAGCTAATGGGCAACACCCACCTTCCTCTACTTACACCCCCCATCCCTTTCAATATCCAGTTAAATACAGGAAACTGAGCTAACTAATATGCTAGCAGATTTACACAACACTGCTGATTTGACAAGAAGTACTTCACTCAGATGGAACCTACCCTGCCATTTGTTCATTTTGTAGTTATTTTCATCCAAACAAGCAAAGAGTACCACGGAACATTACTTCAAAACAAAACATTTCAAAAAGTTCCTGCCTCTTTCAATCTCACACACAATCTAACACGCACACATCACAAAATTTTTTGTTGCCTGCTTCTCTCTATATAATAACTTTGAGAAAGAATTTTGTTTACTGGTAATTTAATGACAAACATAAGACACAGAATGACAGATGGCTCTACACTTCCACAAGTTGAACAGAACTTTACAACAAATGGCAGGTAACTCGGGATAAGACTGGCTACTGAAGTGGATTGTGATTGATTAACCGAAGAGGTATGTGATTGGCGGTTTGCAGGGAGACCTGTAGCTAGTTGATAGTCAAGAGCTTAAACAGAACACATCGACAGCGTATAAATACGTGGAGAGGCCACTTAACATAAAGCAACTTGCACATGTGTGTGTGTGTGTGTGTGTATGAGCCTATAACAACGAGTAAGCAAGGAGTTTTTACACATTAGTCAACTTTTGTTGTGCTTGACTCATCACTCCTCCCAGCAGTGAAGCGGCAACAGGACTAACGAGCAACTGCTGTTGACTGCAGATCAGTAATTAATGTGTTTACTGATAATCTATGTGGGTGCACAGTAATATATCAAACTGTGAAAAGGTTTCACCCGTGGGCACAAACTCCAATTGAGTTAACACCGAATTAACTAACCAACATCTTAATCATCGGCTGCATCCCGGGCACGGGCATCACAGACACTGCACTAGTATAAAATAATTCCCCAACAAACTGCTCCAAAGAAATACTCATTTTCATTCTCTTTTTGAGAGTGACAAACTGTTCATCCTGCAGATCAAAAACACAAGAACAGAACTTGTGTTTGTACAGAACTTTTACCTCAACTTCTCCCAAAGCTACCAGACAACCCAACCTCCCTATAGCTACCCCTTTCCCACCCTCTCCTCTATGTATATTGGGCAAACAGTATATCATGACAGAAAAGAAAGACGCATTTGAAGGCCAGACACTTATCTTACAACCCTCCCGCATGGGGCATAGCTCCATATTTTCTAGATGGAGCCGTAATTCACATTCCCCCTTCCTGACAGTTTAACTTTCGGACACACAAAAAAACACACAGCGCTGCACAACAACATTTTAATGAACCATGAACACTGTAAGAACCAGCCAGCCAGACACACACTGTGTAAGAGCACAAGACCGGAAGAAGAAGGCTGAGAGGTGCCCATCATGGCCATGCAATCCCTCCAGAACTACAAACATTCAACACTCCCAACAAGAGTTTGCATCCAAACACCCTCTCCTACATAAATCTAATAGGAAGTATTCCTGGGGGGTACGGTTGGCAGAGCTCATCAGAACGTCTCAGTAAGGGCAATGGTCTGTGTCCTCCAGGGAAGTTGGCTTCCTGTCAAATGTGTCTCTCAGTTTCAAGACAAAATATTGTAGGTAGGGGTGTTCTGGCTTGGGCTGGAGTATGGTTCAAGAGTATGCCATGGTGAATCAAACAACATTTATAGAATATGAGTCAGCAGTGCTTGGCTGCTCCGCCCTTAGTCTTTCTCTAACGTCCTAAACCAGACTACAAATCCAATACTATAAAATCCATCATAGGCCAGGCAGACTCAATGCAATTTATCCCCAAACAACCATCCTCTCCTAAGAGCAGAAGAGCTGCAACAAAACAGAACATTATGTCCACAAATGTGATCATCTATAATGCAGTGGTTGTTGTAGATGCTTGTGCCTGAGTGGAGGACTGACACTTATCACTCAGAGAGAGATTTAAAAGCCCTCAAGCGTATAATGTTAATCTGCATTTCCCTTATTAAAAGTGCTGTTTTTTTACATCATCGCAGCAGAATACGACAGCATTCCCTAGTCCTAAATAAATCATGACCAATTTTATGCTTTACACGTCATCTTTCAATTTGATTAATTTTCATAATTGTAGAGGTGGAGGGTGGTTAAGTCAAAGTGATAAAGATTAATAAACCTCATAAGCATACTTTAATTTATGTGTATGTTATGTGCTTTATAATAATACATTTAATTTTCCAAGGCGCCTTTCTCAGCACTCAAGGACACCGTACAGAGGTATATAAAAAACATTAAAAGCAGCAGAAAAAATTGAAATACAACAACATTAAAACAACAGAAGGAAGCAGTGCAAATGAAATGACGTGGAATAGGCAGTAGTAAAGAGATGTGTTTTGAGTTGTGATTTGAAATGGGGGAATTAATCAATATTTCTGAGTTGGGGTGGTAGTGAGTTCCAGAGACGGGGAGCAGAGCGGCTGAATGCTCTACTCCCCATGGTGGTGAGACGGGCAGAGGGGACAGACAGGTGTATGGAGGAAGAGGATCTGAGGGAGCGGGAGGTAGTGGGACCCTGGAGGAGATCAGACAAATATGGGGGGGTGAGGTGGTGGATGGCCTTAAATGTAAACAGAAGAATCTTGTATTGTATGCGAAACTGGACCGGGAGCCAGTGGAGCTGTTGAAGGACAGGAGTGATGTGGTGGATAGAGGGGGTGCGGGTTATAATGCGGGCAGCTGAATTCTGGACCAGTTGAAGTTCATGGAGGGATTTGTGAGGGAGGCCAAAAAGGATGGAGTTGCAATAATCTAAACAGGAGGTGACGAGACTGTGTACAAGAATGGCGGCAGTGTGGGGGGTAAGGGAAGGGCGGAGACGGTTGATATTTCATAGATGAAAGTAGGCAGACCGGGTGATGTTATTGAAATGGGGCTGAAAGGAAAGTGTGCTGTCAAGGATGACACCCAGACTCTCCTTGGGGGATGGTGAAACGGAGGAGTTGTCAATAATAAGAGAAAAACTGTCGGTTTTGGATAAAGTGGATTTGGTGCCAATGAGGAGAACCTCGGTTTTAGCACTGTTTAATTTGAGGAAGTTTTGGGTGAACCAGATTCTTATTTCAGTGACGCAATCAGTAAGGGAGGTGGGCGGAAGAGTGGACGAGGGTTTGGTAGAAAGGTAGAGCTGGGTGTCATCAGCATAACAGTGAAAGTGAATGTTGAATTAGCGAAAGATATTGCCAAGGGGAAGGAGGTAAATGATGAAGAGCAGGGGCCCAAGGACAGAGCCTTGGGGCACACCTGAAGTGACAGAGGAGGGAGTGGATTTAAAACTCTTGAGTTGGATGAACTGAGTGCGGTCAGAAAGGTAAGATGTGAACCAGTTTAACGGAGTGTGGGTGATGTCGATCAAAGATAGCCTGTTGAGGAGGGTGGTGTGACAGATGGTGTCAAAGGCTGCACTCAGGTCGAGGAGGATGAGGATGGTTAATAGTCCAGAATCAGCTGCCATGAGGAGATCGTTAGTGATTTTGAGAAGTGCAGTTTCAGTGCTATGGAGTGGGTGGAAACCGGACTGGAACTGTTCATAAAGGTTATTGTGGGATAGGTGAGAATGGAGTTGAGAGGCAACAGTTTTTTCCAGGATTTTGGAGATGAAAGGTAGATTGGATATAGGACGGAAGTTATTGAGGTTGGAGGGGTCGGCACCAGGTTTTTTTCAGAATTGGGGTTATGACGTGACTGGGCGTAAAATTATAACACCCACAATTTAACTATGAGACCGCTAATGCCCATTGTGTAGCCCACACCCCTTTCCTTTCTTCATTGAATTAATAAAAATAAACATTATTTTGGTGATAGAACCAGAGCCTTTTTTGTTGGGTCATCACTGTCCAAAACCAAGTCCCTTATCCTACTACAATAAATATTCACACACACACATATTTTGGTCTTCATCAAACCTTTTTAAGTTTAACCTGTGACAGACCCATTCTTAAGACACAGGTTCCAGTCATTTTAAGATCTCAAGTTATATTCTATATAGCAGACAAGTTGGCATAATGCCGAGACATCACTAAAAGCAAACAAACACTTTAACACAGCACACTCATTAACCAGATTATTAGGTACATCAATATATTACACATTGGACACCCCTTTGCCTCCAAAAACTACATTATTTGAGTTAAGGTGTCAGACGCATTGGACAGGGATGTTACACACTGGTGTGTACACACTTGCTTACAGACTGCATGGTATTCATGCTGAAAACTGTTTGTTCTATTTCTTTGAAAGTATGCTATATTAAGGTCTGAGGACTGTGCAGGGAATTTAAGCTGTGATGTTCCTGGTACCATTCTGAGATTATACATGCTTGGTGACATGGCACATTAACCTGCTGTAAGCATCCATGACAAAGGGTAAACTGTAGCCATGAAGAGATGCAACGTGTCAGCAACAACATTTAGATACACTGCAGCATTCAAACACTGCCCAGGTGGCATAAAGGGACCTCATGTGTGAAAGCGTCCAGACGACATTACACAAGCTTCACAGCCTGAACCCTTGACACCAGGGAGGATGCAGAACATAAAAGTTATGAGAAAGAGTGTGCACAAGGACATACCGGGATCATCCAGTTGGCTAGGTCTCCATTCTTAGACACCTGCATGGCTCCCAGCATTGTCAGGTTAACGTGACCCCTAAGAAAATAGCAAACAATAATCTAATCATTCAATCAACACAATGTAACACCATTTTGGTTCCTGGATAGTACGTGTTATTTCCACATTTCTTTATGCCTCAAAAGTACATAAAATGGTTATTACTCCCCACAAACTTTGCTTTTGTGAGAAAACAGGCTTATTATTTTTGTTCACATGAAGTCAGTAAAAAACTACATATGAATCCAAATGAACATGTATTTATACTGAAGTAATACAAAAATGACTAAAAAATATTTTGAAGATTTATGTGATTATACTGTAAATCACTTTCACAAATCAGCCCCCAAATATAGTCTCCCATCATGTTCTCGTTATACTGTCCTTGGTAGCGGCGTTCAAAGTCCAATATTTATTGACAGCTCATCCAGGAGCCTCAAAGCCGTGCTGCATTACCTTACTTTAGTTTATAAAATAGTAGTTTGAACGTTGGGTTATTTCTACATTTGAATAATTATTTACAGTCACCAGCTGTCACTAATATATTTAAATAATATATTCCAATTATATATATACAGTACATGTGTCAGTGGACTTCTTTACCTATCTTCGGGGGAAAGTTTATGTGGACAAAATGCAACATTTGTGTAACTTTTACTCAACCTTGCCTAGACCTGGCCATAAAGAGATTTAATTGGAACTCTCTGATCTCATAGCTGGTTGGAGCAGACAAGGTGGGTACAATATAAAAACCATGCCAGGTAGGGGGTGATGCTAGTCACAATAACAGGACTGTGCCTGCAGCTGCAGACATCCTTTCCCCCATGACACAAAAAATGTGACTTTACCTCACGGAATAGTTTTCCTGTGACATATGCTGGTATTTGTGTTTTTTTCGGTATGACTGCACGAACACACCCACACAAGGATGCACTGACTCAAAACTTCAACCATACTAAACAATAAACACAACAGCATGGACACACACACACACACACACACCTCCTCACACACACAGGGCATCAGTCTAATGACTCACACCGAACACTGTGGCTTTGTGCTGCCCTTTCACAGTTGCCATTGCAAGGCGGTATTTATGAGTTGTATTGGATTTCCTCTGGGTGGATAAGTAGAAGGCATGCTGGATGGGGGGTCGGGACACACACAATGGGGGATTAATGGGAACCAGGGAGATATGGGCAGGCCTGTCAACCCTGTGGATCACAACACCAACTCACAGACAGGGGCTCAGACATAAAGCCAATCCCGATGAGATAGCAAGACTGAGGGAGCCGTTTGTAAATCTCCAGTGGATGACTGGTTCTCTCAGCTTTGTTATGAAGGATTGGGGCAGCCTTGGTCAGAACCAGTATTAGTAACCAATATTCTTCGATAGTTGGATGGACGGATGAATGATGGGACGGATTAATCTCTTACCCTCTGATCATGGCAAAGGACTCATCACTAGAGAAGTAGGAGGCCCCAGGCAGCACAGTGACAGTCTCCTTACCTACAGAGACACACACATCGGAGGTTTGGGAGGTACTGCGTGACTTTACCAATCCATAAAAGTGATAGCAGACAATGTAAAAAAAATATATATAATCTTGTGCTTAAGAAAAACACTGACCAGCGTTGATGAGGTCAGCATCCACATCCTCCTCTGTGGGATAGGGGCCCTACAAGGTGCACAAGTCACACACCATAATCACTGAAATACCTATCATCATCATCATCATCATCATCATCATCATCATCATCACCACCGCTTGTCACACCTTTTTCATCGTTTTTCACATCATTGTCATTATGTTTGTATAGGAGAGGAGGAGAGAGAGGCAGCGAGGAGAGCTTCTGACAGCACTTCTCTTAACCTGACACTCATAATTTGAAGACAATAACAAATTACGCATTATCATATCCCAGGCCATGGGACATCTGTCAGCAACATGGATTTGACAATGCTAGTGAAGGAGCAGCCTTTGTCGATTCACACAAAAGAACGGTGTAGACAAATAATGTCTGCAGGGAAAAAACGGTGAGGTGACAATTTACATTTAGTCATTTAGCAGACGCTCTTATCCAGAGCGACTTACAGTAAGTACAGGGACATTCCCTGTACATTCTTTCTCAACAGAAGTGGTCCTGTCCCTGAGTGCCTTGTGGATTTAGTGTGTATAGGGCTTCCTTAGTACTGTGATTCATTCAGCATATTTCAGGAGGGTTAAAGCTACACATGTATGTGTGCTACACTACAAAACCCTCCTTATGCAGTTTCAGAGACAATGGATTCCGATATCTTATTGTTTAGACGTTTCAAAATATCCGGGATGGAGGCCTATCCTAAGGAAAATGTATTTGCAGCATGTGTAAATGTCTTACCAATCCCAGGATGCCATTTTCGCTTTGAAGGTGGACAGTAATGTCAGGCTTGATGAAGTTGCTGGCCAGCATGGGGATGCCAATTCCCAGGTTAGCTGAGCAGGAGCTTTGTCAAAGACCATAAACCTCCACTTTCTCAACATTTACCAGACCAATTTAATAAACTAGACCCAAAAAAACAGAAAGGTATTTTGTTGCTATTAAATATGGTTTTGAACATAAAGCATTCTGGAACACCTGGGACAAATTCAGGAAAACGGATCAAATAACGGGGAATGAAATGTCAGACATAACGAGATGTATGGTATTGAAGGCCCACTGGCCTATCCTGTTGGGTAAGAGGAGATTTTCAGGAAACCCAGGCTGATGAGCCAAATATCAGGTGTTCAGATGACCGACGTTTCATTTGAGGTCCTCAAATGTCTTATCTGGGAACAAACATCTGTGCCCTAGATGTGACTAATAATTCAGAGAGAAACTGACCCCCGTAAGGATACCATACATGCCGTCCTCAAACTCTAGAGCAGCCCTGCGGATGATGCGCTCTCGTACAATGTCAGAGTCCTTTTTCGCTTTGGGCTTCTCTGTCTGGCTCTTCTGTACTGTGCGTCTCTGACGATAGTAAGGGAAGGGGAGGAAGAGTTAGTGAGAAAAGAGGAAGAGTGAGTGAATTGTTTTTTATATATACACCATTCACTGCTCTACCTTAACAGGGACACACTGCATGATGCAGTGTGCTGCAGCACCTAGCGTTTTTTCAGTATAAACGGCTTTTTATTCAATCTCATTTACTTCATTAATTGTAACTGACCGCCCCAAGCTTACTGCACTAGAGTTAATAAATGATGCTTGTGAGTAAAGCTAATGTTGCTGTACTGTAAAATACAGATGTGCTCTAACCCAGGCTGGATAGAGGGAGGTGAAGAACAAATGTAAAGAAAAGGGTGACTATACCTCAATTCTCTTCTCATAGCTGTCCCCCTTGACAATCCTGTTGACGTAGATACTGGGGATGTGAATGTCCTCCTCTGCAAACACCCCGACATCCACCACCTCTTCCACCTAGAGAAACGCACACATTCACACAAAGAGTTTGCACAAACCATCTTTACACTGTCATGGGTGTTGTCCTCCTGTTGGAGCAAACAGTGGATGGATCGTGATTCTAGAGAAACTACTCCTAGAACAACATCTGCTTGGTTAAGTGTTCCAGTCTCTCCCATGGAGAGGGATTGTTCACCTGTGGAGAAGCTTCTGGTACTGCTTCCCAGAGGGGGCTCAAGCTGACTCCTTCCCCCAGCCCCGAGACGAATACGGGACCTCATAAGTCCCCGACCTATCATAGAGGGCCTGGTTCTGGGGTGGTGGTGAGGGAGCCAAATCAGGGGGTGAACAGACAAATAACCCCAAATCAAGGAAAAACTGGGGTAAGCTATTTCTTTCTTCTTGGGCGTAAAACATTTAGCTCAGGGTGAAAACTGCTTCCAAAAATATGTTTAGAGTTGTAATCAACAAACCATGAAACCAATCTCACTATCCTCATTGGCCATCATCACATTCTCATCTCGACATGACAGATTGGGAAGTCTGCTTAAAGTAGAAACCCATCTGCTTAATTATCTGACGGCCAAAGACAGCAGGCAATAGAGGTCAGCCTCGACAGGCAAAGGAGGAACATTTGTATCATGCAAGGTTAGTGCCAGCTAAATTAATTACACCTGGTCAATATTTGTGCTGGGATGAATTTGGGGATATTTCTGTCATTGTAATACAACACGTATGGAGGACGGTGGTTTAAGAAGGGAAGTGGGGCCGATGTGACTAGTGTAAAAAGGGCTGACAGAGTATCTAGGGTGGTTGTTGTTGAATTAGGCCTAAAGCATTGCCATTAGCCTGGTGTACAGGTTAGTTTCCTGTGTTATTCTCTCTCTCTCTCTCTCTCTCTCTCTCTCTCTCTCTCTCTCTCTCTCACTCACACACACACGGTCTTGTGTTCTGCATAAAATAATAGATGCTATACAAATTGAGAGAGAGAGACAGGAAGACAGGGAGAGAAAAAAAACAAAGGACTCTCAGGAAAGAGTAACATAAGCCCTATAAGTACAGTGCAGAAATCCTCCCCTCCTCAGAAAGGCTCTACAGGGAAAACACTTGAGACGAGACCAAATCGACCACAGTCCATCCAGGAAGGAGGAAAGAGCAGGTAGGCTACATCTTCACAGTAAGGCTCATAAGAGCGGTAACGTGCCTCCCTCTCTCCCATATGTTCGACTTCAATCTCCTGTAACAAAGGGTTTATTTTCTTCATACACATACAGCGCAGACTGCCATTACAGACCACATGAATTCCACCGAATCTCAGCTTTCTTTCTCAGCACTTGTCGCTGAATGAAGGGAGCCAATGGCTGAGAGTGGATGACGTCTGAACGTTGTCATGGATACAGGGTTTGGGTAGCTTGGGGCAGTAAAGTGATTTGGACTCTTTTCTGTTATTCACTCTTTCTCCCTCCTTGATGGGAGAAATCTGAGGCTCTGCAGTGGAAACAGAGTCACACACAGAGCCCACTAACTCTCACAACTTGCCTTTACCGTTCCTCTGAACTATTAATACACAACATTATTTAGAAGCAGACCGGGTTTTTTTCTGGATCGAACCAAATCAAATCCAATGCGTGTTTACCACATCATTTCCAAGGGTATCTATTGATTCTCTGGTGTTCCTAGGTAGGTTATGCTTGATCTTACTTTGTTCAGGCCCGACATCTTCTAAATCCTGGATTCTTACCGTAGTGTTCTGAAAAGGTGCTGCTGTGTGTGAACAGCAGTGTGTTTCACCTGACTGGTATAAAGGCTCAGAAGACAAATACAAACACATTCACGAGATACACACACACACACAAAGAAGGGTGCACACTTACAATCATGTGTGCACTCACAAGCAGACTGTTCAGCTATGGTAGCATTTTCACCTCAATAAAAGCAGAAGGGGGCATGAAGTGAGCTGACAGGGGGCAAAGACGAAAACCAAATGCCCCAGGGACAAGCAGCAACCTTTTTTTTATCAGTTTGTTCTTTTTTTGGCCTTGCGCCTTGTCACAACCGATACATCTCAAACAGATGCACTGATGGAACTCGTGTATTAAACCACGGTGCAATTGAATGTGTGTGCACATGTGTGATGTATGCATTTGTTTTGGAGCACAATTGTGTTTGTGTGGGTTCTCTCTGAGCTTATGTGTGGGTGTATGCCTATAATGTGAATGTGTCATTAACGTTGTATATGTGTCTTTTACAGGGTAAAAGCACATTTCACTCGTAGCTTTGTCAACAATGTGTGCGTGTGTGTGCATGTGTTTGACTCACTATACACCCTCAGTATATTCCAGCTCTGATCTCATCTATAGGTCAAAGCATCAAGATCGAGGCACAGCTTTCACTTCTCATCAATGAATACATGCAAGACAGGAGCACAACGATCCACATGCACGCGCAACACACAAACACATGCAGTTGGCAAAGCCACATGTGAACTGCTGTGCCTCTTCCCTGTTCCACATGTGACAAGGGTGTGTCGCGTTGCTGCAATCCAAAGTCAGACACATTCCCTGATCATAACATATTTGCATGTAGTCATTTAGCAAACGCTCTTATCCAGAGCGACTTACAGTAAGGACACAACGTCATTTTGCACGGCCGGGAATCGAACCAACAACCTTCTGATTAATAGCCCGACTCCCTAACCGCTCAGCCATCTGAACCCCCCTATGAAGGTCACCGGTTTCCGTTTGAGCTCAAATGTCCGTCTAAACCCCCACCTTCACATACCTCTGTTAAATACATACTGAGGTTTAATTCTCCCTCCTTATCCCAGGATCGTTATGCCAGGAGCAAAAATCACCTGAATATAAAAATAAATGTCAACTACAGTACACCAAACAATACCACACTTCATAGAAATACTCTTTTGTTAGTCTTTGTTCAGTGTACAGCTGTTGTTAAGGTCAAACTTGAATTCTGCAGTTTCTCTGATACCTTTACTTTACCACAATATGTTTGCATGTATGTGTTTAGGAGCTAGATCATGCCGATGTTGACGCTGTCAGTGACCCAAGCAGGTTCCCCTTAACCAGGGAACATTGACACAAGCTGCAATTTGGTTCCTCTAAGCAGTGCACCAATCCACCATGTCAATTGGAGAAGCAATGTGACATAGTCAAGAGCCTTCCCAACCTTCCCAGCCCTTCCAGGACCAGAAAGAGCAGCCCAAGTCAACAGATGTCATTTATATCCAAGCTGATGTGAAAAGTAGGACAACTCTGACCCGGCAGAAACGCAGCATGCTAAAACCTGACCTTCAAGCATGGCGAGCCCTATCCCAGAGTGCACTGGGCTGCTCGCTTTCCCTCACTCCCTTTCTCTCTGCATACCTGTGATAAGATTCAAGATATTTATTGTCATGTGTACAGTTAACTAAGTTACTCTGTACAATGACATTCTTATTTTGCAATGTCCTCCTTCCACATAATTACAATAAAACACTAAAAAGAGAGAAAAAGATATAAATATATAGTCAGAATAAAATAAAATAAGGCACAAAAATGAAATGACAGTTTTCCTGAATGTTACTCAGGGATAAGGATACGGAAAGGGAAAGAGATGGTGCTGGGTGATGCCATGCCGTATTTAGCAATTAAGCTGCTGAGTCTTGTTGCATAGCAACTTAATCCTATTTGCCATTTTTCAGAAAAGCGGTTTTGGTTGGCTTACCTACCGACTTCTAACCTGGAATATTAATCACGGTTTATGGATTGCCATCACCTCTCATTATTTTCTAAGAAAATAACTGATAACCATTAGGATGTATTTAAGAAGGCAAGATCATTTCCATTACAGCTGGTCAAACAGTGGTTCTAGATCCTTCTTAAACAGCTTTGTACAATGTAAGTAGAACAGTGAATGAGATTACTAATGGCTAGGTACAGTCAATATTGACACATTTGAGATGAGTGTAATTAGGCTGGTTGGACAGATGGGAACCCTGTAGGAGACATGATATGTAAGGTTGCACAATGTACACGGACAGGGAAGAATCGTGCACGTCATGAATGTTGAGCACTATAGGTGACTATAGCTCCCGCTGTGGTGTTACGCAGCTGCCAATTGGGTAACGTTTTAGGCATTTGGTATTTACAAACCACCTCAGGTGGGTTTGCTTAGACTCTACACATTTTGCCATGGAGCAGGCGTCGCAGACTATGGGTGTCAGGAGGAGGTGTTGGGAGAAAGTGTGGCCCTACAATAAGGTAAGCTGTATTGTAGGGCCCCCCCTCCTAATATCTCTCTCTCTATATATATATATGAGTCTATATATATCATATATATAGACTCATATTCTGACTAGAATTATGAGTATGACAACGTCAGGCTAAACGATCCTGGGATGAGGAGGGAAAATGAAACCTCACCTCAGTATGTGTTTAACAGAGCTACGTGAAGGTGGGGTTTGACGGACATTTGAGCTCAAACGGAAACCGGTGACCTTCATATGTTATGATCAGGGAATGTGTCTGACTTTGGATTGCAGCAACGTGACTCATTCCTGACTTTTTGAATTTGAGTAATATATATATATATTTTTTTTTTAACTCAAATTCAAAAAGGAATTTAAAGGTCAGCCACTGAAAACATTGTTATGTTCCCTCTCTCTCAAACAGTTCAAACAGTGACAAAGAGCACTAAAAAACTGAGTTTTACAGAAGGCTATTAATTAATATAAGACCCATTTATATACAATGTTTGATAAAGAACGTCTTATGGTGGCTTCAGTGTAACTAGAATCAAGATCTATTGATATGCAAAACGACATCAGACAAACATGAAATTAACCTGGCAAAAAACATCCGAGCAGAAAATAAGTTTCTTGAAATATATTGGTTTGTTTTGGGGAAGAACACCATGTGAGATGTTTAAAGTGAGTGTGTCTGCATGTGATTGATGGGGAGGAGGGAACATACATTTGAAGATCAAAAGAAGACCCAAGAAGATGTTTGTATGAAATGTTGCAAAATCCAACAATCTCAGGGGATGACACACATTATTTCAAAACAAACTGACTAAAATATCTCTACATTACCTTCAACTTTCCACTTTCAGTGCTTTGGTTCACTAGTCCCATTCTAAATGTAATTTGCTTTTTCATCCTAAAAAAAAAACTAATTATTATTTCTAATAACCAATTACCTTGCAGTCACTCTAAGCTTCTGTACAGTAGCTCCATCAAAGAGATGGGTTATTCAAACACACACAAATACACACACAACACCAGATGCCTCAGATGTGTTTTAAAGGTTGAACGCTGAAGTCAATGATTAATGACAAGAGATTACCTCAATCTCCACTCTCTCTCTCTCCATGTCGCTATTCCCCACCACCCAATCTCTCCGTCTCTCTCAGATTCACCGTCTCTCTCAGTATCTCTTTATTTATTTAGTGGCTTCTCTTTGACCCACTCTTTGTCTTTGTCTCTTTTAATTGATACTGCGGTGATGATCCTGACACAGAACGACAGACAGCCTGCAACAAACCATCACAGGTCGGACATGTCTGATAATAAAGACTTACAGGCTGCCCAATTTCAACTTATTGCTGCAAAGAAGAGTAAATGTAATGACAAAGGAGAAGGGAAGAGAGAAAAAGAGAGAAGAAAGAAAGATAGTGGACAAGCTTAAAACTCCTCCAAATCCAAACCCTCTTGTATGTTGAGGGACATTATTACCAGTTTGTTGGAGTGCTAACCCTGTCCTACTCAGGGCTCATGGTCAGTGAGAGTTGGTATGACGTGTTGTACATCATAATAGATGGATTCTGTTGAAATAGACTAAATCCTAGATTGATGTCAGGTGGCACTACAACCTCTAAATGCCAAGGTAGCTTTATTGGGTTGCAAGTACAAGAGAATACTAAGACCATAAGAGACTAAATGTTTTACTGTTACAATATCTCCTCACCTATCAAGCTGTGGGTTGGTGTTAGGGTACAAATATAATCCTTGTCCCAAAATACTAATAAAATAAAATAAATGGTTTTGTCAGAATTCCTAGAAAAAAAGAGCTGAGGGGCCAGTTCCTTAATTAATTAAAAGGTATAGTGATTTCATCATACTAAATCTAATGCTAAGATTTCTAACTTTAAACATTTAGAATTAATACTTGAATATAAAGCTATGCCAATCCCCAAGCGTCAAGATGTGACATGTACCTCCACAATGGTGACTTTGGCTGCCTTGCACATGGGCTGGTTGAAGTTCCTTGCATGTTTTTCTGAGGAAAGAAGCAGACAGAGAGGGGAATGATAGTACACAGTTTGATTGGAGAACAATCATGTCATTAATTTACAACAACTAGTCACTCCCCAAGCTTGGTCATGGCAATAAAAGTATGCTGCCTACTGGAAGAACTACTGCGCCCTTGTGGTGAACAATAGAAGCACAGTAAACTAGGCACCCAATCGACAAGGAGTTCAAATGTGCATCAAAAGCCACTGTATTTGGGGTTATTTTTGTTTAGTCTTCCTACACTTGCTTTTAATTTATATTACCACCACAACCTGAACTTTACAGAGGCACAAACAAGGCATTTTGTGATGTTTGAAGTACAGTAGACCAACAGTTACAGTGCTGTATTATGTGTGGTGTGCTATCTGTGTGCATCTTCTATTCAGCACATTTTCCATATGGTGGAGGTCATCTATCAGATAAACTGCAGTATTGTATTTCTGTTTACGTTAATGTACGTATGCAAGAATGGTTGCGCCTTCTAGTCTTGATTCTAGACTTTGCATTTTCCTTCAGAGTATGTTGGCGGGGGTGTGAGAACACAAAGAACATTGCTGATACAAATTTGGCTTCATGTCATATGGGTCAAAAATTAAAATACATCAAGGGAATTGCAAAATGTTGGGCCTTTCAAAACCAACAGTTTGGTTAATTAATAACAAGTTACACATTTGAGGTGACCTGTAACATAGCCTCAAGTACTTTTCAAAAGTGAAATTGAAAGAGGAAAAAAAGAAAAACACTTGTCTGACAGTGAAGGCAACATCACCCCACACTGCGACTACAAAGCAACAGCATGCTCTGCTTGCAGTGCAAACAACACAAGGTGATTAGCAGGGGTTTATCTAACTAGACTGTAGTGGTAAATATAGTTGAGGTAAATATTGACAGTTTTAAATGGATTTGTACTCTATATAAGAACACATCGAACCTGAAGACGACGTTCCCGGCCTTGTCAGCCTTCCAAGCTTTGATAAGGGCAAAGTCTCCCACAATGGCCCTCTCCATGATGTAGTTTCTGCCATTAAACTCGCGCACCTGTGCACAGTAACATCACAAACATGACCAAATGCTGGGGCAACTGCCGAGGACTGTTGAGTGTATCAAATAATTGACTGGTGGTAGACAGCTGGTGGAAGACAGCTAGAGTTTGTCGCACCTCTCTCTGCTCGCTGGCAATGGCAATGGAGCCATCTTTGTTGTATTTGATGGGGGATCCGCCCTCCTGAATGAGAGTGCCGAAACCAGTGGCAGTGAAAAAAGCAGGAACCCCTGCACCCCCTGCACGGATCCTTTCTGCCAGGGTCCCCTTAGGAAAGAACAGGTGAGACAGTTGGCATGAAAAAGTGACAGTCCCCAGTTCATAACGATCAGAGTCATATTCAAATCCCCAGTCACTTATTTTATTTTATTGTAAGGATGCTCTTGCATTTTATTCTAGAATATCCTCTAGCTCGTCAAGAAACCTAGGTGCCATCCTCGATGACAACTGGATATAAAGTAATACATTGCTTGAACAATGCAGACCTGCAGTATTCCCCATGCAACATAAAGAGGATCTGTCCCTTTCTGACAGAGTACTCCACTCAGCAGCGCGTCCAGGCAACAGTACTCTTCCGTGTTGATTACTGTAATTCCCTCCTTGTTAGCATACTGGCGTGTGGCATACGCCCTCTGCAGATGGTCCCGAATGCAGCTGCCCAAAGTATTCACACACTACTCCCCTGCAGAGAACACTCCACTGGCTACTGGTCACCGCAAGGATCAGACTCAATTACATGACACACAAATGCATGCACATGGTGGGCCATCAGGACAGAACCCGCGCACCTCCAGGATGTCATCCAGCAGCATGTACCGACTAAGGCACTTTGCTGAGACATAGGGTCACCTCATGACCCCTGCGCAAAGAAATAAGCGTCTTCGCACTCCCATCAAGTGGTGCTTCTCCTTCCGTGCTCCACAGTGATGGAATGACCTCCCCATTCAACTTCTCACCTCTCTGCCAACAGGTTAATTGGAAGCCTATCAAAGGGCATGTAGGGTCTCTAAAAGACTCTGATTTACCTCCAAGCAAGGGTTAGGGTGGCATATTGAGGTTTCCTGGAAAATACCGCAGCTTGTGCCTTCAGGAGAGATCGCATCTTTAGAGACCACCAGAACATGTGAGTGACAAATGGCTCGTCAGCTGACTATGCATACGGAGAGATGGTGGCGTGGCAGTATCCTGATTGCAAATAGCGGACATACAAACTTAGTTGTACAAAACTAAGTCTAGGATTACAAATGGATCATGTTGAGATGTACTTTAGTTTTTGCCTGTCTGGGTGAATGAGCAGTCAAACCGAGTACACAAGGCAACTCATCCAGCTATGGAGTGGCAGGAGAGGGTGAACTTGACAAAGACTGAAAGGAACGATGAATGAATGAACAGAAGGAAGGAAGATTAGATAGATTCAAGCTCACCTGTGGTGTAAGCTCCACTTCCAGCTCACCAGACAAGTACTGCCTTTCAAACTCCACATTCTCCCCGACATACGAGGAGATCATCCTCTTTATCTGCTTGGTCTGTAGCAAGAGGCCCAAGCCGAAGTTATCCACCCTGCAGGGACACAAACTCAGGCATTCAAACGTATTCGTCTTTTGTGTAGCAATCGAGTAAAAGCATCAGATACATGATTGGTCTACAAAGTTGTCACTCAAACAACCATACCGGTAATCAATTGTTTTTATTTATGTATTAATTATAGGTCTTTCACACTGTTCTCTTTCATCTCTTTCTTATCCCTGTGTAACCTTTCAGACTCATATCCTTTTTATTTCCCTTCCTACAAACTCGAGGCAAGCTCACATTGGCACTAAAAGCATGCTGGAGGTCAACCCAGTCCAATAGTTATGTGTTTCCCCGGCTTGCTCTGACTGATCAACCTGTCAAACGACTAGCAGCCAAACGTAAGACACATCTGGCAAAAGAAGAAGCAGTCTAATCCTATTTTGGATAGTATACACAAACAGGAGGAATCTTAATGATGTTTCTATTGTAAGCAAAAAGATCCATCATCAGTTTAAACTTGTCTTCACATGTAATCACTTTGGGATGTAAAATGCTTATGGATGCCAGCTTTTATATAAGGCTCAGACATTAACTGGTGAAATTAAATGTTGAAGAACGCTGGTCACCATGAGAACTTTTGTGCATGTTCAAAAAATGTTTTGGACCAGCGTTCTCCGACGATCACCGACGATTACCAGCGTCACCAGCGTCCACACAACGCTCTTCTGGCGCTATACCAGCGCTATACCAGCGACCATGGACGATTACCAACGTTTCCTCTAACATCATAGAACGTCGACCAGAACGTTATGGTGTGACGGGGCCTTTAGAGCCTTGCTGCTCTTGTTGGTTAGTGGTAACTGATTTAAATTGTTGAAATATTTTTTACTGTTGCTTGCTTTTCTACAGGTACACTTGCACTTACAGCGATTCATGTTGTTTAATTGTAACTTGTTTAACTACATGCTCTTGTGGTTCTTCCCTTTGGCACTTATTTTGGTTGTTCACAATATGTGCTTCATGTTTTGGCTACCCGCAATGTTTTTTGGGGCTATTTTGTTGTTATCAGTGACCTATGCACTTTGTAAAGCTCTCTCTTGGAAGTCGCTTTGGATAAAAGAAAAATCTCCAAGGATTACCAGTAATACACAGTAAATGTCCAGAAATATGTGGACAATCCCACAAATGATTGAGTTCAGGTTGTTCAGCCACACACATTGCTCAGGTGCATACAATTCAGCACATAGTAACTTTAAACATGGTTGTGTAATAGGATGCCGTCTGTGACACAAGTCAAGAGATTTCTGCACTAGTAGACCTGCCCCTATCAACTGTGAGTGGCATAATTGTGAAAAGGAACTTTCTAGGAGCAACTACAGCCCAGCCACGACAAACTCACAGAACAGAGACACCGAGTGTTGAGGCACATAGCCTGTAAAAATCGCCTGTAAAAATCGCCTATCATCTGTGACAACACTCACCACAGAGTTCAAAACTTCCTCTGGAAGCATAATCAGCAGTGCAACTATATGTCAGGAACTTCACAAAATGGGTTTCAATGGCCAAACAGCTGTATGTAAGCCTCACATCAACATGCCAATGTTTTCATCTGGGGAATTCATAGGAGATTCAACTGCTGTTCCCATCCCTTTTCACAAGACAACTTATATAGATGGCATTCTTTCTTATCTGAATTTTCTGTTTAGTCTTGAACTACCTCCAAGGACTCTAAAAACAAAGATCTAGTCTGAGACTCACAGACTACAGTCAATGCGTACAGATAGCTTTTATTCTCTTATGTAAAAGATTGAAAAATAAAGGGATTTGGAGATGATTTGTCCCACTGCTAAGGATAATATGTATGTCCTGCCCTTTCCTAAACACTAACCTTCACTCAAATAGTCTGTCCTCGTGGTTTGCTGTAGGGTCTTGTTTTGTGTACACAGTTGTACTGTGCTGTGACTGCACTGTGTCTTTCCATCTAGTCAGCTGACTGTAGATGGAAAGACAGGGCAGAGCTACAGAGGTCCTTCTAAAACAGGCAGCTCAGAGGACAGCCCTCCAACACTGCTGAGGGCCTCAGTCTCATATTTCACCCTTGATAAAGACACTACAGAGTGAGGGAGCAGGACTGACAACAGCAACACAAAGAAAAGAATAAAGAGACTGTTCCACAGTATATTTTAAATGAATTGTCTGTGGTACAACACCTAGCTTAAACAATACAGGTTCTAAACTGGAAAATAAAAGCCCTAACTAGCATTTTATTGAGGGATGTAGTAAAATTATGGGTTCTGCCTGTAAGGACAGGATACAGTTTTTTCCAGAGGTCTATGCTCTAAAATGAAATACAACATGAGACCAGGAAATAGATACATACCACATCAGTCAATTCAATTAACTATGGGTAGTCCTAATATAAATCATTGATAAAAGTTTGTGTCTGCTTTTAACTGACACAAATACAATCCTCTGATAGCTATTTTACTTGGCCACTAGACATTTAGAGTCTAGGAATATCCACTGCCTGTGTCCACAAATATCTCAACACTTTCATTTCTGTTCTATAGTAAACATTTCAATGCCAGGTTATGCTTCTCAAGGTCATTACTTCATTTTTACTGTCTGGGAGAACAAGCACAGCCAAACCGAGTGTACAAGAAAACTTGTCATGCTACTTAATACTGTAGGGTGAACCTGGCACTGTGCCCACAGACCAACCCCTATTATTAGCTTGACAGCATTATATTACAACTTTTCTGTGCTATGGTGGACAGAGGACTGGATACATAGCTCACTTTCATCATAACACAGTGATAAAGATTAGACTCATCCTCATTAGTACACTTCAAGGTTACAATTAATATATTCATACTGTATGATAGTAATCAGCACAGTTGCACGATAATGATTAATGACACAATTAACTGGTTTAATATCAACAGTAATGCAGATTTGTCTGCATACTCTGGAAGCTTACAGGCACAATTTGACTTGAATAGACATTTTGAACCCAGTTCTTTCATTCGCATATATTTGGCCTAAATCAACTGAAGTGGAAAGTGAAAAAAAGAGATGAAATTGAGCAAATTTCTTACTCTCTTTAAACAGACTTTCAGACTGTTGAAACTGTTTTGTTTGGGTTTGACAGAAAATGTGTGACTATTTTGGCTTTAAATTTCATGCAGCGACCTACATGTGTGTTGACACAAAAGAGAAGCAACATAATACTGCATGTCACCTGACACACATTTGTTCAGCTCATAGTATGCATGCATACACACACACACACACACACACATACACACACACACACACACACACTCACCCAGCATTGTTGCTGACCGCTGTAAGGCTCTTCACACCAGTGGTGAGTAAACTGTTGATAAGGTTCTCTGGGATACCACAAAGCCCAAATCCTGTACACAAAGGAATAGAATAACATATAGACAAATAATGGTGGAATGGATTGACCAATGCTTGATTCTAAAGCACCACCAATTCCCCAAAAAGTCACTTCTTATATAAGATGTAGTTTTTAGGTAGTTTCTGCAGGGTGTTGTGTGTGCATGGGCATTCGGGCAGCATCATTTCATATAGAAGCACTGTTACGAGGTTTCTTATAGTGGCTTGGTTTAATGTCAAATCAAATTAATTGTCCCTTATGCTCCATAACGAGAACTTGTTAGGAATGTTAATAGAAAAATCACAAAATGTTAATTAAAATGTTGACATGGGCAAATCCTTTCCAACAGAAAGACCACATATCACAGAAGTGCTTTTATGTAAATAGTCTGTTTGTTTTACCTCCCACCAGGATGGTACTTCCATCGTGGATGTCTTTGACTGCATCTGTGGGGTTTGTGTAGAACTGGGCACTTCTGTGACTGGAAGTGGAAAAGTAGCCGCCACAAGTCTGAGTATACAATAGAAAAGAAAAAATGTTAAGACACAAAAACATTATTCAGCTCGATTGAACCCCACAATTTTCGCTGTGAGTGTGTGCTATGAGGTGCAGGCAAAAACCAACCCATCAACATATCTGTGGTTGAGTTGTCTTTAAAAAGAGATCTTGGGAAGTGTGCCAGGAAGCAAATTCCTTCAGCGCAAGTGCCAAACGAATTGCATCAGTTTGACCTCATCAAGGCTTTCATTTCCAGACATTATCCAGCACTTGGTCATTCTTTAACTCCCCTACTGTAACTAATTAAATGTACTGAATGGACTACTGTGTACAGCTAGAGGAGGATTCTGGAGGATTTTATACTTTCACTGAAAAACTATTAGAATTCCTTGAAATTAGGGGATGGCTGGTTTGGATATAGAATCTATACAGAAAGTTATTTTAACATGTTGATTAATTATTCTGCCTGAAAAGGTTTATGTCATAGGCCAGGATGGAATTTATAGGCCCAGTTTCCCAGACATGGATTAAGCAAAGTCCTAGACTAAAAAACGTTTTCAATGGAAATCTTCATTAAATTTTTCTCTTACTTTAGGACTAGGTTTAGTGGGAAACTGGGCCTTAGAGTTTTGTGGTCATAAGCATCATTAACTCTACACTCTGTTTACTGTGCAAACATCACATCTGCAGTGGTCTGCACTGAATGTATGGACAACCCTACACTGTATTGAACATAGCCCAGCCAAAGACGTAGTACAACTGGCTGTTTTGTGCAGAAACTGGTGAATTATTTTTGCACCTTTGCCATTGCACGTAGGCTTGGTAGTACTACTACCTAATGTAGTAGTAGCCTACCTACTAGGCTGCCTACCTAGCTTCCTTCAAGTTTGGCGCAATTGACCGACGACTAACGCTATCTTGAATTTCCTTTGGGATCAATAAAGTGAATTGAATTGCACTGAATTGAAACATTATTAGTCTTCTGTGCGGTACTACTGAGGAGGTGGTGACTGAATCCCCACAATTATGTAATGATAAATTCATATGCCATTGGCACGCACCCCAGATTTGAAATGCAACAATATTTGTATCTGATCGAAAGAAAATGTAGGACATACACAAAGACAATGGTGCATCTTCGCAATGGCAATATCGGGAATTCACAACACCGACTAAATCGTTCTAAAAGTTCAATCTTATATGAAATTGACAAAACACTTAATAGCTACCCTATGTAGGCTATTGTTACATTTTTATAAACAATAACACGTGGGTCAAAATTGTGCTAGCTGTTGTGAGTTTTAAACAGTATGATTTCGTGTCTGACGTATTGCGCATCTCGATACTGACCTTGCTCAAGGAATGTGTCGGAAATTTAAAATTAGATCTGCAGGTGGCAGAGGCAAACACACGTTTGAAGATTATATTATCCACTCTTGACAACATTTTGAGGGACGCCATGTTTTAGGAGCTAACCACCACCCTTTGGGGGGGATGATGAGCAATCTGCACCTTCGGGGTTGAATTGACTGTGCAGGCTGTGATCAACTCGCCCTGTCCTTGCAGTCAGCTGCTTGGTGCTTGTCGTAAAATAGACATGAAAGCGCGTTTTGGATGCCGGCGTATAGTCGGCGAGGAGTCACTTGAGGCGAATTACACTATAAAATAATAATGGATTGGTAAAGGAATGGGAACTGATTAAATACATGAACATTTGCTCAGCTATTGACTGTAGGCTATGTTTGTTAGGCTACGAATTCATTAATTCACCTGGAGTTTATGGTTTATTTATTTTATCCACCCCGTGTGGTGACACCAGAGCTGGGCGAAAATATCCAATTTACAATAAAGTTGTAAAAAACCCGTGTTGGCCATGTATTAGCTGTATTAAAATGGGTCCATTAGTGCCTCATACTGTGAAGTTGTAGTTAAGATATTAAACTCTGCTCACCCAGAGGAACACAGGCTGACCCCGGAATACAGGACGATTGAATGCAATGACCGTAAACGGAACGAGGCGTAGAAAAAGGAGTGACAGAGGCTCGGTTATCGATTCAGCATTTAACTGTTTCAGAGTTAGGCTTAACAGGATCATTACGATTATAACTAAATGCTCATTGATGAAGTGATACACGACTAATTTGGTGTTGTATTTAATTTCTGGCAGTTTATTAATTGGCTAAACATTGTTTAAAAAGTTCAAGGCTAAGGGGAAATAGATTAATTGCAGATAGCATTCCTAACCATGCATTTTTTTTATTGCATTCTATCTTCAAACAGGACTTGACATAATAACAGTTTTTGACCAAAAAAACAACAACCCGATAGGCCTATGTTACTACTTAGCACAAGAAAACAGCAAAACATTTCAGCATGTGAATAATAATTGAGTCACGTGATTGTATTTTAGTCATGGCAGACGATTGCAGACGACAGGGTTTCGAGCTGGAGAGAAGGATATTTGAGTTGGACAATAAATGCGCCAGCCTCAGAACTGAAAAACAAGGTATTGGTAAACATTGTTATGAAAAACGTTTACAGTGATGTGGTGTCTATCCGACGCATTGCTTGTTTCTTTGAAGCTTTAATCAAGCATGCAGTCAGCTAAGCTAGCTAGCTAGTTAGCTTCTTACTACCATAACAACAGCCGCTTTTCTGATCGACAACGTATTTGTTAGCTGTCTTAATGTACTAATTAATAACATGCTGTACTATTATCTTTTGTGCGATATAGCAAACTATAATATATGTTATTGCTTTTGTCAGGCATGTGGTACATTTCTGTGAAAACCGACTATGTCGTTGCTACGCAAGGCTACAATAGCTAGCTAACGGTACTGTAGTACGATACTGTAGTATCACAGCATAGCCAATAGCCATATAGCTACATTCGAACTTACTAGCTAGCTTGATAGCTATACCTAACCAGTTGTCTCGAGCTTGCAGGCTTCGTCAAATGTGTTCAACGGTTTCGTTTTCCGTCGAAAACATTTAATTACGAACGTTAGCTAGGTTTACGTTCTTAGCCTTCGTACGATCACTGTCAAAACAAGGCTGTTCCTCAGTCTGTCTTGAGTGGGTAACCTACTTAGCCTATCAGTAGGCTACTGCTGGTGAGATGGCTAGAGCTAGCGTTAGCAAGGCCAATCGTGTCCCTCCCTTTTCATGCAGTAAGCGTGGAATAAAATAAAAAAGGTCTGTCAAACTATTTTGTAGATAATATTATGTATATAGAGGAGTGGTGCACACATTCACTGCTGACGTCCTGAGTCCGACAGGCCTATAGCTGACTATGTATGTATCATATGGATTCTTGTATGAATTTATCTTTGTAGGAATGTATAGATGCATTCTGTAATTGGCAGTTAACGTCCTTTTTTCTTCTTCTTCTAGATGATGACTATTTACAGAATGCGTCTGCGATATTAGACAAGTTGAAAAGCTTTTACAGACAAGGGGGGGAGAGTAGCAGTCTCCCCAAACTGCTTCAGGATTACACACAGGTATTCCAGTTCATCTATTGTAACTTTTGATTTGGAGGTGATTTTATTGCCGCAAAATGTTTCATCACATTGTGACTACTGATTTTTGTAGAATGCTCATGGTGACAGAGATTCTGTCATCTATTCTGGAGGAGTGTACATCCTGACAAATGTACATATCATATTGTAAATTGCTTTGGGAGAAAGCACCTGCTAAATGACTAGTTAAATATAGAAACAGTATTCTGTAGGTGTAAGCTGACCCTCAATATACCCAGCTCCTCTTGGTAAATAATAATACACATTTGGATGAAAGGACAGACCTTTTAATTGTGTGTGTCTGTGTGTGTGTGTGTGTGTGTGTGTGAGAAGGTGATCTTGGACATCACATTCTATGAGGAAAATAAACTGGTGGATCAGGAGTTCCCTGAGGACTGTTCACCATTTAAGATCCAGCTGCTGCTGCAGGACCTCACAGAGCCAGAGGTACTGGCAGGAAGGCTGGCACCAGCCCAAGAGGTAGGTGAGAAATGGAGACAGACAGATATATTCAACTGACCCTTGGAGGAAAACTTGATCGATTTAAAAGGACTCTCTCAATCTCTCTTTCTCGCTGTCTCTCACTCATTTTCTTCCTTCTTTGAAGAGCACAGAAAAAAAAGTACATCAAACAGACTAACACCACGTGGGATCATTTTTGTGACAGGCCTTTCTTATTTCTCCTCCTTTGCCAGGTGCAGTCTGTGCTGGGTCTGGAGCTGTTAGAGTGCCTGTACTGGAGACGTGGAGCACTGCTTTACATGTACTGCCACACCCTTCACCAACGCAAACAGTGGATCAAGAAGAACAAAGGCACTTTCCTTAAGGTAGGCCTCCAGAATCCTTCATTCCCCACATCATCTCATAGTGCCTTCATAAAAGCCTTTGGACAATAACTTGGTTCAACGATAAAGCATTTTACTGCAGTAAAAGTGGTTGCCGGTTCGAATTTCCCTTACTGCATGTTGCGTTGGATAAAAGGCTGCTAAATGAACATGCATTGATGTTGTAAAGTCGGAATCTGATTGATAAATCTGGTACTCACTGTTATAATACAATGACTAGGCTACATGAAATTGAGCAATTTATGCAATTGAGCAATATCAGGGTAGCACTTTCAACGTATATTATATGCTCCTTGTCATAGTGTCTTCAGGAGGGGGTACGCTACCTGATGAGGATGCTCCAGGTGAGGAACTCTGTAAAACTGAATGACGGCGTGGTGTTCCATGACTCTGCCACAGCCAATTTCCTGGCCGAAGGTAAACATGGGAGTCCTTAATTGAAGGGATATATTGGTTCAGTAGCAAGCTGATTCTCCTGGGTCTCTCTTAAGATCTGAGGTGTCATGACTGAAATGGTGGTTTTGATGACACATTAGACATTTTTGGCTTTTGACATTTGTAAAAGTAAACAACCGTAGTCAACAGTAATGATGATGATTACAAATCGTTTTTTTATGTTTCAAAGGCATATTTAAAACTTCATATTTTATGGATTGTGTTATGTTCAAATCATTTTTTATATATACTGAAGCCCACTTTCAAAAGCAATTATATATTCAATTTCTTTTTTTTCTTTTTTTTGATTGAATTGTTCCAACTGCTCATTATCACAACATGTGGGTACATTGTTAAACAGGTATCTTCTCTGACACCCACCTGCTGACGATGATGTACATTGGAGAGATGTGCTTCTGGGCAGTCAAGTATGAGGATTGCAGCGTGGAAACCACCGATCGCAAAGAGGACCGCCTCCAGTTCAGGGACATTGGAACGCAGATCCTTCACAAATACGTTCTGGCCTGCGAGGGCCCTCTTCAGGGTCAGGGCTGGAACACGGAGAATGCCAAGGAGATCCTTAGTATCCTACAGTAGAGCTGACTGCTCTAGTTCTAAGTTGCCCGCAGGCACAGGTCTAAGACCAGCTTAACTCATGCCCGAATCCAAACCCTTAACCATTAGGCTAGGGGCCGTAAAACTGACTTAAACCAGTGTCTGTGGGCAACCTCCGCTTATGCTCAACAGCATGGAGGGTGCTGAAGGAGGGTCTGAAGGTGGGGAAGGAGAGTGAGTTCTGAGGTGTATTAGGCAGGGGTGTGTGGAATCTTGATGAAACTTTATTGTCCCTGCCCCCCTGAAAAAGCACTTATCTTCCAGATTCCAGACTGTTGGTTGGGCATGTGTTTTGCTCCTAAGAATGTGGTAGAATAACATAACTAATATTGATTTAAAAAAGGAAATTATTTAAAAAATTGTTGAAAATAAAATACATAAGGAAGAGATTGTTGAAAGATTAATGAGAATCCTGCTGCAAAGGAGACATCGCACAGCAATTGTTTTTATTTATTATTTTTTTTGTTTTTGTTTTTTTATTAATGGCATATATTAGAAAAAGAAATGCAGAGTATTGTTGAAGATTGAAGTGTTCATTAACATTTTCAAGTATGTACAGTTTTGTTCAAAATATCAGCTTTGTAATATTCCACCTCTTTTTTTCCCACTTGGTCAGATTTTCTGCCACAGATGACAAGAGGTAAAGGCACAGAGATGGAAACTTTAATATTTTAATAGTATGTATTGAAATGGATAAGCTCTGTGTTTGTGATCTTTTTGGAAGACAAAAAAAGGTATTGATTTGTTTTTTTATGTCCTCATTGAAAATAAATATATGTTGGTTTAAAAAGTTTTTTCTTGAAGATGCAGTTAAATAATATTACGGTATCTTTATTTTGGCAAAGAATGTGCTTTTCTTCATAGGTTAAGTCAAAGTGTTTTATTACAAAACGTCAACAATGTAGAAGCAATTAAAGAAATGTTTATAGAATATACAGAAAGTATAAAATATGAAGGTAACTAACATTTACATGTAGCATAAGTGAAAATAAGTACGGTTCAAAGTGACAAGCCGTGTAGTGGAGATTGGAAAGGAAAACAGAATGGTAGTGTAACAAACAAAAAGGAGCAATGGACAGTTAAGTAGCCTGATGGCATGGAGGAAAAAGCAGTTCTTTAGTCTGAAGGTGTCCTGATACTCCTGTACCTGACTGACAGTAACAAGGAAAACTATTTGTCGGCCTGGTGTCTTTGTTGTCCAATGTTCTTTCTGCCTTTTCTCCAGGATCGCAGGTGGTATGTATCCTTTGACAGCTCATTGCTAATGATGTGTTCCACAGTCCTTACTACTCTATGAAGAACCTTGTAGTTAAGGGCTGAGCAATACCACGATGTGATGCAACCAGTGAGGATGCTCTTAAAGGTGCATCTGTTGAAGTTCATGCAGATGTTTGGAGCCAAGCCAAACTTCCCTTATTCTCCTCAGGAAGAATGGGCGTTTGCATGCTTGCTGTCCGCACCACCGTGTTGGAGTGGAGCAACTGTCGTAGTGTGAATTCGAAGTTGGGGACCCGCTAAAGCTTCAGCTCCTGCAACGTGTAAAGGAATGTTTCCTACCCCCTTGTCTCTTTCTGTAGTCTATGATCATCTTCATTTTGTCAGCAGTGAGAGAGAGAGGTTGTCCTGGCACCATGTTGCCAGGGCAATGAGCTCATCTCTGCAGGCTGCCTCATCCCTGTTTGACATAAGGCCAAGGACTGCAACTGTCGTCAGCAACTGTAGGTACTTCAATAACCACAATGCACAGCTTTGCCTTGTAGGGTAACAAGACTCATCAATTGACCCATGAGCCTTTGTTTCTAGGTTGAATATCTAAAGGCACGAGGGTGTGTGTGTGTGTTTCTGAGCCTCAATTATCTCTAGAACAGGGCACTGTATGAAGTTGAAATTGGCAGATGTATATGCTCAAGGATGTTCAGTTTCAAGTTGTTTGGATGAGCGGTTTACGAAAGCACGTTTGATGTCATGTTGCTGCACTAATAGGGTATTGACCAAGCCCCCACCTCTAGTTCCTCAGTTTGAGGCCAAGACCCCCATTGGATCTTTGTTTTTTACATTCAACAACAAATGGTATAATAAGGACTATAAAAATTAATATAATAACGGTCCTACCCATACCCCCTCCTCTGTATCCAGCACTTGTCCCAGTCTCCTGCACCGTGAGCACGGCTTCAAGCGTAATATCACAAATTATACTCATATTTGTGAATGCTATGGAAACGTCCAAGTCGATTTAAAGAGACAGCGTACACACTACATTCGGGGACGTCATATCCTGTCCCATGAAACAAGACCACGTCACGTCATTCCTTATTGGTCCCATGAAATCCAAACTTCCGCGCTATAATGACGTGCTTGTCTCAATCTAGTGCTAGAATATACTCAGTGTCAGGCAGACAACACATCTTGTAAAACTGTAAATATAAATATGGCAGGCAGTGAAACGGCGATGGTCAAAAAAACTCAGTTCAACGAGTCAGTGTTAATTAGTAACCTCAGACGATTCAGGGACAAGTACATCACCGACGCAAGGAGACCACTTAATCAAACGGCAACTACAGAAATGACAGATGGGAAAACACCACTTGGAAGTCTTGGGAGTTTACCGGTGAGACAGCATTGTGTGTTTGTTAGTACATGAAACCCATTCTCAGTAATTTAATCTTCACAGATGAACATAACTTTTATGATTTTAGAGGTGTAATCTAACAAATCTAACTAGTTGCTTAAAATTTGCTTTTAACTTCTGGTGAACACTACCCATATACCAACTTTAGAAGAAGGAAACGTTGAACGCATACGACCGTAGGCTGTATAGTACTAGTACAGTAGTTCGTTTAAGTTAGATTTTTGCTTCTGGTGATTACTGTACATTTAGCCTACACTTCAACAAATATTAACAGTGTTCATCTGTGAAGATTATTTTACTGTACATTATTATCTTATCCATTATAAACAAAACCTGTCAGTTTCTCACATCTTATTTTCTGCGATAGTCTAAAAACCAATGGAAAAATCCCGTTGGCTTTTTTTGTCATGGGAACCATGGTGATAACAACTTCCGGGTTGGCTTACAAAAATACGTCATCCCAGCAATGCTCTGTAACAAAATAATTTGTAAAATAACTTATTTTCTGAGTGTTGATGTTTAATTCCGGATTCATACCGTCTCCCTTTTCAATAGGTGGATCTTCAGTTCTTAATCATGACTCTGCTCTCTCCTCCTGACCTCTGTCGTCTGGGAGCAACCAGCTCCTACTGGCAGGTCATGGTCCGGGACCCACTGCTATGGCGATACTTCCTGCTCAGGGATATGCCTCATTGGCCCTCTATAGATCATGTGACCATGCCTCAATTGAAGGACCTGAAAGCCTCACTGTTTGACAGGGAAGAGGATGCAGACGAGATGCAATTGGACCCACAACAAGACCTCATGGCAGAGTATGTCTGTACTGCTGATTAATCTAATCACTCTGTCAGGTGTAATCATGACCCTGTAGAGGATGCACTGTTAAGGAAACACAAAAAGGACACACAAAAGGTCCCCCATGTCACCACAAACAATTGGCAGAAATAGGCAAGTGTCTGTTTTGTTGTTGTTTACTTCCAGGTACCTAAGAGGCTGCCCAGCCTGCAGACAGCGTTTGCAGCCGCCACAGCAACTCTATAAGGTTGTGACTTCTCTCCTGCTGTCTTATGTGATGTCAGCCGAGCCGCGCTATGCAATGTTTGGGCCTGGGATGGAGCAGTTGGACGTCTCCATAGTGTGTCGTCTCATGCACTCCCCAATGATGCTCCCTGTGGTGGAAACTACCCAACGTCAGATAAATGGTGCCCATAATCTCCATTAGCTGTCATTTTAGACCCCCACCCTATCATTAGTAATAACGTCAGCAATCTTTTTGTAATTGTAGCTCTAAAATCAATAGATGCTGTAGTGTTAAGACTACTAGGCCAAAATAGCATTCCTGTTCCAGCATCATTCATAAAATTGTGCACTGTGTTGTCAACCAGTAAAAGGGCACCATAATAACAGGCCCCTCCGAATGCTTGTTGCTGATTGCTGATGCTAAATGCTGATTTTGCTGTGTTTTTGTTATTTCAGGATTGGGTCTGGGATTAGTTACATGTACAAGAATCAGCACAAATTCAATATTCTGACGCTGTACTCAACTAACAGGTAAGGTTAAAGACTCAGTTGATTAACTTTAAACAAAATTTTTATTGTACTATGGCATTTCATATACATGTTATAAGTCGTATGTTACCATGTGTCAAAACACCATAAAATACATAAACCAGTGATTAGGATAGAGGTCCTGTACAGTCCAATCGAAGCTCTTAGCATTCAAGTATCTGTGCAGGGCAGAGAGGGAGAGAGCCCGTGTAGAGCATCAGAGTGTGCCCAGTAAACTCTTCATCCTGGAGGGAACTGACCAGTCAGGACGCCCCATCTACACACCCACCCCTCAGGTCCAAGAAGTGTGCCATATTGTGAACGGCTTCATCTACGTGGCCAATGCTGAACAAGGTAAGAGTGACCCCATCAAAATCAAATTGGAATTGTATAGCCCTTTTTACAAGCAATGTCACGGAGGGTTTCACCAGATACCCATAGTACTATTTTCAGGACATCAAAGGCTTATGTAAATCTTACTGGCAGACTGAACTCTAGCTATGTGAATTTGTGCCTCCGTGCTTGTGTCGGCTAACAGGTGAAGGGGAGTTACAACGAGCTCAGATCCAGGCTGTGTTGGGGCATGCCAGGGATTGGTCCGACAGACCCCTCCTGGTGTTGTCTTGTGTCTCCAGAGAAGACCCAGACCTATCCAGCCTCAGAACCAGGACCTCCTGTGTAGACATGGCTCAGAGACTTGGTCTGCCCCTGCTACCCAATCCTTGGATGGTAAGCCCCAGTTCACTCCCACTGACAGTCTCTAAGAAAACACAAATGATGACTGTGTTCACTCTCTCTTCACCCTTCCCTTCCTCCCTCCCTCTCTCCAGGTACAGGACACTGTAGCAGAGTCTCTCTCTGGGTTCCTGGACGGCATCTCCTGGCTGCTTCATTATTCTGGTGTCAGGTTGTAGAAGTTCACATACATAAGCATGCACACACTAAGAAAGCACACACTCCTATACCTTGATAACATTTATGAAATATGAAACAAAACAGAAAAACACTAATTTGTGTTTGTTATTGGAAAAATATGCGTTTCTTGTGTGAGTTGTAGACTGCCTTGAACAGTTTAAATAATTGTCTCTGATTAAAGCACTGGTTTGCAGTTCATATCTCCCAAAGAGAGTACATTCTTTGTACCTCAACTGGTTGAATAAAGGTTACAATTTGCCTTATTTTAAGGAAAAGTGCAATTTCAATTAATATTTTGCAAGTGCAAATTCTATTTTTATTAATTGTTGGTTTCAAAATATGAAGTATTTTATACAGTGATGCAAGCAACCATTAATATTATTTTTACATTTACAAACAAAATGTATTAATAAAGATGTTATTGTTTGCTTCATTTATCCTTGACACAAACCCCAATATACATAAATCTGTACACACAAGCCCAGTTTCTGTTAAATGCATTTCCAGTCTGTCTCTCCAGCCAGCGCCCAGTGGTTGTTTTTCTCAGCATTGGCACATGCTTATACACTCTCAACTCACATCTGGCTTGCAGAGATCAGAAGTTTGTTGTTTGCCACAAGGAGGCACTACCGCTGCAGGTTCCAAGTCACACTAGCTAGCTGTCCTCTCTTCACGCACAGACTGTGGTTCCAACTCACTGACACACCAACTATTCCTCTGTAAAGGTGACAATGCCCTTCGATAACATTTTACTGTGGAGTCAGGGAGTCAGATGGCTGAGCGGTTAGGGAGTCGGGCTATTAATCAGAAGGTTGTTGGTTCGATTCCCCGCGTGCAAAAATGACGTTGTGTCCTTGGGCAAGGCACTTCACCCTACTTGCCTCGGGGAGAATGTCCCTGTACTTACTGTAAGTCGCTGTGGATAAGAGCATCTGCTAAATGTAATGTAAATGTACTGTCAATGTCTGCTCTTGTCAGTAAAGTTATAAGTGATCCAATCAAGTTCAGGTAGGACAGACCAAGAAAGATTTAATAGTTTTTTTCCTTCCATTTGTTGTGTACTGTTTCAAAATGAGTGTTCTGTTCATTCCATGTGCTTATGTTGCTCACACATGAGGATGAGGACTAAAATGGTAAAATGGTCTTCAATGAGGGCTGAATGTACATAATTTTGTTCTTGTCCCCTTGGCAACAAAGTGAATAATCTCCATAACCCTAGTCTGACTCTTTCCCTCAAAGGGTCCCATAATTGTTTTAATCACAGAAATCAGAGGAATAAATACACTGAAGTGCTGCAATTTTGGGGGGAAATAAAGTGCTGTTTGAATGGCAGAAATGTGAAGATAGCAGTGTTCTCTTGGTGGTAACATTTGTGGTTAGTAATAGAGGGTTGTGTGTGTCTGAGACACAATGCTCTCATTGGGTCTCTCTACACTCTGTAAACAAGATGTGTAAATATCTGCATAGCTGTTTGTCCATCAGACAATGGATGATTTTATTAATTAATTGGTGCATGCGGGTATTGTGAACAGCTTCTGTACTGTTTAAACAAAACATATTTGGGTGTTGAGAAATGTCTCAAATGTCAATCTTATCCTAGGCCTGCGTATTCTGACAGGTATGTGAGTCTGAAGAAATTGTTGTTAATCTCCACTAGAACAGCGTAATTAGTCATTTTTCTTGTTAAAGTGTGCGGAACTCTCTTCAATTAGCCGGTTGTCTAATACCTAGAATCCCAGAACCTCTCCTGGCAGTCACAGAATTCTGGTTCACAAAAATATACAACAATGAGGATGGGACGATTGATTTTAAAAGACGAACTAGCAACGAGAGACAGAAACACACGGGCTGTATACACGGGCCTGATTGGCAACAGGTGATGTTGATCAGAGCCGGGGAGGTCAATCACACAGGTAGGGTAGGCTAGGGTAGGAGACACTGATTGATATTGAATGATCTGATTTTCAGTGGGAATGTTGTAGAGACAACAAACAAACTTATGACAAAAAGTCTCCATGGGAGTAAAGTAATATTGACAGTATTTGGAGACAAGGTGACACAATCCTAGCACATGCTGCACCACTAAAACAGGGATAAAGGTGAATATAGAGAGACATGATTGCAACAGACAGTTTGTAATGTTCAGTACACAGCCTAAGTCACAGCTCTTGGCTTGTCTCCCTGTTTTTCTGTATTGGTCAAAAAAGAAAGCCAGGGTCAATCAGAACCATTTCACAATTGTTATATAAGAAATGTTTTTTTAACGCATAGTATTTCTTGCTCTCCGGGCAGTTCAGCCACCCATTTGTTGAGTTTTTCCAATGTTGTACAGTATGTCAACATTTAAAGAAGTGTACAGACCAACATTCAAATATTTGAGGGTTACACCGTAATTTTGCAAAGCATAAAATCTTAAAGCTCAACTTGATTTGAGTTTCCAGTATAAAACACCTTTCTGCTCCCATTCAGAATCAACAGCCATTCATTTGGAATGCTTTTTTTTTTACCTCCCCTACTTTCAATGTTTCTCTTACAAATCCCTCCTTTCCTACTCATCCTCTTCCTCTCTTCCGCCATCAGGGTTAATTCTTTGATTAGTATTCTGCTAAAACAGCCAGCATTAAAACACAAGCAGACTCCTTAAAAACATAATTTGCATGGTGCATTCACTGATTAGGCAAAGTATCTTTAATTGCCTTGTTTTGCCCTTGAGTGTGTCTCTCCTGCTGACAGTGTGTGAATCCCACACATCCCACACAATCTTTATAATTTTTTATTAATTTTTTCCATTTTCTGTCCCTCTCCGCCTCACCGAAATCATGTTTGGTTATCGTACTCGACGACTTTAACAAGGGTAATCTCAGCCACAAACTCCCAAAATACAGACAATTCATCAAATGCCCAACCAGAGATGGGAACACTCTGGATCACTGCTACACTTCAGTCAGTAATTCCTACCATGCCGTCCCTCTTGCAGCACTGGGTCACCCTGACCATGCCGTGGTCCACCTGATTACTGCATACAGGCAGAAATTGAAGCTCTGTAAACCTGCTGTGAGGACATCAAAACAGTGGACGAGTGAGGCTATTGAGGATCTGCGGGCGTGCTTGGACTGTACTGACTGGGATATGTTCACGACTGCTTCCAATAG
This sequence comes from Thaleichthys pacificus, assembly GCA_023658055.1. Classification (NCBI taxonomy): domain Eukaryota; kingdom Metazoa; phylum Chordata; class Actinopteri; order Osmeriformes; family Osmeridae; genus Thaleichthys; species Thaleichthys pacificus. The sequence goes on from CM042879.1 coordinate 1,310,783, forward strand.
TCTGGATGAACTCACAGAGACTGTGACGTCCTATACATCAGCTTCTGTGAGGACTGCTGTATTCCAACACGCACCAGGGTGAATTATAACAACAGCAAGCCCTGGTTCTCTGCAAAGCTCATAAGGTTGCGGCTGAAGAAAGAGGAAGCTTTTAGGACTAAGACAGAGACAGATTCAAGGAGTCGAAGTACAGGTTTAGCAAGGCAGTCAGAGAGGCTAAACGACCTGTACTCAGAGAGACTAAAACACCAATTCTCTGCTAACGACTGCTTCGTCTGGAGAGGGCTCAGGCAGATTACCAACTACAAGCCCAGAGCCCCCCGCCCTAAGGAGTGCGAGGAAGATTGTTGCCGACTCTTCCCACCCTGGACACACTCTGTTTCAGCCACTCCCCTCTGGCAGAAGGCTGCGGTCGGTCAGGACCAAAACCTCATGCCATAAGAACGGTTTCTTTCCTTCCGCAACTAGCCTTATTAACAAGGCCCCAAACTGACACTGACACTCTGTCACTTTACCTCATACACCCTGTCACTTTACTTTACCACATTCAGAATTATTTTATATTCTATATTATTTTATTCTATTTTATTTTATCGTATTTTATATTATATTGTATAGCTCTGCCAGTATTTTGTTGTACATTTTATCTTGTTTATTATGTTTACTGTATGCACCTGCCCACCAAAGTAAATTCCTTGTTTGTGACCACTTACTTGGCGATTAAACACGATTCTGATTCTGATTGTATGCCTATGGGAGGAAACACTGTGAACGTAGTTTGCATAAACAGTGAATGTCAGTACCAGGTATCAACAAATTGACAGCCTCAACAACTCTGGAAATTAGACAACATCTACAATGCAGTTCATGTGTATGTGGTTGTATGTACAGTGTCTTTACTCTATTTTCTTCTGTTAGACAATAGCGCTAGGAATCTGTCTGTGGTTCGATTCTCTCACAAACCGGGCACTATGTAAAATTGAAATTTGGCAGGCTCAGGAGACAATGACATGCAGTGAAGTGGGTGAAGCAGTTTGGATGCAACAAAAAAAGAGGTACATTTGAGACAATGCATGGTAAATGGAGCAGATGACACAGCACTCAAGTAACTTGCTAGAGCAGGCTGAAAGAAAGTGAATACTAAAGTAATGTATTAATTTAGCTATTTGAATGTGGGCCTTTCATCTTGAGTGATTAATTGACCAGGTTATTCAGTGTATTGTTAGGCTATTTGATTAAAAATAGGGAAACACACATACTGTCTGTTTAGAGGAAGAGGGAAATGTACAAGAGAACGGACATTCTGTCAAAATAGAAAAACCAGTCATAGTGCAGAGTGGCCAACTGCATTAAGGGTGTGGGGTTTTGAGGCTCTGTTTAGAGAATGAGGTTACACATGGTAATTTCGTCTAGGAGATTATGAAAAACTGTAATTTCAGAGTAAACTTTATTGTAAATTATATGTAGGCAATAAACTGTACAAAATAATGCAACACTCCTACGGACCTTATCACAAATTTACAAACGGGTTTTTGTGAAAATTAGCTAGACCACCTGTGGTGATCATGGTATTCTAAAGAGAGCGAGAGCCATGACTGGCCACCAGTGGCTGCATCACCGGTAGGAACATCACAGACACTGCACTATCATACTATCATTCCTGGAATCTGTGTGTGTGTGTTTATCTGATGTCTGTTTATTGATTTAGTTGACAGAGAGACAGATAGACAGACAGGTAGTTGATCTAAGTCGATCTTAATCACTGGCTGCATCACAGGCACGGGCACTGCACTAGTGGTCTTAATAAAAAATGAATAAATCAATATATAACCAATACACATACAAATGTGTGTTCAATTTGTCATGAAAGGGTCTTGTGAATATACTGATTATAGTTTCCATTTTGTCAAATACAATGTGGAAAAATGAAAGTGTCTGAATCCTTTTCGAAGGCACTGTAGGCTTGTGTAAAACCTGCAGGTCTCAGCTCTTGTCATGCTAATCTAATAGACACCTGATTGCACACACACAGGTCACTGGCATCAGTATTGCAATATCATTTTTCTCTGTTGCTTAAAAAATATATATTATATGTAATATACATATATATAATTTACTGTTGACGATACAGCTCACCAAACAAATGGATTTGTAAAGTATTCTACATACAGAACAAACAATAGCAAAAAGATCATAAGACTTCTGCCTCTCATACAGTGTGATATAGCCTAGGCCGACAAATATCAAGAAACAGTACCTGCTCTTCAAGAAAAATTTATGAATTTTGTGTCACATTTACATTTATTCATTTAGCAGACGCTTTTATCCAAAGCGACTTCCAAGAGAGAGCTTTACAAAGTGCATAGGTCACTGATCATAACAACGAGATAGCCCCAAAACATTGTGGGTAGCCAAAACATGAAGCATACATTGTGAAAAGCAAATAAGTGCCAATGGGAAGAACCATAAGAGCATGTAGTTAAACAAGTTACAATTAAACAACATGAACCTCAAAAAAAGTGTTGTGTGACATACAATGTTGTGTGGCAGGGCAATACTTTTTTGAAAAATATGTGGGTCAAGAACGGTTTGGCTGCGGCCTCGGTTTCTATATGTGAGAACTAGTGGATCAAATGACATTGTTCTCATGCCACATTCAATTTAGCATCCAAAATGACCTATCTGAGGTCACCCAGAAAATCAGAGGAAGGAATGCATTCTTTTTCTACTCTTCATCTTAAACATTTCACAGTTAATTGACCAATGGGTTTGACCTGAAGTGAGTTATTAATGGGTAATTATTCATATGTCCATGCATTCAACTGTAACTGAAATGGTCAGAACAGTATGTCTAATTCAAACAAAGGCTTGATGACTAAAGCAGTAGATTAAAACAGGACATTTCCCTGGTGGTTCTCTGTGTTTATTCAAATGTATTTATCTCCAGAACCAATGTCAAACAATACAGTTTATTTAGCATTGTAAAAATTGTCTGAGGTTAAACTCTATATAGGTCCGATCTACTGACAGCTTGTAACCTTGCTTGGTCACTTCCAATGTCCTTAATAGACACCTTTTGTTTTAATTTCATTTGAAAAAATGATATTCTACAAGATGTTATGTGTACCATTTGTGCACTCCTGCAAAATGTAACCTCATACCAGGCTACAGGAGCTGTGCCTCCCACTTAACTTGCATCTTGTCACATTTGAGTTATAGTTTGTTTACCTCGGATCCCTCTCCACCGCAGAGCATTTTATGCACATTGCATAAAAGGGAGGTAGGGGTAGCCATAACTTCAGGCCATATAAATGAGGAGGTGAGAAAGAGGTGGGGTATAAATATATAGGGACAGCACTGCTCGATACGGACAGAGCAATTCCATCTTTCTTTACAGCAAGACGATTTATAATACCCTTATTCTGGAAGCCTGCAAAGGAAAAAAAGGCAGCAGGCAATTAGATATGAACCTACATGCGTTTTTTTCCTCTCCACTTTTCTGCCCTGCACAGAGCACTTTGTATATTACAGGCACTTGTTAGCAGCAGAGTTATGAATCCTGGCGCCCACCTGCAAAATGCAGCTCAGCCGAGTCCATGCGGATACAAATAGCAAAGTGTTCATGTCTGAGTTTTGAGTGTATGCTATGGGAAATGCATGTCAGTCTTGGTGCTGAATATAAAGAGCAGATAGAGAGTATGTGTGTGTGAGAGAGAATAAGACCGAGAGGGAGGGTGAGGAATAGAGAAAATGTAAACAAATAGACATATGATGCAAGGACAAATGTGTGGGAGGAAGAAGAAAGTTGTTAGAAGGTGTACAAATCAATAAAAAACAATCTTCAGTCTTGAAGAGTCATGACATGCTATTTACCTTTGCACTGAAGATACCATTCACTTTCAGTATTGCCTTAAATGTGTGTGTGTGTGTGGGGGGAGTATTATAATTTTGTGTCCAAATATCAAGGAAATGTGTATTATAGAACACATTTTATTATTGCAATATTGGTACAGGTCACAAGTAACTTTCAATGACAATCAGTTTAAATTCCAATTACCATATATACTCTTAAATTTGGGCATTAAAAAAGGTATTTGATTTAATCTCTGAGATGTAAACACTTGACTGAGTCCTTATTAATGGGGGTCTTGGTCAAGGGTTGCTTTAACTGACAGCGCTGACCATAGACCATCACCACATTTACATCTTAGTCATTTAGCAGACGCTCTTATCCAGAGCGACTTACAGTAAGTACAGGGACATTCTCCCCAAGGCAAGTAAGGTGAAGTGCCTTGCAAGGACACAACGTAATTTGACACAGCCGGGAATCGAACCAACAACCTTCTGATTAATAGCCCGACTCCCTAACAGCTCAGCCATCTGACCCCCCACATGACATCAGATGTCCGGTGGATCGTACACGTGAGCTGAGTCTGGACGAAAGGCGTAAGGTTAAGGCTACAATTTTGTACGCCTATTTTTGCGATTATGAAGTTTTTAACTTGGTGGTCTGATAGACCTGTAGTTTGGATAGGTCTGACTTTTTTGAGAAATCGTAAAGGAAAATAATGATAACTTGAAAATGTTCACATGTCCTTACTGTGCGTATGAAAACTGTAAACCTACCAATTGGAATGTGTTACCGAGCTGAGAGCTGACATTCTCACGACCCTCTCATCTCTCCCGCCATGAACCTCTGGTTTGCTTGTCCTCTTTTTCTCTGCTGCAGTAAAGATTATTCTTCTTTTTTTTTACCGGGCGGGGGCGCTTTGCTGTGTGAGGAAAGAGCAGCAGCACACTGTGTTTAAAGGGGCTTTGTCTCCCCCAGTTTGCCTGTTAGGAGCAGTTAATGATCGAACTAGCTTAATGAATCCCCTTTGCTGCTCAGAGGGACCAGTTGGATGGCTACAATTATCTCGTTGCTCATGAACTATCTCTTCTATCTACTCGCCTTGTTCGCCGACTCGGGAGTTTGAAAACTAAAACACGGAGTGGAGTGTTGGTGTCTTGATTTCCAGACTGTCAGATGTAAAAGTCGACTGCCTTGATTTTTGTCACCAGGAAACCTTGTATTGGGTGAGTATGTTTTAATGTTGACAAAATCAAAATATGCATCAGGATACAGTTTGGAATATTCATTGATAGGCTTCAACAGAAGATCTAGGGGGTTGGGTGCGAATGCAACTTGCATACTAGGGGGAAAGTTTTTATTGACTAAATGTTTTCGTTGGATTTGTTGGATTGATTCTTATTGATGTAAAAACTTAACCAGAAACATTACTTTTTGATTAACAGTGGGAACTCACCAAACGTACCAAATTAAGGGGCGCATGAAGGGGCAGATTTTAGCGTGGCATTGAAAGTACGCAAGAGAAGCATGGTGGGCAATAGAGTGGGGGTTAGGAAAAACTATTTCGCAAATCAAATCCACGTGTAATATCTCTCCTGCATGACAAGAATACCCTATCCATATCCTGATTAACAGGAACAGAAAGAGGAAAAGTGAGTTGAGTGAGGAGAAGGCATACACTAATATGTCGTTATATAAATACATTAAACACGTTTTTGATTATGATTGTGTGTTTGTAATGAATGTGTTAGTTTTTTTAGCACAAATAACGCCATCTCTGTTACAGTATAAGCTTAACACAGGTGAGGCCATATCTTGCATGCTATTTTGTATAGTAGAACGAGACACACATCTGTTACATTGGCAAGCATATATTTACAAGGCATATGTAATGCATGAACACAAGACGTGAATGAGACATGAATTCTTTGCGTCCAGACTCATACATTCTGTGCTAGCTTTAATACCTGCCTCAATAACAAACATAATGTCCGAAAGATGAACCTAGGTATGCCCCCCTTGGATTAGGGGGCTTTTAGAATACATCTTTCTCTCCATCCCTCCCTCCCTCCCTCCCTCCCTCTCTCTCTCTCTCTCTCTCTCTCTCTCTCTCTCGCTTTGAGGTCTTTTTGCTAATGGACAGAAGAGAAGCATGATATTAGGAGGCAGACCTGGGCTGTAGGTGATGTAGTTGAGTGTATTGTGGAAGGGAGCTTTCAGAGACATCAGTTACACGCACAACTTACTTATTAGGCCCAGACCCACACACCGCTGGATGTATGGAATGCCGTTTTAGTCCAAATTAAATAAATAGATAAATATAAACTGACAACAACAACAAAAACTGTCCCAGAGCCCTCTTTTAAATTAGGGTATTAGGTTTGAGCACTGATTTGAAAGTCAAATAACCTAAGCTATATCCATAATGGAATGCCGTTTTAGTCTAAATTAAATAAATAAATACATAGGTAAATAAATTGATAAATAAATCAATATGGCTATGAATAACCCTGAAATGTAAAAAGATGGCAATAAATATATAAATATAGCATCATATAATTATATAGCTGAATCTATTTATCTACATCAATAAATACATCTATTTACTTATTTCAAAATGATGTTTTTGTAATGTCAACATTTATTTCTTGGGACTTTTTTTGTAATTCCAAATTGTTTGTAATTTTTTTAGACTTTTATTTCCTGACACCACATATATTTCCGAACACCACATTATTTCTGCTGTATTTATTTCCAATCCTAAATGCAAGTGAGAGGGGCGTGGTTATCTTCAGATCAAAGCAGCTGCAGAAGAATGAAGGCAGATAGGGACACCTAGATTCGAGAGCTGACGGAAGACATAAGTAGTGTTAGAGATGGCATGTTGGCCTTAGTCGGCCTTATCAAATTGATCAACATGGGTGTCAGGGGATATCATTTTGGCACACGTTGAATATTTTGTAGAGGTACTGATAAGGTACTGGCGGATAAACTGCTCTACAGAACATAGACATTGATAACAAAGTCTTAAATTGTTTGAGACTTGCTACGCCTAACAAAGAAGACAATCACTGCCACCGCTACGTCGCTACGTCTGCCATTATGTGGATAGCTAGGTCGATAAGAAGGCAGCTAGCTATAACTATCTAGCCTCACCATTATGCCATGCCGGTATTACCATTTAGTGAGACCTGAAGTGAAGCCAGACCATTCTAGACATTACCCATACCTTTGGATTCAGTGTCCTTGAGTGCCTTAAAGGCGCCTTAAAAATAAATGTATTATTATTTACTGCTTCAAATTGAAAAGTGAGGCGATCCTTCGATTAAAGTCAAGTTTCTTATTGCGTTGTCAATATTGGCAATGAAAAGTTGAAAACTAACCAAGACGTGTCCAGACCAAGACCCATTCAACACGGTACACAATACCCAAACCCAGATATTATAATTTATGTAATTCTTCAATATTAAATCAAACCCCTACCACTCGACTCGTTTTAATCTCAGTGACATAACGGGTTTGACTGTTCAGGTCTCTGCCAATACAACCCAACATTAGCTAGCTGAAATAGCCACACTGATGATGTCCTTTTGAATAATTGATAGCTAGCCAGCCACTTAGCCTACAGTTGCCGACCTGAGACCGGTTATAGCTAACATACCACCTAATGGAAGACGTAGCGGTGGCACTGATTGTCTGTTTGCAGGCGTAGCAATGTAGCGGTGGCAGTGATTGTTAGCTTTGCAGACGAGTTACACGTCACATGAGCTAATGCAATGTTTACAAAGGTAACTTCAGCGCTACGTTGCAGCTTTGAAAGACAAAGTCCCCACACGTACTTGGTCGCCGCCATCACTCCCATTGGGAACCAATTGATAATAAGGCAGAGACGACACAGATATTGTGGGCAAAGCTTGTCTACATTGTATGCTTTTCGGCCGTGCGAGGAAACTTGTCACCCCCCATACAGGTAGCGCTGTATGTGCTGGACGCCCGGTGTTATCACCCTGGTTTCCAGACCACCTGGTTTCCGTAAGCATGCCAGCTGTGCGTTCACCCAACAGCAGCAGCTGCTGTCGGCCTCTATCACCAGATTCGTCACAAATTCACAAACATTATTGGCGATTTTCAAGTCGCATCTCATATTTGCTGCTGTAGGCTAAGAAAATAAAACATTTGCAAGCTCGCATGAAGTTGGATTCGATCGCACTAGAGCAAAAACACCAATATGATTGTTGGTCCGTTGCTATACAATGCGAGCTATTCAAGCTCATGGAGCAAGATTTCAGTCACGTATTTATTAACTACCTTGGCATTCAGGCAGCATTTTGTTTTGGGTTCATTGAAAACAACTGGTGACCGTGGACACACCAGACAATATCCGAATGTTAGGCTAATCACGTATTTGGGGTTGTCTCGAGGCAATGGCCGTATTTCTACCACAATATCACAGCCCCTATGACACCACATATTACAAATTAATACTTAGATCATCGCTGTTAACCCAGATAATACATTCAAAATACGCTTAACCCTTTGATACACAGTAGCAAAATGAAGAATATCTTTAGCCCCATCCGTGGGTTTCTACACTTGCTATCTTGCACACAAACACAGTTCTTGATAAGTCTCAAACTATTTAAGACTGATCAATGTCTATGTTCTGTAGAGCACTTATCCGCCCAAGTACCTCTACAAAATCGTGTGCCAAAATGATATCCCCTGACAAGCCATGCTGATCGATTTGATCTACTAAGGCCAACATGCCATCTCTAACACTACTTATGTCTTCCATAATCTCTCGAATCTAGGTGTCCCTATCTGCCTTCGATCTTCTGCTGCTGCTTTGGTCTGAAAATAACCACGCCCCTCTCGCTTGCATTTGGGATTGGAAATAAATACAGCACAGAAATAAATGTGGTGTTCAGAAATACATGTATATGTGGCGTTAGGAAATAAAAGTCCCATGAAATATATAAATGCGGCATAAATAAATGTTGTCTTTACAAAAACGTCATTTTGAAATAAGTAAATTTATTTATTTATTGATGTAGATAAATGAATTCAGCTATATAATTATATGATGCTATATTTATATAACTTTTTTAATTTCAGGGTTTATTTCATAGCCATATTTATTTATTTAGCTATTTATTTACCTATTTATTTATTTAATTTTGACTAAAACGGCATTCCATTATGGATGTAGCTTAGGTTATTTGACTTTCAAATCAGTGCTCAAACCTAATACCCTAATTTAAAAGAGGGCTGTGGGACAGTTTTTGTTGTTGTTGTCAGTTTATAGAATGTACTTGTTCAACATCCTTTAGTAGGTTCAACATTGTACAAGTGATGATGTAATAACTCACCCTGCAAACCAGCAACCACTCTATTGATACAGCTAAGAGATAGCTGTGGCTAAACTCAAGGTACATTCAGATTGGATGTTGTTGTGAAGACTTGCTGTTATTGTCATGACTGATTTGCAAGGGGCAGATGTAGCCCACGGAATCACTCTGGAAAAACATTACATTAAGGACTTTGACAATGTATTGATGGATTCTTGAGATGTTTTATGGATATTTCTTATACAGAAATTGGACAATTACGCAGTCTCTCATACACAAGGTCTGAAATTCTGCAGGACAATTCCATACTGTGCTTACTCTATAGTTGTGTACAGCTTCAGAATTCACTTTCTTACGATCCCTCTCTTACACAAACACGTGTGCACAAACAGTAACCCCATTTCTCTGTATTAGTTTCAAACTCTCTTGCTCTCCCACAGTCACACACACAAACACACTCTCGCATACTCACACACACACAGTAAGCAAAAGACAACACTCATACACACACCTTCCCCCTTGGCAGCATTTGCAGATGTGTGTCCTGATCCCGTTCCAGAATCTCTTCTAGGCCCAGTGCTGACTCTGAGTTTTCCACTCCTCTTATGAAATAGGAGCAAGAGACATGAGCACCATCCAAAGAGCAGAACTGGATTCCTTTACGTACACACACACACACACACAAGCACACACATTCGCAGACAATCACACCAAATAATTTTGACACTATACCCCTGCCTACTGGTGCTGAGGAGACCTTGGCATGTAATCAATTCACTGTCCTGTGCATTGTCAAGTTCATATTGGCCCATGCCCATCTAAAATAACACTGCAGAGTCTAACTAGGCCCAGTATTCTATTTACTCTCCCAGCCCTCATCTGGCCCGAGTTTTCCTACCAGTGTGTATTCTGCATCCCTACATTTGCAAAAAATGGAAGCATTGTGTGGCAGGCTAGCTGGTGTGCATGCCCAATGTTTGTTTTTGGTGTTGTATACTGTACTTTAAAGTATGGGAGGTAAAGCTACTTGTGTGCTTGTTTAGGTCCATAAGGAACCTTGAACTCTGTGTATTGGATCAGTTACTTTTCCAATAAACCATAATGCACATTGTGATTATTTAGACTTGTACAAAGTATGTGTATGTATTTTTAAATAGTTAACATTCAATAATTGGCTCCCGGCTTTTGCTATGTCTCCCTCACTTGCACTTGCTATCTGTTCAGCTCACTGTTAGCTATGTAACACAATCACATCCGATTCAGTGCAGGATATAATAAGGCCAACATATTCGCCTACACATTCTTCTGGTCGAATGTTAAGTTACTGTGTAATGATTTTGTGTTCACTCAACTCAAAAAGTGTGATCCTTGTGGCAAAAATTCTTGCCATATGTTTTAGTCTTGCTTGGGTTACGGCTGCCATTTCACCAGGAGGCATATGCACATCCTGGTTTACGCCTTTTTTTAACAGGCGGAGAATTTTCACCGCAACATAGAGGTGCGCTTTCACAGACCCTACCGTGAATGCATATGCATGACATGGTAAAGCACAATTAGCCATTTTCAGTTCCCACGACAGGCAGTCTGGGCTTTTACATCAGTGTGGCATGTTTGTACATGCCATGCTTTTATGCGCAAATTGCAAAACAAATAAGGCTGAAGTGGGCGCAAAAGCGTTAGTACATGAGGCCCTGAGTTTATTTTTTCCGGGGTTATCGATCTAAATTAATGCACTGACTAATAAAGTAAATTGTTAAAACTCAAACTTTAGATTTTACTGGGGCACAGCAGATTTATACTGGGGCACGTGCCCCAGTAAAAAGGGTCTAGCAACGCCCCTGACTGTACTCAAGCAGAAATGGGGGATTAGACTGAATGTTGAAAGCACTTAATGTTAGGTGTTTGTAGAGTGGCTCTAATGTTTAAGAGTTGAGGGTCTTTGCACAGCCAGAAGGTCTTAGTTGCGTGGGAACCTTGGATGATGTTCTGTTCTTACCTGAGGCTTCTTGCTGTCACATGCTGGTGGTCCTGAGTCCCCCCAAGTCCCCCTTGTCATCTCTGTGCTGTGCAGTTGACCCACTCTTAGTCAGCCAGGGTAACTGAGTAAACATGAATGTTCTTATCATTTGAAAAAGTGTCTGCATCTGAAAGAAAAAGAGAGGGAATGAGAGAGATGGGGAGAGGAACACTTGTTCCTAATGGTGATTTGGAACAATGTCAGCTTTCACTGTGGTGTCCGTATACGAGAATAGTTCAACATCAACCAGCATTTTTTATTGTAATACATACAGTCCTTCAACCCAATTGAAGAGTTTTTCTCTGAGTGGCGGTGGAAGGTCTATGACCTAAACCCATATGTCAGGGAAAATATCCTACAGGTAATGGAATTGGCCTGTGGTGACATACGTGTGGAGTGTTTTCAAGGCTGGATCCAGCACACCAGAGGGGTTTTACCCCGTTTTTCTTTGTTGACAGTACTAAATTGTGATGGTTACTGTAATATTATCAAATCAAATTTACAGTATTTGTATAGCCCTTTTTACAAGCAATGTCACAGAGGGCTTCACATATGCCCATATAACTGCCCCTCAGCCAACCTCAACCCTCAAGGAAGACAAGGAAAAACTCCCAGAAATACTCACTAGAGAAAAAACGGAAGAAACCTTGGGAGCAGCAATTCAGTGAGGGATCCTCTCCTCCAGAGACGGTTGGTGAAACAGAGGTGCAGAACACAGGCTAAACATAGTCATACATCAGGAAAGTGTCAATGGGTGTTGAAACACCAACATCCAGTATTTCAAAATCCAAAATCAATTTTCTTTATTGCTACTTAAATGCATTTACTGTGTATACATAAACACATTTGTCTTTACATGTAACTACATTCCCTGGATGCTGTGTTTTTGTGTTGTGTCTAATGATTGCTCAATAGTGGTTTATATATTGATTTGCTGTGTTTATGATCTGAAAGCATTGTTTGATTTTGAGCACAAGTTAAATGGTTTAGGGGCGAGTGTTTGATTTTGCCAAAAGAGTCAGAGGTTTTGGAAATGTAGTTTGAAGATCTGGTTTTGTGTTTACAGTTTTGAGAAAATGGGTGACGGGTTTCAAGAAATGTGTCTTAGCAATTGAGAAAAACTAATTGCAAATGATTAAGATTGCCCATTTATTGCCCATTCATTGCCCATTACTCAATTGCCAATGACAAAGTGAAAACATTTTATTTATTTATTTGCAAATGCATACAAAATCTAAAAATGAAATGTCTTGTTTACATAAGTATTCAGATCCCTTATATCAGTACTTTGTAGAATATCGTTGGACAGCAGTTACAGCTGCAAGTCTACATGGGTCACCTCTACAAGCTTTACACAACTGCATCTGGGCAGTTTATCCCATTCTTCCTGGCAGATCCTCTCAAGCTGTCAGATTGTTTGGGAAGCCTCTGCTATCTTCAGGTCTCTCCACAGATGTTCCATGAGGTTTGAGTCTGGGCTCTGACTGGGCCATTCAAGGACAGTCAGATGCTGTATGCTTTGTATTGTTGTCATACTGGAAGGTGAACCGTCACCCCAGTCTGAGGTTGGGTGCACTTTGGAGGACCTCTGACCAGTGTCCCTGTCCCTGCTGCTGAGAAGCACCCCCAAAGCATGACGCTGCCTCCACCATGCTTCACTGTATGAACTGTATAGTAAGCCAGGTGATGAGCAGTGCTTGGTTCTTCTGCCCAAAGAGTTACAATTTTGTCTCTTCAGACCAGATCATCTTTTTTCAGATGCTCTCGGTCCCTTAAATGCCATTGGGCAAACTCCAAGTGGGCTGTCATTTCCCTTCTACTCAAGAGTGGCTTCCGTCTAGCAAAGGCCTGATTGATGGAATGCTGCTGAGATAGTCATCTTTACAACAGGTTCCCCATTTCACCGAGTCACCGTTGGTTTCTTGACTACCTCCCTTACCAAGGCCCCTCTTGCCTGGATAATCAGTTTGGCACTAGGAGTCCTGGTTCCTCTAAACTTCTTTCATTCCACAATTATTGAGGCCACTGAGTTCCTCAAACACTCAAAGGTTTGCCTTGATCCATGCCTTTTCACAGCTATATCGTGGAGGTCGAGTTCCTGGGACTTCATGGCTTGGTTATTGTCCTGCATGCAGTGTGAATTGTGGGACTTTATATACAGTTGTGTACCTTTGAAAACTATGTCCAATCAATTCAGTTGGTTGCAAGTGGACTCCAATCAAGTTATATACACATCAAAGATAAGTAAAACAAACAGGATGCACCTTTAACACTATATGGAGTTACACAGCAAACGGTCTAAATCCTAATGTAAATTAAAGATTTAAGTTTAGATTTTTCATGAATTCACATCCCTGTCTAAAAACATGTTTTCACTTTGTCATCATGAGTAACTGAGTGTAGATTACTGGGAAAACATTTTGTAATTTACAGTACACTACAACACAATAAAATGTGTTAAAAGTAATGGTGTCTGAATACTCTCTGAAGCCACTTTGTTTTAGAATGTGTGTGTGGGCGTCTGAGAAATCTGGCTGCCTGTCCTGTCTACACCGGGTGATGTTGTCACCTCATTGTGTATCAAGAGGCCACTTAATCATCACATCTTGGAATTATCTACTATGTGTTGAGGTTAATTTCACTGACTACAGTATAAGGTGCCAGATAATCTTTACCCTTCTCACCACCACTAGTTGGGCTCGACTTTATCACTTGTCCGGTACAACGTTGTTCCAAGTTAAATGATGCAAAATAGATACTAGAACAATCTGCATAGTTGTGAGACCTGCTTTACAATTCTGTGTTCAAAATGATAGCAGTGACCAATCTAGGATATGGTAATTTCACATTAAACCATAACATGTAAAATGTACTTTGAACCGTTAAACGTTAGATGATTTATTACTCTTGCCTCCCTTGCATACTTACAAGAGCTTTCACCACACTATTTTTTCCTAGAGGTCCCGAACTATGCTTTGCTATCATATTTTCTGTGTGTTTTGTATGTATACTTTGAAGGGGCCAGGGGTAGAGACCACTCTCCAACAACACAAAGTGACCCCTCACCCCCTGACATTTTCCTCAACACCCTCAACCCCCTACCCTCACTTCCACCCCCTATTTTCCGCCATTTCAGAACTCCTTACCCTCCCCCAACTACCCTCAGATGACTAGCAGAGTTCAGATCCCAGAAGAAAATAGGGTCCGGGGTTGTCTGTGGGAGGAGACCGATTGCGTGTGTGTGTGTGTGTGTGTGTGTGTGTGTGTGTGTGAAATCACACAAGGTGGAGGCTATGGGGGTAGAACCTCAGTGTTTAACTTGGGACCTCAGAAGGCAGGGCTAGAGCCACAGAGCCTCCCTCTCCTCTGATTGGCCAAAATGTATTTCTTGCCTGTCAAAGGGCCAGTGATAAGTTGTGGACAGGCTGGTGGGAGTAGACTCTGTGTGCTTCCACCAAGAAGGTTGGCTTCCACAGGAGAGCATGATCCTTGTTAAAAATAGAGGGAAGACTGAAGTTTGGGATTAGCATTGGGGAAACATAGCATGGAGCTCTGTTGTTCTACAACTTCTCCAAACATACCTGTAATAAAACACCAGACAGTGGAAATGGAGAGAAAGAAACTGGAAAAATGGGAAATGGATGGAGGAGGGGCCTATGATGTGCTGGTGTGGAAAGAAGGAGTGTGTGAGGGAGGAATTTCACTTGGACTAAACCATTTCTCAAGGCTAAACAACCTTTCTGCCTGCAACACTTGCACTAGAATCTCTGCAGTATATATGCTGGCCCTCTGGCTTGACAATACACAAGCACACTCACATCTTCCATATTAGTTTATTTTAGAAATATGGATTCTGCTGTCTTGTCACTGAATGGCTTTGATTATTTCTCATTGTATAGATTTGCTGTTACTAAGGAAACCAAACTAACATGTGTGTGTGTGTGGAGTGGGTCACCAGAAAACGCTCAAGGTCTCAGGACAGCCAGTGTTGAACAAGGTTTGGGGTCTAGCCTGTGCTGTAAATAGCCAGGGGGGAGGAGGAGACAGTAAAGAGAGGTTGTATTATATTTAAAGGTTGGACAGAAATGTCAAACAAAATGTCTGTCCACCATCTTGGTGACCAGCAACAAACTATATATTAGGAATAAAGCTCTACACCAGACTTTCACTGGAACAGCCAGGGGTATATCCATCAAGCCTAAGCCGTGGCTATGCGGAAATGGGTTTTATACGGACATTTTATCTAAGTGTTACTGTGTTTTATAAAGGCATAGGTTTTGATGGCCCCGTTGTGTGGATACAGATGTTTCCCATTGAAACCGCAGACTATTTGTGGCATTTTACATTATGCTACGGTACATTATGTTGCGGTAAGATACGTCAAACCAAAGAAGAGATTTTTTCCTGTTCTTTTCCCAACAATTTTGTTGTTGGCAATCCAATCACAAGGGGGCATCTCTGAGTAGGTTTAAAGTCAAGATGAAACAGCATTTTGGGAGTATCTAACTTTCAAATCATGATGTACTTCTTAGGAGATCTTAGCTCTGTGGTGCTAAAAGTTGAAGATTGATTGATGGCTTAAACTTCACCTCATTGCGTTCCGACCGGATGCAGTGATTACTTGCCTGTTTGCGTACCTACCTGCATGTAAAAAAATATATCTTTATCGTTTTTCTTCTTTAACAATGAATGAACATAAATATTACATGTGTAGGGGGTTTAATATTGGCCAAACAATCAAAACTAATTATCCTATGGTTTAAAGGAAGACAATTCACAATTGTTAAAACACTTTTCTTGAAACGGTCATCCATTTTCTCAAAACTGTAAACACAAAACCAAATCTTCAAACAAAATGTCCCAAACCTCTGACTCTTCTGCCAAAATCAAACACTCGCCCCTAAACCATTTAACCTGTGCTCAAAATCAAACAATGCTTTCAGATCATAAACACAGCAAATCAGTATATAATTATTATGGAGAAATCATTAGACACAACACAAAAAAATGGAGAACACAGCATCCAGGGCATATAGTTACAAAATGTGTTCATGTGAACACTGTAAATGCATTTAGCAAAAAAGAAAATATTACAGTAATCATCACAACTTGTACTTGTACTTAGTACTGTCAACAAAGAAACAATGGGGTAAAAACCCTCTGGTGTGCCGGATCCAGCCTTGAAAACACTCCACACCTCAGGCAAATTTCATTGCCTGTAGGAGATTTACCCTGCTATATGGGTTTTGGTCATAGACTTTCAACCGCCACTCAGAGAAAAAATCTTTAATTGGGTTGAGAAAAGGGCTGTATGGTGGAAGGCAAACATTTACAGTAAAAAATGCTGGTTGATGTTGAACTATTCTTGTATACGGATACTACGGTAAAAGCTGACATTGTCCCAAACCACCATTAGAAACAAGTGTGAACAATTTTGAGTCATTGTGAAGTACAGATGACAACTGTGTTGTAGTTGTGTTTACTGTTTGACGCCTGTGTTTACCATTTTGCAGTGCATCACAGTGCAAAATGTTTTTAGTGAGTGAGAATGTGTTTACAGTTTTGCCTGATGATTGTGAGTGACTGATTCCACAAATGAGTTTAGTTCAGAGAATGTGGTTTAGTGTTTTAGCAATTGTGAAAAACTGTAAATACAAAAAATACAAAAAAGAAAAGGAAAATAAACACTTAAAACAAACAAAATTACATGTTACATTTGTCTGATCCAATAACATAAATGATCATTGTTTACGTAAATGAAACACAACATCTCAAGCAAGAATGTGTTTTTTATTTTTTTTAAATAAGCTTTTTATATGCCTTTTTCATTTTGTTCTTTACAAACTCCATGTACTAAAATAAAAGCACTATCAAAAAAGCCAACTAAAATAAAGCACACATTACATTCACTCATTGCTCTTGTCGATCAGGCTTCATTATCAGCATCACACATGGATGTTTTCCCTCACAATATCGTAAGGAAAATATCTCCTTGCATGGCACATTACAAGCTTTAACTGTTATGCATGAATTAGGACTGATTGATGGTTGAACTTTGGAGCAAATACAATTTGCACATAATGAGAAGAGGTTCACAGTTATGGGAAGGATTTGTATCAATTGAGACAAAATTTTGGACATGATTTGTTCACCTAAGAAATGTGCTTGGCAGTGTATGAAAGCAATGTATAATGTCTTTCTGTCTTGCAAAAAGAACACTGTTTTGCTTGTGATGATGTTGCTTATGATGGAGATTAATATCTTAGAAACTGAAAAAACAGTAAGGAACTGATTGCCCTAATTATATGAATTAGCATTCATTCCAAAATGAGCATTTGACTCAATTTCAGTAGACCACGTTTCTCGACATTGTGTTACAGTAACAGGTTTGCACAATTGAATCATTTCAGGGAATCAGTTTTATATTCTGCTAATTCAGTTGGCAGAATTGACAAAATCCTCCGTGGCAATAGTTAGAGATAGATCACTATAATTTATCAGTTAATCTAGCTGTCTAACATGATTAAAACATTTACACAGAACAGCAACTTAATCTATGGTTTGTAAACACAAAGCTATTGAAAGTTAGTAACTCACTGGCTTAATCTAATCTATCAAATATAATCAGGGATAATTACCATGTAATTCACTAAACTTTCTCAATGCTTAATGCACTAAGCCGATTGTTGTGATCGCCACACTGTTTGTCCTTTCTGAAGGGATACATTACTGTAAATACTGGGAATACTTGGACAAACACAGTGGGCAACATGTGGAGGGGTAGACAGAACAAGGACAGCCTAGATGTTAATTATGCCCTGTCCGGTGTCATGTTTCACACAGGCCATCTGAAAATAAATGACAACTGCTTGTGCCACTAGATCAGTGAGAGAGGGAGAGAGAGAGAGAGAGAGAGAGAGAGAGAGAATGATGAAGGGAGGGGGGAGTGAAAGAGAGAGAGCAGGGGAACAGATATTGGCTCAGTATTTCACATCAGTATGTTGGCACAGAGCATCACTGCTAATTGTCTTTTCTCTTTCTTTATATCCCGTCTCTTCTCTCTTGTTTACCATTATCCCATTCTCAATCTGTCTGCTGTCTCCAGCAAAAGGAATCTGACGTTATGGCCTCTTCATCTTCTTCCCTCCGCCGCATCATCCTTCTCTACCTGCTCCCCTCCTGTAGTTGGTTGACTGCTCTGGGACTTTCACCCATGGACAGCATGACATCATCAGGTAGGTCACTGCTAATCTCAAACACAAATATGTATGTATGTTCACAAACACCCTCATGCACAAACACACAAATGTGCATCGGGTGGCACTCTCATTTCTGACCAATACTTGTTTCACAGCTCATCACATTGACATTATCTGCTTTTGCTCTTTCTATAGTTTGAATTGTGGCATTAGCAGTTAGATTATAATACCCATCATATCGCAACAAATGTCTGTCAAAGAAGTCTGTATTTGCCAAGAGGACTAGGTCAGTGTTGGGCAAATCTACCCCCTTCTCAAGTCAAACAGACCACAGATCAATACAACTGTGGAGGGTAAATATTGGACCCAGTCTGAGTCAAAGTCCATGGACAGGATGGAAGGAAAGATAGTGGGAGGGTGGGATTGGTGCAATAGAAAGAGGGAGGAACGGGAGGAACAGATGGATGGTTCGAGGGCCCACGTGTGCACTTGGGAGGAAACCACAAGAAGCAAGAACGCTGTGTTGTGGCTACATTTGGTTTGAATGAGGGACACTCCGGAATTTAAAATTGATACGTTTTTCCTACGACTATGTTGCCACATAGTCGTAGGAATGTTGCTGTTGTTCTCAGGGTGTGTGCAGTATGTGTCTGAACAGTATGTGTGTGTGTATTTGTGCATGTGCTTGTGTTTTAGGACAGTGACTCATGTCTGGTTAATTCAGGACTCAAAGATCTGACCTCCTAGGGACTGGCTCCACCAGTGTCTGAGGGTGCATGGATTATGCAGTCATGAAAGCACTTCCTAATGTACTAAGACGTGGGCCCCTCTTGGCACTTTGAGGATTTATGGTGTTGGCAGTGGATCAGAACTCTCTCCAGACCCTGACCTGTGGTTTAGAGGTTGCTTATAAGCATGGGCTAGCTGGAGAGAAAATGAGAGTCAATTAATAAGAGAGGCCAAGGGATGAAGGGAAAGGGAATGAAAGAATAAGGGAGAGAGGTGGGGATGATAGGAAATTAAAAAAAGATTTGTTGGTTGTCTTTTGTGCAGTTGTGGCTTGACCTAAGTATGTCTACACATAACTGAATCCCAAATGTTTAGGCATAGATCCAAGAACCCCTAAGATCTTTTACCAACCTGGCTGCCTGAGAGCCTCTGTCTGTCGTTTTTATCTTCACCAGGTTTGCAGAACCTCATGATTATTTTTCAGGCCTCAGTAGTCATGTTGACCCAGTGTCTTCAAATAAACTGTCTACCTCCCTTTCCAGACTATTTTGATTGGTTACCAACCAGGCCCGTGGAATAGCCAACTGGCCCACTCTTCCTCAACAACCATGACACATATGTATACAAAGAAGAGCTGCTGATAGAGAAAGTAAACGCCCCTTGCAGGCCTCTTGTGCAGTCTCACTTACCCAACCCGTTTGTAGACTGTAGTCAATATATGAATATTTCACATCGACTCTTACTCTCACCATAACCCCTTACCCCTCAGTGAAAGCAATAACATGTTAAATGAAAAAAGCCTGGGCAGTTAGCAGGAAAGCCGTAGGTTTGTAAGGAGTCATAACATCCAGCCTTAGGACCTCAGAACTCAGTCATGGAACCCTGGAAAGTTTATTAAAGAAATCATCCTTCCCTCCTTGTTTTCTTTCTATCCTCCTTCCCTCCCTTTCTTTCCTCCTTCATTCCTTCCGTTCGACATTTCGTGTTTTCTCCCTGAAAATGACTCGTATGACAGGACTTAATTGGTTAAAGCTGTGTAGGAGTTCACATACTTAACCCTGTTCATCATCAGGGGTGGTACACTGAATGATAACTAAGACTTCCTTACATTACAGTAATACTCACTGTCTTGTAAAAGAAATACTCAGACTAAAATCTATTTGTTGTCGAATTGTGTATGTCCAATTGTCTGTCTTGAGTTTCTAGATAAATATATGCTTGATGTTTTCAAGATGTGGTCTGGTTGGTTGTTTCTCACAGACGACCGTGGTATGAAGCCGAATATGTACCATTGTTCTATCTCTTCTTCTATTTTGTTTTTTAGGCCCTCTTCATATAACCTTGGCCATGAGATCTGGCTTCTTTCTCTTTCCAAATGACAATAATCACCTTTGAGTAGGCACAATTTAAAAACGTTGTTTTGTCACGTTTGCCTTGTAATTGAATTAATTCATTTGCAATGTTATGATTGTTTTCTTTTTTCTTAGTGCTTTATTAGACAGATTTTAAGTGTGACAGGAAAGGAAAGGAGAGAGAGACGGAAAGACATGCAGCAAACAGCCAAAGATGGATTTGATCCCTGGCCCCCATTTGCAATGTTATTAAAGTTAATCTTCATTTAACTTTACTTTGACAATTCTTGCTCTAATTTCTCCAATAAAGTCAAATAACAGTGATTTGAGTATATTTTGTATAATATTAATAATTAGGCTACACTGTCCAGTTTACCCCTGTTCCATCAGACCAGGGCCGGTCCTTCCTATAGGCGACATAGGCAGCTGCCTAGGCAGCGGCGTAACAATGACTTGGCGGGCCCGAGTGCAGATCTCACCAACGGGCCCCTTAACCGACCTATCGTCAGGGGAAATTATTGAGTGTTGAGCTATAGTCTAAACAAAAAAATACTGTCATTTTAATGGTGAATGTTTAATTTTATTTTCGTTAGATATGCTAGCGTAACGTTTAGCCTATCTAGCTTTAGCTATTTTCCGACTACATCCTGCACATAGCTAACCTGGCTGCTGCCTTAGCCTATAAGCATATACGTGCATTGTATATATCTAAATGCATTCAATTAGGCTATACCAGACAGTAAACGTTATGTGATTAGCCTACCCTGGTGGCTGAGTTTCACACTCATTGCTGTTGGGCTGGGGGTCAGACGTAGCGTCCTCTTGAACACTCTTCGCCACAAATCCAAATGAAGATCATTTTGCCAGCTTTGCTTTTTGCCCGCTTCCTGCAGCCACTTTTGTGTTTGAAGGGCATGGGGTAGCCTACTTATCGCTTACTCAACACGCAATGCAACATAACACAACAGGAAACAATCGCAACATGTGTGGGTGGGCGGGCTATAGAATCTTTGACAACAATATTACCCAGACATCATTGCTATTTTTCAATGGCAATATTACTTAATAAAAACGAGATTCGTTTCATTCAGCAAAAGGCAAATGAGGTCAAATGAATTATTTGCTGTTGTTAAGACTATTGTTAAAATGTTTATTGGGCAGTTGATAGCTCATAATTATCAATAACTGACACCATAATTGAGAAATGTTTGCGAATTGATGGGACTGGATCATATGTAGGCTACTTCTTCTGAAGTTTTGAGCGGAGCGAGGGGCCCGGTCAGTTCTCCAATGTGAAAGCAGATGGTTTTGTCGGTAAGGTTGTTTCACTTCTACGATGAAATCGAGGACGGGCCCCCTTTCGCCACGGGCCCTAGTGCAGCTGCACTCCCTATAGTTACGCCACTGCGCCTAGGGCGGCATGAAGAGGGGGGCGGCAAGTCATGTGTCCATGTTGTGGTTGTGGGGCGGCGCCCCGATTTGCCTAGGGCGCCAAATGTGCTAGGACCGGCACTGTATCAGACCAAGGGGCACTTTTAGTTGTGTGGCCTGTATAAAAAACCCTACCATTCATTACAGTTTAGCAGTGAAAGTTACAATCTCATTTGCCATCTTTGGGGTTCAAACTAGGATCCTCTGACTGACGCACACATTGACTACCTTTCATAAACACCCTTTTATTCTTGCTAACCGAAACAAAAGATGTAGTGAAATATCATTCACCTAACAAATCATCAAAGGCAGGTGGCTTATGTGCCATTAATAAGTGCATGAGTAGAGACAAAGGGCAAAATATTGCTGCTGCTTTAGTCACCGCTTTAGTCAGCAGCTGTCAAATTAGTCACTCTAAGCATTTTATTTTTTCATGCCACCTAAGGTGCATTTGCATAGATTTCACCAAAAGTGTTATAATTCGAGCATAATTTGGGCATATATTGTTTTCTGCATTTTTGCATGTAATTTATCATTTGAGTTTGCCAGTTAACATTTTAAGTAAGTTAAAAAACTTCTATACTCAATTAGGTCCAATGGTTAATTGTAAATTTGTAGCTGACCAATTCGTTTACACCAGAGCCTTAGCTGTTACCACTTGTGCCTTTGCAGATCCTTGCTCCTATTCAAAGCATTGCATCGTTGCCTTTTTATTATTATAGTAGTGCATGTCAATCGATCCATCCCCCCTTACCCAATTTGTACATTATTATGCAATTACGTCCAATGGTTTATTTACAATTTATAGCTGGCGGAATCCAGTTTGCAAAGAGCTAAGTCAGTAGCAAAGAAAAGTACTACCAAGGGATCTGTGGCAAGGTAATGTTATGCTTGGAACAAAGCTGTGTGTTGATGGACTTTTAGAAACAAGGAGTGATTTTCTTGTCACTGCTTCTAGTTAAAGTGACCCAACAAATGGAACATCCTCTTAAGTCCTCAGCAGTCCATCGATTATGTTTTTTGGCAATGACAACTTAGCCTCTATATGTCTCTGTCTGTCTGTACTATATACACACACACACACACAGCATATGGTAAATAGTATGTGGACACCGCTCAGTATACACCTGCTTGTTGAACCTCTCATTCAAATCATGGGCGTTATTTTGGAGTTGGTTCCCACTTTGTTTCTATAATTGCCTTCATTCTTTTGGGAAGGATTTCCAAAAGACATTGGAACATTTATGCCGGATTTGCTTCCATTTAGCCACAAGAGCATTTGAGAGGTTTGGTGCTGATGTTGGGTGATTAGACTTGGCTTGCAGATGGTGTTAGAATTGATCCTTAATTAGTTTGATAATTGTGTTTAGGTCAGGGATCTGTGCAGGCCAGTCAAGTGTTTCTAAACCAAACTCAACAAAACATTTTTCTATCATGCTTTGTGCATGGGGGCATTATCAAGTCAAAACACGAAACGGTATTTCCAAATTGTTGCCACTCGAATGTCTCAAATGACAATGAATATTTCCATCAGTAGAACTAACAAAACCACGAAATACAGCATGATGACACACATACTGCCAAACACATGTAGTTGCAGTAGTTACCAGGCCTATAATGGGATAATTATGTCAACAGTCTACAGCGTATTACACATCAGATCACATATTTTAGTTGATGGCTCAGTCAAGAGATATCACAGTTTATGTTATGCTACCTAAACAATGACAAATGCCATGCACTGTAATTCATTTTTTTCTGAAGGAACAGAACAGCAAACACATTCTTCATTAGCACACGTAGCATTTCAGATTTCAATCACAGTTGGGAGTGTTTGCGTTTCCATTTCTGTTTGTGCGTGTTTACATGTGCTTTTAGATGTGTGCAACGTGTTCTTGACTCAACTCTGTGATGTAGAAATCAGTAAAAGGAGAGCGGGGAGCAGAAATCAATAGTACCTTCAGACACGTATTTATTGCTGCGCCAAAGATAGGGTCTGGATGAGACTGAGGAGAGGAGTAGTGGTCAAGAGGAGGGTGATGAAGGAAGGAGGCAGCAAAGAGAATACCCTCTGGGGCTGGGAAAGAGGGAGGTGTTAAGGTGTACGGTACATGGAAGAGCTACACGGGTGTATAAGGAGTGAGGGATGGGGGGGGGGGGGGGGGTAATGAGGCTTAAGTGGGGGGGGGGATGGGGGGTTAGATCTGATGTGATATTAAGCCTGATCATTTCTTTCAAAAGCAGATACATTGAATTCAATTCAGATTGTGTGTAGGCTTCACAGCACAACTTTGGATAGTAACACAGATTTTCTTATTCTAGTCTTAAAGTGTCCATTTAAGAGTAGAGTCTGGTCCAGAGCAGTCTCAAAGAGAAACATTGAAATGCACAGTGTTATTATAATTTGTATAGACTTATAAACATATATTCACTGCATATAAAGGATATGCAAAGTACTGTAAAATATGATTAGTTTAGTGTACATAATTATAAACTTGACAAGTACTTTTGTTGCCATCAAATTGGAGGATTATGTCTATACAATTCTATGATACAAGTTATTAAAGAAATTAATTGAAATAACCTCAAATTTAAGTTGACAGTCAGCTATTTAGTGTCATTGTCATTGCACTGTATCCTGTCAAACTCAAACAGTACCAGAGTACCTAACCAAAGGATTAACAAGAGTGTTGTTGGCAAAGAACTTTGTATGTCTGCTCATTATATGGACACCTAGTCAAAAATGATCATGAGCATTCATTTTGCGGTTGACAAATGCTTTGTTTCTGTAATTGCCTTCAACCTTCTGGTTAGGCTTTGATGCCAGATTTCAGCCATAAAAGCATATAGGTTGGGAACTGAAGGAAATCTTCATGCTAAAACATTACCAATCACTTTCGAGAAAATTCCGTGCTTCAAACTTTGTGGCAACAGTTCGGGGAAGACTGTTTCCTGTTTTGGCTTGATGGTTGCCTTGTGCATAAGGTCCATATAGGAATGGTTGAGTTTGTTGCGGAAGAACTTGACTGGCCTTCACAGTCAAACAAATTCTTCCTCAATGTTCCAACATCTAATTGGAAAGCCTCCCAGAACAGTAGGTGAAGTTATAGCAGCAACGTGGGGAACAACACCTTAGTCTCCATCATTTTGAAATGATGTTCAAGAAGCAGGTGTCTTTTTCCAGTCTTCCCCGAACTGTTGCCACAAAGTTTGCAGGTGTCAGCATACTTTTGGCATAAGTGTAATTGTAAAAAGAAAAACAAGGTTATGTGGAGTCGCCACTATTTAAACAGAAAACTACCAAGACTCTTTGTAAATTGGTTCCAGCTGTTTCATCGTATAAATCCAAATTCATAGTGTAGATAAATTAATGCAAGTAAAATCATGAGATTCTAAATTTCTCTTTCTACCACCTCGCCTTTTCTTTCTCTCGCTCTCTTTTTTTTCTCTGTTTTATTTTTGCTCTTTTCGACATGATTGTTTTTATTAAACTGTATTCGCCCTTTCTTGCTTTTAACCTGTAGCACTTTGAGATTTTAGTTAATATAAAGTGCATTATAAATATTATTATTATTATTATTATTACTCAGATCCCTTTCTCCGGGGCCCTCACTTCACCTCCTGTAAGTCCCCTGAGCAGGAGACGTTCCGATGTTGGTGGAGCTCTGGAAGTTTCCAGAACCTCTCAGAACCTGGAGCTCTTCGAGTCTTCTACCTAAAGAAGAGCAAGTGAGTGTGTGCATGTGCAAATGTTCCTAATTTAGGTTTTGATTTCACCCACAATTTGTGAAATACATTTTTCCACATCCTCTCTGCCTACCTTCTATTACTTCAACCTCTGTTCCTTCTATTCTATTCCCTCTATTCCTCAGTTTCATTTCCAGTGAATGGAGGGAGTGTCCTGAGTACTCCTCCTCAGTGGAGAACGAGTGCTACTTCAACAAGAACCACACTTCCATCTGGACCAACTACTGTGTGGAGCTGCGCTCCCAGAACCAGAACATCACCTATGACCAGTTTTGCTTCTCTGTGGAGAATATTGGTGAGGCCTATTACTGTACCACACCAACATAGATCAAATGACACAAGATCACCCTTGTGGTTGTAGAATTGGACACTGATTGTGCAGGGTCCTGATAATAAGTGGCTTACAAAGTAGAATAGAATTTGTCCTCATATTATGGCCTTCTACTCATCCTCTCACATAAAAAATTGATTGTTGGGGATAGATCAGCCTTGTTAGCATGTCAACATATTCGAATGCAGCATCTTCTGTTGATATATTCCAAATAGCCAATAGTCTCCTCATATGGAGTTTGAACGTGACAATATTTGGACTGCGGTTGGTAATGTTGTAGTTTTGCACCAACAGTGTGACAATCTAGGAGTCTATAAAAGAGCACATATGGGAAGACAACATTATCCAATGTATTGTGTTCGTCAGTTATGTACATGTATTAGAGATTGTTGTTATAAGGGCTCCCATCTGGAGCCTATTTCATGAGCAGTAAATATTCTTGTTAACTGTGGTGGTCATTCAGGTCTGTGTATGGAATAGTGGAAAGATTATGACAAGGGTGGATGGATGGATGGATGGGCGGGCAACCAGATATTGATATTCGTCCCTTTGCCCTCTGATAGTGTACCCTGACCCCCCTGTGAGACTGAACTGGACTCTGTTGAACGTGAGCCTCTCAGACCTGCACTATGACATCATGATGAGCTGGGACCCTCCACCTTCGGCTGATGTCAAACTAGGCTGGATGAAACTGGTCTACGAAGTCCAGTACCGAATGAAAAAAAGCACCCACTGGGACGCGGTAAACGAGACGCAAGCAGACACCAACACTCGCACACAATTTCTGGTACCAACATTCTAAGTCTTCGTATTTGTCCGACCTCTTTCCCTCCAGTTGGATGTCGACAGGTACACCCAGCAGACCATCTATGGCCTTCACACAGAAGATGAGTACGAGGTGCGCGTGCGCTGCAAGATGCATGCATCCACAAACTTCGGGGACTTCAGTGACTCTGTCTTTGTGTATGTGCCAGGAGGTTCCAGCAAAGGTAAGATGTCAGGAAGTGAGATAATGGACAAGGGACAGAGTCTGTTTACATAGTGATCTGACAAGTAAAATGGGATTGTTAAGGAAGGGATTGTGGGGAGGCAAACTGTGAGTCCATACTAAAGAGGGCATTATGCATAACGTTGTTCCGAAATGATGAATGAAGAGGATATTGACTTTCTCTCTTAGAGTCCTCGTTTCCAGTTACGCTGGTCCTCATCTTTGGGGTTGTGGGCGCGATTACACTCTTTATGCTTATTGTCTTCTCTCAACAGCAGAGGTAAGCACTCTCACTCACACTCACACACACACACACACACCAACCAACCATCCAAACAGAAAATATATTATATCATCATTGTCAAAATATGTTCCTCCTCCCCTTTCAGACTGATGGTGATTCTACTGCCCCCTGTTCCAGAACCCAAAATCAAAGGGATAGACCCAGAACTACTTAAGGTACTACAGCACAGATCAATTGTGTGGGTGTTTGTATGAGAGAGACAAAGAGAAAGAAAAGGAGACAAAGAGAGCGAAATACAACTGAGAATGCAGTATTCTTGTTTGATACTATCACCTAAAGCAGCCAAAAAAAAGGTCTGCACGTCATCAATCTTGAAATCGTGCTAAGATTATTTATTTTTTACCACTTTTCATATTGTGAAAGTTAAGAGTTTTGAAGAAGTCACTCAATATAATAGACAACATTTTTTGGTACTCATAATTTGTCATGCAGAGAATCGATAGCCATGAATTTGTATGTCTTCCTTAGCGAAACTGTTGTTAGCTATGTTAGCTAGCACAGTTGCAACAGCGATGTCCATATGGTTGGGGTGGAGTTAACCATTGTTCCCACCCCATTACCTGCCAGTAGAAAGTGAAAAAATGCTAATTATTTCAAGGAGATTCTCTCCGCTAGTTGATTTAAGAGGTACCAACATTCAAATAAGCAAATCTCCTTCCAATATTTTCAGATTGAATGCATGATACATATTTATAATACCTCATTTGAAAGCTTACAATCTGAACTTTCATGATCTGAAAAACAGAAAAATTACCATTACCTTGATGTGTACTAAAATACCAGCACCTGTCACATATGTCATATTGCCATTCAATCAGTAATTGTCAAGTATTGTACAACTTTTAACCAGAATGTCCTGTGTTTTATCAAAACAAACACTGTTTACAAGTTAAGGTAAACAATAATGACAGCAATATCCGATGGGTTATGAAGGCTTTGCAAGTTGGCCATTGTGTTTCTGGCAGTTTCTGTCTGTCTCTCATCACCTTGATCCCACCAGAAAGGGAAACTGGAGGAGCTGAACTTCATCCTGAGTGGCGGGGGTATGGGTGGGCTCCACTCGTACTCTCAGGATATCTACCAGGATGACCCCTGGGTGGAGTTCATCGAGGTGGACTGGAAGTCTGAGCTTGAGGAAAAAGAGGACAATCAGAGCTCTGACACCGAGCGTCTACTGGCGCCGCCCTACCCAAGCCACCACACTCACCTGGGCTGCACACACCCCCTCAGGTACGCTCTAGGTTCAGTGGTATTCCGATGTTCGGTTTGTTTGATGCTAATTTGCGCATGGTGTCATCTGCTCGCTATGTAATGATACGTTTCTCTCTCACTCCTCTCAGTATCCCTGATGATGACTCTGGTCGAGCTAGCTGCTACGAGCCAGACCTTGCTGAGCAGGGGGCTCTATTGTTGATGTCTAACCTTCTGTCCAGCCAACTCCACAAAGGTGAGCCCCTTTTGGGTAACCAAAGTTGGGTGAAAACCCCGAACCGGGAGGTTCCAGTTTTTGGCCAGGCTCCAGAAGTCCCGACTCAACTGGGAGAGACTCAGAGCTGCGTCAACGTGGATTTCTACGCTCAGGTGAGTGATATTACTCCCGCTGGAGGGGTGATGCTGTCCCCTGGCCAACAACCACGTTCCCAAGAGAACAGCACCATCACGGAGCAGAGCAGGAAAGTTAAAGAGGAGAAATGCGAAGAAGAGAGTGAAGCTGAGGAGTGGAGGAAGAGGGTGAAGCAGCTGTTGGTGTTACATCCTGAGGGAGGGGGCTACACCACGGAAAGTAGCGCCCGCCACGTCAACACCCCCATCCCCCCTTTACCCAGAGAGGAGTACCAAACTGTGCCCCCCCAGTCCCTGGAGACCACATTTCAGCAGGGGGTCTTCTTGCACCCTGGTGCAGTGGTAGGGGAGTACCAGTCCCGCATACATCGTCCCTGAGTCTCCCCCAGCCTTGTTCCTCCCCCCTGTTTCGGACTACACTGTGGTACAGGATGTTGACTGCCAGCACAGCCTACTCCTCAACCCTCACTCACCCCAGACTCCCCCACTTGGCCCCCCTCAGCACCCCACAAAATCCATCCCCACCATACCCATTGACTACCTCTCTCCAGACCTGCTGAGAGAAACTACATCTCCCAAGATAACGGGGTTTTGTAGGGAGTAACTCATAATCACAAACAGACTGATTGTACATGAGCGCTGCTGCAAACCAAATATGTCACAACATGAC
Source organism: Thaleichthys pacificus (assembly GCA_023658055.1). Taxonomy (NCBI): domain Eukaryota; kingdom Metazoa; phylum Chordata; class Actinopteri; order Osmeriformes; family Osmeridae; genus Thaleichthys; species Thaleichthys pacificus. The sequence goes on from CM042879.1 coordinate 1,340,312, forward strand.
TAAACCGCATGAGTAAAACCCACACAGTTTGTGAGGGAAGATGCAGTAAGGAATTTTGTGTAAATAGAATTTGAAAGTTAGGTTCTGTCAGTACTTTCGAAGTTGAAATGTAACAGATCAAATGTTGTCAGAGAACGCTTTTTAAAGGCTTGAGGGGGTTAAAAGTGAAACTTATTTTAAACGCACCCTATCAAAACAAACTTTCAAATCTAGCTTTTCTACACACTTCTTCACCCATCCAGCACAAAAGCCAACCAACAAGTCGTGGCTGACTGAAGCTTTATGCACAATATCTGTTCCTTGGTGCCATTTTACTCTGCCTTAACTCTTCTTAAGAACATTATGATGTGAACAAACTACGTCTATATTAGCTCATTTTCTCACAATGTTTTGATGAAGTCATATTGTACAAGTTGAAGGAGGCAGCAGTACAGTCTGCAATTGTAAAGGAAAACTTTCTTTCTATACTCTCAAGAATGGTAGCTGTGGCTCTTGTATACCAACCCTATAGCAGACTCTTCATTATAACTAAGGCGCTGTTTTCTATGCTCGGTATACGGTACATTCATCATCTTCTGATGCTGTCCTTCAGTGAGGACCTGACACAGGACCATGGAATAAGAGCCATGAGACAGCATGTTGTTCACGCCACAGTGAGTTCAGTTGCAGAAATGAACTGATAGCATGATCAAACAACAATTATCTCTCTAGCAGCAGCAGGGAGGAGCCATCTGTAAATGGTTTCTATAAAATAGCCTTAATTACCAGACTTTACTTTGTGTGTGGAGGGACAATAACTGGAAACATGCTACGTATTTAAAGGGTCCTCTCAGTTCCTTACGTGATCTTTGTATGCTATTAGTGCATATGCTTATGTAAATGTCTGCCTTTTTTCAGTTAGGCTACTCTACTGTGCTTGAGCAAATACCAAGTACGTATAAAAAGTGGACTTGTAGACATAGCTTGTACATTACCCCACCCTTACAAGCAACCCAACACAAACAACACACACATTCAATGAATCAAAACCTTGCAAAGAACAATGACTCTCAAGTTAACACATTAAGCAAATAATAGAATCAGAACAACATTGCCGTTACACAGGAGCTGCTATGCAGTTACACTTCATTATGGTTTAGAGGTACAAGTTATTACACAAGTGAAACTTAAGTGGAAGTTGGGATTTCCAGGTGTGTGGATATAATTGATCTTGTTTTATTAACACAACCTTCAACTGCCCTCTACCATGTCCACTTATCCCTTACGCCCTTCCCGCATACTTTTCCTTCTTACACTTAAGTAAAAATCTATACCGCTAACACTTAATACCACTTAATTGCATAGCGATTCCCATGTACATTCAATGTTTTAGATATTGCTATGCAGTTCCATGTAGTTAATGTAACCTTAATGTAAAGTGTTGCCATGAATTCTACTAGATCACAGAGGTGTTTTGTATTGTACATAGACTAAGTTGTATCGCGATGGGGACGATGCCAGGCATGAAGAGCAGGAGACAGTACCTTGTCAATGCATTATGAGCACAATTAACACAAAGACCATGTGTTAATGACCTTTTATCCTTTATAAGAAGACCTTGATAACATCAAACAGCTACAAATAAGCTTTATTATTATTTCATAGGCTGCATTAGAAGCTCTCATTCTGCTACAATGCCTGTTTTTAAAGAATGATTCAAAAAGTGAAATATAGATCTTTGTAATGTTACTGCTTGATGAGATCTTCATCTTCATGCTTCTGTGGAGTCATGTGGTAGGTCATTCTGAACCCTCTGTGGCAACAGTTCATATACGCTTGGGAAATGAGGATATGCAGAATCATTATGAGATATTATGTATCACACAGCACGTCATTAAAGAGGCTCGCTTGCTCCCTTGGTCCCATTGAGAAACCTCTCAATGATCTTCGGCCTGTGCTGTAGTCATTATGTTATTCAACTAGAAACGTCTTAACTCTATTAGTGCCCTAAAGTACATGTACGTCTGCATAAATATTTTGTTACTAATTCAAACATTGTACTGCTTGCTTGATTAGTACATGTTTCTATCTGCATTAAGCCTTACCAGAGGTAGGCCAATTTTCAGGAGAGTTTGCAAAGTATGCGGTGAAATGTAATGCATAAAGACCTAATTCCACTGTGTCATGTCAAATATGTATAATCTATCTGCAATGTTTTGAAGCCTAACTAATGTTAGCCTTAGATTTCTCTCAGTGTATACAGTAAATTAAGACATATTATTTAGAGAAACACTGCTAAGTATAGGCTTCAGTTGTTTATTTTGTAATTGTGTATGTCTGCAGACTGGAAGGATTATGCATGGCAACCAGGCATATTGTTTTTGCATACTGAAACTGAATGATGAGACTCAGATAGTTTCCAAGGTTACAGATAGAAGGAATGGAATGTTTACGTTTGAGTTTTAACAGTATGTTGGTATGAGCGTATGTTAGTCCATTTTTGTTTAAACTTTGTAATCTTACTGACACTTTAAAGCAAGCACTTTCTACAAATCGTATTACATATGAGTGGTGTAGTCCACAATTTGTATTACAGACTAAATCAAAACTCTTTAAGCTATTTAATAAAAAATAGGTTCTAACCCTAACCCAATATAAAAATACTCCAACATAATAAGAACTCTGTAATATCAGTATGCTATTAGTGTTAATACGTTCATCTAAGTATTAAATGCTGTATACACTTTTGATCAGTATTGTTTGAAGGATACACAGTAAAAATATGACATACTGTATGATATATGTATGATTTTTTGTGTAAAAAGTTATATCCCCCAAAGATGTGACCACAGAAGTTTGTCACGGATGGGCTCAAGAGTTTATAAAGAGGTTGAACAGAGGTAATAAAGATGTCTAGACTGCTTTATACCTACACATCTTGATGGATGATAATTATTTTCATTAAGGATGTAGTTGTCCTAGTTTTATCTGTAAATCCATTGTAAGTATTTTCACTTGACAAACAGTATTATATGTTTCAAATTGTGCTATTGAGGTCAACAGAATAGCCTACTCTTTTCTGATCTGATATGGGTAGTCCTTTCAAATGTGCTTCTTCCACGCATCATGTGCAAATCTGAACTGTGCTAAACCAGATAGTTTCTGTTGAAGTATTCATTTGCAGCCAGACACATTAATGTGCCCTGAGTAGGCAAGCTAGTTATGCTCTAAAAAGCTTAGTTGCATTTGGTAAGGATCAGTAGTGTCGAAAAAAATATCAAGCTGTATTTCATGGTTTTATGTTGTTTTTCTTGACAATCAAGCATTTGGTTTTGTTTTTTGTCAAGTTACTTTCAAAAAAGTCAAACAATAAATATGTATATTTAGACACCTTTTTGCCTGTTATCAATCATTGCTTAATATGTTTACAATCCCAAATGTAAATTGTTCAATAATGATTTGTTTCTATGTACAAAACTAATGCAGGCCTGCTTATAACTGTTTCTCCTTAAGTTCATAGTGGTGCATTTAGTGTTCTTCTCTGTAATTATTTAATATGCTGAAAGAAGAACAACAACATGATTCACTGTGAGAGGCAGTTCTGATCAGTTCTGAATGTACTATGACGGTGGAGACTGTTGATTTGGCAAAGGTCCAGCACAGCATGTGTAGGGCTGTCTCTGTACGTGTCTAAGTAAGAGATTGGTGGAGAGCAATTCAAATGTGTGTGTGTGTTTGTGTGTGTGTGTCTTTTGCCTTTTCCCCTTTTTGAGACTAAGTGGACTGGGAAGCGCTGAACAAGCAGCTGTGTGTCGGAGGGAAAGCAGATCGGACAATTAGAATGAGCCTGTGTACTGCTCTGCTCTGTGTGTGGTTGATTGGATCAGAGAGCTAGCCACTCACAGACCCTTCGTTTTGGGCCATTGCAGGTAATTACCCATAGGTCTGTGCTCCCGACTATTGGATCTTCAGAACAATTACGCCCACGCCAGCAGCTCATCCGAGCATCATTTATTACCTCAGCCAGCCGATTGACCTTTTAAGATGCTCAGTCTGAATGGCAATTCAGATACATTACAGAGAGCAAGCTTGGGTGATGGGGGTGTTTTTGAAACTATCTTTCAATATTTTTAGATGTAACCTTTTGTTGATTTCACAACAGACTAACTAAAATAGTGTAGGGGGTTTAATAAAAAAATGAAATCGATATTTAATAACATAGCAAATTAATTAAATCAATAACAAAGCAAACGTGTTACAAAGTGAAGACTTTAAATCTTACCTACTCTACTATGATTATTGTAAATCGGAGAGAGAAAGAGTGAGAGGTGAGGAAGGAGTAGGAGAAGCCAGAGCTGAGGAAAAGCCCTCAGGAGATCAAGAATCTAAAGAACAATGCTTCACAATTCCCTTTATACCCAACTATTATCTTTAGAACAATCAATCAGACCACATCTTGACCCTTACTTATCAACATAATGCAACAGTAAGTTACAGAATGAGGTGAATGAATCAAGTAGAGGCTCTGTCCAGTAACTCCCGATTTTAGCATATGAGAGGTGGGGGCAGGGTGACACCCAGCCTTATAGTGGAAGGAGGGGTTCTTATTTTTTACAGTGACAGCTAGATGCCCATCAAGGCCGTAGCCATGGAGTCAACATTGGGGGGGACGAATTACATTTTTTATGATAATTTCGGACAGTGTGCGTGGTTGCCTGTCGTAGCGTAGCACATTTATATTTTTAGATCAAAATATTGGGGGGGACATTTTGACCAGATTTGAATATTGGGGGGATGTGTCCCTGTGAAACTGAAAGTAGCAAAGGAAACAAGGACAGTTGTTATCTATGCTTTTCAGTAGCTCAGGGACATTTTTCATTTTTCATTGGCTGCAAGACCAAGATGTGGCAGAAAAGGCCTACCTGGCTATGAGCTATTGGGACTTGAGATTCACAAACTTGGAGGGTGACATTAATTGGATTGCCAAGGTTTATCAATGTAAATTCCAGTTTCCAAAGAGAACATTGGTACCCAGGAAGACAGATAGCCCTATATAAAGGAGACCAAGGGTAAGGAGGTTGAAGTTGAGCTCCTGATTGGAGGAAATGCTCCAAAGCAATGGAACCTTGGAAGATTATAAATAGCCAAGATTAGAAACCTTATGCAGTAAAAACCCTTTTGCGATGGGTGGTGAATGGTCCGATTAACTCTTGCACTCTGCCAAGAGTAAGAGAAGGGAAAGGCTGACTAACTGCCAATCGAATATAAATTGTAGATGTACATGTAGATGATCAACTCCTGGTTCTGCACTGTAACCACTTTATTGAAAAAGAATACGAGGAGAAAAGTGAAATGCCAGTTGAGGATCACATGTTGATGCTGAGTGCATCAAGTTCAGTAATCCTCAAAGATGGACAGTACTACAGCATTTGATATTGATATTGTTGATCATTAAAAACATGGAGAAGCTCTCAAACAGCTGAATCATGGAAAAATACAAAATGCATGGAAGAATAAAATGGACATTCAACCCTCACTCTGGAGCCCAAAATGGTGGAGTATGGGACAGACAGATTCAACTAAATTTAGTAAAAAAGATTATCAGTCCTAAAAAAAAGCAAATAATGGAAACAGCTTTACAGACGGTCTTGTGTAAGGGGGAAGCTATTCTGAACGACAGACCAAGTGTCAAATGGCCCTCACGACCTGGAGCCCCTCTCTCCAAACCCTCTGCTCTCCCTGAAAGCAAGCAAACAATGCTACCTGGACTAGTCAGAAAGGAAATGTGTACTTATGAAGGAGATGGAAGCAAGTGCAATGTATTGCTGACCTATTCTGAAAGAGATGGACGAGGATGCCTTCTCCTCATGCAGGAACAAGACAAATGTAACAATGTCAAGAGAAACTTCACTCCTGGAGACCTTGTCGTCATCATGGATGAAAAAGCACCAAGGAACTTTAGATTGATGGTGTGGTTAAATCCTTGCCTGAAGCCAATGGTGTCTGGAGTGTCTTAGTTAGGAAGAAGACTAATATCCTGCAGAGGCCTATAAGTAAACGTTGTCTCCTTATAGGGGCAGCTAACTGAGGCTATGTTGTTGCAGAACGACCTATTTTCTGTCCCTTCAGTCTAGTAGAGCTTCCCTTTCTAGTTGGACTCTTACACCTACACACACTCATACATCATACAATACCGTGTATGGTATATTGTCTGCATATCAATATATACTGTGAAGGCTGTAAATCTTGATACTTTTGTAGGTATGATTTGTTTATTGACTCTTTTGGAAGTAATTGCATGCAGTGCAGTTAACAATTATGTGGCGGAATATTAGGGGCAATTGGCAATACAAGTTCTTATTATTAATGTGTAAATCATTTTGAGTGCTTTGGATATGCATTTATGTATAAAGATTATTTAAACAGTTTTTGTCCATTTGTTTAATTAGAATTTGCGTGTATTTATTTCCTCCTATGTATATTTCTCTGGTTATTTGATTGACAACCGGTAGCCCCTCCTTTTAACTTGCATGAGCGCATATTAGGTAAGCTGGTCTGGGCAGCAGGAAGTCCTTGCTGAAGGTGGTGATGAGACAGTTTTTTGACCACATACGCAAACACACACTGACAACTTTGGTGTAGGCCACCTTGGAAATTTATAATTTTGGATTTACTAAGATATGGTTTTTTTTGTCTCATGTAGTTTATTATTGACCTTTATCTGGATCTCTGGAATCACTTTTCTCAGGAATGTCATGTTATGAAACAGCCAGGGCAATGGCTTAAAGTTTGGTAAAAAAAAAAGCACTTCACCACATTGTGAAACATAGTGTGGTTGTTGTGGCCTGCATGTATCGCTGCCACAGGTACTGGCTCATTCATCTTTATTGATGATGGCAGTTGCAGAATGATTCAGAAGTGTATAGAAACATCTTAGCTCTTTAAGCCGGCGGTTCATCTTACAGCATGACAATGATCCGAAACATATTGCTTAAACAAAAATGTTTTCCAGTTAATCTGGAGTACATTTTGGTGCCCAGAAATAGAGGGGACTATGGTTTAAAGGTGTTGTAATGTTAGAACCAAAATGTATGAAGATATTTTTAATTAAACATGAGAATGTGCACTTTAGGGAATTGTTTGATTACAATTGTAAAACAGAGGAAAATCAAGTAAATAACGTATTTGTTCCCAACATTATGGAGGGCACTGTATACAAAATCGAGGTAACTGAGGTCAGATTGGGCTTGAGATATTTTATGAAACTTACACGCCATCTGTGGGTAGTACCAAGAAAATTATACTAAAGAAACTTGTGGAAATCCTCAAGTTACCGTAATATTATACAAGTGATAAAATATTATAAGATAACATAATTAAAATCCTCATACATCAAGCTCCCCAGGAATATCTGATGAAACTTTATCTCTCCAAAAGACTAACTAATTGGATTAATTTCTCACTTTTTCCTCCGTATTCACTCTCATACACAAACGCACACACGCACAGTGTATAGTTAATGAAAAGGACAAGGTGAACATTTTTATTCAATCATTTCAGTTTTACCTTTTCTAAACATTCCTCAAACACTGGTACATCTGCTGTGCAGGCATCAGGTTCTCTAAGTGACAATTGTCTTCCCTTAGATACCTTCATTAAGTACAGATTCATCAATATTCAAATCTTTCAGTCTATTTCACTTCAAGCATGACATAAAGAGTACAACTTCTTTCATGGTGTTTTGTAGGAAATATTAGCAAAATATGCCATGCTTTAAAAAATGTGTTAGTTGCATATACTAGGCTATAGTGTGTGGATAAAGCTGCGAACCATACACTGTGCATCTGAGAAATTGAGTGTTTCGGCTTGTCTACAAAAACACTATACTAGAATATGTATACAATCAGAAACATAATTCAAAGCTTATTGAAAAATGTACATGAGCTGACTATAATTCAAAGAGGGAAAAGAACATATAATAAAAAATTGTGGACCTTGGGCTTGTTGCCCAACAGAGCAACAATTGTATTTAAAGGGGAAAAATATGTTTTCAACGTGACACTTCTTTCTGCCAGACTACATAATCGTGGCAAGATGTAACTTAATTTGGGTGGGATCTATTTTTCCTAGATGCCACAGTCATTGGATTTAACATCTTTATTTTTTTCCAAAGCTTTGAAGAGCTGGTAAATTATACTATATAATTACTTATTAGAGTGATAATGTCCATGTTTTCTTTCCCTTCCCTTCTCTTCAGTCTGACATCCGGCAAACGCCACTAGAGCATAGTTTCTGCACCTGCCTTCATTACGTATGGAGAGAGTACAAAGGAGGAGTCAGAGCATGGATATGATCCCTTCTTCCCTTCCACTACTGGTGAGGAATGAGGCCGACACACTGACAGAGAGAAGCAGTGCACTTTCTGAGGAAATTTTATTTCCACACCAGCCTTTTGTTGGAACCCTTTATCTACTCTCTACTCTCTGTCAGCTGCCATTGCATCTCCTCAGGGTAATACTAGTTGGTAAAAGAGCACTTTACCCTAGGGTTGAGATTTAAAAAGTTGGAAATGTAGCAGGACAATGGCCCTGCTTACAGCTGCTCTCAGCCTCACCCCTCAATGCCCGTGGGTCAGTCTCATTGGTCTGGCTGAGGCTGCAGTCAGTCTGCGGGGGACAAACGTCACTGTCAAGTCTCCATGATCTGAGTAGTGGAGTCCCTCACTGACCCGTGTCACTGTCAGGAGGCTGGTAAGTGCCTCGTCACAGTGTCAGAGAGGACCTGGCTGCTCAAAGAACCTTCGTCAGTGTCAGCATCAACTGGTCTTCGGACTGGCCTGGTTTTCAGAGTCTGAGACCTGTCAGCTGTACTTGGACTTGCACTTGGCTCTCGCTGTCTGCATCACTAACCCTGCCACTGCTCTTTGGTGCGTCTGTCCAGGCTGCAACTGGTCGTGCATGGCCTGTTGACCCACATGCTCCTGGCCTAAATGAAGGAGCTGCTGTTGATGTTGTTGTTTCTCCTCATTCTCAAAGCGAGAGGCTACATGACCCTGCCCATGCCCCTCCCTCCTGTCACCATGGTGATTGTGCCCCTTGCTATCCCCCATACTGCCGTGGTGGCCATGCCCTTGCCCGACCCCATGGTGATGGTGGTGCTGGTGTCTGGTATATGGAATCTCCGCACCCTCAGGATTGGCCTCCACTGTCCTGTTACACTCTGCTGGAAACTCAATGCTCTGGGAGACAGAGGTAGAAGAGTGTCAGTTTTAACAATGTGTGAGTGTGTGTAGCGCGCTTGTGTGCGTGTGTATGACCTACCTCATATCTACAGTCCCCACAGACGCGTTTGCAGTATGTATCCTTAATGGCATTTTCTACATAGGGGTTCGCCAGAACGGAATAGGGGAGGGATATGTGATAGCTGAGACGGCCACACCTGAAAGACAGGAAGCAGGAAAATTCGAGATTAGAGGGGGTTTCTATTATCTTGACTTTGAAAACTGAAAGGCTGACCGCGTCGCTATGTACACTTTCACAATGTCTGAAGTTCTGTTCTATTATATCTTATTCCGTTCTATCCATTGGTTTTGTTATCTTCAGACTGCATGCAGAGTATGGCAACAGCTGTATTGACAGACCGGTGAAAATAGTATTGGTCAACATGATCACATTCATACCTTGGCTATTATGCTAGGCAAAATCATTCATGCTCAAATGGATCAAAGGGATCAACCAAAAATGAATTGACCTATCATAGATAAGGAAGTCATCCTTTTCTCCTGCCAGCGCCTGCCACACATCTGCCTGGTTGGGCTCCTGCTGGTACAGGGTGATGTTCTCCGACAACCTTTTCCGCAGCAGGTCGTGTAGTCTCTGTGATTGCTCTCCCTGGTGGTTCACCACCATATAGGTGATGTTCTCCAAACCCTGACGTTCCAATGTCTGGCGCAGCTCATCCATGCTACTCCCAGGAATGAGAGAAGGGCATATTCAAATTCAGATAATAAGGCAGGGGAGAGGAAAAGAATACGGTATGATGACGATTCATGTTACAAGTCTTCTTTCTAACATGCATTTGATTTTGACTTTGTAACACTTTGTAGCACTCTTGTCAACATGGTGGACAACATACCGTGATGCCTGCACCAAACAGAATAATCAGCTGGCCTGTAATAGAGCCACCACTGTCACCTGGCCCATTGCATCCTTCATTGGCTCCACCTCACCAATCTTCCAATCTGGTGGAGGTTTGCAGCGTGTCCCCTCCCCCTGACTCTCTGCCTCGCCCCCAGGGAGCAGGCAGAGAGCCAAGAGAAGGTTCAGCCACACCCACATGGCTGAGAGTTAACCGCTGGCTCGAACAGCTGACCCCAGAAAGGAATTTAAGCAAAAGGAGGAAAGAAGGAGGATGAAGGGGAGGGGTAAAAGGGTATAAGGGAAAGTAAAGTCAAACATGCAGCATGAAAGTGGAATGAACATTTGGGTGAAGGTTTGACCTAATTTCCACATGACAATTTACACCTTCTCCTTTCACTAAGACTTGACAAGACAAACAAATGTGTCTTCGAGGGTTTATCCAAATTTTTCAGGGTATGGTATTCAGTTTAGATTTGATCAGTCTGCATTATAACAATCTTTAAGTGTAAAAGTCAGCAAACCAATTGTTTTTCAAACTAATACTTCCCATTCAAACTAACTCTAATTCTACTAAAGGATTTTTAAAATCATATTCAAACAAGTTGGAGAAGAGCTGTATATTTTCTAATTAAACTTATTCTTATTTCTTATCAAACTTGTGAGTTTAAGAAATTATGAATCCTTTAATTGTCCATATCCTCGAGAAATCATACATGCCTTTTGGACCGAGTCTACCAAAAGCAGAAAATGTACTACACAATTAAACTAGTTCGATTGATCAAACAAGATGAAGGCTAATCCTAGCATGCATAGTAAAGTAACTGTCGAACAATGTTATTACTTACAAAATAGTCAGTTTGCGTTCCTCTACTCTGTTCCTTCTTGAAGCAGCTATTCCAACAAAAACAACCCCAAACCTCCGCTCCCCCCTTTTTATACCACGCCTGTTGTTTTCCTGACAGAAAAAGGAGGACAAAGTTCAGCATGGTGTCTGTGTTTCTGCTGACTCTTGCACTTGTGCACGAGTTCACTTAGTTATAGCGCACTTATTTGTGTAACTCATTATATATGACTTTTTCTACAGACATTACTAACCACACTGTACGTTTTGTTTGCAAGGTGGCAACAATATTCAGACAATTGCACAATAAAATGTGTTAACTATCAAGTGAACCCGTTTCCATGTACATTTTATTGCATAACTTCTGCATGACTTGGATGGATCAGTATCATTCCTTTAAGACATTGTGTCTCCAACAGAATAGCTCGGTCCAGGCTAACTGACTTAAAAACTGAGCCTTGGACCAGAATTTCTTATCAAATGATTTGAAAAACGGAATCTTTAGGAAATATTTAATTACAGTACAATCATTACAGAACACATATACACATTTGAGCTGTTATTGCTCAGCATCACTGCATGCAAGGACAAAGTACAATCTAAAAAACCTGTGCATATGAGAACCCAAGGTCCAGTGTTTAGTGATCCTTAGGAGGCAAAGTCAATTGATAGTTAACTGTCTACAGAACATTAGTGATTACAATCCTGATACTGTCTAAGCATGATTTTTGAACCTATAACTAACCCATTTCAAATCAAACGGAGACCAGATTCTGTGTGGGGGGCCTACAGAACAGGTTTTATTGGAAATGACTCAATGTAACAATGCATATTAGTGAACAGTGAATACATGATGTATTGATGTTTGACATGGGCCAAGTGAAGTACCCTGATTCTCGACTTACTTAACCCTTGTGTTATCTTCGGGTCATTGTGACCCTTCAGTCATTGTGAAAAAATAAAGTGAAGCATTTTCTTTTAACTGTCGGTCTCACCCCCCCCCCCCCTTAATGGCCTTTCGTGTCCCACCGCTGTTGATTTGTCGGGCTCTGGGCAGTGAGTTCTCCATGACAAGAACATGCAATTTTCTAATACAGGAACAACTCCGTCTCCCAACATATTATACAAGTTGCTATGAATTTAATGTCTCCAATGTTACAATATTCTGCGCTACAGTTACCTCCTTGATCTCTTAAAGGAGCCCTGCCCTTTTAACAACAGTTGTTGTGATCAGCTTGACAGCAAAAAATATATGATTCAGAACTAAATGCATTGTTAATTTATTTTCACAACTAATTTTATTGTTAATTTCATTCGAGGATCATGTTGTTTAATTGTAATTTGTTTAACTACATTTACATTTAGCAGACACTCTTATCCAGAGCAACTTACAGTAAGTACAGGGACATTCCCCGAGGCAAGTAGGGTGAAGTGCCTTGCCCAAGGACACAACATAAAGTTGCCCGGGAATTGAACCGGAAACCTTCTGATTAATAGCCTGATTCCCTAACAGCCATCTGACTCCCTACATGCTCTTCTGGTTCTACCCATCGGCACTTATTTGCTTTTCACAGTGTATGCTTCAAGTTTTTGTCTACCCGCAATGTTTGGGATCATCTCATTGTTTATGATCATTGACCTATGCACTTTTTGTAAAGCTCTCTCTTGGAAGTCGCTTTGGATAAAAGCGTCCGCTAAATGAATAAATGTAATTAAGATAGGAGCGAGGCCACGGGGCAGGAGGGCAGGGATGGAGGGATGAATGGAAGGGGGGAGCGAGCAAAGGATTTGGGCCACACACACAGTGGTTTGGCAGAGGGAGAAAACACAGTGCAAATCTTTTCTTTGGCATTTGCAGGCTTTCTAGTTGAACTTCATGGCTGCATATCTCCCTCCTGGAGTTGTGAGGCCTGCCGCCCTGCTCTCTCTAACCAGATCTACTGTGGGTGTGAGATTAGCCTCACGTGTAAAATGCTGGTGCCCACCTTGACACTCTGATGCAAGAACACCTACACGCTGTGTTAGCGAGAGAGCTGGGTATACAGAGTGCTCTCCAAGGTTAGAGGACAGTGTAATGTCTGCATTGAACAGCCTAATAAGGCTGTTTAATGCCTCCTGGCAGGCAGGACTGCGAGGCTGGCGCCTGGCGGGTGAGAACTGGCACAGGGAGGAACTTCTTTCCGAGTTATCATCACAGAGACAAGACACAAGCCTGATCGCCCCTCTGCCCCACTACGCAAACCAGCCTGTACATAAACCAGCCTGGCACCAGCCTGGCTTCAACACCTGCTGGCCCCCAAAGGAGGTGAGGAGTGCAGAGGAGAGAGGTTAGGTGTACCAGATGGTGCTGGAGGAGGCGAGGATGGACTCAGTGACGGCTGTGTAGAAGTGCACCATCGTTGTCTTTGGCAGGTTGAATTTCTTCAGATGCCTTAGGAAGTGCATCCTCTGTTGTGCTTTCTTGGTGAGGAGACGAAGGGAGGGAGGAGAGGTCCCCAACTTGATTCACGTAAGGGTTAAGGAGGGTCTTAACTCCCTCGGGGGACATCGATGTCATCCTTCCTCCATCGGACGTTGTATGTATTGATCTACTGATGGGAAACGTCATGAAGTACAGTGTACAATAAAAGCAATCGATTATTTCGAGGACACACAAACAAACAGATGAACATGCACACGTACACTCACAAAAATCGATACTATGCCCAAATAAATTGCTCCAATCAAGAATTGTTGAAGGATGACTTTAAAAAGTGGAGCTACTTTTTTGGGGGTGGCGTGAACACAAAATATTTTATTTATATTCCATACATAAATAGTAGGCTGTTTGGTCGCATCGCATCCCAGCAGTCTTCATATTTCCTGGTGACATTATCAGCCGTCGCCATCGTGTGCAGAGCAGGAAATAAATTGTATTTTGCCCGGTGGTTCTGCTGGCTGTAGACTGCAGAATGAGCTTTAAAATATAAAACATGAATAAACAAAATCACTCATGAGCAAATGTGCAGGAGCATAGGGACAGTAATCTCCTTTAGACATGGCCATTGAAATTAACTCAAAGAATCTGTACAAAAAACATGTTAAGAAAATGAATAAAATATTTCCCCCACTGCTTCCATTGAAAGTTTTTTATTTTATTTTATTCAAAACATTATGGTAATGCATTAGACGGGCTTGAACGTGCCAAAAGGGTGAGATGTGCAAAGCGGAAAGTCAGTGTGGACAGATCAGGAGCACCACAGCCTGGATGGGCCCCCTGCAGACCGGACACAGCTCGTTCCTCCTCTGCAGCGTGCGAGCGCAAGGGTAGCAGGACATGAGGTGGCCTGTTGGATTGATTGAGGTGTGTGGGTGTGCATGCACATTTGTGTGAGAGGACTGCGTGTGTGCTGTTGCATTGAGTGAGGAGTGTGTGTATGTACATCTGTGTGTTAGTGTGAGAGGCTGTCGACCCCCAGCACGGCCCCCAGAGGATCACTGGCACAGTGGACGATGTGCTGCTGCTTCTGGTCGTACAGCTGTTTCTGCACTATGTACTGGCCCAGGTAGAACAGCACCTGCGGGGACACAAACGGTCAGAACTGGCCGGAACCTGTTAGAAGTGCAGCACGAAGGCTGGAGTGAGGAGCAAAACAGCATGGTTAAGAGGGACGAGGCGGGACTGAGGAAACCAAAACGCCATGGGTGAGAGGGACATGGTTGGAATGAAGAACCAAAATGCCAAAGCCTAACCTAGCCTACCACAGTAACCACAACTGAGTCAGGCTTGGACAGAAGGACAGACCTGGAGAGAGACAGAGTAATCATAGATCTGAAAGTGAAACTGATTTAATCAGAAATGACAGTGAAAGACGATTGGACAATTAACCAACCAGACAGGGTTCACACCCCACTGAGGAATACTGCATCTTGATGCAAATACTGCATCTAGAAAGAACAGCAGAAGACCAAGAATCAGAAATGCATAGCTCTACAGTATTTAAGTGGTCAAAGAACAGTGTGTGTTTTATCAGCCACATCGCAAAGTAACCAGTATCAAAGCTTGCACTCATCTGCACAAACACACAAATACTGAAATAATTCATGTGATGTCAGTCACACTGACTCAACTAAACATGCCCAAAGCATGCCTACCAGTCTGAGTGCTTGCACACCGGGACAAAGATTAAGAAGATTTCTTCACAAGAGAGGGAGAGAGATAGTGATTTAATCCAAGGCTAGAGTACACATTCTGATTATGGAAAGTAGTCTGTAGTCTGGGACTAGGAGACTTAGTCATGTTCACTAATCTGTCAGCAGGGGACAGTTGTCATAGCTACAGACAGATAGGAAACAAAACAATTATGATTACAAAGTCAAATTGACTAAATTTGTGCCCAATCACCCAGTCCACTCATGACAAAAGCTCAATCAATTCACTACTGTTGCATCTTTGCATCTTATCTGTTATAGGTTTAGATTATTTATCATTTGTTTTGACAGGCTGCTGGGAAACTGTCAAAGAGGAGCAGGGACAACTAAATAATTCCATCATTTGTACCTCTACTTGTTACAAATGGCAAATAAACGAGCTCTACCTCCTACAGCTCCTTGTTTGCACCTGCATGCTTTAATAATGAGAGCAGTTCAACTCTGGGCCTCACCTGAGAAGAAAAACAAAAACACATTAGATAAAGCTTTGATTCAAAGCTTTGATTTCATTGTGGAGAATTGGTCACCAAAGAAGTGTCAAAAAATGAGTGGGTGCACATAGAAATGTAGGTTTAAGTGTGCTGTGGCTGCTTACAACGTAAAGTTCCAGGCTGAACTCAGAACTGCTCAAACAATTATCCAAGGTCATTCTGTTGATTTAGCAGTGAAAAGACAGAAACACAAGAAAAATACATTCGGGTTTGCAGTACATAACTACATCAAGATACTTTTTTACAAAATGACAGATTGGTGCAGTTACCAACGAAAGTGATCTTTCACTTTAGAATGTTACAAAATGAATTGATTTCAAATGATATTGCAAAGAAACACTCAGCCATATATTAAATATAATAGGAAATGAATACGGGTCATGTTTTACCCATGTTGTGCATTAGGGGTTTGCATAGCTTGTGTATCAAAGGGTTAAAGAGCGTTGTTGCTTGGTCTAGTTATATGGGTCTATGGAAACCGTCGCTAGGCAACACAGCAAACAGGGTTAGTCTCAAACACCGATTTGAGTCTTTTTTAGCGACAACGTTCTGTAGTTCCCCTCAGTGGGGCTTAGCAAAGGGTTAGCAACGGACTTGCAGAATTTATGTCATTAGAGGTGAGACATAAATACTCATATTGTGTCTGCCTAAGTAACTAGAAACGCGTATCTATGTCTTTTCATATTAATAAATGTAGACTTTTTGCTTGGTATTGGGAAGTAAATGAACCCCCAAGTAAACCACATATCTGCAAACTATGCTAGCTACTGAACTACAGTTACAGTAGAGCTAGCTGTCAGTAGTGTACAAGACTAGCTAGACTACTGTACTGTAGCTAGCATACTACCAGTATAAAGTTTGCCAAGCTAAAAGGGTTTGTTAAACGAGAAAACTGGAGTCAATGGACTTAGAATCTCGCTGGTATAGGTACTGAACCCCATAATTTCTCCCTCATAGATTTCAAATCAACGTCCTCATGGATGCAACTGCAAAACCGCTAAGAATCCCACCTCAAATGGCCATTTATGCCGAAAAGCATGAAATATTTGATTTGGTCCAGGTACAGTACTGTAAAGTTATGAAATAATACAGAAATTAGCTGTTTCCTTCCATGCAGCACCTTGGCCCGCCTTAAGCTATGGTGTCAGACCCCAAACCCCCCCGTAATTCGCACACTGGTGTCAAATTAATTTACAAGCTTTTTATGTTATTGTGGGTTTGTATGTAGATACTTCTTAAAAACTTGATGGTGGACAAGCCAGATGATCCCATTCAGCACCTGATTGGTCTTCTCAAGAGGGGTAGTGTCCAAGGTAAGAACCTGTATTTACGTACATTAAAGGGACAGTGTATTCCAAAATCAAAAATACATATTATTGCTCTGACCTGTAGTGCTATTTATCCATCTATTATATATATTTCTAATATATATATATATTATTTGAAAACAAAAATTGGGGGGGGGGGGGGGGAATATACTTTGGCACTTGCCAAAGGTCTGTGGATTATCTTAAAGACAGGGTAGGTAATGTTGAGAAGCACTTTTTGTCATTTCCTGAAATAAACTTTACATCCTGATAGCTACCAATAAATCTAAAGGTTTGACATTTTTGAGCACCACAATTCTAGCCTAATCTAGTTTGATTATATTCGAGAGAAGGCATAGCCTACATTTTTATGGTGGATATCTTCAAAAAATCAGCAACTCACCCAAAGCAGTCTAGACTAGATAGAAAACAGGTAAGAGGAAATATATAGTTTTTGTGGTGAACTGACCCTTTAAAGATGCTGTAAAGTGGAATTGAAAATGAGTTCATCACACCACAGAAGAATATGTTGTTAACTACCCATCCAAATTCGAATGAAAAAACCCCACAGACAATTATGTTAAATTAGGCTTTGAAATCGTGAGAAAATCAGCAGACTTACCTGCTTGAGACTGGGGGGGCGTGTTGCCTGAAGCAGCTGAAGCTCCACCCCCTCGAATTGATTGAATTTAGCAACAACAGCAACACTAGCTAAATCAATTCAATTGATTGATTCAATTGATATCAAAACAGATATCAGAACAGACCTACCTGCAGTCTCTGAGGTAGGTCTGTTCTGTGATCTGACGTAGATAGGTCGCTGTGACGTAGATAGGTTGGGTTTTGGCTCCGCCTATACAAAATCTGAGATGAAAACGGAAGAGAAACTGTTCAACGGTCTAATTCCACATTTCAGTGCGACTAAATTTTCACGCTTTGCACATGCTTTCAGGAACTCATTTCACACGTACTGAGAAGCAAATCATGGAATTTGCTTTACAGCATCTTTAAACATGGCTCTTCAAAGTGCCATTTCATACTTGCACCACTAGGTGGCACTGTAGCTAAAGGATAATCAGAATTAAATCCCATTAGAATTTTCTCTGCGGAGGTTATGATTGAAACATCTCTAGTTCTAGGGCTAAACATACAAATCTTTTCATATCCCATTAATCTATTCCCTGTTCACTATGGTTTTAACAAACTTTTATTTGAAAGAAAAAATGTGTGTGTCCTGTTAATTGAGGCAGACATATTACTCAAAATGAGTGTTCAGTATCTTTGTGTGTTTTTGTCTTGTTCCCTTCTGTCTTAGTACCAAGAGTTATGCTGTTGGGACCTCCAGCCTCAGGGAAAATAACTATTGTAAGATGGATAAGCGTTGAAATGACAGCTATCCTCAGCTGGTCTGAAAAGAGTAAAATCAGTCAAATTAATTTGGTATAAACCAGAGTAAAATGTGCCTATACGCTGGCAATACAATGTAATACATTTTCAAGGTAAAATGTCAACGTTGAAAGTGTTGACTGTTTGGTTGTTGATGTTTACATTTCTATAGGCCAGGAAGCTGTGTGAACACATTCAGGCCATCCACATCAATACCAGCAACCTACTGATGGAGGACACTGACCAGACCATGCAAGCGCTGCAGTACAAAGACAAACAGCAGGTACGGCCCAACACGTGCACACACACACACAAGCTCATGCGTAGTCGAGTACATCTTTTGAGGCATGGAAACAGTTGAGTGCAAGTTGGACTGGGTCCTTTCAATACCCATAGAACGTGAGAACACAACAGCAAATCCTTGTAAAACGGAAGCACAGACAATGTTGAGTAAAAGAGCTTATTTTTGGGTTTGTTTCTGTATATTTATGTTTATTTGGCTGTTGTTGTTGTTGACAGGAGATTCCAAGTGACCTGTGGATTAAGCTGATTCAGCAGCGGCTGTCAAAGATTGACTGTGTGAGACGGGTAAGGCCCCTCTCTCCAACCCCATTCCTTACACACATTAATACAAACATACACTGACCTATCTGGTACACAAACAGACATGTGGTACTACAGTACTTTAAATGATGGATGTCCTTGTCAATTGAAATGGACTCTTTACCAGTATAGGGTCCAAAAATGAAACGTGTGTGTGCATGCATGTGTGTGTTTATGCAGGGCTGGATAATGGAGGGGATCCCTCGCACTCATCAGGAGGCTTTATCCCTTCAGAAAGCTGGCATTTTCCCCGATCATGTCGGTAAGGGCCTCACACTATGCTTGCTGCACTGCCACCTAGTGGTGATCTGAAATCTGGGTGTAGAGTTCAAGCTTTGAGGTCGTTCGTCCACGTTTGTGTGTGTGTATTCTCTGCCAGTGATGCTGAAGGCCCCGGATTCAGTGCTGATGGAGAGGAGCCATGGCAAAAGGATTGACCCTGTCACTGGAGGTAACATGGCCAACACCGACAGATACAAGACCAGCAAGCTACAGAGATTGCCTTGGGTCTTAGCCATGGGACTTCTTTCCTTTACAGGTGTGTACCATGTGACCTTCATATGGCCAGAGGACGAGGAGGTGGCAGGGCGTCTGGTGCCTGAGCGAACCATCTTGACAGAGCAGTGTGGGAGTCAGCTGAGGCAGTACCATAGCGAGGCTCACTCCCTCGCCAGGATTTACCACAACTGCCTCAAGACCATTGATGCCGACCAGCCTCACACTGACGTCTTTGACCAGGGTAAGAGGTTAGGTCCTGAGTCTTTGTCTGAAGACACAAAAAACAAAAGCCAGACATGAAACGTTGATGGCCCCAGTCTAGGTTCTGCACAGAGCCGGTCGTGTTGCTTTGGATACAATTATGTATATACATTATGTATTCATTTAACAGATGCTTTTATCTAAATCAGCACATAGTACAGGGGGATTTGAAGCGATTCAAGGCACTCTGTGCCAGGCGCAACAAAGCAGCCCCAAAACATAACCGAGCCTCCTCCATGTTTCAGTGTAGGTGTTCTTTTCTTTGAATGCTTCTTTTTATTTTGTTTGCGAACACAGAGCTGATGTGACTTGCCAAGTAGCTCCAGTTTGGACTCATCTGTCCAAAGGACATTCTCCCAGAGGGACTGTGGCATGCATTGGAGCCAATTCCAAATGGCTTTTCTATGTTTTTCTTTCAAAAGTAGAGTCCTCCTTGGCCTTCTTCCAGGCCACTTTTGCTCAAAAAGCGACGGACGTTGCCAACAGAGACAGCCTGTGCACACACACACACACACACACAGAGAACATATAACTATTATCCGGGCATATCTGCTGTCGCATAATGGTTGTGAATGTCTGTTGTATCTCATTTCCCAGTGTTAATGTACGTCTTATCCAGACACCGCTCCATGGCCCCCCACACACCCAGGATCTTGCTATTTGGACCTCCAGGTTCAGGAAAAAGCCTGCAGGCAAAACTGATCTCCCAGAAATACAACATAGTCAACCGTGAGTTTCAGATCCAAACATTGTAGACGTGGTACTTGTAGTTTGGTCACTGCCTGCTGTAGTCGGCTGGGGCTGTTGGTGTGTTCCTGCTGGTCAATTGTGGTTCATCGTTGCGTGTCCCAGTCGTGCTGTATATTCGAACCCTGTCCCTTCTGGTTTGTACAGTGTGCTGTGGGGAGCTGCTGAAGGCTGTGTCAGCTGATGAGACCAACATGGGAGAGCTGATCAAGCCCTACCTGGAGGCTGGACAAAGAGGTGCCATACAGCAGGTTTAGGATTATGGCTCAGGTCAGCAGCTGGACTAGGGTTAAGGGAGGAATGCAGCTGTGGCTAAAATAAGATAGAAGGAGGTTACGCCTTGAGCTGGAGAACAGGAGAGCAGGTAGTGGAGGAGCTGAGACTGGTTAAGGACAAGGTCTCCTGACTCTAGTAACTTTGAACTGATTTAACAAATCTCTCCTGAGTGGGGGGCAACTCCTGTAGCGTAGCGTACCTTCCACAAACGGTCCACAGAATAAACCGGAAACATCTATAGCATCAGAAACCATGGTTTTAACATAATGGTTAGCACACCGCAATGCTAATCCTCACTCCCTATTCTCTTATCTGTCTCCAGTCCCAGACAGCATGGTTCTGCAGGTCATGACGGAGCGTCTGAGCAGGCTGGACTGCACTCTGCGGGGTTGGGTCCTCCATGGCTTCCCCAAAGACCTGGAGCAGGCAGAGAAGCTGCAAGAGTCCAACTTTATTCCCAGCAGGTGAGCAGTGGGGGGTGTGGGATCGGGAGAAGGATGGGTGAAATGGGTGTGGAGGGAGGTGATAGGATGGGTGAAAGGGGGGGCGAGGGAGCATGGAGGGATGGAAAAGGTAGATGTGTGTAAGAGTAGAGGAGGGAGGAAAAGGTGGAGGAGGTTGTGGATTGATGAATACTAATATTGGTTATAGATGGCTGATCTCCTGGGTTAGATATACAGAACTATTAAAGATGAGAGAAGAGGTGTAGGAGGTGTAAGTTGAATTATTTTCCCCCTTGCCTCTTGTCCTATCAGAACAGGACACTACAGCACATACTCACAGTTTTCAGTACTTCGAGGTTCGAGCAGGAGACAGCTAGGTTCCAAGCTACTGTATCCAAGAAGGAAGGGGCTGTTGTGTATATCCTCTGTCCACCATAACAAACTAGAAGAGAAAGGGTACAGATGACCCCGGGCATCCACGATAGTCTTAGCTGTTGGGAAAAGAGGGAACAAGGAAGGGAGGAGAAGAGATGCCTGTCTTGGGGACTTACATTTACATTTATTCATTTAGCAGACGCTTTTATCCAAAGCGACTTCCAAGAGAGAGCTTTACAAAGTGCATAGGTCACTGATAATAACAACAAGATAGCCACAAAAACATTGCGAGTAGCCAAAACATGAAGCACACATTGTGAACAACCAAACTTGTGTTGGTGTTAGGCTGTCCTTAATGTCAATAGATGACAACAGAGAGTTTTAGTAGTAAATCCTTTTTGCCCCTCAAACTGAAACTGTCTGATTTTTGAAAAGTCCACAATAACTATTATGTCCTCTTCTCTTCCTGTAGAGTTTTCTTCCTGGAGATGACGGAGGATGTGGCCCTGGAGAGGGTGAGCCTTAGGTCCATCGACCCAGTCAGCGGTGAGAGGTCAGTCAGTTTGCTTGTGATGTTGGTCCATGGTTGCTGTCCAACCAAGACCTGTTTTCAAAGATCAGGCACCAGGTACAGATGTCACTCATTTAACTTGAGCATTGCGTTGCAGCGACATGACGCAACGCGATGCGTGATGAGTTCTTTTTTTCCCACCAATTAATTTTCATCATGCTAATCTCGCATCTTGCCGCAATGCCATAACCCTCAAATTAAATGAGTAACATCTGAATGAAAGTGTAACCAGTGGTTTAAAACAAAAGTGCACATAGAAGACAAACCTTAAGCTGCACCAGTCCTGCCTTTATCATCTATGCCTGTCCTCCTGATCTCTGTACAAGTCTGCAGTACTAATACATTTCCATCAATGGCCCGTTCTCCTGCCAGGTATCACACGATGTACAAGCCAGCTCCCACCCCAAAGGTCCAGGCCCGCCTGCAGGCCAACCCCTTGGACAGTAAGGCCCAGCTGCTGCAGCGCTTGAGGGAGTACTGGGACAATGTCCCGGCCCTGCAGAGCCTCTACCCTGAAGCCATCCACATCGACGCCGATCAGGACCCCCAAACCGTGTTCGAGTCCCTGGAAAGCCGCTTGGTGGGACGGCTGCCCAACATCCCGGCAGTGCACGGTCAGGGGGAAGACTAAGGAGAAATAATGCCTGTGGTCTGGGAGGGGTCGAGCTTCTGCCTGTCTGAGAAGGAGATTGAGACCTGCTCCCCCCAGCCTCACCTACTCCTTGTTTCTGATGTACCACAACTTCCATGTATGAGGTTTAAATGTTGTTGTGGGTGTCAGCAATTTACACTAGGCGGTCAACTCAAAGTAGTTGTCTCGTTAAATGGTTTAAGAAATAGCAAAGTTTGCTCTATTATTAGAAGCTAATATGACAAATATTCCTTTTAGATATATCCAAAAGCAGTCTGCAGGGGTTGCTAGTCCCTACTCTGTCAAGTCAGCTGTATAAATGTCATGATAACATCTTTTACCATTGATGTACGACCCTTGGATTGGAAATTAATAGTAAAGGTTCTTAGACATCTTTGTCAGTGATCATATTGATGTCCTTTTTATACGTATTTTCCCATAGTTAACATATGATATGAATATGCTATTTGACTGTAAAAACAATTACCACGTTCCAAAAGCTACTGTGAAAGTCTACTTTCGATTTGAAAATGGATGACTTTTGAGGGCGTATCTCTAAAGCCACGTTTGAAAGAACAGGAACTATGGTCGCACTTAATCCTTGTGTCCAATTAGGGGGGTATTTGATCGTTTCAGATCTACAAAGTACCTTTGGTGAGCAGGTTTTAGTTGACTTGGAGATGGGTACTGTCTGTAGTGTTGTGCCCTACTGTACATTTTGCTCATCTGAAGTGTGATAGCAAATATTCAATATTCCCCAGCTCTTCTCATGGCTCGGGTGTATTTCCATACTAGTTATGCGTATTGGAACCACAACTGACAAATACTACAATCTAACTCCAAACCAATGACACTGTAGTGGACAAAAATAAATAGCATGATCAGGAGAATAAATACAAGCAGCTCTGTTATGCTGGTGCACTTTTATATCACAGCCGTCTGTGTATTCATACCTAGATACATAAAGAATCCTTAGACCAAAAAAAACACATTGAACAACAAACAATAGCACCTCATGCCATTTGCTACATGCTCCTCATACTACAGATCCAGCCAATCATATAGGCTATATCTGAAGATTGACATACATAGCCCTCAGACAATACTGGGGGAGCGAACATGCTGCCGCTTTTAATTTACAGATCTAAAGTGACTGAAATAGAGCAAAAAGTACAGCAGAAGATCAAGAATCAGTGCATAGTTCTACAGGAAAGTTACTTCATGGAGTCATGGAATCTGAATTTCCTAGTCACATCGCAAAGTAACCACGCCTCAGCTACCAGCACCAGATACGTTGAACGAAAAATGATTCTACATTGCAACAATAATATCTCGATCTCACAGGCCCTGTATTTGTGGTAATACATTTAATAAAATGATTTCCCAGTGGTTGGAGGGTTATGGAACTGTCCTTGCCAGATACAGTCATTCCAGTTCTCGGTCCTCACCACACTGTCTGTGGGCTACTCCTAGCACACTGAGCGGACCTCAGGCGAGGAGTGGGCACAGGCTTACTCCTCTCACTCACCGTTCCAGCTTCCATGCTACCTCATGATTCCATGGAGTGGCTGTTACTGAGATCTTCATTGTTACATTTACATTTAGTCATTTAGCAGACGCTCTTATCCAGAGCGACTTACAGTAAGTACAGGGACATTCCCCCCGAGGCAAGTAGGGTGAAGTGCCTGGCCTAGGGACACAACGTCATTTTGGCAAGGCCGGGAATCGAACTGGCAACCTTCAGATTACTAGCCCGATTCCCTAACTGCTCAGCCATCTGACTCCCATTGTTGTCCTCTACCGACCTTCAGGTCCTCTCGGCCTCTTCCTTCATGAACGGGATACACTCCTCACCTTGCTATCCCAATATGGCACTCTGTGACTGTTCTGGGGGAATTTAATCTCATGTCTGAGACCTCCCATATGGACAGCGTCATCTCACTTCTTCAGTCCTTGGCCTTAGCTCTCTCTCCATTCCCTGCTACTCACAAGGCTGGCAACCAAGTACACCTGTGTGTACACCTATGTCTGACCACTTCCTTGTGTCATTCACAATCTCTCCACCCTCATAACCCCAAAGAGCCCTCAAGCGATCAACGACAGGCTGGATCTCCCCACTCGTTCCCACTCTTTCCTTTGTTCTCTATGTCCCCCCTGTCATCTTCTTCTCCACCATGTTTGCGTACAAGCCACTAGCCACTGGATTGGAGTCCCTCTCTTCGCTTAGACAGAACTGCACTCAACTGATCAACGCCTGCATCTGTAACCCACCAAAACTCTTCTCTCTCTCCCTCCTTACAAGTCCCCCTCCCCTTCATCTCTCACTGCTGATGACTTTAGGGCCCACTGTGAGGAGAAGGTGTCTGGCATCCACTACTCCTTCTCTCTTCCTATATCACCCCTCACCTACAACAGAAGTGAGCCTGGGGACCATCTTGCCTCCTTCGAGACACGAGGACTGAAATAGAACGACTCATCGTGGCCCACCAAGCGACATCATACCCTTTCTGGATCCCATCCTCTCTATCTTCTCCAGTCTATAGCTCTTAAGGCTAGTTCACACTACCCAAAAAATAGCAACACCCAACAGTAGTTGGGTTGTGTTGGTTTGTGTGCCACCTGTTGTCATTTGTTGGGGCAGTGTGAAAATGATAGTTATCCTTCCAAACATTATAAACCCAACAGCCAACAGTAGAATTTTAGGTGTTTGTTGGACATTGAGTGTGTTTACATGACCATGAGAAACTTGATTATTGAGAATTGTTGGTTTATAACAAAATCACGGCACTGTACATCTTTGTGTCCTAATCAAGACTATCGACTTGCAACTTCATACAATGCCCAGTTCTCGAGATTATTGGGACACTTACATTGCTGGAATTAAAGTTAGATGCACATGATCTAATGTGTCAGGAACATCTTTAAAACACACACAGCTACCATCATCAGGCAGAGCCGTGCAGCCAGTTCAGCAAGCATTTGCAAACGAGTGGACCACAGGACACAAGGAGCTTGAATTATGACCTCCTTTATCCTCAACACTAGTCTCAGACCCCTTCTCAGTCCTAATGTTTTACAAGACCAACTGGCTTTAACTTTATACAAAACAAAATCTTTCAGTCAATATAATTTCGATTTCTTCCTTACCTCAAATTGAAGATGCAACCAGTCTGTCAGACTTCATAGAATGTTTTGCTATATTACTGCTTTCAAATACTGTACCTCCACAAGTAGCAATGAAGCAATCAAGTGTAAATAATAACTTACACTAAATATTTTTCAAATTACTTGTCCATTTCGTTTGCCAAGAATCACAACTTTATGCTTTATTTACAAATACACTCTAAACTGCATTACAGTAACTAAATAATGTTTACAGTCCCAGTGACTTGGTGGTCCATATATACACAAATACTGTATATGAGAGCAACAAAAACAATATATTACGGTGTTAATAAAACATGTTTGTTGTTACAGACATATGTACACCGTTGACATAACCAGCATTAAGCATTCATAAATGGTGTCATGGTCGTTCAGTCTGAGCAACTGCTTTTATACAAGGAGTAAATTGTCAGTGCTATTCACAATAATATATAAACAATGTAATATATCACAACAAAAGACTTGTCATCATGATTGTACATTGTGAATGTTTACTACTCCTCAGGCCAGAACTGATTCACAAATCAGTCATGATCGAGAAACTACAGCAACTCCCTTCACGTGTAAATGACGGCCTTGGATTAAAACATGAAAGGTAGTGTATACTCGAAGGTCGTAATTCCATCCAGAATGTAATCCAAGTCTTACCAGATATTTTTGAGACAATGCCTACTTCATGAACAGATGATGTGGGCATTGTTGATAATTTGGTTGGAAGAATCACACCAAAGACGTAGTAGTATATGATTAGAATCAAAGTTGAGGGCCAAACATCCTCATACGCCGCAGAGAAAGATGAATGATGCCAGTTCTACCTTATTGAGGCAGAGGGCATTTTATGAATTGTGGCTCTGAATTTAAGAATTGTCATCATGAAGCATGTTCAATATACAGATGACTTGGTGTCTTGAACAATATTTTGCATAAGTTAAAAGGAGTAAGGCTAAATAGAGAACCTAAATTTCCAGTTTTGCATGCTAGTTGCATGCACAGGCACCAAGAACACCCCCCATGATCTTCACCCCTTCTATTTACAACTTATCACTGAATCTTTTTTACAAAAAAAGTTAAAAAATAATAATATATTTGGTTACAATTATTTAGTAGAACAAAAAAGTACATCAACATATTCCAAAATAGAAGCCTTCTGTAGTGGTTAATATATTTAACAATAATCAATACAAATACCACGAATCATACACCCATTATCTTTCATATCAAAGTCTATTTTGTGAAATACTTTCTCTTTATCTTTGCATTTCTATGTAATCTGCATTTAATCATTTCAATTGCTGCAATAATGGTTAAAATATCACGTGATATGTTGGGTACATAATCGCAACTATGGCTCCCTATCCCCCAAGAGAGCAGATGCACATCCCCACAAGAAAAAAAATGGAAAGGAAATTGGGAGGAAAATACAGATATGGAGAAACAAAACACAAAAAGAAGTGGGAGAAAGGCAGGAGATGAGCAGAGCCAACTTGTCTCAGAGCTTC
This sequence comes from Thaleichthys pacificus, assembly GCA_023658055.1. Classification (NCBI taxonomy): domain Eukaryota; kingdom Metazoa; phylum Chordata; class Actinopteri; order Osmeriformes; family Osmeridae; genus Thaleichthys; species Thaleichthys pacificus. Next base: position 1,367,715 of record CM042879.1, read on the forward strand.
ATGGAGGTGGGAGAGGTCTTGTGGTGGTGCTGAGGGTGGAGGTCATTAGCAGCCACAGCCCTCCTTCGGAGGCTGGGGCTCACTAGTGAGGCGTCCGCCCTGGGGGGCGGAGGGCTTGTGCTGGACCCCAGACTCGGCTGCATTCAGGTCCAGACTCCCATCCTGGATGTTCTGATAGATTTTTTTAGAAGCCTCCAGGAATGCATCCTCCACATTTTCCCCCCTGGAATACAAACCTCCAATTTGAGAAGTGTAAAGAACATACCCGCTCAATACACGTCAGGCATAAGATGCTGGATGAGTTCAAACAAGTCTATGCATCCAACTCAAGCACTACGCAAGCCACCTTAAAACATTTGTCTAGTGTCTATGCTTTCACTTACGTTTTTGCACTGGCCTCCAGGAAGAGTAGACCTGCCAACATAAACAGGTATCAGAAAGAGAGACAACTTGAACAGATGCTACCATCCAGTGCTGGGTGACTCCTCCAGGACAAACAAGTACCCCTGACCATTAAAGGTTCTGGGGTAGTCCTGACAAGGCGGTTGACAAGATGATATAATAGTTTGGAGCAAGTTTAATAGTCACGGAAAGTATATAAAATAGATACAGAATACATGCACATTTTAACAGATCTGATGGATTACATTGTTGCAATATGCTTCTTTACAATAGGCACTGTTCTGTGGATACATTGATTCAAGTGTCTCTCTTACAAATCATTCATGTTTGAGCATATTCCCATGGTAAGTAGGATCCTAAAGTGTGAGACTGAATTTCATAAATGGTTGGGTTATTTATGGGAAGCGAGAACATCAAATTGGTAAGTAAAGTAAATGTTGAATGGTTTCTTTTCCTTCCTGTCTGGCTGTCCTATATCGTAGACTGGGAACTGATAGTGTTGCTTTCAAGAGAAAACTGTTGTGGGGAGAAAGAAACTGAGAACAGGTCAGATATGATTTGAAAGCCACTTGTCAGCCTTGCTGTAAAATCATGTTTCAATGTTTACCCCGGGACCACAAAGGTTAAACCCATATATATATATTTTTTTTCATGGAGTGGAGAATTGGTAGCCTGGCTGCCAGCCCAACTTATCCCCGCCCACAAAATAATTTGGTCGGGAAGTTGGGTCTGGGGAGTCTCGGTTGGGGAACAACTATGTCCGAACAGAAGCTGTTCGGACCAATGAAATTGTCAGGGCGGGCTTTATACGATGATGGACAGATGATCAACAGTAACGTAATCAACCACGTCACCAAACAGCGTTTTGGTTGAATTTGTTTTCAACAAACATGGCTACCGCTGGAGAGCTGGGATGTTATGATTCTGCCATCGAGTCTGTTTTAGAAGACATCGACAGCGCATTAATTTTGAAAGAGGAACAGAGAAACGCAATCAAGGCATTTGTCGATGGAAAATATGTTTTTGCCGTCCTTCCTACGGGGTTTGGTAAAAGTTAACATACTACGTTGCTCTGATTGGTTGTAGGTCTATCCAATTGAGCGAAGAGGCATTTGTTTTCCGGGTTCGGTTGAAACACGCCCCATAGTCACAGCCCAATGGAGAGTTCTCAGACTCATATTCTGACAAGAATTATGAGTATGACAACGTCAGGCTAGAGAATTGGAGGAAGTGCAGCCAGTCACTATAGGAGCCAACTACTGCTAACAACAATAGTTTGGAAAACATCCCTTCAGCGCCAACTGATAGGCAAAAGGATTAATCGGTCAACCTCTAGTCCCGACCCCTCCCTCCTTGTTCCTGTTGTCAACCTGTGCCCTCCATTACCGTTCTCTTCAGCAAACTGCTTGGCCTCCTCATACGTCACGTCCCTTTGGGCCTCCAGGTCTCCTTTGTTTCCAATGAGAATGATGACCTGAGAAAGTCATTGCAACATAACAGTCAAAGTAGCGATAGACTAAGTCAGTCTTAGTTTAGCAAGGAATTGTATGATAGCTGATAGTTAATAGGAGTTCTTGAGTGAGTCAGGTTCCAAGCTTATAGACAATTCGTTTGTGGTTGGTCAGCTTTTGATTACTCACTGTTAGGGTTATTGAGGTTCAATGTTTACAACTAACTCACAGTGTTGGGGTTGGTAAGGTTCCTAGCATCTGTTAGCCAGCTGCTTAGGTGGTTGTAAGTGCTTCTCCTAATGACACACAAAGGGGAGGAAAAGTTCATAGAAAACCAATTTGTTTTAGACTATTTTTGTTTGTCTCAGCGTTGCCAGATGGGTAAAGTTAAAGTATCGTAACAAAATCTTCAAACCACTGTAGACGAGTCATAATCAAGAGAACAAATAGGTGTAACTGTAATTTCAAAAAGCACGTACTGAGGCGATTTACTTTAAGACACTACTAAACTATAACAAAAGTTGTAGCATGTTCAGCATCTACATGGAAAACATGCTTACATTATCATTTCAAGTTCCACACAGTCTACCGTAATGTAATCTTCAAATAGGCTACTGCGTGTAACCACCTTACATTACAACAATGCAAAGTTTTCCTGTCACTGCCTGAGACAGCTTTTTGCAGCCCAGTAAAATTTGGGTCGCTTTTAACATACATTGTGGCCAGGGGTGCCGTGACGAGGGGGGCAGAACCCCAAACTTTCCTGTATGATTTTGGGGCCCAGAGTACAAATTAGCCAGGGGTCCCAGAAACCCTAGAGGCACTCCTGCTTATGGCATTTATTGATCGCACATCATATATAGGGCAAAATACAATAATGCATGCATATCTGGCAACGCTGAAGTGTGTGTGCGTGCGTGCTGTACCTGGTGATGTCATAGACCATGAGGGCCCCTGCTGCACCCCTGTAGTAGCTACGTGTGACTGCTCTGAAGCGCTCCTGGCCAGCCGTGTCCCAGATCTGCAGCTTAATCTTCTGGCCACTCACCTCAATGATGCGAGTACCAAACTCCACTCCAATGGTGTGGGGGCAGTCTGCCATGACTGAATACACTCAAATAGGTCAATCATCAATCAATCGTCAATGTCATCTACGACAGCAAAAACAACTGGTTATAGTTCTGCCTTACATTTCTTTTCAGTAAATTGATGAAGCAGACAGGACTTCCCAACGCCCATGTCACCTAGAACAATGGAGAGAATCACAATCTTTTTATACCAGCGTAGATGAGTGGAGCTATGGCTGGGTCTGAATATAAAGCAAGTAGATCGAGTTGAATGTAACTAACCACTGTAAAGAATGTTTAAATCGACAAATCTAGCGAGCATGGCTAGATTAACTGCTTACCAATGATGATGTATTTGAAGATGTAGGAATAGTTATATGGAGCGGTCGTCATTTTATCCCTGAAAATATTAAAAGGCAATATTAGAATAGTACACTACAGTATAAAGTAACCACCTAAGCACACAGGCCGCAATCTCAAATACTATAGTAGCCTACATAGGCTAAACAGATTTGCTGGACTTGGCAAGCCATCTTAACATATATTGAATTTTTTTTGGCACTAACCTTGTCAGTTTGAAAGTGATTGTGTTGACAATCATAGCACTAGCTAGCTACTATATTATATACCATAGCTCTAGCTGTAAACGTTCGCGTTTCATTCTCTAGTGCTATATATGCTAGCGCCACTCTTTGACAGCTTCCTGCTAGGCTAATATCCTAACGTATGAAGCTAGAGTGCTTAACTAGCTAACAAGTAAACATTTCGAAAGCGCATGATAGATCGATCATGAATGTGGTCGAGATGTTTTTCTCCCGTCTCTTTTCTGACGCTAACAGGCAGCTATGCTAAGTAGCATGGCGTAGATCAAGTCTACTAGCTAGTAGATGTACAGTAGCTAGTGGGTTGCCGGATAGGCCACTGATTTTTGCTAGTTATACATTTCTAGAAACATCGAACACACTGCTATCATTCTTCTGTTCAAAAACCAAATATCAGACAACTCTATATTTGCTTTACCTTGCGATGTTCCTATCTGTCTAACCATGTAATTTGACTTCGTTGTGGTTCAGATTGAGTGAAATCTGCATAGCCCTCCGTGGTTTATGTCATCAAGCCCGTGCTAGCCTGAGTCAGGTGAGTTTCACACTACAATTCTGACTAGCCTTTTGGGCCGAACGCATTTTTCGTGTTGTTGTTGATCGATTAAATAATTAAATAATTATATAGTTTAGTAACATCTGTTGGCAACTGGTTTGATGATACATTTTCACAAACGTTTATTTAAATAGTTTTCTCAGGCAAATCACCTGATAGACCAGCTCTAGTTGAACCGGATTGTTTAATTGAAAATATCAACCAATCGTGTACGCTTTTGCGCCGCCGAGTCACAGTCCAGATTTTTTTTTTTATTACTCAAATTGTTAACTCTACCGGTATTTGTCTATACACAACAGATAATTAGTAAAATAAGAAACCAAAGCATAGGCTATCAGTATGCAAATCCTTAACTCTCATATTGACAGCTAGCCTATATAATTTCTGGAATTGTGGCTTTTGATTTTGGTGTGCCATCCCAAGATTTTCAGATTTTTCACACATTAATTTAATGGAATACATAATTGTCATTATTTTCAGATCTATTTGTGCCTTTATGGTGGGCCAGTGATATTGATAAGCGTATTAATTTAAGCAATTGCCAGCTTTCCTTCCTGCCTTCAGCAACACACAGCAAGTGTTGCTATTAAATATATATATATATATATATATGTATATATTTTTTTAACTTGTTAAATATTATAGTTTGCTCATGTTGTATATTAATAGTATCTGAGCTTAAGTTAAGTTGAAATGGCTTTATGGAACCAAATGAACTGGAAATTAGTCAGACTTCTGACATAAACCTGTCTTTTTGGGTAAACTCACTTTATGGAACAGGCCTCAGTTCTACTCCACTGTACTTTTTTTAATGTCCATTGCTGATGCTTTTCAGTAAAAACAGTCATTGAAAACAAATTATTTGTCCACAATTTATCTTGCAAGTGAATAAAGGTTGTTGAATACATACTGAGTTGAGAACAATACCACAACTTGTTTTAATTACAAAACATAGTAATACAACTTCTAATCATGTTAGCTTTGCTAGGGACTTTTCATGCTACCCTAGGTTTTAATCTGAATACAAAAATGAAACCCTTTGTAATGATTAGCCTGGTAATTTGTTCAAACATTAATCCTCTTACACATGAATCCCCTTTGGACAGGTCCTACATATAAAGTATCATACATACAAAAAGGTGTCTTGCTTCAAATATATATATTTTTTTGTTTTTTCCTTCTTATTATGAGAATGTATCCCTCATCAGATCTGACCAGAATAAATGCCTCTAAACATCTTCCCTATACCATTCTTGGTCCATCTCCCTAGAAGGTCTTCTTCACGACCCATCTTCATGGGGGACCTATTTGATATTGTCCACCTCAATATCCACCTCAGTCTCCACACCAAATATTTCTGAGAGAAGGAAGTGGTTGTGGGGTCGTTCACTCAAATCCACATTCACATTAGGATCCTTGAGCAGGGACTCCAGCACAGGAAGTGCCTTATCATACAGGAAATCAATAATCTCTGAAAAAGAGAAACAGAAAATAATCAGTTAACATGTCTTTTTGCTCAGCAGGTTTCTGTTGACATGCATCCGGTAGTAAATAAACATTCATGAAATTACCACAGAAAGTCATCTTTTCCCACAGAGGCACCCTGGTCACTTTTAGGCGGAAGAACAGCTTCTGCGCATGATATGGAGTCACAGTTCTGCACCACAAGGAACACACCCAGATCGTTTAGTCCCTGGCTGAATTAGATCAGTGCACAACTAGGTAGTCAAAATGTAGTATTCAGCTAAGCTGAGAACATGTTTTACCTAGAGGCTGTAGCAAGTTCTTCCCAATCAACATCCGCTACGTCTTCAACCTGCTTCTCATACAACCTAAAACATTTAAGTGTGAAACAGTCCGTCAGCCCATTAAGCTGAAACATTTTGGTTTAAAAGCTTTCAGCAACTCAACATCTTAAGACACATGAAACAATCGTAAACAATTAGCAAAAGTGTTGACAGTCTCTCGGCCACCATGGACTCAAGACAACCAGTCTAACCCATACGGTTACAACCGCACCTTCTGATGAGGTCAACCTTGGCCTGGAGGTCCTTCTTTCTATTTCGGATTCGATCCCTCGACACCAACTTCGGTTTCAGGAAACACATCCTGTAAAAGGCAGAAAAAAGCAGTTGTAAAACTTTGTGTGCAAGTAACTGGCAGTAACTTCCAATAGTGCCATATATTCTCTCAACTCTTTCCCCCCCCCCCCCCACAACCCCTTACCACTTCACTCTGCATTGTGTCCAGGAGCGTGTTTCAACAGTTTCGCTAATGCTTTTCCATGGGATGCCGTTGACCAGTTTCTCCTTCAGGATGAACTTTTCCCCTGTCTGGCTTTGTAAGTCCGGCTCAGTCAGGGTCTGCAGAATGTCCTTCATTGCCTCCATAAAACGATCGGTCTCCTCCTGGCTCCAAGAGCCTTTCTGGCTGGCTGATACATACTACTTTTACAAACTAGATTTGAAGCAGTTCACATCTAATCCCCCATCATCCCAAATTAGGATTCAATTCCCATCTCTAAGGTGTAAGGCTACCCACCGATGTGAGAAAAGCGTTTCTCCACGGCGCAATCACTGCGGTCCATCAGACTAGCGATAGTTGCCCAGTTGTTGCCGTGCCGCTTTTGGAGTTTCTTCAAAGACCGCAGTTCGTCCTCTGTGAATCTTCATGAAGGAAAAAAAGAAAAAGGTTTAAGTCGTATCGCTCCAGCGATTCAACATGTACGTATCCTGTGTTGATGAGGAAACCGATCAAAATAAATGAATTAATCTAACTACTCACATTCCTTTGTTTCTGTATTCATGAAACATCCTTTTGCCTCGGCAGTAGACATCACGCCAGGGACGGGGTATTCCTTCAGCTACAATTGACGAAGGAATAGGTGAAGAATACAGGAGGAGGCACACTACTGACATCTGACAAGCTGGTGGGATTTACTTAAGTAGTTAAAACTACAGGAATGCACGTTTGATACATATGGAATATTAAGTAATTGTAATGTATTAATGCAGTCCTAAGACAATAACTTTAACAAAAGCTTTTTTTTTTTTTTTTTGAAGACTATGAAGAGATTTCAAACAAGTGTTTCTTGTTTGGCTACCTTGACTGGATAAATGTTTTACCTATTTTCTCATAGAACTTGTGATGTTTCTTTTGTTTGTTTATAAAGGTTTTCTGAGCTTCGAAGAGTTTAGGGAAGAAGAGGTGGGTGGTGCTCTCAATCCCTGTCAACGCCAGAAAGTCAAGCACGTTCTCCTTCAACCTCTTGTTCTCAGGGTCTGTGAACCGACCAGACCGCAGAGGAATACCTTGGAGTAACAGGGAACAGTTAGTCGAATACACAGCTGAAAGCTTAGTGCTAGCAAACAAAGGTTCGGTAAATATTATGGTCTGGTTTTAAGAAAAATCTGAGGATACACAACATAAAAATGTACAACCATACAATCAAAATGTCCTTTTCCGTGAGAGAACTGACCTTGGCTTTTGAATGCTTTAAACCTAGGCAGGTCGCCAATAAGGAGGCGTCGGATGACACCTGGAGGTCTGGACTCGATGTTTGGAATAAACTCCTTCAACTCCTCGATAAGCCGCTGCATTTCCCTAGGGCAGGGTAAGGGAACAAGCCATACTTTCGAAAGCGAGCAAGGGAAAATGAAAAGAACTGCCTGGTCCATGAGATGTTAAATGTCAAAACACATTTCTAAACTACTCACTCTGAGATGGAATTCCTGGTGTCATTTTCTTTATCTATCCCTGCATTTTGCAGCTCTGTTTCTTCTCTGCTGCTGGGGAGGGAATCCTCCCCTTGTGTCTTGGTGTCTGGCACTTCTGGACCCAAACTATTTTCTGCAGTCCCTGTACCCCTATCCAAATGTCTCTTTTTAGTTTTCCTTTTGGCCTTTGTTGTCTTCCTTTTGGCCTCTCCATCATTTTCCAGTGCCCCATTCTCTTCATTCTGGTGGGATTCCGACATCTCTCCAACATCTGATGCGGCGGTCACCTCTGGAGGACCAGAAGGCTGCTCTGTTCTTCGCTTCTTCACTTTCGGTTTTATGTCAGGATTTGGACAACTGGACTCGGTACAGTGTTTTGCTGTTGTAAGTGTTGCAGTCTCTAGACTACTGTCCGTGTTGTGTTCTGTTGGATGAGCAGTTTCATAGTCCTCCCCTCTCGCCTCGGGCTCTGTAGATCGGATTTTCCTGTGTCGTTTCTTCCTCTTGGTCAGTTCTGGGACACCCTCTGAACAGTCTTGGTTCACCGTTTTGATATTCTCCAACATATCTGGTTCAGGAGCGGTCAAGTCCACTTCCTGTTCAGGTAGCTTTTTGTCATGTTTCTTTTTCTTTTGTCTACAGATATGTTCTCTATCGTCCTGGGTTACCTTGGTTATAATGGGGTCTGGGTTGTTTACTGTCACAGCGTGGCTACCAGGACCCTGGCTGGTGGTGGAAGGTCTGCATTCCTCATGCACCGAAAGGTCATCACTCTTTTTTTTCTTCTTCTTCTTCTTCTTCTTCCCAGCTAAAAGTGTCTCTGTTTGTTCTGTGAGTGGGTGTTCAGTGTCTTCAAATGAAAGGGGAGATGTTTGAGACATCTCAATCAGTAAGGAACTATCCTTCGACTTCTTCCGTCCAAAAACTCCTGGACAGTTAGTGGTTCCGCCTACCATGTTCAAGACTCCTCAGACTGCACAACGGAAATGTAATTTATAAACGTTCTTTAATTTGCCGTACGCTATTCCAAATAATGTAATCGCTAAAGAAAACTAACTTCCAGAGGACGAACATTAACCAGTTCAATAACGTGGCTACGGAAATATATTAGCTAGCTCTACGACTTTGTATCTTGCAATTCCATCTTAGAATCGTTAGTATCTACCTGCTAACGAAAAGTTACTTCCAGAGGACAATCATTAATCAGTTAAATAGTGTGATTTGCAACCTGAATATGACAGCTATTATAACTGAATGCAACATATATTACAGCTATGGGATAAGATTTCAAGAATGAAAACAAGAGCAATCTCTTACCAAACCGAAGACAAACGCACATGGACTTCTTCTTTTTTGAATCGAGGCGGCTTCAACAGGAAGCTTGTCTCACTCTCTTTGCTTAAACTCTCCACTGACATCTAGGGTAAAGGATGTCATGTGAGGGGTCCGTCCGATCCCATGAAGTTGGTTAGCTTTCATCCAGCGACTCTAGTCTTTTATATGCTGAAACATCTTCCTATCTACAATAGCTACACTCACCATGGTAGCCTGTAAATTATTATCAGGGGCCGTTTAGGAATTAATTCAGACTGAGCGTACACAAACACATATGAAACAGATACACATTCACATATGAAACGTTCACACGCATCTATATTACTGAAAACTCACATCCACATACTGTATGTGAAATGCTCGCATCGACACATGAAACTCATTCACATGTGAAATGTTCACACACGCATTCATAGTACATTAGGTCTCAAAATAAACGTTACAACGTAGGGAAACTTAACTTTAGGTATGACAAACTACATTGATTTAGAGCTCACGTAACCGTGGATGCAAACCAATGACTGTAAAAAGTCAAGGATACAAACACTCGGGATGCAGTTGCACATTTGAAACACCAGAAGGCACCAGCACGGTAAAAAGGCTACAATGATAGGCATGCATCATCATATTTTCATTAATTTTCGTATTAAATCGTACACTTGAACTGTGTACACCATATTGAAGAGAAGGGCTTTTCTAATTATATAAGTGTATGCGTGATTTAAGGAAAATCATCCATTATCAAGAAGATTTCAAACAGCAATTTTTACAACAATCTTCTCGTACAACTTCATTTTCAACTACTTTTATTACAAGATAGATGAAAACGTATAGCCTATAAAACATACTTTATGTCCACAATCAAATCGGCCAAACAAGTAATAGATATTTAGGTAGGGTACTTAAGTTTCACAAAAATCTGCAAAAAACGAGGCTATACAGTACTACTACGGTCAGTATCTCACTGATCGTATACTTTTGTCCGAAACTCGCGTTACTCCTACAAACGAAACAAATGCGTCGTAACTAAAAAGTTGAGACTTTTAATTGACAAAATGGACAACACATTATTAAAGAAACTTCATTTATGCTACAAACCTGCCGTAGCCTACTCCATTCAAACCTTGCCATAGACACTTCAATTTACCTGTTGCATAAAGCTTTATGATCAGTGACTAACGTAAGACTGACTTAGCGCTTTGCATTATAGGTAAAATAAGACACTTCAAGAAAAAATAAAACATGGCGGACAAAACAGCGACACTTAACGGAGGAAGATCGAGACATTTAAACCTGATGAAAACCTATATCTGTTGGAGAAATACAATATAAAAAAAGTTGTCTCATTAACAAATAGTGTATCATGCGTTTTTAAGATTCTTTATTTAACCCCAACGCTACTTCCATTTATCAACAACTCCAACGCAGATGGCTGGTGCTAGCATCAATAAAGTGAGTTATGTTGTCATCTACTCACTCGTTTAATAAAATGACATTTTATTCTGCGGAAAAGCAGAACCCAGTCAACATTTTCTGCAGTTACAAATAACACACTTATTTCCTTTCGTAATAAATTATTCTAAGATAATGACGTAGCCTACTAACAGATCGTTGGCATAGCAAGGTCGAGTGCAGCTTGCATTCTATTAAAACAAATGGACTAAAAATGTTCCGAATAACTCATATCGTAATCTATAGCCTACCGTTACCGTCCGTGCTACACAAATATATCGTGATGTAAATTTTAGGATATAGGCCCTGTTATTAGGCTATCATCTGGTAAATAGGACCATAAACCCCGTCCTGGAATTGTATAATTAAAAGTTTGAGGTCAGAAGAATTTGCCTTTATCTGTTTGTTCTTGCAGCAAGGAGGAGCATTCTTAAACAGTACCAAAGTGATGTCTGTAATAGAAAGGCTCTCTGAAAATGACATAACTGAGCACTCTTTTAAACAGTAGTTCCAGATAGTTACATAATCAGTTCAATACTTCATGTCTATCAAAAGAGGCACTCCACAATATGCAAGAAAGCCAAAAGGAAACAGGTTACAGAACTTAATACAGATGTTTAACACTAGAGACATAGCTTAAGACAAGAAAAAGGAACTTGTGTTGAAGAATCCCTGCTGTGTGGGCAAAACAACCAGGGTCAAACAGTCAAATTTGTTAGATGTTTGGTCAGCAAGCAGAAACTTAAGCAATACTGTCTTAGGCCAAAAGGTTATTCTAGCTTTACATAAGTTAAAACCTAAACAATTGTTCTAGGCCAAAGAATATGATAGACATCTTAAAAAAAGTATTTTTCTATTACAACCCTTTTGTTTCAGAAACATCCAGTCTCTTGGCGCTTTAATTTTTTTAAGTAAATACAGAGAAGTGTGTCCGTATTCAACAATGGATGAAGATCAGTTTGCATTGGACGACTAATCATCAAATTCAAATCAAATTAATTTGTATAGCCCTTTTTCCAAGCAATGTCACAGAGGGCTTGACACACGCCTGTAGAACTACCCCTCAACCATCCTAAACCCTCAAGGAAGATAAGGAAAACTTGAGAGAAAAAAAACAGACAAAACCTTGGGAGGAGCAGGTCAGTACTCCCCTCCTCCAAATACAGTTGGTGAAAGAGAGGTGCAGAACACATGCTGTTACGTCCCTCGCCATGTTTGCATGTGTGTTCTGTCTTGTGTGTTTGTTTAGTGTTACGGTCTTTCCCCCTAGACAAGGTTCGTAACACAGGCTCGTAACAGTCATACATCAATAAAAGTTAGATGACAAAATGGAAGAAACCTTGGGAGATAGCAGTCTAACAGCAGAGGGATTGGGATTTTGTAGTTGTAGTCCGGTAGTTCTTCCAGCTGTGGGTCATACAGAGGTTCTCTCAGGTGGTGGCTGCTGGGACAGCTTGGTCCCCAGACATTACTTCTTTGGGGGACATTACTTTTCTATTGTGAACACGCAGGTGACTCTTCAGATGGCCATTTGTTTTACCTGAATAGTCACAGAGGTCACAGCTGTAGGGCTTCTCTCCAGTGTGGATCCTGCTGTGAACTGTTAAATTGCTAGCATGGTTAAAGGTTTTACCACAGAGGTAACAGATGTAGGGCTTCTCTCCAGTGTGGATCCTGCGGTGAGTTGTGAAATGGCCAGCGTGGCTAAAGGTTTTACCACAGAGGTCACAGCTGTAGGGCCTCTCTCCAGTGTGGATCCTGCTGTGAATTGTTAAATTGGTAACATGCCTAAAGGTTTTACCACAGAGGTCACAGCTGTAGGGCTTCTCTCCAGTGTGGATCCTGCGGTGACTTCTCAAAGTGGAAGCATGGCTAAAGGTTTTACCACAGAGGTCACATCTGTAGGGATTCTCTCCTGTGTGGATTCTGCGGTGATCTGTGAAACTGCTAGCATGGGTAAAGGTTTTACCACAGAGGTCACAGCTGTAGGGCTTCTCTCCAGTGTGGATCCTACTATGAGCTCTGAAATGGCCAGCCTGGCTAAAGGTTTGACCACAAAGGTCACAGCTGTAGGGCTTCTCTCCAGTGTGGATCCTCATGTGGTTCTTGAGGCTAGTGGATGAGGAAAGGCTCTTCCCACATGTATCACAGTGATGTGTCTCCATAACTCAGCTCTCTCTTTGTTCTCTGTTTGGTCTCTCTGTATCCTGTCTTGTATCTAGTCTCTGGAAGCTTGTTTCTCTCTCTGGTTGATCCTCTGCCTGGTTACTGCTGTTTCTGGTTGAGACTTTCAATAGTTGAGTCTCTCTCTGTAGTCTCTCAGGTTGAGTCTCTGTAGTGTCTCTGGAGCCTTAAGGTGTATCCTCTGTCTAGTCTCCGCCCATGATCAAGTATGATTGGCCAGTAGGGGATCTGGAAGAAACAGTTCCAAGTTAATGAGAACTCAGCTTTCACATATAAAATAACTCTTTTGTCAGTGTCCATTTTGCTAATGTAATGTTGATCATTTAGTGAGAGGTGTATGTTTCTCACGTTTATATTTACTGGAGAAACACAACACTGTGATAAAACATAATCTCTGGCATACAACTCCTCAGTAATTTGGCTTTCTTCAAAATAATAATAGGATTAGTTACTACACAATAAACATGACATATAAATTAACAATAAAATAACTTTGGATTGGAATTGCAAGTTTTAATTCCAATAATATTAATATACTCTATTGGGTCTCATACTCTATGTGTCTCGTTTTCTATTTAAAAACGGATAGTTACAACATAAAAATAAATTACGGAATGTTTCCATTGTAGCAATACAGAACGCAGCAAACTATCTCTTTATGCTGCCTACGAGGGCGGTCAAATTAAAGTTCACAAAACTGAAGTACATACCTTGAGACTCACAAAACTGTCTGCATCTGAATAACAAAAAAATCATATTACATTCACTTTTCACAACGTACTACTAACATACCGGTATCCCCATTATAGACAAATCTAGCTAACAACACAATGGAAGTAAAGCTAGCTAGCTAGCTAGCAAGCACCAAAATTAGTTTTAAACCAAGCACAAAGTCGCAAATCCTGGATACAACGTCAAAAGCAACGCATATAACGATTGCACGTACCATCATAGTTGTTAGAACTGCAACAGAGCTTTGATCTTTAAATACATTAGGTCTCAAAATGTTAAAACGTAGGGACACTTCACTTTACGTATCTCCATGATAAACAGCAAATGTTTACTCTTCGACAGGTCTGCAAACGCATTTGTAAGCAGAGATTTAAATCGTTTGAACAAATCGAGTCGAGGCTCTCATTTTAACTGACTTACGGTGCGTGTCCACTGCAGCGACGCGAATCGCTTGCCATCGCTTGCCTTCCCACAGTTCACCACGCTCGGGGGCGTTTCAAACAGATTCATGTAGAATGTAGTTCTCTAAGGTCACTGTTGTAGTTGTCATGGCCAAGTGTGCAGACTTGGGTTTACGTACTCGCAACATCGATCAAAATACAACTTGTATACAAAATACGAAACTGTTTAATAGACACACGTTGACATGTGTAAAAACGTTTTATTATATTACTCAAAGTCGCTGCTAATCTGTCGATACGATAGGGAGTTCCAGCCAGGCTAGCTAGTGCTAGTTACCACAGAACAAAATTACGTAATGTGACTAGACTGAATTTGAAAGTACAAGCACCAACAACTTCGGCAACCTTGCGCCATGCATCGTTTTTTATTAACATCTCTGTACGAATACAGCTATGTATCGTACGGGAGTCAGATGGCTGAGCGGTGAGGGAGTCAGGCTAGTAATCTGAAGGTTGCCAGTTCGATTCCCAGCCGTGCCAAATGACGTTGTATCCTTGGGCAAGGCACTTCACCCTACTTGCTTCGGGGGGAATGTCCCTGTACTTACTGTAAGTCTGGATAAGAGCGTCTGCTAAATGACTAAATGTAAATGTACAAGACTGGGTAAGCAGCCACACAAACGATTAGTTTCTCCTCCACCTTGAAACCTAGAAAGCTAGAAATGTTGACCATGGTTGCTACGTTACGAGAAACAAGAAAACACTCCGATTGGCCATCGCTAGCGAAAATCGCTCCTCATTTGCATAAAGTTGAGAAAATCTCAACTCTGTCGCGTCGCTACCCACAATGCACCACGCAAGCGATTCGCCTGGCTCCATTGAAAATGAATGGAAAACATGTTGTCGCTCGCATCGCGTCGCTGCAGTGGCCACGCACCGTAAACTTTCTCTTCATTTTGGTAGACCACAGTTCTCTGCTATGTTGTTAGCACTAAGTAGGCTACACCTTGGGGGTATTCTTCGTAGCTCGCTAAGCGGTTTAGCGAGCTAATTTTCAGGCTAAGATAAAAAACGCCCCTCTTTTGGTTCGTGAAGCAACTTTCGATAAATCACCATAGTAACATATCAATTAGCACTAACCTGCTCCAGAGCAGGCTAACGTAAGTGTAGCTGGATAAGCTTGCCACACCCCCGGAAAATAACATGGCAGCTCCCTTTTTGAGAGACCCAGTTGACCAAGGACTAAGAGCTATATTCTAGTTCGATTAACTTTCCATACCAATAGAGTTCTTCGCGATCGCCAAGATCCTTTATTTCACACGGATGAGTTCTTGAGCGATATCGATTCAGCCGACAAGGACTCATTTATTTGCAAGACCTTCTCGGGCCGTACATTGCAAATATCACACGCCGCAGCAAGCTTATGCTTATAGAGCATGCTGCTGCATGTGAATATGTAACGCTGTATGTTTTAGGAAATGTCTTGTCTTATCTGTTGTGCCTGTGCTTTTTATGTTTCACTGTGGGAGAGTGGGAAACGTCATATCGATTCCTTTTTATGTCTTGACATGTGAAGAAATTGACAAAGCTAGGCTACTTGAAACTTTAACTGTGCTTCAGACTCTGCATAGCCTTGAGGTTTTTTGCGTCAGGTACATTTTTAAAGCCTAAAGAATAGGCGATGCAGAAAACATTGGCAAAGCCGCATGCGTTGCTGTAAGAAGTGTACTTGGCGCTTAACCAGCTGATGAATCAATTCATCATATTCCCTGGCCATGTCCCAGTCAATGAAATCAAAGAGGGATTTACACATAAGCCTACATGCATCATAGTACATGATATAAGCGCTTTCAGTACATATATCCTCATAAGTGTCTATGAATTCGTATCAATTAGATACTCTTTGGCCTTGTTTTTATCTACTTATTCTGAAAGAGTTGAGATCATTATTTCGCTAGCAAGATCTCATTCGATGATGAATTTCCATTAAGCCTACTGCCAGCAGGCACATATAAAGAAATGTGATCTGATTGATTGGGGTAATGCGGCACTTAAGATGAGCCTATACATTTTCCCAAAACTTACGCAGTTTATCGGCAATTTTTTTACCAATAAACTGCTTAGTGCCAGAGCAAGACAAGCAGTTGGCACTGCGGTGGCGGTGTTTGACTTAGCCATGATATGCTTATTGTCTTCGTAGACAGGGGCGGTTTTAGCTAATTGGAGGCCCTGGGCAAAGAACAATTTTGAGGCCTCCCATAAGCCGCACCCCCAAAGTGCAGCTTATGCGGCAAAATTATTTTAGATATAGTATAAGTTTAGCTAGCTTGCAAATCCTAAGGATAGCCTACTGTAACATACCTTTCTATGTGACAACGGACATGGGTGTTTTGTCCCTCGGGAGTTGCCGTAGGCTTGATGCTGAAAGCATTACGTGAAATCAGTGAGGGCTGTTCAAATGGCGATGTCAAGAAGAGCAGTGGTAAAATACAAGTTATGAAAAGAGACCGCGTCCGTGTCTTATTGTCCACATAATCATATATCTAAAACGAACTTACAAAGAGCTCAGTTACATTACCAAAGTTGAATTAGTAATGTTGTTAGCGATGCTAGCATTATTTTGCTAGCTAGCCTATAACATTTCACTGGGTCTTGCAGCTGTTTGATTAACTGAAATTATTATGAAATGTTATGTTCTACTAGCCATTTGCCTACTTTAGCAAGTCACTGTATTTCCAAGCCCTGATAGTGTAACTGAGTCGACACAGTAAATAATTCCTCTTTCAAGTAATAAGCCCCGTTCAAGCGTTGAGCATTAAATTAGCTGCACGGTCTGTAGAGATCTTGAGACGGTGACGAAGCCACTTTTTTGTTCTAAAACCGGACCATAAACCGTTTTGAAATATAAGCCGCACAAGAAAACTGTAAAATCGGAGTACAAGCCGCGGCTTATGTTCCGTAAAATACGGTAGTTGTTGTTGAAGTGGCTGTTTAGACTAACTTGGCCCAGCAGCACTTATAATATCAGAAATGTCTTCATCTTCCACGGACGCATTCTTTGATTGGAAAAAACTGCGTTAATTTAGGTAATTTCTCCCTTAACTTCTCAGTTTTCTTATTTCTTTTTTCACTGCCACTTTGAAATCGTTTCATGTTTCTGCGATTATACACACTCCACCACACGACAAATTCTCCTGACAGAAACGTCATGACCTGAATCATATGTTCCATGATGGATTTAAGATAACATTTTGCTATAAAAGAATAGAATTAAAGAATTGTGTTTTCATGCTTAATTTGAATTGTCATTCGTTTGCAATGACAAGTGATTTATTTTAATAATAAAAATAAAAAAAATAATGGAAATACGACGAGGCCCCCCTGGTGGCCGAGGCCCTGGGCAACTGCCCGACTTGCCCAATGGGACGCACCGCCCCTGTTCGTAGAGACTCATTATAATAGTTTGCTCGGATGGCGAGAATATCACCGCTCTCTCTTTCGTCTTTTCCGCCATCATACCGTTAGAAAATCACGGTTTTGGTGATCGACCTTTCCTGCCTTTTCAAGTAGGACGTGCACGTGCAATTTCCCTGATAAATTTAGCCTGATTGAAATTAACCACATGATTTGGATGCGGATCATCCGTTGACGAACCGATATTTGCTGTTCTCAATCAGCTCGCTAATGTTAACGGGCTAAAGGGACAATTGATTAACTTAGCTTCAACCCTTACGACGAACGGGGCAATGTTGTATGTAAATATGTTTGAGCTGTCGAAAGTACAGGATTGCTTTATATTTTTACTGTAAATGTCACAAGGCTATATAGGCTATTAGCCTAGTAATTATTGTGGTGCAATTTTTTTTAAATGGTGAACGCATGTTATTCTCGACGATGGAAATCAAGTAATGTTAGGTGACTGACAATGTTTGAATTGACTTTAGGCTGTGGATGATAAAAATGAAAACATTCACATAATTTGTGAAAGTCTATGTGTATCCAACTCTAATCCTTGGGCCTGTTCCTCAGAGCAGCAGAGTAACAGCTGGACTAGAGCATTCTAGTGTCACTGGAATATAGTTTGTATACAAACTATATTCCAGTGACACTTGGTGCACTCACTCAGCTGATCTCTCAACTTGACTGACATAAATACACCCTCTTCACATACTCCTGAGTGTATTTTATGTTACACACAGCAGCTCTGAGTTTAGTTTGAGTTACGAATGAGAGGAGTTCTTCACAGCACATTTCCCTTTCCCTGAACTTAGAGTTGTACCAAAAGTTCAGCTAACGTCCTGCTCTCATTTTAACTGACAAATATACACAGACTGATGCCCCCCAAGACACTCATCTCTGAACCATTGATGACAGTTCTGTCACCAATCTTCAATCCTTATAGGATAACCCTTTCACTAACAAACATGTTCCTAATCAAACAGTATTATTAAATACATTATATGTGGACTGTTTTTATGCGTAAGTAAATACATGTAATTCCCAAGATGAATTGTCCTTGTGTGCTTTTAGAAATACCCCGTTTGTATTCACGTATCCTACTGTGTCCTGACAGTGCCCAAAATACATTTACAACGATGATACACATGCACTATATAAACAAAAGTATTGGAAATGATTTCTCCAGAAGACTTCTCCATCAAAGGAAGCCAGGTGAATATAATATGACATGCCTATTGGCTTTGTGCCAATAAATGTTTCCTTCATGCTTTTTTTTTCAGGGGTACCCAGGTGTGAGGGGGAGTGTGGGCCCAGAGGAATGAATGTGAGTGGGTGCTCGATACACATGAGCATGTGTCCATGGGTGTATAGATTCACTTGTTGGTGTATCTTTTATTCTAAATACCAGCTGCTGTGTAGCTTTCTAAATGTCAATTTGTAAATTATCCTTTCATTTTCCAGGAATTAAAGGAGAAATGGGAATTGTTGGATTTCCTGGAGTCAGGGTAAGGGTATTAGCGTTGCATGGTTGAACTTTTTCTTAAGGGCGGTGTCTGAAGACATCTTTGGAGTGATTGTTATTCTTTTGCCAGAATTCCCATTTCTTGTACAACACATTGTCAAGATGTTCCCAATCGTACAAGCTTGATATAAAGGCAATTTCCTGTTGGCATGTTTTTACCCAGCACTGAGTCCTCCAACCACTGCCATTATCATACTCAAATCTTCACAACTTTATAATTTTTAGGGCTTTCCTGGATTCCCTGGTCTACCTGGCTTACTTGGAATAAAGGTATTAGTCCTTGTCAAGTCCACTTGAACACCCTTGCATATGAACACATAGCCTGTTCTGAAGATTTCTAAATATTGATCTAAATTATATGTAAATGTTTAGCTTATGTAAATGCAGCTATTTGTATTTTATACTTTAATTACCGTGATTTTATCCAGGGGCTTTTCGGGACCCGTGGGGGGCGATTTCATCATGGCCCCCCCTGGCGGGGGCCCTTGGGGCCCATGCTGTTGAACCTGTATACACCCACTTAAATGAATCCTGAAGTTAAAACACCTGCATTTACATAATTAATTATGTGTGATTATATGTATGTGCGTTTCAGTGTCCTTTTACAAATATAAATGGGTAGAAACTGGGGGGGGGGGGGGTATAAACGGCATAGAAATATGCCGGTATGAATTAGGCCTACAATATGAATCTTGACCATAACGTTAAGCAGTAAAGCCTTCCACGAATTGCATTTGTCAAGGCCCCATTCACACCAGGCACGGCATAAAATTACTGTGCAGAATTTAAACCCCAATATCGCAAGCAATCTATGCAAATGTTGCAACCAATCTTCCGCATCCTCATAATCAGTGTTGTATAGATGGAGTAGATTAGACCATCATTTTCGGTCTTTATCATTCGGTTTTTAAATGTCACAACTTCAGTGTTTACGGACACTTAAAGGTTGGTAGAATTGTGAAATGTTTATTGTATAGCAACAGATTTGTTACCACTAGCTTACTACCAATATATATAAACTTTATTACAGGCCCAATAGCAAGACATACACCATAAAGAAAAGAAAAAAAACTGATACATAAACACAAACATACTCTTATTCATGAGTCTTAAAAGGCACCCATACCAATGTTTCCACAGATATGATTGATATCTGACTGAGCTGCACCTGGGACTCGTGAGCATCATTATAATACAGTTTTGTGACTCATCAAGTCGAGACATAAACTTAAACATCAGGTTCCTCAATAGAGCCTGTAAAGTGCTTAGCCCTGAGTCAACAAAGAGCTTACTAGCACTGCTACACCTGGGCTTTTTCAGCAGTATCCTCAGACAGTCATTGTATGCTACCTGAAGTTTGCGTAGGGTTTCCTTTTTGTAGCTGCCCCATAATGGGGCTGCATACATTGGGGTGCAATAAGCACGAAACAAGCTCACTTTCAGAACAATAGTGGAACTTCCTGACCAACATGTTTGCCTGGACATACAACATTCGTCTCTACCTGTACATGTCAGCATCATCTTCCATCTTGTCAGTGATGATGTGCCCAAGATATTTCGTACAGTTGGATACACAGAGGGATTTCCCTGACAGATAAAACATTGGAAAGTGTATCTTCTGATCTTCCTTGGTCCTACATATCAATACAACACTCTTGTTTGCATTGTACTGTACGTCAAACTCGACCCCATACTCAGAGCATATATCCAACAGCTGCTGGAACCCAACAGTACTGGGGGACATAATTGCCAAATCGTCTGCGTACATCAGATGATACTACTGAACAAAGTTTTTTCTTCTGATCCCATAAAAGTAGCCTACTGTTGAACTCTACATGTTCTGTGGCAATTCACTGAAGAACAATTGAACTCATTCGACAAACCAGCCGTAGCCTACTCCATCCAAATCCGTCCGAGTGCGGCAGATTATGGCCGGTGCCGATTGCATTCTACTGAAACAAATGGACTGAAAATGTTAAGAAAAACTCACATATCGTGATAGCCTACTGTTACCGTCCGTGCTACAAAATTATATTGTGATGATGTAAATCTTAGGACAGGCCTACCGCCCAGCCCTATGTTTAACACATCTCTATTCCAGTCTTCATCCTCCAGTGAGGTAGGAGAGAAGGGTGTAAACTGCCCTGTTATCAGGCTATCATCTGGTAAATAGGACAATAAGCCCTTTTGTTTCAGAACCATCCAGTCTCTTGACCCTTTACTTTTAAATGTAAATACAGAGAAGTGAGTCCATGTTCTTCAACAATGGATAAAGATAAGTGTGCATTGGACGACTGATCATCAAATTTAAATCACATTTATTTGTATAACCCTTTTTACATGCAATGTGACAGAGGGCTTCACATACGCCCGTAGAACTTCCCCTCAACCAACCTAAACCCTCAAGGAAGACAAGAAAAATTGAGAAAGAAAATGAAGAAACCTTGGGAGATAGCAGTCTAACAGCAGAGGGATTGGGATTTGTAGTTGTAGGCCGGTAGTTCTGCCAACTGTGGGTCATACAGAAGTTTTCTCAGGTGGTGACTGCTGGGGCAGCTTGGCCCCAGACATCACTGCTTTGGAGTTTTTCTATTGTGAACATGCAGGTGACTCTTCAGATGGTCATTTGTTTTACCTGAATAGTCACAGAGGTCACAGCTGTAGGGCTTCTCTCCAGTGTGGATCCTGCTGTGAACTGTTAAATTGCTAGCATGGTTAAAGGTTTTACCACAGATGTAACAGATGTAGGGCTTCTCTCCAGTGTGGATCCTGCGGTGAGTTGTGAAATGGCCAGCGTGGTTAAAGGTTTTACCACAGAGGTCACAGCTGTAGGGCTTTTCCCCAGTGTGGATTCTGTGGTGATCTGTCACACTGCTAGCACGGCTAAAGGTTTTACCACAGAGGTCACAGCTGTAGGGCTTCTCTCCAGTGTGGATCCTTCTATGAGTTCTGAATTGGCCAGCCCGGGTAAAGGTTTTACCACAGAGGTCACAGCTGTAGGGCTTCTCTCCAGTGTGGATTCTGCTGTGATCTGTAAAACCCCTATTGCTGCTGAAGGTTTTACCACAGAGGTCACATCTGTAGGGCTTCTCTCCAGTGTGCATCCTGCGGTGAGTTGTGAAATGGCCAGCGTGGCTACAGGTTTTACCACAGAGGTCACAGATGTAGGGCTTCTCTCCAGTGTGGATCCTGCTGTGAACTGTCAAACTGCTAGCATGGGTAAAGGTTTTCCCACAGAGGTCACAGCTGTAGGGCTTCTCTCCAGTGTGGATCCTTCTATGAATTCTGAAATGGCTAGCCTGGCTAAAGGTTTTCCCACAGAGGTCACAGCTGTAGGGCTTCTCTCCAGTGTGGATCCTCATGTGCTTCTTGAGGTTACTGGATGAGGAAAGGCTCTTCCCACATGTAGCACAGTGATGTGTCTCCATAACTCAGCTCTCTCTTTGTTCTCTGTCTGGTCTCTCTGGGTCCTGTCTTGTATCAAGTCTCTGGAAGCTTGTTTCTCTGTTGTGGATCCTCTGTCTAGTTACTGCTGTTTCTGGTTGAGTCTCTGTAGTCTCTCTGGAGCCTTAAGGTGTGTTCTCTTTCTGGTCTCCGCCCATGATCAAGTATGATTGGCCAGTAGGGGATCTGGAAGAAACAGTTCCAGTTAAAGGCAGGGTAGGCAAGTTGTGCGAAGCTAGCTATTTTAGCTTCTTTTTGACACGATTCAAACCAAAATATCACACTTCCTCCGTTCAAAGCAACCCCCACAAAACTACAGTAAAGAGCATGGAGTGGAGGGGCAGAATTATTTGTATGCCGAATTTAATAATTCAAATTCAGACTGCGGAAATTCAGATTTTGTCTGAACTAGGCCAAAGGTGAAAGCTTTGCTTGCTTTCACAGGAAAAAGTAGACGATTTCAGAACGACCGAACTTTACCTCAGAACAAAAACTAAGAGTTGCTTGTTGGAGGAAGAGGATGGAACCCAATGTGGTATAAGTGCTTATGAAACTTGTAAAACCTGTGTCTTCTCCTCTGCCTTCTCTTCTGCCAAAATCGGCAGTTACTGTAAGGGAGTCGAGACAGAGTCGGAGGGCGTTATTTTAAGAGCTTCATGGCATCAACATCCAGCCTGATATAACATCATTAACTTGAATTGTGTCTCTTCATTATAATACCCACACAGAAAGTTGAATCAAGTAGCTAGCTATTGCTAATAGCCCATTTTGGGTATTGTTTTTCATTGTCTCCATACATTCCTATCAAAGTCAATGTTCAGCCTATAGGCTATACGGCAGGGAATCTAACCGGCAACCTTCTGATTAATAGCCCGATTCCCGAACCGCTCAGCCATCTGACCACCCAAATTTCAGATCGTGGAGTGAAATTTTGCTGCCTGAGAGTTCCGAACTAAATATATAAATGTAGTAGTTAACAGGATATCTCTGTAGTGCGGCCGAGTGGTGCAGCTTTGATCAATCGTCCACACAGCCGACGTCGGTAAGACGTGACGTTATAGGCTATGTGTGCTATCTGGGTCTTCCGAGTGTGTTCTGAGATAAAGTTTGGTCGTTCTGGTAAATTAACAATAAAATTACTTCGGATTAGAAGTTCAAAGTTTTAAATCCAATAATATTACTACTCTATTGCATGTGTCTCATTTTCAATTTAAAAACGGATAGTTACATAGAAAATAAATCACGGAATGTTTATGAGCACTCAACATATTGGTTCCACTGCAATACAGAACTCAGCACACTATCTTTATAACATCTAAATATCTAAATATATCTAAATAACAAAAAATGATGACATACACTTTTCACAACGTACTAATCCCCATGAGCTAATAAAACAATAAAAAACACTGAATCTAGCTAACAACACAATCGAAGTAAAGCTAGCTCTAGCTACAGTAGCTAGCACCGAAATGAGTTTAGAAACAAGCACAAAGGCGCAAATCCTGAATACAATACAACGTCAAAAGCAACGCATATAACGATTGCACTTACCTTAATAGCTGTTAGAACTGCAACAGAGCTTTGATCTTCAAATACATTAGGTCTCAAAATGTGAAAACATAGGGACACTTCACTTTACGTATCGCCATGATAAACTACATTGATTTAGAGCTCACGTAACCGTGGATACAAACCAATGACTGTAACATACTTTTTAAAGGGGTGATTGACTGTTTTTGGGGGGGTATTTCACACTGTTCCTTAAAGTGGAACTGCATCGCGATTAGACACAGTGATATTATAATAGTATATACATTTAGTGACATAAAAAAAAAAATATATAAAAAAATATATTACCTTAATAGCTGTTAGAACTGCAACAGAGCTTTGATCTTCAAATACATTAGGTCTCAAAATGTGAAAACATAGGGACACTTCACTTTACGTATCGCCATGATAAACTACATTGATATAGAGCTCACGTAACCGTGGATACAAACCAATGACTGTAACATACTTTTTAAAGGGGTGATTGACTGTTTTTTGGGGGGTATTTCACACTGTTCCTTAAAGTGGAACTGAATCGCGATTAGACACAGTGATATTATAATAGTATATACATTTAAAACAATTGAACGCGCTGTATCTAACCAACTGTCAAACTTCCTCTCTCAGAACAACCTGCTTGACCCCAACCAATCGGGCTTCAAGACTGGTCACTCCACTGAAACTGCCCTCCTGTCAGTCACCTCTGCCTCACAGACATCTCCGCCTGGATGACCGAGCACCACCTCCAGCTGAACCTCGCCAAAACAGAATTCCTCATCATCCCGGCCAAACCCTCCATCTCCCACGATCTCTCAATCACCCTGGGATCGGCGACGGTGACCCCTTCATCCTCTGCCAGGAACCTCGGGGTGACCATGGATGACGAGCTCTCCCTCACAGCCCACATTGCTGCGGTCTCCCGGTCGTGTAGATTCACCCTCTACAACATCCGGAAGATCAGGAGATACCTGTCTGAGCATTCCACCCAGCTGCTAGTCCAAGCACTTGTCCTCTCAAAGCTGGACTACTGCAACTCGCTGCTCGCCGGTCTCCCAGCATGCGCAACCCGCCCTCTCCAGAGGATTCAGAATGCGGCAGCCCGTCTGGTCTTCAATCTACCCAGACGCTCCCATGTTACCCCGCTCCTCATCTCCCTCCACTGGCTTCCCGTCACGGCCCGTATCAGATTCAAGACTCTGGTACTGACCTTCCGAGCGGTGAACGGGACTGCACCCGACTACATCAAGTCTCTCCTGCAGCCGTACACCCCCACCCGCCACCTACGGTCTTCTTCTGACAACCGTCTGGTGGTCCCACCGCTCAAGAGCGCCCGGTCCCAACACAAGCTCTTCTCCTGTCTGGCCCCCCAATGGTGGAATCAACTCCCCACCTCCATCAGGGACACTGACTGTCTCCCCACCTTCAAGAAAAGGCTCAAGACGCACTTGTTCCGGGAGTACATCGGCACTTAGGAATGCTTGGCTGGACCTGATGTTAATTTCCTCCAGGATCACAATGACTCGTATTGAGAGACTTGTTGCTCCTGTTGGTTAGTTGTGACGGTTTTAAATTCTTGTACTCGCTGTGAAATATTTTACTGTTGACTGTTGTTTTTGTCTTCTCCTTTACAGGTACACTCTTGCACTTTTTTGAGTTTCATGTTGTTTAATTGTAACTTGTTTAACTGCATGCTCTTATGGTTCTTCCCCTTGGCACTTATTTGGTTTTTCACAATGTATACTTCATGTTTTGGCTGCTTGCAATGTTTGGGGCTATCTCGTTGTTATGATCAGTGACCTATGCTCTTTTGTAATGCTCTCTCTTGGAAGTCGCTTTGGATAAAAGCGTCTGCTAAATGCATAAATGTAAATGTAGTGACATAAAAAAAAATATATATAAAAAAATATATTACCTTAATAGCTGTTAGAACTGCAACAGAGCTTTGATCTTCAAATACATTAGGTCTCAAAATGTGAAAACATAGGGACACTTCACTTTACGTATCGCCATGATAAACTACATTGATTTAGAGCTCACGTAACCGTGGATACAAACCAATGACTGTAACATACTTTTTAAAGGGGTGATTGACTGTTTTTTGGGGGGTATTTCACACTGTTCCTTAAAGTGGAACTGAATCGCGATTAGACACAGTGATATTATAATAGTATATACATTTAGTGACATAAAAAAATATATAACATACAACTGTATGCCATATTATATAAATAATCGATATCTCTAGTGTGTAAATTATGAAATTATGTAGGCTACTTAAAAAGAACCGGGCGCAGCCATGTTTAAATGACGTTGTGTGAAGATGTGGTTTTGTCTGAACATATAAATGTAGTTGACACTGACAGGTTGAACAACACAGAGTGGTGTCAGCTACTTGACAAGTACTACTTGTCATAACTGCACGACAATGCCAACAGAGAAAGAATCAACCTGATCAAAGAGGCAGACCTGCGTGACCTGGGTGATGGTGGTCCACCAAAATTATCGTGCATCATTGAGCACAGGCTCTTCCCCATGCTGTGTGAAGAGGAAGACCTTTTAGAGGTGGCCATGCTTTCCTTGAAAGATGTTTGGTTAAGTCAGTATAGGTTATAAGGTTGGCATAGGATAATATGTGTATTATAGGTTTAGTATACTGTTTTGTTTATTATTTTGTATATTTAGGAGGTTTAGTATATTATATGTTAGCTTATCATAGGTGTAACCTATGATCTGAGTACTTATATGTCATGTTATGCCAGGTAGACTTGCGTTGTCTTGTCCTAAGAATTTCAGTGCTTGGTCAGACCCTGTGTTGTTCTGTGCATCTGACAATAAAATACTTGAACTTGAAAGTTTGGAGCCCTATAAATAGCTGGTAAGTTTCAGCTACTAGTACTGTTACCTTCAAGTTGTGTGAAACATGCTCACTGGTCGAGTTGATAACTTGTTCGCTAGGTTAAACCAGAGCCATAGAAAAAGAAAACGCTTTACTTCCGCATTCCTGGATAACAATGGGAGTCTATGGAAGTGTCGCAACACTCTTTTTCTATGGCTCTGGGTTAAACATAAAAAACTACAGTGTAGGTAGCCAACCTTACGGAGCTAGAGCAAGCTTTGTGTGTTAAATTATTACTAATATTATTAGGCTACAATCATATCTGTGAATTTAGGAGCTAGAGCTAGCTATGTCAAAAACGACAGTGTTGGTATGTAACGTTAGCGTATTTAAGAGGTTTATAAATATAATCCACTTCTGTAAAGTGATAACTGCAAACTCTGAATCCGGGGGCAACTGACTTTGGCGCTTCATAGCTACAAGCCGTTTTCGTAAAACCGGTTGCCGCTTGAGGGGTAGGACATGATAGTGAATGCCTTCTGTTGAGAGTGGATAAGTGTATGAATGCATGAAACTATATTTGTTCAGGTTGTGCCTCATATGGCATGAAGTCACGTGTGACTGATGACATCACTGTCTTATAAGGGGGATGTTCACCCTCTTTTCACTCTCTCTACCTGACTCTCACGGAGAGCAGCATGTCACGTACAGTTCTGTAATAAAACAATGCCACAAGGTTGATGGCTAAAGAGACAAACGCCTGAACATCTGATCATTCCTTTAAATTATTATTCCGCTGTACAGGTAGTCAGAAGGTATAAGCCTACCTGTCAACACCTTCTATCTTGTAACATTTGTTTGTACAACCTGGGGCTATACAATAACATCCCCCTTTGCATTTTAGCTGGTTCGTTTGAAGCCATTTCTACCTCTGTGTTGTCAATCTGTCAATGTCAATCTTGATGACTGCTAGCTGTCAGTCACAGTACCTTCTCGAGACGTCACAGACATGACGATTCAAAGATGTCCGCACCCTGTAGTTAAGTTTAAAACGTTTTTATTTACAAATGGAACATTTTGCTCTTTTAGTTGTCAGATAACATTTTGTGATCTTATTTTAATAATAATATGAGATGTACTTCATAAATCGGTTCAGTTCCACTTTAAGGTCTCCGAATAGGGTATGTAACATTGGTTGGGCTGAAAATGGCCCGTCTGCTGTTCTATACGTGGCCGACATGTGCAAACGCGCTGCAAATTAAGAAAACACATGCAAATAGACAAAACACAAGCAAATTAAGAAACTAATTTCTTACGAATTTGACAACACATGCGCAGCATTCAGCAAACGCGCTGCAAATACACACAACACAACCAAATATATAAACGCGCTGCAAATACATACACGCGTTGCAAAAACGAAAGCACGCAAACCAAAAACGCTGCAGTAGCCTACATAAACGCATTGCAAAAACGCTGCATCCAGTTTTCACAACGGAAGTTCTCCAGGCCTCTAGGGGAGCGCTAAATGGAACAGCTTGATTTTCGGCCCGAGAACATGAGGTTTGTTTTAATTTCACATGTAAAAATTAATACTAACCTTTTAATGTCGCCTCTTTACTTCGATGTTGGTCCAAACTTCTCATATGCTCTCTCTTTCGCTCCTTGGGGCAGGTTTTTAAACGTAAAAATCGACAGCCAAACCACTCCTGGACCATGTGCTAACTGTCATTATCATGAAGTTGATCGTTTCGGTTGGAAGAAAAGAAGAAATATTTGTGTTAACAATTCAGAGTCATGTAGTTGCACTACTCTTAATTTTAATCAGGGACATTCCTATAAAATAATCTTAGATATGCTGTAAACGTTTTACAACATTAAAATAAGTATGCGCACGCTAAAAACGCAGTTGAAGGAAGCAGGATTTTTCGGGAAAAAAAACTAATCGTCTACGACAGAAGTCCGAAATGTCATAATGACAGAGTTACGTGGACCAGGATAGTTGTTTGGCTATCGATTTTTAAGTTTAACACGCAATTTATAAGCTACTTTTGCATAACTTGCTACATGCTTTGATAGACAAACAACTGTCCTGGTGCACGTAACCAGGCTATTGCATTTCGTACTTCTGTCGATCATTTCTTATTCCCTTCATCGTTTTTAATATTTTAAACCTTTATGTTAATATTCCGTCACAACCATGATGTCAACACCCACTTGCAAATTCTGCGGAAAGTATTTGAAATGTTTAGATTAGATTTTATTCTCCTAATGTAGGTTATATTAGCATCTAGCCTCAACAGAAAAAACTAAATGTCAATGAATGTCTTTTGTGAAAGAAACACGAAATATGTCAACACCATCATCACATGTTACAATACATAGGCTACTCATTTGTCTGAGCAGAAGGTTTTCTTTTTTCAATATTGCACCCTGTTTTCCCCCACTTCTCAAGGCTTGAGTATATCCGATGGGCCTGGATTGTTAGGGTGACCTATATTATTTTTATTTCCTGTTATTTTATCTAACCCGATTTTAATGTAAATTCCTTGTGGAATGTATTGGATTTGCCATGTTCCTTGAGGCACAAGGGGGTGATACTATGTCATAATGACATCATAATAGATTTCATGACATCAGCACACAGTTCCACAAAGCTGTTGTGCATCATTTTAAAACCAACAGATCATTGCTGCAAACTTTTTGAAGTAGCCTAGATTTCTAGTCAATTTTTTATGAACTCACAAGATAATCATTCAACAAAAGCCTGCAAATCAATGCACTCTCCCACCTCGAAATGAGTGAGTATTACAATATTAACTGCTGTAGTATTTTTTCAAATGCCTTCAAATATTGTACAACGTCATCACATTTCACCACCATCTGATTTACACTCTGCCATGTCACATTTTGTATTTATACATTATTAGAAAACACCATTTTTATATTTAATATTATTTAAATGACTTGAAAACCACAAAAACATGATAACTTCACGATGAATGTGAAGTCTATCAGAGGCCCATCACCACCATCAAACAAATATGAATTGTTGTGTGGTTTAGGTGTCTGATAGTGTTGATACAAAGTGTCAAGGTAAAAAACATTTTGATTAAAAGAGAAAGGTTGGGAGGTTGTATCAAAGAGTAGCTAAGAAGCTTAGTACATGTTAAATACATAGGCTACTAATTTGTCTGAGAAAAGCGTTTTATTTAAATAAATATTGCACCCTGTTTAGTTCCACTTCTAATGTCACAGGCCAGTATATCCTATGGACCTGTATATTATCTAACCTGATGTGAATGTCACTTTCTTGTGGAATTTTGAAATTTGCCATGTTTCAAGAGGCACAAGGTTAATCCTACATCCTTATGACATCATAATTGATTCCATGACAACAGCATACCATTCTACAAAACTCTACATGTGTACACCATTTTACAAGGTCACTGCAGATCAATGCTACATTGCTTTAAAAACAATTCTAGTCAAATGGTTAATGAACTCAATAGAGAGTAATTATATCACAATAACGTGCATATCAATGCACTCCCACCTTGACACGAGTGAGTATGACGATATTAACTGCTGTAGTATTTTTCAAATGCCTTAGAATATTGTAGAACACAACACATTCAATTAAATGACTATCGCTACATAATGATGCATATAGTAACAACATAGTTAAAGATGATAGTTAAGGTAGCTAGATATAAACTATACAATAATAAAGACAGAAAGAAAAAATAGATAGATGGATAGACAAAAATGTTCATTATACATGAATGTGTGTGTGATCTCTAGGATCGTTTGAGGAGAAATACGTGGAACTGAGCTGTCTTGGCCAAGGTGGCTTTGGCTCAGTCTACGCTGGACTCCGTATAGAGGACAACCTGCCTGTAAGAATGACATAACACACACATACAAAAATATACACACACACAGAGCAGTATATCATTTGTATAAATCAACATGTTGTATTTCCCCCCCCCCCACCCATCTATTTTTATAGGTGGCAGTCAAGCATGTTCCCATTGATAAGGTGATATATACACCTGTGGTGAGTGGACCAATTCCCCTTTGACAATTCATATATTCCATTTTAGATTCTCATTCTGAATTGTCTGTGTCATCCAAAACCACTGTCTTCCAACAGAAAACATCCCTATTGCAGAATGAACTCTACCTGGTTGTTGTGTTCTCTGTGTTTTAGACCCTGGGAGGGAAGCTCCGCCAGCTCCCCCTGGAGGTGGTGCTCCTACTGATTGTAGGACAGGGTGGGGCGGACATGGCTGAGAAGGCCAGGGGTGAGGAGATGAGGGGTGAGGCCAGGTTTGGTGGTGGAGGAGACGGTCAGGCAGCAGTGGAGCTGCTGGACTGGTATGAGCTGGACCAAGAGCTCATTATAGTTCTGGAGAGGCCTGTACCCGCCGTGGAACTGTTTGACTATATCCAGGAGCGAGGAGGATATCTCCCAGAGGAACAGGCCAAGGTGAGTGTGTGCAGACAAGTTCGTCACAGCCATCAACCTCCAAAGAGCTATTTGTGAAAGTCAACATTCATCACCATTTGCCCTCCCTCTCCCAACTGTCCTTCATCTTTCTCTCTGTCTCTTTCTCTTTCTGTAGATCATTCTGAGGCAGCTGGTTGAGGCCATGGTCAATTTCCACTCTTGGGGTGTCCTCCACCGAGATATTAAGCC
Organism: Thaleichthys pacificus; assembly: GCA_023658055.1. Lineage (NCBI taxonomy): Eukaryota > Metazoa > Chordata > Actinopteri > Osmeriformes > Osmeridae > Thaleichthys > Thaleichthys pacificus. The sequence goes on from CM042879.1 coordinate 1,399,127, forward strand.
AGAGAACCTTCTGGTCGAGACCGGTTCTGCAGTTCCACGGATTAGGGTTCTGGACTTTGGCTGTGGCTGCATTATTCAAGAAGCACCCTACACCGAGTTCCTTGGTACGTTCCCTACTCTTGTATTTTCTCTCCCCCCCCCAATCCATATTAAAGAGAAATATATCATCAAAGATTTACCATGATGACAAACACAAGGACTTGAGCGGAAATAAAGAATGGACTCAGTTGCAATTGCACCCAATCACATGCGTACACACACTCCATGTGCAGTTTAACTAAGGTTGTTTTGTGTGTGTGTTCAGGGACCAAAATGTACATCCCTCCTGAATGGTACCTCCATGGTTCCTACCAGGCGGTTCCATCCGCTGTCTGGCAGCTGGGGGTACTGTTATATAACATGCTGTCTGGGATATTCCCCTTTCGCACACCCGACCACGTCCTTTATTGTGATCCTATCCCTACTATGGATGGGTTTTCCAGCCGTAAGCCACGCATCCACACACAGACGAAAAATAAACACACACTCATACAGAGGCACACACATGCTTTTTGTCTGTATCTAACTGACCACAGTTTCCTCCACTTCTCTCCGATTCTCTGCTATCTCTCTCGCTCTCTCTTTCTTTCTCTCTCCAGAATGCAAGAACCTGCTGAAATTGTGTTTGGCAAAGTGCCCCAAAGACCGGCCTACTCTCGAGGAAGTCCTTCTCCACCCGTGGCTGCATCCAGAGGAGGAGAGGAAAGCAGGGAGACAGAAAAAGAGAAAGGAAAGAAGAGATGCAGAGAGCAGCAGAGGAGGGGAGAGAAAGAGGAAGAGAGTGCTGGAAGAGAGACAGGATTCGGGGGAGTCTTCGACGGCACTGTCCCCTGAGGACGCCTTGTCTTCGCCCTCCCTCTCCCTGTCCCAGGGCAACACCAAGAGGCGTAGGGTAGATAGCAGGAGCCGAGGTGAGGTGTCCCCTAAAAACACCACTGCCACAACAATGACCTCACATGGCACACATGGAAGAGGTAAGCCACACAAACACAGACAGTCACAGCCACGCACCAGTTTAAGTTCTCCTGGTCTTCCTTGCCCCTGGTGTTTTCTGTCTGTCTCCGTGTGTATGTGTGTGTTCTGGTCTTGGTTTGGTCTCTCTCTCTCCAGGCTCCCTGCACTCATGTGTCTCGTTCCAATCACCTTTTCTAGAGGTTGGTAAATAACTACTTTAGTTTTATAATCCTGTTTTGCTTTTCCCTGCTTTTGTGTCCATCCCCTACTACTGACAGTGGGATGCGGCCTAGACAAGGACCCAGAGACGAAGCAGGGCTACATGGAAAGGGAGACAGAACTTGGCAGGTCAGTGGTAAACCTCTACAACTTTGAACCTCATCAACTGAGTTTTCAGATGAAGCATTGATTCTGAGAAAGGCCATGAGTGAGTAATGTTGATCTCCCCAGGGCCCGTGCTGTGTCCACCATCCCAGAAATGAGTGATACAGCACTGCTGCCCAGAGGACCTCTGTCCTGTGCTGCCCAGAGACCCTCTGCCTATGCTGCCCAGAGGCCTGATGCCCGTGCTGCCCAGCACCGAGCCCTCTGCTCCTCCTGAGCCCCCAGCAGAGTCCTGGTCGACTCCAGCACCCCCAGAGCTCCCTGCACATAAGAAGCCCAGCCTTGGTCACCACCACCGACCCCCTGAGCACCTCTGCACATCCAGACGGCCTCCAGGTCTGCCTCCAGAGCTGCCCCGGCTTTTCACCCTGCCTCCTGGCCGGCCTCCAGAACTGCCCTGGCCTTCGTCCCTGCCCCCCGGTCGTCCTCCCGACCTCCCCCTTCCCCACTGTCCCCTTCTCCCCGTCGCCTAACCCCACCCCCCCCCCGCAAAACAAAAACACACATCTATACCCCCCCCCCCCCCCCCCCCCCGACTACATTCAGGAGAGAGGAGGATATCTCCGAGGATCAAGTCGAAGATATCTCCCAGGGATTTCCAAGCCGTAAGACACTCACACGAGACACACATTGTCTGTATCTAGCTGACCACAATCCCCTCCACTTCTCTCATATTCTTTGCTATCTGTCTTTCTCTCTTTGCTTTTCTCTTTTCAGAAGATATGAACCTACAGAAGGAGGCGGTTTGACAAAGACCTGCCCACTCTGGAGGGAATTCTGCTCCACCCTTGGCTGCAGTGGTCCAGCCCCTCCCCTTCACCTCTGGGAACACACCATGGGTCATGTGTGCAGCTCATCCACTGCCTCACCACAGACCACCTGGGACAGAACAAGCATATTTACTACACACTAAATAAATAACGCATTATATGCTTAACTAGTCTGTTTATTTCTGTGAATTTAAATCTCCAAATACTGATTTCAAATTAAAGTGATCTTCTATCCTTTTTAGCTCATACTAGAATGGTGCCCATGTCCGTGATGCAGACGGTGAGATTGAGATGGTTGTAAATTAATTCAATGACACACAGGCAGCCATTATTATCAAATTATCGATACAGTGCTCGTCACGGCTCTCGCTACTGCAGTCTCAATCTGTGTTTGTCGTGTGTCTAACCTCTTCCATGTGTGAGATGTTCTATAGTGCATTTCCGTAGTTTTTATGAAATAGCCTTACCATTTGCTGAATATCCTGGTTAGTTATTCACTCACTATGAAAAATAAGACAGGGCAGGAGTCAGGACAGGCGTGACAAAACATCATTTCATATTAAGTTTATAATTCAGTCAGGGGAGTCAGGTGGCTGAGCGGTTAGGGAATCGGCCTAGTAATCAGAAGGGTGCTGGATCGATTCCCGGAGGATTCCCGGTCATGCCAAATGATGTTGTGTCCTTGGGCAAGACACTTCACCCTACTTGCTTTGGGGGGAATGTCCCTGTACTTACTGTAAGTTGCTCTGGATAATAGTGTCTGCTCAAATTTAGGTCTGGATAATAGCGTCTGCTAAATTTTAGCAGACACTATTGTCGGGGATGTACAGTCCTCACCTTAACAGGGTGGGGTAAAGTTCCACCAGGGATACAGGCAGGCTGAGCTGCTGGCCAGACTTCACCCCTGGACCCATGACCAGCAGGGGAACGTGGGAGCTGCCCTCCAGCATGGACATCTTGTAGAACTGCCGGTGCTCCATGGCCAGTTACATTTACATTTAGTAGACGCTCTTATCCAGAGCGACTTACAGTAAGTACAGGGACATTCTCCCCGAGGCAAGTAAGGTGAAGTGCCTTGCCCAAGGACACAACGTAATTTGGCACTGGCCGGAATCGAATTATCAACCTTCTGATTAATAGCCCGACTCCCTAACCACTCAGCCATCTGACCCCCCTACCCAGTTCCCCATGGCATCACCTGACCTGGGCCCCTACAGAGACAAGAGGCATGTATTTGGTGTCTGTAAATTCTAAATCAAGTCAATTATTACCAGTTTCATCACAAAAAAATTACAGTGAATTCGATGTCTCCCCCATCAAACTTCAATCAAAACTGTTGGTCTGGTTTACAACGAACCTAGCATGGCATCTGTTTCAGTACACATGGCATAATAGAAGGCTTCGTATGCTTCTGACTTCCTTCTGTTGTGAAGTTACCAGTGCAGTTCTTAGTGTAGGTGGAGTAGTAGTCAACAGGATGCATGGAGGACAAGGGCAGCCATTTTGAAAGTGAAATAAGGTCATACATCACCTGCATAAGGAGAGAAAAGGAGTAAATCCCCACCAAAAGTGACAATCTGTTTTCTGCATTTTAATTTGAGAAATAAACGTGAAATGCTAAAGATATGACCTTCTGAAGCCAGTAAGGGGAGGTGCGAAAGGTGGATCCCCCAGCAGTGGGTCCCAGGGACTGTGTTTGGTAGGGGTGGGGCAGATTGAGGCCCACGTAAAGGGCAAAGGGCTGGGAGAGAGAGGCAGCACTGTGGCGGATCCACTGGGTGGCCTTGTCTACTGTCTTCCAGTCCTTAATCATAACCCTGTCAGTGGAGATGTTTCCCACCAGGTCGGTGACTGGCCTTCCTTCCTGACGCAGAAGGAATGGGACATCTTGTGCCTCCACACGATTACTGTGGTTAAAATACAGACATATAACACTGTCACAAATGAGTCTGAGTTACTTGTTTTCTGCTTGGCAGAGTCCTCTGGCTAATCCCACCTGACGTGTAGTCCAGTTTGCCCATCATCTGGGTGTGAAAACCGTTCTGCCGCAGAACGTCCATCCATGTGGTAGCATTGGGATCCAGGCACTTATAGTTATTCCATGACTGGGTCAGGTGGACAAAACGGCCACTCCACATAGCTGAAAGCCCACAAAGTCATGTAAATCCATTCTTCCACTACTGATAGGTGTTGTACATTGGAAACTGTACATGCACGGGAGGGGCAGCAGATTGGAGAGTTGGTGTAGGCATTGAGGAAGGTAGCACCCAGCTCCCTCATGAAGTTTATGTATGGTAGCTGAACCACCCTATTCCCAGGGTCCATAGTCAGTTGGTCATCCTTCGCATGAAATGGAAATTACGCTCCAAAGAGGAAACTCTTCTGTTTCATGCCCTCAACCCTCTACGGACACAATGAAGCTTGAGTCGCCATTGGCTAGTCAATTTTTTATTTTACTCGCCAGACTTTTTACATAAAATGCATGAACAATGCAACTGAAAAAAGTACATTATCTGTCTGAATTATTCTTTATGTTGCATATGGATTTAAGATAAAAATTTTCGCAGTTGGCAGAGCTGATTAGCAGAGCAAGAATAATCTGAACAAGGAACAGTAATCTTAAATTGTCTTGATAACAAAAACAAATATTAAGCGTTTTCTGCTCAGAATTGTAGCTTTTTTGCATCCATCACTTTGTGCGTGTCGAGTGCCGTAAAAAGCAAGTCGATCTTTTTGTGAGAAAAAGCGACAGAGGCAGTGTAGCGTTTTACCTTCCCTAGAGACAAAAAATCTTATCTAGTGACAAGCGACAAATCTAGCGACTTTCTGTTACTTGGGCAATCTCCATTTATGTTGTTGAGCAGCAGCAAAATAACTAATTATACATCTGTTGTCATAGCACATTTACATTTAGCAGACGCTCTTATCCAGAGAGACTTAAATTAAGTACAGGGACATTCCCCCGGGGCAAGTAGGGTGAAGTGCCTTGCCCAAGGACACAACTTCATTTTTCGGGGCCAGGAATCGAACCGGCAACCTTCTGATTACTAGCCCGATTCCCTAACCGCTCAGCCATCAGACCACCTGATGGCTAAACTGACCTGTAACAGGCTATCGTCTTGTAAATAGGACAATAAAGCCTTTTGTTTCAGAACCATCCAGTCTCTTGACCCTTTACTTGCTAATGTAAATACAGAGAAGTGCATTGGTATTCTTCAACAATGGATCAGTGTACATTGGACGACTGATCATCAAATTCTAATAAAATGTATTTGTATAACCCTTTTTACAAGCAATGTCAGAAGGCTTCACGTACGCCCGTAGAACTGCCCCTCAACCAACCAAAACCCTCAAGGAAGACGAGGAACATAAAAAAATTAAAACCTAGGGAAGAGCAGTTCACTGCTCCCCTCCTTCAAAGACAGTTGGTGAAAGACACAGGACGCAGGACACAAGTCCCTCGCCATGTTTGCATGTGTGTTCTGTCTGTGTGTTTGTTTAGTGTTACGGCCTTACCCCCTAGACAAAGTTCGTAACACAGGCTAAACAGTCTTACATCAATAAAAGTTAAGACAACAAAATGGAAGAAACCTTGGGAGGAGCAGTCTAACAGCAGAGGATTTTTGATGTTTTTGTTGTAGGCCGGTAGTTCTTTCAGCTGTGGGTCATATAAAAGTTATCTCAGGTGGTGACTGCTGGGAAAGCTTGGCCCCAGACATCACTGCTTTGTTTTTGTTTTTATTGTGAACACGCAGGTGACTCTTCAGATGGCCATTTGTTTTACCTGAATAGTCACAGAGGTCACAGCTGTAGGGCTTCTCTCCAGTGTGGATCCTGCTGTGAACTGTGAAACTTCTATTACTGCTAAAGGTTTTACCACAGAGGTAACAGATGTAAGACTTCTCTCCAGTGTGGATTCTGCAGTGAACTGTGAAACTTCTATTACTGCTAAAGGTTTTACCACAGAGGCCACAGCTGTAGGGCTTCTCTCCAGTGTGGATCCTCCTATGAGCTCTGAAATGGGCAGCCTGGCTAAAAGTTTTACCACAGAGGTCACAGCTGTAGGGCCTCTCTCCAGTGTGGATCCTGCTGTGATCTGTCAAACTGCTAGCATGGGTAAAGGTTTTACCACAGAGGTCACAGCTGTAGGGCTTCTCTCCAGTGTGGATCCTGCTGTGAACTGTGAAACTGCTAGCATGGGTAAAGGTTTTACCACAGAGGTCACAGCTGTAGGGCTTCTCTCCAGTATGGATCCTGCTGTGAACTGTGAAATGGCCAGCGTGGCTAAAAGTTTTACCACAGAAGTCACAGCTATAGTGCTTCTCTCCAGTGTGGATCCTGCTGTGAACTGTGAAATTGCCAGCATGCCTAAAGCTTTTACCACAGAGGTCACAGTTGTAGGGCTTCTCTCCAGTGTGGATTCTGCGGTGATGTGTCAAACTGCTAGCACGGCTAAAGGTTTTACCACAGAGATCACAACTGTAGGGCTTTTCTCCAGCGTGGATCCTGCTGTGAACTGTGAAATGGCCAGCCTGGCTAAAGGTTTTACCACAGAGGTCACAGCTGTATGGCTTCTCTCCAGTGTGGATCCTCATGTGCTTCTTGAGGCTATTGGATGAGGAAAGGCTCTTCCCACATGTGTCACAGTGATGTGTCTCCATAACTCAGCTCTCTCTTGGTTCTCTGTCTGGTCTCTCTGGACCCTGTATCAAGCTTGTTTCTCTCTGGCTGATCCTCTGTCTGGTTACTGCTGTTTCTGGTTGAGTCTTTCAATCGTTGAGTCTTTCTCTGTAGTCTCTCTGGTTGATTCTCTGTAGTCTCTCTGGAGCCTTAAGGTGTCTCCTCTGTCTAGTGTCCGCCCATGATCAAGTATGATTGGCCAGTAGGGGATCTGGGAGAAACAGTTCCAAGTTAATGAGAGCTCAGCTTTCACATATACTAAATTCCTTGGCCTGAATATGTCCACTATTGCAAATATATACATATAAACATGAAGAAAAAAAACCCTGCATTAAATACAAAGCATCATGACACTTTGTATGATTCGAAATGATTCATTATCACACTAGCATTTAATCATCACGCCACACAATTAAACCGCACTGAACTGTAAGTAAAGTTACAAAAAACTTTGCAAAAATGACCAAAATAACAAAACCTGTAATCAATCAAATCAAAGATTGATGTAACCTGTAATCAAAGAACGAATATCATTCATGTCTTACTGCTAAACCTAGCAGTCACGCGAAAGTGAATGACGAAAACAAATCCTGTTTCCTTTTCGTAGCGTTTGAATTCAGATCACTTTAAAAATGAACCAAAGACTCGTATCCGGTCTGTGTAGGTGAGTTTAATCAGAGAATGTTTAATAGGGGAGAACCATAGATATATATAAACACTGTTTATATATATCTATGGGGAGAACTGTCACTCTCGGGAAACTTCCGGGTTCTGAACTGGTTGCAGTTCCACTCTAGTTCCATATGCAGAATGAATGGAGGTCTATGGAGCTATACCCCTCAAAATCCACTATTCTCAGGATATAATTTTTGTCTAGTAATTAGAATGTTGAATTCGAAAGGGGAGGCAAAAAAATACACACTGCTGGGTGTTAGATTTTTTAAGTCGCTTTTTTGTTTTAAAAAGCCTTTTAAAATGTCAATGACGTCATACACATCGTACGACCAGAGATACTGCTTTACGGCAAGCTCTGGTCACTTCCTTTTTTCTCTTGAGGCATCGACAACACAGCTGACAGGTTAGGCTCTCCCTGTCAATACACATGCTAGAAAGCGTTTTGGCTTGCTAATGTTGTTGCTAATGCTCTGACATTCTGGTTCCGCTTCGGATGCCATCAAGCGGGATCTCTGGTCGTAGTCAGTCCTTCACTAACCAATCAGCATTCATTAGTAGAATGCTAGCGTGTTATGGGCAACAACGACTCACCCTGTAAGAAATCAAAAGGACTTAAATACTCGTTCATTCAACTTTCGACCTATAATCCATGTTGAACATGCACAAACTACAATCAAATCTGATAGTCTAATAGGCTCTGGCGGCGCCAATCAGAGCTTCAGAGCTACAGATTAGATGCCCCTAAAGAACACGAGTATCTAACAGTAGTTCTGCATTACATTAATTAATTTGCACGCAAGTTTTATTTATTTTTATACCGTGTATTCTCCGTGTAATTTCATGCACCGAACCGTGACGCCCATACCGTACGGTTCAGTACGAATACATGTACCGTTCCACCCCTATTGTATACTGATCTGTGTACTATTATCTGTATACTTTGTACTTTTTCGAGCAATAATAAAATAAAAAAGAGTCTCGGAGCTTGGAAGAAGAAGAAGGCGAGCCACTGCCGCAAAACCGGACGAGCCGGAACTGGAAATAGCAGTGAAAGGCTCACTGAAGACTTCAGAAGAGGAAACAGAGGGGATTTGTTTACATTTACGCATTTACAACTACATTTAGAGCTCACCTCATTCACTTTCGCGTGACTGCTAGGTTTAGTAAGAGTAAGACGTAAATGAGATTTGTTTACAATTGTTTTGTTATTTGTACTTTTTGTTGTTGTTATTTGTACAAGAAAATGAACGAATCCCTCTCTGAGGTGACTCGTTACTCCCGAGTCATAGCCTACTGTCGTTCACGAGAGACTAGCAGCAATACATCAGCACACTAGTTATCTTTATGGTGCACGAGGGCGGTGAAATTAAAAGGTTCACAAAACTGAAGTAGCTACGTACCTTGAGACTCGCAACACTGTCTGCATCTGAATAACAAAAAATAATATTACATACACTTTTCAAAACGTTCTAACATATCCCCATTAATAAAGACAAACACTGAATCTAGCTAACAACACAATGGAAGTAAAGCTAGCTAGTTGGCTAGCTAACACCGAAATGAGTTTAGAACCAAGCACAAAGTCGCAAATCCTGGATACGTCAAAAGCAAAGCATATAATGATAGCCCTTACCTTCATAGCTGTTAGAACTGCAACAGAGCTTTGATTTTTCAATACATAAAATCTCAAAATGTTAAAACGTAGGGACACTTAACTTTATCTCCATGATAAACTACATTTAGAGCTAACGTAACCGTGGATAGTGTTACAGACCAATGAAGTCAATGATACAAACACTCGAGATGCAGTTACGCATTTAAGACACCAAGTGGCACCAGAACGGTAAAAAGGCTACAATGATAGCATTCTTCTCACCAGATCACTGTTGATACAGCTGACAATATGAATCAGTTTACATTTCATACTGGGTTGAAGCTGTTTTCTCGTCAAGATGGTAGCCTTGGTAACCACATTTGAGAAAAAGTTGACCAAATGTGTTCCTTTCTACTTATGTAGTTTATGTGATGGATGGGCTGGTAAGAGATTGGTCTGATTGCTGGTCATTCAGTTGGTGTTTAGGAACCCATACCCTGTGCTCTGGGATTTCGGCAGGTCTGTACTGCACAGCAGGAGAGCCAGGGGAACCAGGGCAAGATGGAGACCAAGGTCCAACGGGGTAGAGGGTTCCCAGGTTACAAAGGTGACCTTTTGTTAATGGCAAATTAGTTTGTTGATTGATTCACTTATCGTTCATGCACCTTGTTTAGTACATTTCATTGATCATATCAATATAGTACAAAGTTAGCTTTTGGCTTCCTCATCTTCCCCATCACAGCATCAGTTCCAAATGAAATTGAGAAAGATTCACTAAAACAACCTTTCCCATGCATTTCAGTAGATATGTCTCCAGTCAGTGATCTATTTACATTTGACACACTCACATCATTGCTACTGCTCACATCTGTTGCAGTGTATGGGGGTGAACACTGAGGTGTGTGTCCTGGTGTCTGTAGGTAGTGCTGGTGCCTCCTCTACCTGGAGGGCCAGGAAAAAGCCCACACACAGGACCTTGGTATGTGGCACTACAGCACTACTCACTCAAACACACTTATGGCTGTTTCTAGCCAACGTAGATGGCGAAGGAGAGTGTATGTAACCAGTAACCATACAAGGGGAGTCATCAGGTGTTTCCTGTGTACCCCCTCACTCTCACCAGGCCAGGCAGGCTCCTGCATGCACCTGTTCAGCACCATGCCCTTCTCCTACTGCAACATGGGCACCTGTGACTATGCCAGCCACAACAAGAAGTCCTACTGGCTTTCCACTACGGCAGCTGTGCCCATGATGCCTGTGGCTGGCGAAGAGATAAAGGAGCACATCAGCCACTGTGTGGTGTGTGAAGTGACCTCCCCGGCCGTAGCTATACACAGTCAGGACACCAGCACATCCCAGTGCCCACCCATGGAGGAGTTTGTGGATGGGACTCTTTCCTTATGGTAAGAATAACAATGTATTTTGGGCCTTAACGTGTCTACCTGTCACGTTATGCAAGCCTGTGTGTGGAAGTGCCTGTTTGTAACGCATACGTACTGAACCTTGCAGCACACAGGCGCTGGTGATGAGGGGGGTGGGCAGTCTCTGACATCGTCAGGAAGCTGCCTCCGAGACTTTCGTGCCCAGCCATTTGTGGAGTGTCAGGGACCGCGTGGCACGTGCCACTACTTTGCCAACATCTACAGTTTCTGGCTGACGAGAGTGGACAGGAACGGACAGTTCAGCTCCTCCTCACAGGCGACGCTCAAGGATGAGGCAGCAGCGCCTGAATGTGGGGCGTTGCAACGTCTGCATGAAGGTGTAGTCCAGTCCTTCTTGGTCGGGTACCTTCAACAAGGTCTGCCTCCAGTACACGTCCTAACAAGAACTGCACTGAAAATGCACTGCGATTGGTACAAGAGGCAATATCACACCCCTACTGGTCACAGAGGCTGTAACCGTGCTTGATTATTAGGATTCCTCCGTCAGGAGGAAACCTATTGGAATTGTTGGTATTATTATTATTATTATTATTATTATTATTATTATTCTTGTAATTTATCTCATGAACACATTGGTAAAAAGTTTTGAAATTTGGCATATTGATACAACATGCCACAAATACTGCCCAAACACAGACTGGCCCACATCAGACAATAGGGGGCGCCACAGGCCACGCCCAAATGTCCACTTTTCAAAGTGATGGCATTTCCACCCCATTGCTCCAATTCTTCTGAAACTTGTTGTGCATGCCTCATTTTTCACGAGGAACAAAAAAGCCTCAAGGACTTATAAGGTCCACCATGATGGATTTTCCTGTACAGTGATAATTTGGGAAAACCTTCAAAATCCCTCTTCTCTTAAACCAAAATTCAAATTGACTTGGAATTTTGTACAGATATGTATCATTGATGTATTTAAAAACGTTACTTAAGACAGTTGAATCAAAAACAAAATGGCTGAAAGGGGTGTATTTATGTAAATGTCCACATTGCCTCAATATGTTTGTGTCACTAAATCAAATGTCATTTTGAATGATGGTTTTTCAAAACTAATAGGCTTTAAGGTGACACCCCCTGAAGTACCCTGCAAAGTTTCACCTTGATATGTGAAAATATGACTTAATTACAGCTGTTTGAGCTTGGACCAAATCTGACAATGCTTGCCTTATTTTATTATCCAGTTACTGAACATGGCAAAGTCAAGATCTGAGAATGGCTCAATTGGATAATATGTTGTGCTGGTAAACGAAGGGTTGTAGGTTCAAAACCAGTCAACGGCAATTTTTTTATTTTTTTTGACAGAACGGTTTCTAGTCTTCCGGTCAATCCTCTGGTTGTAAAACATAGCATAGTGTTTATTTGAGCCCATTACAACACTCCAATCATCTGTTTAGTGAGACTATAAACCACTGCAAAACAAGCCAGGTTCACCACCGTAGCTAGCTATTTGTAGTCTACGTAGGCATAGTGTCATATTTACCAAGTTAGCTCGAATGAAGTATATTGATTGTTCAGGTGGATCCCTTGCCTGCCGCAAATTCATTTAAGTTACCTAAGCCAGAACACATCGCCACTGATGCTAGGATTGGAAATTCCCTTCCAAACAACTTTTTTAAAGCACTACGAGTAAGCTATTCTTTACAGCAGCAACCCAGTCATCCCGTTGTCCCGTTTTTATGTCCCATATATAAATAGGACTAAATTACAACAGTTTTAAACCACCTCCCGGAAATGAGTCTGCAGGTTGGCATGTCTGTGAATGGCTTAGTAGGATGAGACGCAGGGCTGCTATGTGAAGGGTTGTGGGTTCTAATATAGTCAGAGCCCTAAACTTTTTCTTTTTTTTCTGACAGAAATTAGTTTCAAGTCTTTTGGTTAATCCCAGTGTAACTATCTGTCAATTTTACAACATTTTGCCATCTTGAAGGAGGAATCCGCCATTGCTGCTTGCAGCTATATTTATCCTTTATATTTATCCTTGGCTGATTCATTTACAAGGCTACAGTAGTATTAGATTCAGCAACTGCAGTATTTTGTTTTGTAAATTGTCTGTAAGCTTTTCATCATGTATTATGTACCCAGGATTTAATATTTTTGTCAGATTACCAAAATGGAAAAGTTTTAAAACAAGTGTCTTTTGGTAGCAGGGAACACTTCACCAAGCAGTATACAGTATATCAGTACAGTTTAGTACGTAAAGGCTTTCAGTGCCTCATTAAAGAACTTGAAGTAAACTGAGGGGAAAACTTGAAGAATCCCAAACAAGCATAACTGTTTAAAACAGAAGTGAACTGGTGCTATATAGTTTATGACATCATTTATTACATGCAGTATGTACAACATCTCATGTGGATTTGGTTTTGATTCAGAAAGTAAACAGAAATACATAGTGACTGAAATGATGAAATGTTCAGTCTCTTTTGCTTTGGTACCTCAGCAGCACAATTCAAAGACAGCTAAACTTGCTCTTCATTTGGGTAGGCCAGAGTACTCTGCTATCTTGTGAATAACGCTGCTGTGTTGCTGAATCAGATCAGTTATATATTGTAATAGTGAATCATCGAATTATTTAATAATATTCCATCTGCAGATGTTATACACAGCAGATTCTCAACTAACTATCAAAACGTATTAGTCATCTCCACCTGACTTTAATGCTGAACAGTTGCTTTCTGCATAAAACTGTTTTCCTTTTTGAGCATCTACAGAATCTACAGGGGATATTTGAAAGTTTTAATATAAATAAAAACTTCCCAAACACATCTATATCCCCCCCCGACTATATTCAGGAGAGAGGAGGATATCTCCCTGAGGATCAGGTAAAGGTGAGTGTGTTTACAAGTTCATACTCACAAACTTGTCTCTAAAGACTGAAATAACACAAATTCATGTAGCAAACAGTTACAGCTCACAGAGCACAGACCCTGGATCCAGGAAAGCTGTCAAAGGAAGGTTGGAACCAGGTTCTTATGGAGTCAGATGAACACCGGATTGAATGATGTTGAACATAGATGAATGAAGCTGACCAGTCCATGGAAAACCGAAGGGAAGACAAACACACAACTACACAGGAACAGACATATACATACAGTACACACATGTTCCTATGGTGTACGTAACACCAGGAGAGAGGAAGACATCTCCCAAAGGATCAAGCCAAGCTGAGTGTGTGCAGACAAGTTCATTACAGCCATCCACACCCAGAGAGCTTGTGAAAGTAAATATGTATCACTATTTTCCCTCCCTCACCCAACGCGACATCTTTCTCTCTGTCTGTTGGTCATTCTGAGGCAGGTCGGCTGTCAAAGGAAGGTCGGAACTGGGTTCTTACGGAGCCAGACGAACACCGGATTGGACGGGATCAGACGCGTGAATGATGTTGAACAGAGATGAATGAAGCAGACAAGCCCAAGGAAAATGGACACCTGAATGAATGATGCTGGTGGGGAGAAACAGAAGGGAAGAAAAACACACAACTACACAGGCACAGCCATATGCATACATACAGTACATACATGTTCCTATGGTGTACGTAACACCAGGAGAGAGGAAGACATCTCCCAGAGGATCAAGCCGAAGATATCTCCCACAGATTTCCAAGCCGTAAAACTCATCCACACGCAGAAAAAATAAAAGAACATGCACTCACAGAGACACAAATTGTCTGTATCTAGCTGACCACAATCCCCTCCACTTCTCTCATATTCTCTGCTATCTGTCTCTCTCTTTCCTTTTCTCTCTTCAGAAGATATGAACCTACAGAAGGAGGCGGTTTGGCAAAGACCTGCCCACTCTGGAGGGAATTCTGCTCCACCCTTGGCTGCAGTGGTCCAGCCCCTCCCCTTCACCTCTGGGAACACACCATGGGTCGGTGTGCAGCTCATCCACTGCCTCACCACAGACCACCTGGGACAGAACAAGCATATTTACTACACACTAAATAAATAATGCATTATATGCTTAACTAGTCTGTTTATTTTTGGGAATTTAAATCTCCAAATACTGATTTCAAATTAAAGTGATCTCCTGTCCTTTTGAGCTCATACTAGGATAGTGCCCATGTCCGTGATGCAGACGGTGAGATTGAGATGGTTGTAAGTTAATTCCATGACACATAGGCAGCCATTATTATCAAGTTATCGATACAGTGCTCGTCACGGCTCTCATTACTGCAGTCTTAATCTGTGTTTGTCGGTGTGTGTCTAACGTCTTCCATGTGTGAGATGTTCTCTAGTACATTTCCCTAGTTTAAAAAAATAACTTCCTCATTGGGATCCAGGCACTTATAGTTATTCCATGACTGGGTCAAGTGAACAAAACGGCCACTCCACATAGCTGAAAGCCCACAAAGTCATGTAAGTCCATTCTTCCACTACTGATAGGTGTTGTACATTGGGAACTGTACCTGCACGGGAGGGGCAGCAGATTGGAGAGTTGGTGTAGGCATTGAGGAAGGTAGCAACCAGCTCCCTCATGAAGTTGATGTATGGTAGCTGAACCACCCTATTCCCAGGGTCAGTTGGTCATCCTTCGTATGAAACGGAAATTACGCTCCAAAGAGGAAACTCCTTGTCTTTCATACCCTCAATTTAACCTTAAAGGGGTCATAAAATGCTAACCGAGTTTACCCTGTCATAGTTGAATAACGACAGTTCGGTGGGTAAAATGGACATACAGAGAACCTCAAGTCCCGTTAACACCTCTTTCCTATGCAAATCTCACAATTTGAAACTGCCGCTGTAAAACGGGTGGTGTCAATGTAAAAAAAACACAGAGTTGGCTCTGGTCTGTACCTTTGTCACGCCCCAAATTTTACACACAGCAAATTAATAACTTATGTTGCTTACAATGCTAAGAACAAATCTAATACAAAGTTATGCTTAGGCTACGACGCTGAAGTGCGAGTATTACACTAGTATTACAGCTAACGGGTGCTGTTAGCCATGTTGCATCTTTGCTCCGCAGCTTCGCTCGTTGTGAACCAACCAATCAGCGCGCAGCTCATCTAAATATTCATTAGAATACCATAAAAGGGAGAAAAACTCTCGCTTCATTCTAGGGCTATTTCACAGGGTTGCATTAGGGCGCATAGAACAGCACCCGGGCCATTTTCAGCAATGTTACATACCCTATTCGAAGACCTTAAGGAACAGTGTGAAATACCCTATAAAATCATTCTATGACCCCTTTAAGGTATTATACATAAATAATGCAGTGAGGTAAACGTATCAAATGTTAAATTTTTCATTGATAAAGTAAATAAGTGTAGACCACTCACTGCTAGGCCGGTCAACACAATATTAACTGTTACTTACAAAAGCATCTGACATTACCATCTCAAAGTTAGGTTTCTGGTAGCCAGAACCGTTCAGGTAAAAACATTCCATTCTTTAACACTTCTGCTACCTTCGGGTCATTGTGACCCACAGCCATGGTGCCACAACTTTACCTAATACAAAAATAAAGTGAAGAATTTTCTTCTCACGGAATTTACTTTACAGGATCTTTAACCTTTGCGCTGCCTCAGGGTCATTGTGACCCCCTGCCGTGTCCGCGTTGTGTATTAAGACACCGCCACCCTCGCAATGTCTCAGGGTCGTTGTGACCCCCACGCCGTGTCGGTGCAACTTTTCCAAATACAACAACGTAGATGCGTAGGGGAGGGAATGTGAGGGGGGGGGGGTGTCCATCACCTGATATATCACGTTTTATCACTAGGAGAAACCCTTGTGCTGTTTTCGGGTCGTTGTGACCCACAGCCATGTTGTGACAACTTTTCATAGTATAAAAATAAAGTTATGCATTCTCTTTTATTCCTCGGGCAGATGCTATAAATAACATTCTTATTATAAAGGTATAGAGGCGTAACTAGTTAGTAAATCTCACTGGAATCTCATTCAAAGAGCCCATACAAGTCTCGGTTGGGTGGAATGAGCCCCCTTGTCTCGGTTGGAGGATTAAGCTTGATTGGAGGAATGAGGACTGTTGTCTGCGATGTCTATTATGCCACCCTCAGTGCTGCCTTTGGGTCGTTGTGACCCACAGTCATGTTGTGACAACTTTTCAGAATACAAAAATAAAGTGAAACATTTTATTCCTTGCGTTGTCTGCCTAGTCTATTACGCCGCCACTCTCGCGCTGTCTCAAGGAAAATGCAAGAAAATATAGAAGAAACCTTAGGAGGAGCAGTTCAGTGCTCCCCTCCTCCAAATACAGTTGGTGAAAGAGAGGTGCAGAACACAGGCGGTTACATCCCTCGCCATGTTTGCATGCGTGTTCTGTCTTGTGTGTTTGTTTAGTGTTACAGCCTTTCCCCCCTAGACAAGGTTCGTAACAAAGGCTAAAAAGTCTTACATCAATAAAAGTTAGACAAAAAATGGAAGAAAGAAGGAGCAGTCTAGGGCTTCTCTCCAGTGTGGATCCTCCTATGAGCTCTGAAATGGCCAGCCTGGCTAAAGGTTTTACCACAGAGGTCACAGCTGTAGGGCTTCTCTCCAGTGTGGATCTTCCTATGAGCTCTGAAATGGCCAGCCTGGCTAAAGGTTTTACCACAGAGGTCACAGCTGTAGGGCTTCTCTCCAGTGTGGATCCTGCTATGAGCTCTGAAACTGCTAGCAATGGTAAAGGTTTTACCACAGAGGTCACAGCTGTAGGGCTTTTCTCCAGTGTGGATTCTGCGGTGATATGTGAAACTGTTAGCATGGGTAAAAGTTTTACCACAGAGGTCACAGCTGTAGGGCTTCTCTCCAGTGTGGATCCTGCTATGAGCTCTGAAATGGCCAGCCTGACTAAAGGTTTTACCACAGAGGTCACAGCTGTAGGGCTTTTCTCCAGTGTGGATTCTGCGGTGATCTGTGAAACTGCTAGCATGGGTAAAGGTTTTACCACAGAGGTCACAGCTGTAGGGCTTCTCTCCAGTGTGGATCCTGCTATGAGCCTTGAAATGGACAGCCTGGCTAAAGGTTTTACCACAGAGGTCACAGATGTAGGGCTTCTCTCCAGTGTGGATCCTGCTGTGAACTGTGAAACTGCTAGCATAGGCAAAGGTCTTACCACAGAGGTCACATCTGTAGGGCTTCTCTCCAGTGTGGATCCTCATGTGGTTCTTGAGGCTAGTGGATGAGGAAAGGCTCTTCCCACATGTATCACAGTGATGTCTCTCCATAACTCAGCTCTCTCTTTGTTCTCTGTCTGGTCTCTCTGGATCCTGTCTTGTATCTAGTCTCTGGAAGCTTGTCTCTTTCTGGTTGATCCTTTACTGCTGTTTCTGGTTGAGTCTCTGTCTGTAGTCTCTCTAGAGCCTTAAGGTGTCTTCTCTTTCTAGTCTCCGCCCATGATCAAGTATGATTGGCCAGTAGGAGATCTGGAAGAAACAGTTCCAAGTTAAAGGCAGGGTAGGCAAGTTGCGCGAAGCTAGCTATTTTAGCTTATTTTTTACATGATTCAAACCTAGGGAGTCAGGTGGCTGAGCGGTGAGGGAGTCGGTCTAGTAATCTGAAGGTTGCCTGTTCGATTCCCAGCCGTGCCAAATTACGTTGTGTCCTTGGGCAAGGCACTTCACCCTACTTGCTTCGGGGAGAATGTCCCTGTACTTACTGTAAGTCGCTCTGGATAAGAGCGTCTGCTAAATGACTAAATGTAAATGTAAAATGTAAACCCAAATATCCCACCTCCTACCTTCAAAGCAACTCCCACAAAACTACAGTAACGAGCATTGAGTGGAGGGGCAGAGTGCACGCAGGTAGGTAGACAGACAAGTAGGCCGTCCAATCACTAGTCAGGGTACCCCTTAATGATTGGTCGTGTTTATTACAGTATTGTAACGCCCACAGATGTCGGAATGATTTCATATTACCGTCAAACCTTTAGATATATTGGTTGCTATGAAGACATGAAGTTACTTTGGGCAAATATGACAAAAAGTGCTTCTCAACAACATGGCCTACCCTGCCTTTAATTACTACACAATAAGCATTACATGTAAATTAACAATAAAATGACTACATCAAATAATATTAATGAACTCTATTGCATGTGTCTCATTTTCTATTTAAAAACGGATAGTTACAATATAGAAAATAAATCACGGAATGTTTATGAGCACTCAACTTATATTCGCTCCACTGCAGCAATACAGAAGCACAATATCTTTATGCTGCCCACGAGGGCGGTCAAATTAAAGTTCACAAAACTGGAGTACGTACCTTGAGACTCACAACTCTGTCTGCATCTAAATAACAAAAAAGTATATTACATACACTTTTCACAACGTACTAACATATCCACATTAATAAAGACAAACACTGAATCTAGCTAACAACACAATCGAAGTAAAGATAGCTAGCTAGCACCGAAATTAGTTTAAAAATAAGCACAAAGGCGCAAATGCTGGATACAACGTCAAAAGCAACGCATATAACGATTGCACTTACCTTCATAGCTGTTAGAACTGCAACAGAGCTTTGATCTTTAAATACATTAGGTCTCAAAATGTTAAAACGTAGGGACACTTCACTTTACGTATCGCCATGATAAACTACATTGATTTAGAGCTCACGTAACCGTGGATACAAACCAATGACTGTAAAATACGTTTTAAAGTTAATAGGTGCAGTCGACTTCAAGCGCCGGCGTCGCCTGCAGACCGGCTGACTTGAAACAGCCAATGCATTCTCAACTTCAAGGCAGCCGGCTGCAGCCGGAAGCCGAACTCACCTAATGATACAAACAATCGAGATGCAGTTTCACATTTGAAACACCAGGTGGCACCAAAGCGGTAAAAAGGCTACAATGATAGGATTCTTCTCACCAGATTACTGTTGATACAGCTGACAATATGAATCAGTTTACATTTCATACTGGTTGAAGCTGTTTTCTTCAAGACGGTAGCCTTGGTATAGCCTGGTCCTAACCAGACTCTGTACATTTTATTTGTACAGAGAGTCTGGCCTCGCTCCATTGACAAGCGTTGACCTCCTTGTAGGCGGATACTCTGTTGAAGTTTAAAACTATTGGATTTGCCCAGAGCCACTCTGATCTGCCATAACCAATCGCTAGCGTTCGCCTTAGCCAATAGACCAATTATCACCCTACGTCACACCACTGTCAAGCATGCTGCGCATGTCGGCTGCAAAAGACGAACTTCTCCCAGGTATAAAACACTTGGGAGTGTCGATCAGGTCATCATATATCTCTGGCCACTGGATTTC
Organism: Thaleichthys pacificus; assembly: GCA_023658055.1. NCBI lineage: Eukaryota > Metazoa > Chordata > Actinopteri > Osmeriformes > Osmeridae > Thaleichthys > Thaleichthys pacificus. The sequence goes on from CM042879.1 coordinate 1,418,874, forward strand.
AGAGCTTGACATTAACTTTTTGAGGCACTTGTCCTTTGGACAAGTACATTTACGTTTCATTTGTCCATGCACAAAAGTCACTTGACTCCCGATACCTTTAAATAGCCTTACCAAGTGATAGGGCAAAACTAGCCTGGCTAACGGAGGTCACTTTCTCAGGCAAATGACGAATGAAACAGGCTCGGTTAAAGAAATCCGAGATGCTGACTATCTTCAGCAGGCTCGTATCTACAAAAGGCAGTCCTCCCTGACGTTTTTACTGTAGAATGGAGTGAACAGTTCGGTGGGTAAAATGGACATACAGAGAACCTCAAGTCCCATTAACACCTCTTTCCTATGCAAATCTCACAATTTGAAACTGAGTAGCTAAGGAGCTTAGTAGATGTTAAATACATAGGCTACTAATTTGTCTGAGAAAAGGGTTTTATTTAAATAAATATTGCACCCTGTTTATTCCCACTCCTCATGGCACAGGCACTGAACGAGTATATCCTATGGAGCTGGATTGTAGGCTACCTATATGATTATTTTATTTTTTACAATATTATCTAACATGATGTGAATGTCACTTTCTTGTGGATTTTATTGAATTTGCCATGTTTCATGAGGCACAAGGCAAACCCTATGTCCTTATGACATCATAATTGATTCCATGACAACAGCATATCATTCTACAACATTTGACATATATGCATTTTACAAGCTCACTGCAGATCATTGCTACATAACTTTTTGAAGGAGCCTACATTTCCAGTCAATTGTTGTATGAACTCACTAGATAATTATTATTCAACGATAGCCTGCAAATCAAACCACTCTCCCACCTCAAAATGAGTGAGTATATTAATATAATTAATATTAACTGCTGTAGTATTTTTCAAATGCCTTCAAATATTGTACAACATCATCAGATGTCACCACCATCTGATTTACACTCTGTCATTTCACATATTTAGTGTTTATACATTATTAGAAAACACTTAACACAATTTTTATATGTCATATTATTTTAATGACTTGAAACCCACAAAAACATGATAACTTCACGATGAATGTCAAGTCTGTCATTGCCCCGTCACCACCATCAGACAACAATATGAATTATTGTGTGGTTTAGGTGTCTGATAGTGTTGACATAAAGTGATAGCAAAGTTTATATAAGAATTTTGATAAAAAGAGAAAGGTTGGGAGTTTGTATCAAAGAGTAGCTAAGAAGCTTAGTAGATGTTAAATACATAGGCTACTAATTTTTCTGAGCAAAGGGTTTTATTTAAATAAATATTGCACCCTGTTTAGTCCCACTTCTCATGGCACAGGCACTGAACTAATATATTCTATGGAGCTGGATTGTAGGCTGCCTATATTATTGTTTTATGTTTTACAATATTATCTAACATGATGTGAATTTTATTGAATTTGCCATGTTTCATGAGGCACAAGGATAATCCTATGTCCTTATGACATCATAATTGATTCCATGACAACAGCATACCATTCTACAACACTCTACATGTCTGCATTTTACAATCTCACTGCAGATCAAGGCTACATTGCTTTTAAAAAGTCAAATGTTAATTAACTCAATAGAGAGTAATTATATCACAATAACGTGTATATCAATGCACTCCCACCTTGAAACATGAGTGAGTATGACGATATTAACTGCTCTAGTATTTTCAAATGCCTTAGAATATTGTAGAACACAACACATTCAATTAAATGACTATAGCTACATAGTGATGCATATAGTAATAACATAGTTAAAGACGATAGCTAAGGTAGCTAGATTTAAACATACAACAATAATAAAGACAGAAAAAATAGATAGATGGATAGACAAAAATATTCATTCTACATGAATGTGTGTGTGTGTACTCTTTAGGATCGTTTGAGGAGAAATACGTGGAACTGAGCTGTCTTGGCCAAGGTGGCTTTGGCTCAGTCTACGCTGGACTCCGTATAGATGACAACCTGCCTGTAAGAATGACATAACACACACATACAAAAATATACACACTCACACACACAGCAGTATATCATTTTTAGAAATCAACATGTTCTATTTCCCTCCACCCATCTCTTTTGATAGGTGGCAGTCAAGCATGTTCCCATTGATAAGGTGATAAATACACCTGTGGTGAGTGGACCAATCCCCCTTTTAGCCCTACTAACCTACTCAGAATTCATATATTCCATTTTAGATTCTCATTCTCATTCTGGTGTCATCCAAAACCACAGTCTTCCAACAGATAACATCCCTATTGCAGCATGAACTCTACCTGGTTGTTGTGTTCTCTGTGTTTTAGACCCTGGGGGGGAAGCTCCGCCAGCTCCCCCTGGAGGTGGTGCTCCTACTGATTGTAGGACAGGGTGGGGCGGACATGGCTGAGAAGGCCAGGGGTGAGGAGGTGAGGGGTGAGGCCAGGTTTGGAGGTGGAGGAGACGGTCAGGCAGCAGTGGAGCTGCTGGACTGGTATGAGCTGGACCAAGAGCTCATTATAGTTCTGGAGAGGCCTGTACCCGCCGTGGAACTGTTTGACTATATCCAGGACAGAGGAGGATATCTCCCAGAGGATCAGGCCAAGGTGAGTGTGTGCAGACAAGTTCGTCACGGCCATCAACCTCCAAAGAGCTATTTGTGAAAGTCAACATTCATCACCATTTGCCCTCCCTCTCCTAACTGTCCTTCATCTTTCTCTCTGTCTCTTTCTCTTTCTGTAGATCATTCTGAGGCAGCTGGTTGAGGCCATGGTCAATTTCCACTCTTGGGGTGTCCTCCACCGAGATATTAAGCCAGAGAACCTTCTGGTCGAGACCGGTTCTGCAGTTCCACGGATTAGGGTTCTGGACTTTGGCTGTGGCTGCATTATTCAAGAAGCACCCTACACAGAGTTCCTTGGTACGTTCCCTACTCTTGTATTTTCTCTCCCCCCCTTGAGCGGAAATAAAGAATGGACTCAGTTGCAATTGCACCCAATCACATGCGTACACACACGTCCATGTGAAGTTTAACTAAGGTTGTTTTGTGTGTGTGTGTGTCAGGGACCAAAATGTACATCCCTCCTGAATGGTACCTCCATGGTTCCTACCAGGCGGTTCCATCCGCTGTCTGGCAGCTGGGGGTTCTGTTATATAGCATGCTGTCTGGGATATTCCCCTTTCGCACACCCGACCACGTCCTTTATTGTGATCCTATCCCTATCATGGATGGGTTTTCCAGCCGTAAGCCACGCATCCACACGCAGACGAGAAAAATAAACATACACACTCACACAGAGGCACACACATGCTTTCTGTCTGTATCTAACTGACCACAGTTTCCTCCACTTTCATATTCTCTGCTATCTCTCACTCTCTTTCTTTCTTTCTCTCTCCAGAATGTAAGAACCTGCTGAAATTGTGTTTGGCAAAGTGCCCGGAAGACCGGCCTACTCTAGAGGAAGTCCTTCTCCACCCGTGGCTGCATCCAGAGGAGGAGAGGAAAGCAGGGAGACAGAAAAAGAGAAAGGAAAGAAGAGATGCAGAGAGCAGCAGAGGAGGGGAGAGAAAGAGGAAGAGAGTGCTGGAAGAGAGACAGGATTCGGGGGAGTCTTCGACGGCACTGTCCCCTGAGGACGCCTCGTCTTCGTCCTCCCTCTCCCTGTCCCAGGGCAACACCAAGAGGCGTAGGGTAGATAGCAGGAGCCGAGGTGAGGTGTCCCCTAAAAACACCACTGCCACAACAATGACCTCACATGGCACACATGGAAGAGGTAAGCCACACAAACACAGACAGTCACAGCCACGCACCAGTTTAAGTTCTCCTGGTCTTCCTTGCCCCTGGTGTTTTCTGTCTGTCTCCGTGTGTATGTGTGTGTTCTGGTCTTGGTTTGGTCTCTCTCTCTCCAGGCTCCCTGCACTCATGTGTCTCGTTCCAATCACCTTTTCTAGAGGTTGGTAAATAACTACTTTGGTTTTATAATCCTGTTTTGCTTTTCCCTGCTTTTGTGTCCACCCCCTACTACTGACAGTGGGATGCGGCCTAGACAAGGACCCAGAGACGAAGCAGGGCTACATGGAAAGGGAGACAGAACTTGGCAGGTCAGTGGTAAACCTCTTCAACTCTGAACCTCATCAACTGAGTTTTCAGATGAAGCATTGATTCTGAGAAAGGCTGTGAGTGAGTAATGTTGTTCTCCCCAGGGCCCGTGCTGTGTCCACCATCCCAGAAATGAGTGATACAGCACTGCTGCCCAGAGGACCTCTGTCTGTGCTGCCCAGAGACCCTCTGCCCATGCTGCCCAGAGGTCTGATGCCCGTGCTGCCCAGAGGCCTGGTGCCTGTGCTGCCCAGCACCGAGCCCTCTGCTCCTCCTGAGCCCCCAGCAGAGTCCTGGCCGACTCCAGCACCCCCAGAGCTCCCTGCACATAAGAAGCCCTGCCTTGGTCACCACCACCGACCCCCTGAGCACCTCTACACATCCAGACGGCCTCCAGGTCTGCCTCCACAGCTGCCCCGGCTTTTCACCCTGCCTCCTGGCCGGCCTCCAGAACTGCCCTGGCCTTCGTCCCTGCCCCCCGGTCGTCCTCCCAACCTCCCCCTTCCCCACTGTCCCCTTCTCCCCATCGCCCTCCTGACCCCCCCCCAACACACATCTATATCCCCTACATTCAGGAGAGGAGGATATCTCCCTGAGGATCAGGTCAAGGTGAGTGTGTTTACAAGTTCATACTCACAAACCCGGTTAGGGTTAGCCAGGGTTAACCCGACTCTGGAATAATACAAAATCCTGTAGAAAACAGTTAGAGATCAGAGAGCACAGACCCTGGATCCAAAAAAGCTGTCAAAGGAAGGTTGGAACAAAGTTCTTATGGAGCCAGATGAACACCGGATTGGACGGGAACAGACGTGTGAATGATGTTGAACAGCATGAATGAAGCTGACAAGTCCATGGAAAATGGACACCTGAATGAATGATGCTAGTGGGGAGGAACAGAAGGGAAGACCAACACACAACTACATACATACAGTACACACACATTCCTATGGTGTACGTAACACCAGGAGAGAGGAAGACATCTCCCAGAGGATCAAGCCAAAGATATCTCCCAGGGATTTCCAAGCCGTAAGACACGCATCCACACGCAGGAAATGACATGCACACTCACACGAGACACACATTGTCTGTATCTAGCTGACCACAATCCCCTCCACTTCTCTCATATTCTCTGCTATCTGTCTCTCTCTTTCCTTTTCTCTCTTCAGAAGATATGAACCTACAGAAGGAGGCGGTTTGGAAAAGACCTGCCCACTCTGGAGGGAATTCTGCTTCACCCTTGGCTGCAGTGGTCCAGCCCCTCCCCTTCACCTCTGGGAACACACCATGGGTCGGTGTGCAGCTCATCCACTGCCTCACCACAGACCACCTGGGACAGAACAAGCATATTTACTACACACTAAATAAATAACGCATTATATGCTTAACTAGTCTGTTTATTTCTGGGAATTTAAATCTCCAAATACTGATTTCAAATGAAAGTGCCCATGTCCGTGATGCAGACAGTGATTGAGATGTTGGTAAGTTAATTCAATGACAGACAGGCAGCCATTATTATCAAGTTATCGATACAGTGCTCGTCACGGCTCTCGCTACTGCAGTCTCAATCTGTGTTTGTCGGTGTGTGTCTAACGTCTTCCATGTGTGAGATGTTCTCTAGTACATTTCCCTAGTTTAAAAAAATAACTTCCTCATTGGGATCCAGGCACTTATATTTATTCCATGACTGGGTCAAGTGAACAAAACGGCCACTCCACATAGCTGAAAGCCCACAAAGTCATGTAAGTCCATTCTTCCACTCCTGATAGGTGTTGTACATTGGAAACTGTACCTGAACGGGAGGGGCAGCAGATTGGAGAGTTGGTGTAGGCATTGAGGAAGGTAGCAACCAGCTCCCTCATGAAGTTTATGTATGGTAGCTGAGCCACCCAACTATGACCCCTGTCATAGTTGAATAACGACAGTTCGGTGGGTAAAATGGACATACAGAGAACCTCAAGTCCCATTGACACCTCTTTCCTATGCAAATCTCACAATTTGAAACTGCCGCTGTAAAACGGGCGGTGTCAATGTAAAAAAACAGAGTTGGCTCTGGTCTGTCTCGGTTGGAGGAATAAGCTTGATTGGAGGAATAAGGACTGTTGTCTGTGATGTCTATTATGCCACCCTTGTGCTGTCTTTGGGTCGTTGTGACCCACAGTCATGTTGTGACAACTTTTCAGAATACAAAAATAAAGTGAAACATTTTATTCCTTGCGTTGTCTGCCTAGCCTATTACGCCGCCACTCTCACGCTGTCTCCGGGTCATTGTGCGAGACGAGGAGCTCATTCCTCCAACCAAGACGAGGTGGGCATGCAGTATAATTGGTTGACACCGCGTGTATGATTGACAGGAACAGAATGTGAGGATGATCGTGTGCGCCTTTAGGCCTACAAGTATTTTTTGTTGTTCTTTGAATTTGTCAATTATCTTAAATACAATTAAAATTCATTATTTCATAATCATTTATTTTTTATAGGCTATATATTAATCTATTAAAAATAGAGTCGGCTCTTCAGATATGCGAGCCAGCTCCCGACGTTCACCTACAAGAGCCCTTAAGGGCTCTTAGACGCCATGTTTTTGTCACAACATGGCTGTGGGTCATAATGACCCGAAGGTAGCACAAGAGTTATAAACAAGCACAAAGTCGCAAATCCTGGATACAACGTCAAAAGCAACGCATATAATGTTATACATATATCTTCATAGCTGTTAGAACTGCAATTAGGTCTCAAAATAAATCTTAAAACGTAAATAATTAAAAAATGCAGTTGTACATTTGAAACAGATATTTGTGGCACCAGAACGGCAAAAAGGCTACAATGCTAGGCATGCATGCATATTCATATTTTCATAAATGTTCGTATTAACTCATAAAACTTGAAGGACGAAGGGTAGGCTACATAGTGTAGCTAGCTAATGTTTATTTAGCAAGATTCACAGAAATCTGCAAAAAACGAGGCTACAGTATACAGTACCACGCTCACTGATCGTATAATTTTGTCAGAAACTCGCGTTACTCCTACAAACAAATGCTTCGTAACTTAAAGTTTAGACTCTTAATTAACTAAATGGACAACACAGAAATAAACGTAGTACATGCGACAAACCTGCCGTAGCCTAAACTACTCCATCCAAACCCGGCGGAGTATGGCCGGCACGGATTGCATTCTATTGAAACAATTATGGACAAAAAATCTTAAGAAAAACTCATATCGTGATATAGAGCCTACCGTTACCGTCCGTGCTACAAAATTATACGGTGTTTACGTATATTTTAGGACATAGGCCTGCCGCCAAGCCCTATATTTAACACATCTCTGTTCCAGTCTTCATCCTCCAGTGAGGTAGGAGAGAAGGGTGTAAACTGCCCTTTTATCAGGCTATCATCTGGTAAATAGGACAATAAACTATTTTGTTTCAGAACCATCCAGTCTCTTGACCCTTTACTTGCAAATGTAAATACAGAGAAGTGCGTCTGTATTCTTCATCAATGGATAAAGATCAGTGTGCATTGGACGACTGATCATCAAATTCAAAACTTATTTATTTGTATAGCCCTTTTTACAAGCAATGTCACAGAGGTCCTCACACAGCCCATAGAACTGCCCCTCAACCAACCTAAACCCTCAAGGAAGACAAGGAAAATGCGAGAAAAAATAGAAGAAACCTTAGGAGGAGCAGTTCAGTGCTCCCCTCCTCCAAATATAGTTGGTGAAAGAGAGGTGCAGAACACAGGCTGTTACGTCCCTCGCCATGTTTGCATGCGTGTTCTGTCTTGTGTGTTTGTTTAGTGTTACAGCCTTTCCCCCTAGACAAGGTTCGTAACAAAGGCTAAAATGTCTTACATCAATAAAAGTTTGACGAAAAAATTGAAGAAACCTTGGAAGGAGCAGTCTAGGGCTTCTCTCCAGTGTGGATCCTGCTATGAACTCTGAAATGGCCAGCCTGGTTAAAGGTTTTACCACAGAGGTCACAGCTGTAGGGCTTCTCTCCAGTGTGGATCCTGCGGTGAACAGTGAAATGGTTGGCCTGGCTAAAGGTTTTACCACAGAGGTCACAGCTGTAGGGCTTCTCTCCAGTGTGGATCCTCCCATGAGCTCTGAAATGGCCAGCCTGGCTAAAGGTTTTACCACAGAGGTCACAGCTGTAGGGCTTCTCTCCAGTGTGGATCTTCCTATGAGCTCTGAAATGGCCAGCCTGGCTAAAGGTTTTACCACAGAGGTCACAGCTGTAGGGCTTCTCTCCAGTGTGGATCCTGCGGTGAACAGTGAAATGGTTAGCCTGGCTAAAGGTTTTACCACAGAGGTCACAGCTGTAGGGCTTCTCTCCAGTGTGGATCCTGCGGTGACTTGTCAAAGTGGAAGTCTGGCTAAAGGTTTTATCACAGAGGTCACAGCTGTAGGGCTTCTCTCCAGTGTGGATCCTGCTATGAGCTCTGAAACTGCTAGCAATGGTAAAGGTTTTACCACAGAGGTCACAGCTGTAGGGCTTCTCTCCAGTGTGGATCCTGCTATGAGCTCTGAAACTGCTAGCAATGGTAAAGGTTTTACCACAGAGGTCACAGCTGTAGGGCTTTTCTCCAGTGTGGATTCTGCGGTGATATGTGAAACTGTTAGCATGGGTAAAGGTTTTACCACAGAGGTCACAGCTGTAGGGCTTCTCTCCAGTGTGGACCCTGCTATGAGCTCTAAACTTGCCAGCCAGGCTAAAGGTTTTATCACAGAGGTCACAGCTGTAGGGCTTCTCTCCAGTGTGGATCCTGCTATGAGCTCTGAAACTGCCAGCCAGGCTAAAGGTTTTACCACATAGGTCACAGCTGTAGGGCTTCTCTCCAGTGTGGATCCTGCTATGAGCTCTGAAATGGCCAGCCTGGCTGAAGGTTTTACCACAGAGGTCACAGCTGTAGGGCTTCTCTCCAGTGTGGATCCTGCTGTGAACTGTGAAATGGCCAGCCTGGTTAAAGGTTTTACCACAGAGGTCACAGCTGTAGGGCTTCTCTCCGGTGTGGATCCTGCTATGAGCTCTGAAATGGCCAGCCTGACTAAAGGTTTTACCACAGAGGTCACAGCTGTAGGGCTTCTCTCCAGTGTGGATCCTGCTATGAGCTCTGAAATGGCCAGCCTGGCTAAAGGTTTTACCACAGAGATCACAGCTGTAGGGCTTCTCTCGAGTGTGGATCTTCATGTGCTTCTTGAGACTACTGGATGAGGAAAGGCTCTTCCCACATGTGTCACAGTGATGTGTCTCCATAACTCAGCTCTCTCTTGGTTCTCTGTCTGGTCTCTCTGGATCCTGTATCAAGTCTCCAGAAGCTTGCTTCTCTCTGGTTGATCCTCTGTCTGGTTACTGCTGTTTCTGGTCGAGTCTCTGTAGTGTTTCTGGTTGAGTCTCTGTAGTGTCTCTGGAGCCTTAAGGTGTCTTCTCTGTTTAGTCTCCGCCCATGATCAAGTATGATTGGCCAGTAGGGGATCTGGAAGAATCAATTCCAAGTTAATGAGAACTCAGCTTTCACATTTAACATAACTTTTGTGTCTGTCATATTGTCCACTTTGCATATGTAATGTTTATTATTTGGTGAGAGGTGTATGTTTCTCAGGTTTATATTTACTGGAGAAAAACAACACTGATAAAAACATAACCTCTGGCATACAACTCCTCATTGTAATTTGTTTTTCTTCAAAATAATAATTCCCTATATGATTAATTACTACACAATAAACATTACATGTAAATTAACCATAAATGACTTCTGATTACATTAAAAAACGGATAGTTACAACATAGAAAATAAATGGTGTTACCTGTAACCTTGAGCGCTAAACAGTTAATGACATGAAACTCTGGCGTAGGTAAAAATCGTCTGCTTGATCAGAGCATCGACCCTAAAGTATGCGTGTTCACTAATCTGTCGTTTATCTCTACTATAATATGGATTTAACCACCAACCTAGTATAGGGAGTCAGCGGTGAGGGAGTCGGGCTAGTAATCACTTCACCCTACTTGCTTCGGGGGGAATGTCCCTGTACTTACTGTAAGTCGCTCTGGATAAGAGCGTCTGCTAAATGACTAAATGTAAATGTAAAATGTTGTGAAATATCATCAAATACAAAACACACCTTCAGAGCAACGGTTAACAAAGGTATTCACAATGAAGACTAGGCACCTACCGCACCGGAGCTGTATCGTAAACAGAACTCGAAGTGATTGGTAAAAACTTCTTCCTATATACACCCAAACCTGACTAAAATGGGGACACCGGCCATATGACAGAAAGGTTGTCTGACACATACAAATTCAAATTGGATCATTAATCAAGGCTGCAGTAGACCAAGTGGTTCCCTTGCAAGACAAGGGAATATGTTAACACATTGGTCTGCTGCAAGCACAAACTCTGTAAACCTTGTAAATGTACATGTTACAGTATTAGAATTATTACTAGAATGTAATACATAAAATAAGAAACAAAATCATATCAAACATTACATTAAAAGTTGTTTAGAACTATATTTACAAGAACACAACTTTTAATGATAATTTCAGAGTCTTCCTCAGTCCACCTTCCTCTTCAACTGTTGAGACCACCTTTCCAGTGGTGGTCATTAAGGTGTGATTGTCATTTTAGCATTCATGCAAATCAACGACTGTCCCAGACGAGTGTCTGGGTGACCAGTGACAAAGGGGCTGCCAAAACAGCCCTACAGAAGTATGCTTTGAAAATAGTTCACTTTTGATATACTTTTAAGAAGTATACTTAGAAAATAGTTCACTTTTGATATACTTTTAAGAAGTATGCTTAGAAACAGAAAATGGTATATACATGGGCGTCGCCACAATATAACCTGGGGGGGTCACGTCTCCCCCACTTAAAAAAAAAAGGTCGTTTGGACCCCCCCACATTTGCTATCAAAATATTAGTGCATGACGACAGGTCTACTAATCCAGCGTTCTTTCCATTGCTTCACAATCAAATCCGTTCCACTTTATCAGTAGGGGGAATACCCATAGCAATAGTAATCCATTCCGCGTTTTCCTGGTTCCTACACAAACAGACTCATCAGGCACGCAGATTCATACTCTTTGATCGAAGCAGCTAGCACTCCAGGTATCGGCTGTTCGAGATGGACATATTTTTTTGTCGGAAGAGAAAAGTAAGTCAGAGTTGCCTCAAATTTTCCCTTCAGTGGCCAAAGCACCTTTATGAGACATTCTCTGACTATAATAGCATGAAGTCACAAAGATCCTTCTGCAAACATTATGATTATAGCTAGCCTAGCTAGCTATTTACGTACAACTAGCACTAGGCAATACCATACTTTATTTACCCATTACAAGTGGAACAGCATTTGTTGATTTCTTAATCTAGGTTAAACAGAAAACTCATCTACAAAACTACATCAATAAATGTATAATGTGTAAATCCTCCTTTTAAGTCTTTTGCTCTCATTAAATGGAGAATAAAGTGCCAAAGTTGTCAGTGTCAGTCCTCTGTGTATTACACCAAAACATTATCCTGGCTATCACCAGACCAAGCTCAATCTTATTTAAGATTGCAGATCGAATGGGTTTACCCAGACCATGCTTGGAGTCCTTGGAGTCGACCATGCCGACTCCAAGGAAAAACAATGAAAGAGATATTTTTTTATAAAATCTACATCTTTAAAAAAAAATTCTGGTGGAGAAACCCCCAGACTCCCCAGCAAAATGTGTCCCCCCCACTTTCAAAATGCTGCTGACGCCCATGGGTATACATTTCTTCTGGAGTAGGGTGTACGTTTTCTATTACTATACAGCAAAAACAGTCAAAATACTTTTTGACTGTCTGTTGCAGTTCTGTTGCAATTGACAACTGACCCTGAACAATTAAATATATTAGTAATTCATAGTAAATGGACATTTATTAAGTTTACTTCTTGAAGTACTTACATTACTTGAAAGTGCACTTGAAAGTATTCCAAAGTATACTTTGAGGTACTTTAGGAAGTATACTTCATGAACTGAAAGTGCACTACACAGGTTACTTTACAGTAATCAAAAGTAAACCTCAAATACACTAAGTGTACTTTATATTTATTATTTATTTAATTAATTTATATATCACATTTCATACAAGAATTGCAGCTCGAAGTGCTTTACATAAAATCAATAAAAACAATATAAGTAATAAAAGTAATAAAACCCTTATGAACACAGGCCACAGTCTTTGCGGTAATCCAGAACACACAAGTTATGTCTCGTTAGCAGGGACATGTCAGTTTGTCCGTATCGTGAAGGTCTGGCCCTATTTGTCCTAGCCGTTCAAAGTCTGGTTTTCGTTAGCTATATCTCGCCCTATCTTAAACTAGAGCATGTCCTAAATGTCAGCATGACCCACTCTGGGTCATTCAATGGAAGAATTGTCTTCTTATGCTAATTGTCTCTTACTCAAATATGTGATGTTCTTATTGTGACCTCTGGTTGACGATCATTTCTCTTACATGATCCTGCAATCAATAGTGCTCTCTAGTTCTTAGTTAGTGGGCCTTTGTTTTAGGTAAATTTGTTCTATTGGTAGTTTTACGTCTAAGTTACCACCTAGTCCTAAAAGGGGGGATTTCATACAGTTTTCGGCCCACAACAGTTTTATAATCCTGTTTTGCTTTTCCCTGCTTTTGTGTCCACCCCCTACTACTGACAGTGGGATGCGGCCTAGACAAGGACCCAGAGACGAAGCAGGGCTACATGGAAAGGGAGACAGAACTTGTCAGGTCAGTGGTAAACCTCTTCAACTTTGAACCTCATCAACTGAGCCCACAAAGTCAGCGTGGTTCAGCTATGGTAGCTGAACCACCCTATTCCCAGGGTCCACAGTCAGTTGGTCATCCTTCGTATAAAATAGGAAATACGCTCCAAAGAGGAAACTCCTTCCTTTTCATACCCTCAATTTAACCTTAAGGTATTCTACATAAATAATGCAGTGAGGTAAACGTATCAAACGTTCACATTTTTCATTGATAAAGTAAATAAGTGTAGACCACTCACTGCTAGGCCGGTCAACACAATATTAACTTTTACTTACAAAAGCATCCGACATCACCATCACAATATTCGCTTTCTGGTAGCCAGAACCGTTAAAAACGCCAGAACCGGTAAAAACATTAAATTATTTAACCCTTGTGCTGTCTTCGGGTCATTGTGACCCACAGCCAACTTTACCTAATACAAAAATAAAGTGAAGCATTTTCTTTTAACCTTCGAGCTAAGGAAATCTCATTGTGGGACTGCTCGTAGTGGCTGTATTCAAATTTGCACTATGTTCCAATATTTGTAGAAAGGAGATTTATATATATATTTTTTTACTATTTGTATTTTTATATTGTATATTATGGCCATTTTATATTTCATCTTCTTTATGTTTATTCAAAATGTTACATACAGTACTTTAGCCCCTTAGGATTAGTGAGACTCTGTACCTTTAGTATAGGTATTTAAAATTCCTATATGTTGAATGTTTAGTATAGGTATTTAAAATTCCTATATGTTGAATGTTATACCTTCCTGCCAAAGTAAATTCCTTGTCTGTGCAAACTTTCATGGCAATTAAAACCTCTTTCTGATTCTGATGAGATAATGATAAAGAATGATTTCAAGCTATTTAATATTCTGGGGCAGGAGCGTCGTTAGACCCTTTTTACTGGGGCACGTGCCCCAGTATAAATCTGCTGTGCTCCAGTAAAATCTAGAGTTTTAACAATTTACTTATTAGTCAGTGCATTAATTTAGATTGATAATCCCGGAAAAAAAAGAGATATGAATAGGGGCCTGTGCCCCAGTAGTTTTATGTCTAACAACGCCTCTGTATGTGGGCAATGTAGAACAGCAGACATATTATACTGTATATCCTTTTGTTTAAAAGTTATGACCATTCTAGTGATAAGTGGAACAACCGGAACCCCCCCCCCCCCTCAGCACGGCCGAGAATAGAACCGGCAACCTTCTAATTAAAAGCCAGATTCCCTAACCACTCAGCCATCAGACCTCCTGAAGGCTAAACTGCCCTGTAACAGGCTATCGTCTTTGAAAATAGGACAATAAACCCTTTTGTTTCAGAACCATCCAGTCTCTTGACCCTTTACTTGCTAATGTAAATACAGAGAAGTGCATCCGTATTCTTGGACGTATATATTGGACGACTGATCAAATTCAAATCAAATTTATTTATCTAACCTTTTTACAAGCAATGTCAGAGGGCTTCACATACACCCGTAGAACTGCCCCTCAACCAACCAAAACCCTCAAGGAAGACAAGGAACATTTGAGAAAAAAAAGAAAAAACCTTGGGAAAAGCAGTTCAGTGCTCCCCTCCTCCAACAAATACAGTTGGTGAAAGAGAGGTGCAGAACACAGGCTGTTACGTCCCTCGCCATGTTTGCATGTGTGTTCTGTCTTGTGTGTTTCTTTAGTGTTACGGCCTTTCCCCCTAGACAAGGTTCGTAACAAAGGCTACAAAGGCTAGAAGATTTTAGATTTTTTAGTTGTAGACCGGTAGTTCTTCCAACTGTGGGTCATACAGAGAACTTCTGTATGACCCAGTAGTCGTGACTGCTGGGAAAGCTTGGCCCCAGACATCACTGCTTTGGGGTTTTTCTATTGTGAACACGCAGGTGACTCTTCAGATGGTCTCTTGTTTTACCTGAATAGTCACACAGGTCACAGCTGTAGGGCTTCTCTCCAGTGTGGATTCTGCAGTGAACTGTCAAACTGCTATCACGGCTAAAGGTTTTACCACAGAGGTCACAGCTGTAGGGCTTCTCTCCAGTGTGGATCCTGCTGTGAACTGTGAAACTGCTAACACGGCTAAAGGTTTTACCACAGAGGTCACAGCTGTAGGGCTTTTCTCCAGTGTGGATTCTGCGGTGATCTGTGAAACTGCTAGCATGGGTAAAGGTTTTACCACAGAAGTCACAGCTGTAGGGCTTCTCTCCAGAGTGGATCCTGCTATGAGCCTTGAAATGGACAGCCTGGCTAAACGTTTTACCACAGAGGTCACAGATGTAGGGCTTCTCTCCAGTGTGGATCCTGCTGTGAACTGTGAAACTGCTAGCATGGGTAAAGGTCTTACCACAGAGGTCACATCTGTAGGGCTTCTCTCCAGTGTGGATTCTGCGGTGAACTGTCAAACTGCTATCACTTCTAAAGGTTTTACCACAGACGTCACAGCTGTAGGGCTTCTCTCCAGTATGGATCCTCCTGTGATGTCTGAAATTTCCAATCTGGCTAAAGGTTTTACCACATAGGTCACAGCTGTAGGGCTTCTCTCCAGTGTGGATTCTGCTGTGAGTTGTGAAAATGCTAGCACGGCTAAAGGTTTTACCACAGAGGTCACAGCTGTAGGGCTTCTCTCCAGTGTGGATCCTACTATGAGCTCTGAAATGGCCAGCCTGGCTAAAGGTTTTACCACAGAGGTCACAGCTGTAGGGCTTCTCTCCAGTGTGGATCCTCATGTGGTTCTTGAGGCTAGTGGATGAGGAAAGGCTCTTCCCACATGTATCACAGTGATGTGTCTCCATAACTCAGCTCTCTCTTTGTTTTCTGTCTGGTCTCTCTGGATCCTGTCTTGTATCTAGTCTCTGGAAGCTTGTCTGTCTCTGGTTGATCCTTTACTGCTGTTTCTGGTTGAGTCTCTCTCTGTAGTCTCTCTAGAGCCTTAAGGTGTCTTCTCTTTCTAGTCTCCGCCCATGATCAAGTATGATTGGCCAGTAGGAGATCTGGAAGAAACAGTTCCAAGTTAAAGGCAAGTTGCGCGAAGCTAGCTATTTTAGCTTCTTTTTGACACGATTCAAACCAAAATATCCCACCTCCTACCTTCAAAGCAACTCTCACAAAACTACAGTAACGAGCATTGAGTGGAGGAGCAGAGTGCACGCAGGTAGGTAGACAGACAAGTAGCCTGTCGAATCACTAGTCAGGGTACCCCTTAATGATTGGTAGTGTTTATTACAGTATTGTAACGCCCACAGATGTCGGAATGATTTCATATTACCGTCAAACCTTTAGATATATTGGTTGCTATCAAGACATGAAGTTACTTTGGGCAAATATGACAAAAAGAGCTTCTCAACAACATGGCCTACCCTGCCTTTAATTACTACACAATAAGCATTACATGTAAATTAACAATAAAATGACTACATCCAATAATATTAATGAACTCTATTGCATGTGTCTCATTTTCTATTTAAAAACGGATAGTTACAATATAGAAAATAAATCACGGAATGTTTATGAGCACTCAACTTATATTCGCTCCACTGCAGCAATACAGAAGCACAATATCTTTATGCTGTCCACGAGGGCGGTCAAATTAAAGTTCACAAAACTGGAGTACGTACCTTGAGACTCACAACTCTGTCTGCATCTAAATATCAAAAAAGTACATTACATACACTTTTCAAAACGGACTAACATATCCACATTAATAAAGACAAACACTGAATCTAGCTAACAACACAATCGAAGTAAAGCTAGCGTTAGCAAATCCTGGATACAACGTCAAAAGCAACGCATAACGATTGCACTTACCTTCATAGCTGTTAGAACTGCAACAGAGCTTTGATCTTTAAATACATTAGGCCTCAAAATGTTAAAACGTAGGGACATTTCACTTAACGTATCGCCATGATAAACTACATTGATTTAGAGCTCACGTAACCGTGGATACAAACCAATGACTGTAAAATACTTTTTAAAGTCAATGATACAAACAATCGAGATGCAATTTCACATTTGAAACACCAGGTGGCACCAAAACGGTAAAAAGGCTACAATGATAGGATTCTTTTCACCAGATCACATACAGCTGACAATATGAATCAGTTTACATTTCATACTTATTGGGTGTGCTCAAGCCTTCGGCGAGAGCACAACCTTTGTTCTCTCACATATATCTTATTATTATTATTTTCCCACCCCTAAAACTCAGTCAATATTGGGCCTACATAGACAACCTAGGTGTCAAATGTTTTGTCTTGGTCTCGATTGCGTTGCTTCTATTGGGATTTACGTTCCGTTGCACAGTTTAGGAGGTTACAAAGTTTTTGTGGCAAAAAGTGTCTTCTGTCAACGAAGGGTAGCAGTTTTAGCCTACGTCACTACGTCAGCACACGTTGGCAACAACGCATGGATACAACATGATAGAGACGTTCTAGCACGCAAATTGGAGCTTGGATTATGAGTGAAAAATGCCAACCCCCAAAATTACCAACCATTATGGGGTTTTGTTGAGAAAGCAATTTCGAGTGGAACTGCCATCTCGGATTTTTTATTTAGGTTGTGAAAGTCTTTGTAATTTGAGCGAGTGCGGGTCGCCCGTGAGACTGCCTAGGCGGCAGCCATGCAAGCGTCATAGTAGTTTAGTA
Source organism: Thaleichthys pacificus (assembly GCA_023658055.1). Classification (NCBI taxonomy): domain Eukaryota; kingdom Metazoa; phylum Chordata; class Actinopteri; order Osmeriformes; family Osmeridae; genus Thaleichthys; species Thaleichthys pacificus. The sequence continues at coordinate 1,436,350 of CM042879.1, forward strand.
TTTTCGTATTTTTATAGTTCGGTCAATTCTACACCACAAAACAGAAGGAGGGCAATGTTATGACGATATGACTATTGTGAAGACAGCCAGATGGTGAGATTTTAATGTAGGTTGCTGTAAAAACTTGGATTGGTTTGCTACGTGAGAGCCCCGTCAGCCTCCGTTGACGATTGCGTCAGCTGTTGTCGATCTTTGATGAGTATTTTCTTAATTTCGTACCAGGGTCAATTCTACATCAAAAATCAGAAGGAGGGCAGTGTTATAAAGATATGGCGATTGCGTAGACAGCCAGCGCGTCAGCATATTTTTGTGATTTGTGTAAAACTTGGAATTTGAGTGACACCACGGCTTGTTTTGACGTTAGCCTCAGTCAGACTCGGCTCACCCACTGGCAGTGTGTACAGTAGTACTGTCTTCAATGCCACAGCTAAACTTTATGTCAAAAGAAACGTTCTCATTTCCGGCGCTTTCAAACAATCAGTGAAATGTGGAGCAACAGCAGCTAGCTTGCCTCTAGCAAACTTATTTTGAATTAGCCATTTCCCCCTACATTAATGTCAAACTTATTTACGTTTAGGGGGGCATATTTTCAGTTAGCAGACGGTACTGTTTGAATCGCGATTCCATACTGCCAGTGACAACGTTGTTACAGTAGCTTGTTTCAAAGGGGGTTTGCAGCTGTTTCAAAGGGTGTTCTTAATGAAATATGCAATATGAGTAGGCTAAATGCTTGAAAATATCACTAGAAGGGAAAAACTTACAACCGACGCAAGCAAGCACACCCTACAATTTCCCCAGAAATTGTACCCTCTCTAGTTGGGTGTGCTTTGCCTTCGGCAAGGGCACAACCTTTGTTCTCTCACATATATCTTCTTCTTATTATTATTATTTTCCCACCCCTAAAACTCAGTCAATATTTGGCCTCCATAGACAACCTAGGTGTCAAAAGTTTCGTCTTGGTCTCGATTGCGTTGCTTCTATTGGGATTTACGTTCCGTTGCACGGTTTAGGCTGAGCTTAAGTTTTTGTGGCGAAAAGTGTCTTCTGTCAACGAAGGGTAGCAGTGCTAGCCTACGTCACTACGTCAGCACACGTTAGCAACGACGCATGGATACAACGTGATAGAGACGTTCTAGCACGCAAATTGGAGCTTGGATTATGAGTGAAAAATGCCAACCCCCAAAATTACCAACCATTGGGTTTTGTTGAGAAAGCAATTTCGAGTGGAACTGCCATCTCGGATTTTTTATTTAGGTTGTGAAAGTCTTTGTAATTTGAGCGAGTGCGTGTCGCCCGTGAGACTGCCTAGGCGGCAGCCATGCAAGCGTCATAGTAGTTTAGTATTTTCGTATTTTTATAGTTCGGTCAATTCTACACCACAAAACAGAAGGAGGGCAATGTTAGGACGATATGACTATTGTGAAGACAGCCAGATGGTGAGATTTTAATGTAGGTTGCTGTAAAAACTTTGATTGGTTTGCTACGTGAGAGCCCCGTCAGCCTCCGTTGACGACTGCGTCAGCTGTTGTCGATCTTTGATGAGTATTTTCTTAATTTCATACCAGGGTCAATTCTACATCAAAAATCAGAAGGAGGGCATTGTTATAAAGATATGGCGATTGCGAAGACAGCCAGCGCGTCAGCATATTTTTGTGATTTGTGTAAAACTTGGAATTTGAGTGACACCACGGCTTGTTTTGACGTTAGCCTCAGTCAGACTCGGCTCACCCACTGGCAGTGTGTAGTACTGTCTTCAATGCCACAGCTAAACTTTATGTCAAAAGAAACGTTCTCATTTCCGGCGCTTTCAAACAATCAGTGAAATGTGGAGCAACAGCAGCTAGCTTGCCTCTAGCAAACTTATTTTGAATTAGCCATTTCCCCCTACATTAATGTCAAACTTATTTACGTTTTGGGGGCATATTTTCAGTTAGCAGACGGTACTGTTTGAATCGCGATTCCATACTGCCAGTGACAACGTTGTTACAGTAGCTTGTTTCAAAGGGGATTTGCAGCTGTTTCAAAGGGTGTTCTTAATGAAATATGCAATATGAGTAGGCTAAATGCTTGAAAATATCACTAGAAGGGAAAAACTTACAACCGACGCAAGCACACCCTACAATTTCCCCAGAAATTGTACCCTCTCTAGTTGGGTGTGCTTTGCCTTCGGCAAGGGCACAACCTTTGTTCTCTCACATATATCTTATTATTATTATTTTCCCACCCCTAAAACTCAGTCAATATTTGGCCTACATAGACAACCTAGGTGTCAAATGTTTCGTCTTGGTCTCGATTGCGTTGCTTCTATTGGGATTTACGTTCCGTTGCACGGTTTAGGCTGAGCTCAAGTTTTTGGGGCGAAAAGTGTCTTCTGTCAACGAAGGGTAGCAGTGCTAGCCTACGTCACTACGTCAGCACACGTTAGCAACAACGCATGGATACAACATGATAGAGACGTTCTAGCACGCAAATTGGAGCTTGGATTATGAGTGAAAAATGCCAACCCCCAAAATTACCAACCATTATGGGGTTTTGTTGAGAAAGCAATTTCGAGTGGAACTGCCATCTCGGATTTTTTATTTAGGTTGTGAAAGTCTTTGTAATTTGAGCGAGTGCGGGTCGCCCGTGAGACTGCCTAGGCGGCAGCCATGCAAGCGTCATAGTAGTTTAGTATTTTCGTATTTTTATAGTTCGGTCAATTCTACACCACAAAACAGAAGGAGGGCAATGTTATGACGATATGACTATTGTGAAGACAGCCAGATGGTGAGATTTTAATGTAGGTTGCTGTAAAAACTTGGATTGGTTTGCTACGTGAGAGCCCCGTCAGCCTCCGTTGACGATTGCGTCAGCTGTTGTCGATCTTTGATGAGTATTTTCTTAATTTCGTACCAGGGTCAATTCTACATCAAAAATCAGAAGGAGGGCAGTGTTATAAAGATATGGCGATTGCGTAGACAGCCAGCGCGTCAGCATATTTTTGTGATTTGTGTAAAACTTGGAATTTGAGTGACACCACGGCTTGTTTTGACGTTAGCCTCAGTCAGACTCGGCTCACCCACTGGCAGTGTGTACAGTAGTACTGTCTTCAATGCCACAGCTAAACTTTATGTCAAAAGAAACGTTCTCATTTCCGGCGCTTTCAAACAATCAGTGAAATGTGGAGCAACAGCAGCTAGCTTGCCTCTAGCAAACTTATTTTGAATTAGCCATTTCCCCCTACATTAATGTCAAACTTATTTACGTTTAGGGGGGCATATTTTCAGTTAGCAGACGGTACTGTTTGAATCGCGATTCCATACTGCCAGTGACAACGTTGTTACAGTAGCTTGTTTCAAAGGGGGTTTGCAGCTGTTTCAAAGGGTGTTCTTAATGAAATATGCAATATGAGTAGGCTAAATGCTTGAAAATATCACTAGAAGGGAAAAACTTACAACCGACGCAAGCAAGCACACCCTACAATTTCCCCAGAAATTGTACCCTCTCTAGTTGAAGCTGTTTTCTTCAAGATCGTAGCCTTGGTAATCACATTTGAGAAAAAGTTGACCAAATGTGTTCCTTTCTACTTATGTAGTTTATTTGATGGATGGGCTGGTAAGAGATTGGTCTGATTGCTGGTCATTCAGTTGGTGTTTAGGAACCCATACCCTGTGCTCTGGGATTTCGGCAGGTCTGTACTGCACAGCAGGAGAGCCAGGGGAACCAGGGCAAGATGGAGACCAAGGTCCACCAGGGGGTAGAGGGTTCCCAGGTTACAAAGGTGACTTTTTGTTAATGGCAAATTAGTTTGTTGATTGATTCACTTATCTTTCATACACCTTGTTTAGTACATGTCATTGATCATATCAATATAGTACAAAGTTAGCTTTTGGCTTCCTCATCTTCCCTATCACAGCATGAGTTCCAAATTTGAGAAAGATTCACTAAAACAACCTTTCCCATGCATTTCAGTAGATATGTCTCCAGTCAGTGATCTATTTACATTTGACACACTCACATCATTGCTACTGCTCACATCTGTTGCAGTGTATGGGGGCGAACACTGAGGTGTGTGTGTCCTGGTGTCTGTAGGTAGTGCTGGTGCCTCCTCTACCTGGAGGGCCGGGAAAAAGCCCACACACAGGACCTTGGTATGTGGCACTACAGCACTACTCACTCAAACACACTTATGTCTGTTTCTAGCCAACGTAGATGGCGAAGGAGAGTGTATGTAACCAGTAACCATACAAGGGGAGTCATCAGGTGTTTCCTGTGTACCCCCTCACTCTCACCAGGCCAGGCAGGCTCCTGCATGCACCTGTTCAGCACCATGCCCTTCTCCTACTGCAGCATGGGCACCTGTGACTATGCCAGCCACAACAACAAGTCCTACTGGCTTTCCACTACAGTAGCTGTGCCCATGATGCCTGTGGCTGGCGAAGAGATAAAGGAGCACATCAGCCGCTGTGTGGTGTGTGAAGTGACCTCCCCGGCCGTAGCTATACACAGTCAGGACACCAGCACGTCCCAGTGCCCACCCATGGAGGAGTTTGTGGATGGGACTCTTTCCTTATGGTAAGAATAACAATGTATTTTGGGCCTTAATGTGTCTACCTGTCACCTTATGCAAGCCTGTGTGTGGAAGTGCCTGTTTGTAACGCATACGTACTGAACCTTGCAGCACACAGGCACTGGTGATGAGGGGGGTGGGCAGTCTCTGACATCGTCAGGAAGCTGCCTCCGAGACTTTCGTGCCCAGCCATTTGTGGAGTGTCAGGGACCGCGTGGCACGTGCCACTACTTTGCCAACATCTACAGTTTCTGGCTGACGAGAGTGGACAGGAGCGGATGGTAGCTGAACCACCCTATTCCCAGGGTCAGTTGGTCATCCTTCGTATGAAACGGAAATTACGCTCCAAAGAGGAAACTCCTTGTCTTTCATACCCTCAATTTAACCTTAAAGGGGTCATAAAATGCAAACCGAGTTTACCCTGTCATAGTTGAATAACGACAGTTCGGTGGGTAAAATGGACATACAGAGAACCTCAAGTCCCATTAACACCTCTTTCCTATGCAAATCTCACAATTTGAAACTGCCGCTGTAAAACGGGTGGTGTCAATGTAAAAAAAACAGAGTTGGCTCTGGTCTGTACCTTTGTCACCCCCCAAATTTTACACACAGCAAATTAATAACTTATGTTGCTTACAATGCTAAGAACAAACCTAATACAAAGTTATGCTTAGGCTACGACGCTGAAGTGCGAGTATTACACTAGTATTACAGCTAACGGGTGCTGTTAGCCATGTTGCATCTTTGCTCCGCAGCTTCGCTCGTTGTGAACCAACCAATCAGCGCGCAGCTCATGTAAATATTCATGAGAATACCATAAAGGGAGAAAACCTCTCGTTTCATTCTAGGGCTATTTCACGGGGTTGCATTAGGGCGCATAGAACAGCACCCGGGCCATTTTCAGCAATGTTACATACCCTATTCGGAGACCTTAAGGAACAGTGTGAAATACCCTATAAAATCATTCTATGACCCCTTTAAGGTATTATACATAAATAATGCAGTGAGGTAAACTCGCTGCTCGCCGGTCTCCCAGCATGCGCAACCCGCCCTCTCCAGAGGATTCAGAATGCGGCAGCCCGTCTGGTCTTCAATCTACCCAGACGCTCCCATGTTACCCCGCTCCTCATCTCCCTCCACTGGCTTCCCGTCACGGCCCGTATCAGATTCAAGACTCTGGTACTGACCTTCCGAGCGGTGAACGGGACTGCACCCGACTACATCAAGTCTCTCCTGCAGCCGTACACCCCCACCCGCCACTTACGGTCTTCTTCTGACAACCGTCTGGTGGTCCCACCGCTCAAGAGCGCCCGGTCCCAACACAAGCTCTTCTCCTGTCTGGCCCCCCAATGGTGGAATCAACTCCCCACCTCCATCAGGGACACTGACTGTCTCCCCACCTTCAAGAAAAGGCTCAAGACACACTTGTTCCGGGAGTACAACGGCACTTAGGAATGCTTGGCTGGACCTGATGTTAATTTCCTCCAGGATCACAATGACTCGTATTGAGAGACTTGTTGCTCCTGTTGGTTAGTTGTGACGGTTTTAAATTCTTGTACTCGCTGTGAAATATTTTACTGTTGACTGTTGTTTTTGTCTTCTTCTTTACAGGTACACTCTTGCACTTTTTTGAGTTTCATGTTGTTTAATTGTAACTTGTTTAACTGCATGCTCTTATGGTTCTTCCCCTTGGCACTTATTTGGTTTTTCACAATGTATACTTCATGTTTTGGCTGCTTGCAATGTTTGGGGCTATCTCGTTGTTATGATCAGTGACCTATGCTCTTTTGTAATGCTCTCTCTTGGAAGTCGCTTTGGATAAAAGCGTCTGCTAAATGCATAAATGTAAAATGTAATGTAAACGTTCAATTTTTAATTGATAAAGTAAATAAGTGTAGACCACTCACTGCTAGGCCGGTCAACACAATATTAACTGTTACTTACAAAAGCATCCGATCATTACCATCTCAATGTTAGGTTTCTGGTAGCCAGAACCGTTTAGTTAAAAACATTCAATTCTTTAACCCTTGTGCTACCTTCGGGTCATTGTGACCCACAGCCATGTTGCCACAACTTTACCTAATACAAAAATAAAGTGAAGAATTTTCTTTTAAAGATCCTGTAAAGTGGACCTGGAAACGAGTTAAGTTCGCCACACCACAGAACAATGTGTTATTAACTACCCATCCAAATTCTAATGAAAAAATAACACCGACAAGTATGATAAATTAGGCTTTGAAATCGTGAAAAAATCAGCAGTCTTCTCTGCTTGAGACTGAGGGGGCGTGTCGCCTGAAGAAGCTGAAGCTCCGCCCCTCGCTGCCTAGTGCCTACCTCCGACCCAGATAATGGACGCTATGTCAAGCCGAACAAAACCGTAGGCTATATAATTAGAATTTATTTGTTCAATGAGTGAAACATACAGATGCATATAAATGAAATGTTCCACTGAGCTGTAACAGTAAAAATGGACACCAGAGACAGCGAGCTCTCCAACTAGGCTACTTCTAACACATTAGCTACCATTTCACCAAAATACCATCATTCTACACCGAGTAGCCTAATATCAATTTAGCGGTTTCACTAACTCATAGCAGAGATACCTCTGGAAAAGTTATCTAGTATAATTATAACAAGCACACAGAACAGAGTGATGAACTGCTGGCGGTGGTGGATTGTCCCGGTGCGACCGGAGGAGGAACGGCCGGGAGGGCGATGCTCGGTACGGCGCCGCGCTGCAAGAGAAGCCGTGTGTCCGCGAACCCTGTCTGTCTCAGGTCCATGTTAAAACTATTCGCTGTGAAATGGTCACTGCATTTAGTCATTTAGCAGACTCTCTTGTCCACTGCAGAGGCGGCTGTTGGAGTTTATCCGAAGCTTTCCATCAGCGTGGCTCTTCACAAACTCAATCCACCTATTTTTCCTTTCCTCATCAATAGGGAAATTAAATAGTGTTGCAGCGCAGCTGAAGTTTTTGCATCCAGGGAAGATGCAGTTGCGGGTGGTGGGAGAGATCCTGAAGCTAGCTAGCTAGCTGATAGGCTACAATAACAGTACAGCAGAAGGAGCCATTCAGTGATCTGACGTAGATCGGCCATTTTTTGGCTCCGCCCATTAAAACCTGATCTGAAAACGGAAGAGAAACTGTTCTTCGGTTTAACTCCACATTTCAGTGTGACAAAGTTTTAGCGCTTTGCACATGCTTTCAGGAACTCATTTCACACGTATATAATGTACTTAGAAGCAAAACACGGAATTTACTTTACAGGATCGTTAACCTTTGCGCTGTCTCAGGGTCATTGTGACCCCCTGCCGTGTCCGCGTTGTGTATTAAGACACCGCCACCCTCGCAATGTCTCAGGGTCGTTGTGACCCCCGCGCCGTGTCGGTGCAACTTTTCCAAATACAACAGAGGGAGTCAGATGGCTGAGCGGTGAGGGAGTCGGGCTAGTAATCTGAAGGTTGCCAGTTCGATTCCCGGCCGTGTCAAATGACGTTGTGTCCTTGGGCAAGGCACTTCACCCTACTTGCTTCGGGGGGAATGTCCCTGTACTTACTGTAAGTCGCTCTGGATAAGAGCGTCTGCTAAATGACTAAATGTACAACAACGTAGATGCGTAGGGGAGGGAATGTGAAGGGGGGGGGGGGGTGTACATCACCTGATATATCACGTTTTATCACTAGGAGGAACCCTTGTGCTGTCTTCGGGTCGTTGTGACCCACAGCCATGTTGTGACAACTTTTCATAGTATAAAAATAAAGTTAAGCATTTTCTTTTATTCCTCGGGCAGATGCTATAAATAACATATGCTTATTATAAAGGTATATAGGCGTAACTAATTAGTAAATCTCACTGGAATCTCATTCATGAGCCCATACAAGTCTCGGTTGGGTGGAATGAGCCCCCTTGTCTCGGTTGGAGGAATAAGCTTGATTGGAGGAATGAGGACTGTTGTCTGCAATGTCTTTTAAGCCACCCCCGTGCTGTCTTTGGGTCGTTGTGACCCACAGTCATGTTGTGACAACTTTTCAGAATACAAAAATAAAGTGAAACATTTTATTCCTTGCGTTGTCTGCCTAGTCTATTACGCCGCCACTCTCGCACTGTCCCCGGGTCGTTGTGCGAGATGAGGAGCTCATTCCTCCAACCAAGACGAGGTGGGCTCATTAGTGATGGGCATTCCGGCTCTTTTTCATGAGCCGGCTCGTTTGGCTCAGCTCACTGAAAAGAACCGGCTCTTTTGGCTCCTGGACGGCTCTTTAAAAAATACATGTTTTAACTATGAATTTGACTATGATAGGTGTGAAAACAATTTGAATTAAATTATTAAATGAAATCATACTCTATCTTAACCACAATGTCTTTAAAAATGCATTGATTTGTTATGGCTCTCCCGAGTTTCGACTACTCGTATAACTGAGTGTGTGTGAGTTGGCTCGGCCCTCCCTCATGCAGTATAATTGGTTGACACCGCGTGTATGATTGACAGGAACAGAATGTGAGGATGATCGTGTGCGCCTTTAGGCCTACAAGTATTTTTTTGTTCTTTGAATTTGTCAATTATCTTAAATACAATTAAAATTCATTAATCATTAAATTTTTATAGGCTATATTAATCTATTATAAATAGAGTCGGCTCTTCAGATATGCGAGCCAGCTCCCGACGTTCACCTACAAGAGCCCTTAAGGGCTCTTAGAGGCCATGTTTTTGTCACAACATGGCTGTGGGTCATAATGACCCGAAGGTAGCACAAGGGTTAAACAAGCACAAAGTCGCAAATCCTGGATACAACGTCAAAAGCAACGCATATAATGTTATACTTATACCTTCATAGCTGTTAGAACTGCACATAGAAATAAACTTAATTCATGCGACAAACCTGCCGTAGCCTAGGCAACTCCATCCAAACCCAGCAGATTATGGCCGGCACGGATTGCATTCTATTGAAACAATTATGGACTAAAATCTTAAGAAAAACTCATATCGTGATATAGAGCCTACCGTTACCGTCCGTGCAACAAAATTATACCGTGTTTACGTACATTTTAGGACATAAGCCTGCCGCCAAGCCCTATATTTAACACATCTCTGTTCCAGCCTTCATCCTCCAGTGAGGTAGGAGAGAAGGGTGTAAACTGCCCTTTTATCAGGCTATCATCTGGTAAATAGGACAATAAACTCTTTTGTTTCAGAACCATCCAGTCTCTTGACCCTTTACTTGCAAATGTAAATACAGAGAAGTGCGTCTGTGTTCTTCATCAATGGATAAAGATCAGTGTGCATTGGACGACTGATCATCAAATTCAAATCTTATTTATTTGTATAGCCCTTTTTACAAGCAATGTCACAGAGGTCCTCACACACGCCCATAGAACTGCCCCTCAACCAACCTAAATCCTCAAGGAAGACAAGGAAAATGCAAGAAAAAATAGAAGAAACCTTAGGAGGAGCAGTTCAGTGCTCCCCTCCTCCAAATACAGTTGGTGAAAGAGAGGTGCAGAACACAGGCTGTTACGTCCCTCGCCATGTTTGCATGCGTGTTCTGTCTTGTGTGTTTGTTTAGTGTTACAGCCTTTCCCCCCTAGACAAGGTTCGTAACAAAGGCTAAAAAGTCTTACATCAATAAAAGTTAGACGAAAAAATTGAAGAAACCTTGGAAGGAGCAGTCTAGGGCTTCTCTCCAGTGTGGATCCTGCTATGAGCTCTGAAATGGCCAGCCTGGTTAAAGGTTTTACCACAGAGGTCACAGCTGTAGGGCTTCTCTCCAGTGTGGATCCTGCGGTGAACAGTGAAATGGTTGGCCTGGCTAAAGGTTTTACCACAGAGGTCACAGCTGTAGGGCTTCTCTCCAGTGTGGATCCTCCCATGAGCTCTGAAATGGCCAGCCTGGCTAAAGGTTTTACCACAGACTTCACAGCTGTAGGGCTTCTCTCCAGTGTGGATCTTCCTATGAGCTCTGAAATGGCCAGCCTGGCTAAAGGTTTTACCACAGAGGTCACAGCTGTAGGGCTTCTCTCCAGTGTGGATCCTGCGGTGAACAGTGAAATGGTTAGCCTGGCTAAAGGTTTTACCACAGAGGTCACAGCTGTAGGGCTTCTCTCCAGTGTGGATCCTGCGGTGACTTGTCAAAGTGGAAGTCTGGCTAAAGGTTTTATCACAGAGGTCACAGCTGTAGGGCTTCTCTCCAGTGTGGATCCTGCTATGAGCTCTGAAACTGCTAGCAATGGTAAAGGTTTTACCACAGAGGTCACAGCTGTAGGGCTTCTCTCCAGTGTGGATCCTGCTATGAGCTCTGAAACTGCTAGCAATGGTAAAGGTTTTACCACAGAGGTCACAGCTGTAGGGCTTTTCTCCAGTGTGGATTCTGCGGTGATATGTGAAACTGTTAGCATGGGTAAAGGTTTTACCACAGAGGTCACAGCTGTAGGGCTTCTCTCCAGTGTGGACCCTGCTATGAGCTCTAAAATTGCAAGCCATGCTAAAGGTTTTACCACAGAGGTCACAGCTGTAGGGCTTCTCTCCAGTGTGGATCCTGTTATGAGCTCTGAAACTGCCAGCCAGGCTAAAGGTTTTACCACATAGGTCACAGCTGTAGGGCTTCTCTCCGGTGTGGATCCTGCTATGAGATCTGAAATGGCCAGCCTGGCTAAAGGTTTTACCACAGAGGTCACAGCTGTAGGGCTTCTCTCCAGTGTGGATCCTGCTGTGAACTGTGAAATGGCCAGCCTGGCTAAAGGTTTTACCACAGAGGTCACAGCTGTAGGGCTTCTCTCCAGTGTGGATCCTGCTATGAGCTCTGAAATGGCCAGCCTGGCTAAAGGTTTTACCACAGAGGTCACAGCTGTAGGGCTTTTCTCCAGTGTGGATTCTGCGGTGATCTGTGAAACTGCTAGCATGGGTAAAGGTTTTACCACAGAGGTCACAGCTGTAGGGCTTCTCTCCAGTGTGGATCCTGCTATGAGCCTTGAAATGGACAGCCTGGCTAAAGGTTTGACCACAGAGGTCACAGATGTAGGGCTTCTCTCCAGTGTGGATCCTGCTGTGAACTGTGAAACTGCTAGCATGGGTAAAGGTCTTACCACAGAGGTCACATCTGTAGGGCTTCTCTCCAGTGTGGATCCTCATGTGGTTCTTGAGGCTAGTGGATGAGGAAAGGCTCTTCCCACATGTATCACAGTGATGTCTCTCCATAACTCAGCTCTCTCTTTGTTCTCTGTCTGGTCTATCTGGATCCTGTCTTGTATCTAGTCTCTGGAAGCTTGTCTCTCTCTGGTTGATCCTTTACTGCTGTTTCTGGTTGAGTCTCTCTCTGTAGTCTCTCTAGAGCCTTAAGGTGTCTTCTCTTTCTCCGCCCATGATCAAGTATGATTGGCCAGTAGGAGATCTGGAAGAAACAGTTCCAAGTTAAAGGCAGGGTAGGCAAGTTGCGCAAAGCTAGCTATTTTAGCTTCTTTTTGCCACCTCCTACCTTCAAAGCAACTCCCACAAAACTACAGTAACGAGCATTGAGTGGAGGGGCAGAGTGCACGCAGGTAGGTAGATAGACAAGTAGGCCGTCCAATCACTAGTCAGGGTACCCCTTAATGATTGGTCGTGTTTATTACAGTATTGTAACGCCCACAGATGTCGGAATGATTTCATATTACCGTCAAACCTTTAGATATATTGGTTGCTATGAAGACATGAAGTTACTTTGGGCAAATATGACAAAAAGTGCTTCTCAACAACATGGCCTACCCTGCCTTTAATTACTACACAATAAGCATTACATGTAAATTAACAATAAAATGACTACATCAAATAATATTAATGAACTCTATTGCATGTGTCTCATTTTCTATTTAAAAACGGATAGTTACAATATAGAAAATAAATCACGGAATGTTTATGAGCACTCAACTTATATTCGCTCCACTGCAGCAATACAGAAGCACAATATCTTTATGCTGCCCACGAGGGCGGTCAAATTAAAGTTCACAAAACTGGAGTACGTACCTTGAGACTCACAACTCTGTCTGCATCTAAATAACAAAAAAGTATATTACATACACTTTTCACAACGTACTAACATATCCACATTAATAAAGACAAACACTGAATCTAGCTAACAACACAATCGAAGTAAAGATAGCTAGCTAGCACCGAAATGAGTTTAAAAACAAGCACAAAGGCGCAAATCCTGGATACAACGTCAAAAGCAACGCATATAACGATTGCACTTACCTTCATAGCTGTTAGAACTGCAACAGAGCTTTGATCTTTAAATACATTAGGTCTCAAAATGTTAAAACGTAGGGACACTTCACTTTACGTATCGCCATGATAAACTACATTGATTTAGAGCTCACGTAACCGTGGATACAAACCAATGACTGTAAAATACGTTTTAAAGTTAATAGGTGCAGTCGACTTCAAGCGCCGGCGTCGCCTGCAGACCGGCTGACTTGAAGCAGCCAATGCATTCTCAACTTCAAGGCAGCCGGCTGCAGCCGGAAGCCGAACTCACCTAATGATACAAACAATCGAGATGCAGTTTCACATTTGAAACACCAGGTGGCACCAAAGCGGTAAAAAGGCTACAATGATAGGATTCTTCTCACCAGATTACTGTTGATACAGCTGACAATATGAATCAGTTTACATTTCATACTGGTTGAAGCTGTTTTCTTCAAGACGGTAGCCTTGGTATAGCCTGGTCCTAACCAGACTCTGTACATTTTATTTGTACAGAGAGTCTGGCCTCGCTCCATTGACAAGCGTTGACCTCCTTGTAGGCGGATACTCTGTTGAAGTTTAAAACTATTGGATTTGCCCAGAGCCACTCTGATCTGCCATAACCAATCGCTAGCGTTCGCCTTAGCCAATAGACCAATTATCACCCTACGTCACACCACTGTCAAGCATGCTGCGCATGTCGGCTGCAAAAGACGAACTTCTCCCAGGTATAAAACACTTGGGAGTGTCGATCAGGTCATCATATATCTCTGGCCACTGGATTTCAGAGCTTGACATTAACTTTTTGAGGCACTTGTCCTTTGGACAAGTACATTTACGTTTCATTTGTCCATGCACAAAAGTCACTTGACTCCCGATACCTTTAAATAGCCTTACCAAGTGATAGGGCAAAACTAGCCTGGCTAACGGAGGTCACTTTCTCAGGCAAATGACGAATGAAACATGCTCGGTTAAAGAAATCCGAGATGCTGACTATCTTCAGCAGGCTCGTATCTACAAAAGGCAGTCCTCCCTGACGTTTTTACTGTAGAATGGAGTGAACAGTTCGGTGGGTAAAATGGACATACAGAGAACCTCAAGTCCCATTAACACCTCTTTCCTATGCAAATCTCACAATTTGAAACTGAGTAGCTAAGGAGCTTAGTAGATGTTAAATACATAGGCTACTAATTTGTCTGAGAAAAGGGTTTTATTTAAATAAATATTGCACCCTGTTTATTCCCACTCCTCATGGCACAGGCACTGAACGAGTATATCCTATGGAGCTGGATTGTAGGCTACCTATATGATTATTTTATTTTTTACAATATTATCTAACATGATGTGAATGTCACTTTCTTGTGGATTTTATTGAATTTGCCATGTTTCATGAGGCACAAGGCAAACCCTATGTCCTTATGACATCATAATTGATTCCATGACAACAGCATATCATTCTACAACATTTGACATATATGCATTTTACAAGCTCACTGCAGATCATTGCTACATAACTTTTTGAAGGAGCCTACATTTCCAGTCAATTGTTGTATGAACTCACTAGATAATTATTATTCAACGATAGCCTGCAAATCAAACCACTCTCCCACCTCAAAATGAGTGAGTATATTAATATAATTAATATTAACTGCTGTAGTATTTTTCAAATGCCTTCAAATATTGTACAACATCATCAGATGTCACCACCATCTGATTTACACTCTGTCATTTCACATATTTAGTGTTTATACATTATTAGAAAACACTTAACACAATTTTTATATGTCATATTATTTTAATGACTTGAAACCCACAAAAACATGATAACTTCACGATGAATGTCAAGTCTGTCATTGCCCCGTCACCACCATCAGACAACAATATGAATTATTGTGTGGTTTAGGTGTCTGATAGTGTTGACATAAAGTGATAGCAAAGTTTATATAAGAATTTTGATAAAAAGAGAAAGGTTGGGAGTTTGTATCAAAGAGTAGCTAAGAAGCTTAGTAGATGTTAAATACATAGGCTACTAATTTTTCTGAGCAAAGGGTTTTATTTAAATAAATATTGCACCCTGTTTAGTCCCACTTCTCATGGCACAGGCACTGAACTAATATATTCTATGGAGCTGGATTGTAGGCTGCCTATATTATTGTTTTATGTTTTACAATATTATCTAACATGATGTGAATTTTATTGAATTTGCCATGTTTCATGAGGCACAAGGATAATCCTATGTCCTTATGACATCATAATTGATTCCATGACAACAGCATACCATTCTACAACACTCTACATGTCTGCATTTTACAATCTCACTGCAGATCAAGGCTACATTGCTTTTAAAAAGTCAAATGTTAATTAACTCAATAGAGAGTAATTATATCACAATAACGTGTATATCAATGCACTCCCACCTTGAAACATGAGTGAGTATGACGATATTAACTGCTCTAGTATTTTCAAATGCCTTAGAATATTGTAGAACACAACACATTCAATTAAATGACTATAGCTACATAGTGATGCATATAGTAATAACATAGTTAAAGACGATAGCTAAGGTAGCTAGATTTAAACATACAACAATAATAAAGACAGAAAAAATAGATAGATGGATAGACAAAAATATTCATTCTACATGAATGTGTGTGTGTGTACTCTTTAGGATCGTTTGAGGAGAAATACGTGGAACTGAGCTGTCTTGGCCAAGGTGGCTTTGGCTCAGTCTACGCTGGACTCCGTATAGATGACAACCTGCCTGTAAGAATGACATAACACACACATACAAAAATATACACACTCACACACACAGCAGTATATCATTTTTAGAAATCAACATGTTCTATTTCCCTCCACCCATCTCTTTTGATAGGTGGCAGTCAAGCATGTTCCCATTGATAAGGTGATAAATACACCTGTGGTGAGTGGACCAATCCCCCTTTTAGCCCTACTAACCTACTCAGAATTCATATATTCCATTTTAGATTCTCATTCTCATTCTGGTGTCATCCAAAACCACAGTCTTCCAACAGATAACATCCCTATTGCAGCATGAACTCTACCTGGTTGTTGTGTTCTCTGTGTTTTAGACCCTGGGGGGGAAGCTCCGCCAGCTCCCCCTGGAGGTGGTGCTCCTACTGATTGTAGGACAGGGTGGGGCGGACATGGCTGAGAAGGCCAGGGGTGAGGAGGTGAGGGGTGAGGCCAGGTTTGGAGGTGGAGGAGACGGTCAGGCAGCAGTGGAGCTGCTGGACTGGTATGAGCTGGACCAAGAGCTCATTATAGTTCTGGAGAGGCCTGTACCCGCCGTGGAACTGTTTGACTATATCCAGGACAGAGGAGGATATCTCCCAGAGGATCAGGCCAAGGTGAGTGTGTGCAGACAAGTTCGTCACGGCCATCAACCTCCAAAGAGCTATTTGTGAAAGTCAACATTCATCACCATTTGCCCTCCCTCTCCTAACTGTCCTTCATCTTTCTCTCTGTCTCTTTCTCTTTCTGTAGATCATTCTGAGGCAGCTGGTTGAGGCCATGGTCAATTTCCACTCTTGGGGTGTCCTCCACCGAGATATTAAGCCAGAGAACCTTCTGGTCGAGACCGGTTCTGCAGTTCCACGGATTAGGGTTCTGGACTTTGGCTGTGGCTGCATTATTCAAGAAGCACCCTACACAGAGTTCCTTGGTACGTTCCCTACTCTTGTATTTTCTCTCCCCCCCTTGAGCGGAAATAAAGAATGGACTCAGTTGCAATTGCACCCAATCACATGCGTACACACACGTCCATGTGAAGTTTAACTAAGGTTGTTTTGTGTGTGTGTGTGTCAGGGACCAAAATGTACATCCCTCCTGAATGGTACCTCCATGGTTCCTACCAGGCGGTTCCATCCGCTGTCTGGCAGCTGGGGGTTCTGTTATATAGCATGCTGTCTGGGATATTCCCCTTTCGCACACCCGACCACGTCCTTTATTGTGATCCTATCCCTATCATGGATGGGTTTTCCAGCCGTAAGCCACGCATCCACACGCAGACGAGAAAAATAAACATACACACTCACACAGAGACACACACATGCTTTCTGTCTGTATCTAACTGACCACAGTTTCCTCCACTTCTTTCATATTCTCTGCTATCTCTCGCACTCTCTCTCTCTTTCTTTCTCTCTCCAGAATGTAAGAACCTGCTGAAATTGTGTTTGGCAAAGTGCCCGGAAGACCGGCCTACTCTAGAGGAAGTCCTTCTCCACCCGTGGCTGCATCCAGAGGAGGAGAGGAAAGCAGGGAGACAGAAAAAGAGAAAGAGAAGGGAAAGAAGAGATGCAGAGAGCAGCAGAGGAGGGGAGAGAAAGAGGAAGAGAGTGCTGGAAGAGAGACAGGATTCGGGGGAGTCTTCGACGGCACTGTCCCCTGAGGACGCCTCGTCTTCGTCCTCCCTCTCCCTGTCCCAGGGCAACACCAAGAGGCGTAGGGTAGATAGCAGGAGCCGAGGTGAGGTGTCCCCTAAAAACACCACTGCCACAACAATGACCTCACATGGCACACATGGAAGAGGTAAGCCACACAAACACAGACAGTCACAGCCACGCACCAGTTTAAGTTCTCCTGGTCTTCCTTGCCCCTGGTGTTTTCTGTCTGTCTCCGTGTGTATGTGTGTGTTCTGGTCTTGGTTTGGTCTCTCTCTCTCCAGGCTCCCTGCACTCATGTGTCTCGTTCCAATCACCTTTTCTAGAGGTTGGTAAATAACTACTTTGGTTTTATAATCCTGTTTTGCTTTTCCCTGCTTTTGTGTCCACCCCCTACTACTGACAGTGGGATGCGGCCTAGACAAGGACCCAGAGACGAAGCAGGGCTACATGGAAAGGGAGACAGAACTTGGCAGGTCAGTGGTAAACCTCTTCAACTCTGAACCTCATCAACTGAGTTTTCAGATGAAGCATTGATTCTGAGAAAGGCCGTGAGTGAGTAATGTTGTTCTCCCCAGGGCCTGTGCTGTGTCCACCATCCCAGAAATGAGTGATACAGCACTGCTGCCCAGAGGACCTCTGTCTGTGCTGCCCAGAGACCCTCTGCCCATGCTGCCCAGAGGTCTGATGCCCGTGCTGCCCAGAGGCCTGGTGCCCGTGCTGCCCAGCACCGAGCCCTCTGCTCCTCCTGAGCCCCCAGCAGAGTCCTGGCCGACTCCAGCACCCCCAGAGCTCCCTGCACATAAGAAGCCCTGCCTTGGTCACCACCACCGACCCCCTGAGCACCTCTGCACATCCAGACGGCCTCCAGGTCTGCCTCCACAGCTGCCCCGGCTTTTCACCCTGCCTCCTGGCCGGTCTCCAGAACTGCCCTGGCCTTCGTCCCTGCCCCCCGGTCGTCCTCCCGACCTCCCCCTTCCCCACTGTCCCCTTCTCCCCATCGCCCTCCTGACCCCCCCCCCCCCCCCCCATATCTCCCTGAGGATCAGGTCAAGGTGAGTGTGTTTACAAGTTCATACTCACAAACCCGGTTAGGGTTAGCCAGGGTTAACCCGACTCTGGAATAATACAAAATCCTGTAGAAAACAGTTAGAGATCAGAGAGCACAGACCCTGGATCCAAAAAAGCTGTCAAAGGAAGGTTGGAACAAAGTTCTTATGGAGCCAGATGAACACCGGATTGGACGGGAACAGACGTGTGAATGATGTTGAACAGCATGAATGAAGCTGACAAGTCCATGGAAAATGGACACCTGAATGAATGATGCTAGTGGGGAGGAACAGAAGGGAAGACCAACACACAACTACATACATACAGTACACACACATTCCTATGGTGTACGTAACACCAGGAGAGAGGAAGACATCTCCCAGAGGATCAAGCCAAAGATATCTCCCAGGGATTTCCAAGCCGTAAGACACGCATCCACACGCAGGAAATTACATGCACACTCACACGAGACACACATTGTCTGTATCTAGCTGACCACAATCCCCTCCACTTCTCTCATATTCTCTGCTATCTGTCTCTCTCTTTCCTTTTCTCTCTTCAGAAGATATGAACCTACAGAAGGAGGCGGTTTGGAAAAGACCTGCCCACTCTGGAGGGAATTCTGCTTCACCCTTGGCTGCAGTGGTCCAGCCCCTCCCCTTCACCTCTGGGAACACACCATGGGTCGGTGTGCAGCTCATCCACTGCCTCACCACAGACCACCTGGGACAGAACAAGCATATTTACTACACACTAAATAAATAACGCATTATATGCTTAACTAGTCTGTTTATTTTTGGGAATTTAAATCTCCAAATACTGATTTCAAATGAAAGTGATCTCCTGTCCTTTTGAGCTCATACTAGGATAGTGCCCATGTCCGTGATGCAGACGGTGAGATTGAGATGGTTGTAAGTTAATTCCATGACACATAGGCAGCCAATATTATCAAGTTATCGATACAGTGCTTGTCACGGCTCTCGCTACTGCAGTCTTAATCTGTGTTTGTCGGTGTGTGTCTAACGTCTTCCATGTGTGAGATGTTCTCTAGTACATTTCCCTAGTTTTAAAAAATAACTTCCTCATTGGGATCCAGGCACTTATAGTTATTCCATGACTGGGTCAAGTGAACAAAACGGCCACTCCACATAGCTGAAAGCCCACAAAGTCATGTAAGTCCATTCTTCCACTACTGATAGGTGTTGTACAATGAGAACTGTACCTGAACGGGAGGGGCAGCAGATTGGAGAGTTGGCATTGAGGAAGGTAGCAACCAGCTCCCTCATGAAGTTGATGTATGGTAGCTGAACCACCCCAGGGTCCACTGTCAGTTGGTCATCCTTCGTATGAAACGGAAATTACTGTCCAAAGAGGAAACTCCTTGTCTTTCATACCCTCAATTTAACCTTAAAGGGGTCATAAAATGCAAACCGAGTTTACCCTGTCATAGTTGAATAACGACAGTTCGGTGGGTAAAATGGACATACAGAGAACCTCAAGTCCCGTTAACACCTCTTTTCTATGCAAATCTCACAATTTGAAACTGCCGGTGTAAAACGGGCGTTGTCAATGTAAAAAAAACACAGAGTTGGCTCTGGTCTGTACCTTTGTCACACCCCAAATTTTACATACAGCAAATTAATAACTTATGTTGCTTACAATGCTAAGAACAAACCTAATACAAAGTTATGCTTAGACTACGACGCTGAAGTGCCAGTATTAGTATTACAGCTAACGGGTGCTGTTAGCCATGTTGCGTCTTTGCTCTGCAGCTTCGCTCGTTGTGAACCAACCAATCAGCGCGCAGCTCATCTAAATATTCATGAGAATACCATAAAAGGGAGAAAAACTCTCGTTTCATTCTAGGGCTATTTCACAGGGTTGCATTAGGGCGCATGGAACAGCACCCGGGCCATTTTCAGCAATGTTACATACCCTATTCGAAGACCTTAAGGAACAGTGTGAAATATCCTATAAAATCATTCTATGACCCCTTTAAGGTATTATACATAAATAATACAGTGAGGTAAACGTATCAAACGTTCAATTTTTCATTGATAAAGTAAATAAGTGTAGACCACTCACTATAGGCTGGTCAACACAATATGAACTGTTACTTACAAAAGCATCCGACATTACCATCTCAATGGTTTCTGTTAGCCAGAACCGTTTAGGTAAAAACATTCAATTCGTTAACCCTTCTGCTACCTTCGGGTCATTGTGACCCACAGCCATGTTGCCACAACTTTACCTAATACAAAAATAAAGTGAAGAATTGTCTTTTAACCTTTGCGCTGTCTCAGGGTCATTGTGACCCCCTGCCATGTCCGCGTTGTGTATTAAGACACCGCCACCCACGCAATGTCTCAGGGTCGTTGTGACCCCCACGCCGTGTCGGTGCAACTTTTCCAAATACAACAACGTAGATTCCTTGCATTGTCTGTCTAGTCTATTACACCGCCACTCTCGTGCTGTCTCCGGGTCGTTGTGCGAGATGAGGAGCTCATTCCTCCAACCAAGACCAGGTGGGCTCATTAGTGATGGGCATTCCGGATCTTTTTCATGAGCCGGCTCGTTTGGCTCAGCTCACTGAAAAGAACCGGCTCTTTTGGCTCCCGAACGGCAAGCCATAACACAACAAAAATTGATTTGTTATGGCTCTCCCGAGTTTCGACTACTCGTCTAACTGAGTGTGTGAGTTGGCTCGGCCCTCCCTCATGCAGTAGGCCTATAATTGGTTGACACCGCGTGTATGATTGACAGGAACAGAATGTGAGGATGATCGTGTGCGCCTTTAGGCCTACAAGTATTTTTTTGTTGTTCTTTGAATTTTGAATAATCTTAAATGCAATAAAAATTCGTTATTTAATAATCATTTCATTTTTATAGGCTATATTAATCTATTAAAAATAGAGTCGGCTCTTCAGATATGCGAGCCAGCTCCCGACGTTCACCTACAAGAGCCCTTAAGGGCTCTTAGAGGCCATGTTTTTGTCACAACATGGCTGTGGGTCATAATGACCCGAAGGTAGCACAAGGGTTATAAACAAGCACAAAGTCGCAAATGCTGGATACAACGTCAAAAGCAACGCATATAATGTTATACTTATACCTTCATAGCTGTTAGAACTGCAACAGAGCTTTCATCTTTAAATACATTAGGTCTCAAAATAAATCTTAAAACGTAAATCATTAAAAATGGAGTTGTACATTTGAAACACATATTTGTGGCACCAGAACGGTAAAAAGGCTACAATGCTAGGCATGCATGCATATTTTCATAAATGTTCGTATTAACTCAGAAAACTTGAAGGGCGAAGGGTAGCCTACATAGTGTAGCTAGCTAATGTTTATTTAGCAAGATTCACAGAAATCTGCAAAAAACAAGGCTATACAGTACTACGCTCACTGATCGTATAATTTTATCAGAAACTCGCGTTACTCCTACAAACAAATGCTCCATCAAAACCCGGCGGAATATGGCCGGCACGGATTGCATTCTATTGAAACAATTATGGACTCAAAATGTTAAGAAAAACTCATATAACGTGATATAGAGCCTACCGTTACCGTCCGTGCTACAAAATTATACCGTCATTACGTAAATTTTAGGACATAGGCCTACTGCCAAGCCCTATATTTAACACATCTCTGTTCCCGTCTTCATCCTCCAGTGAGGTAGGAGAGAAGGGTGTAAACTGCCCTGTTATCAGGCTATCATCTTGTAAATAGGACAATAAACCCCTTTGTTTCAGAACCATCCAGTCTGGATGGTTCTGAAACAAAGGGGATACTTGCAAATGTAAATACAGAGAAGTGCGTCCGTATTCTTCAACAATGTATAAAGATCAGTGAGCATTGAATGACTGATCATCAAATTAATTTCGAATTTATTTGTATAGCCATTTTTACAAGCAATGTCACAGAGGTCCTCACATACGTCCATAGAACTGCCCCTCAACCAACCTAAACCCTCAAGGAAGACAAGGAAAATGTGAGAAAAAAATAGAAGAAACCTTAGAAGGAGCAGTTCAGTGCTCCCCTCCTCCAAAGACAGTTGGTGAAAGAGAGGTTCTCTTAGGTGGTGACTGCTGGGAAAGCTTGGCCCCAGACATCACTGCTTTGGGGTTTTTCTATTGTGAACACGCAGGTGACTCTTCAGATGGTTATTTGTTTTACCTGAATAGTCACAGAGGTCACAGCTGTAGGGCTTCTCTCCAGTGTGGATCCTGCTATGAGCTCTGAAATGGCCAGCCTGGCTAAAGGTTTTACCACAGAGGTCACAGCTGTAGGGCTTCTCTCCAGTGTGGATCATGCGGTGAACAGTGAAATGGCCAGCCTGGCTAAAGGTTTTACCACAGAGGTCACAGCTGTAGGGCTTCTCTCCAGTGTGGATCCTGCTATGAGCTCTGAAATGGCCAGCATGGCTAAAGGTTTTACCACAGAGGTCACAGCTGTAGGGCTTCTCTCCAGTGTGGGTCCTGCGGTGACTTCTCAAAGTGGAAGACTGGCTAAAGGTTTTATCACAGAGGTCACAGCTGTAGGGCTTCTCTCCAGTGTGGATCATGCGGTGAACAGTGACATGGCCAGCCTGGCTAAAGGTTTTACCACAGAGGTCACAGCTGTAGGGCTTCTCTCCAGTGTGGATCCTGCGGTGACTTCTCAAAGTGGAAGACTGGCTAAAGGTTTTATCACAGAGGTCACAGCTGTAGGGCTTCTCTCCAGTGTGGATTCTGCAGTGAACTGTAAAACTTATATTACTGCTAAAGGTTTTACCACAGAGGTCACAGCTGTAGGGCTTTTCTCCAGTGTGGATCCTGCTATGAGCTCTGAAATGGCCAGCATGGCTAAAGGTTTTACCACAGAGGTCACATCTGTAGGGCTTTTCTCCAGTGTGGATTCTGCGGTGATATGTGAAACTGTTAGCATGGGTAAAGGTTTTACCACAGAGGTCACAGCTGTAGGGCTTCTCTCCAGTGTGGATCCTGCTATGAGCTCTGAAATTGCCAGCCAGGCTAAAGGTTTTACCACAGAGGTCACAGCTGTAGGGCTTCTCTCCAGTGTGGATCCTGCTATGAGCTCTGAAATGGCCAGCCTGACTAAAGGTTTTACCACAGAGGTCACAGCTGTAGGGCTTCTCTCCAGTGTGGATCCTTCTGTGAACTGTAAAATGGCCAGCCTGGCTAAAGGTTTTACCACAGAGGTCACAGCTGTAGGGCTTCTCTCCAGTGTGGATCCTGCTATGAGCTCTGAAATGGCCAGCATGGCTAAAGGTTTTACCACAGAGGTCACAGCTGTAGGGCTTCTCTCCAGTGTGGGTCCTGCGGTGACTTCTCAAAGTGGAAGACTGGCTAAAGGTTTTATCACAGAGGTCACAGCTGTAGGGCTTCTCTCCAGTGTGGATCATGCGGTGAACAGTGACATGGCCAGCCTGGCTAAAGGTTTTACCACAGAGGTCACAGCTGTAGGGCTTCTCTCCAGTGTGGATCCTGCGGTGACTTCTCAAAGTGGAAGACTGGCTAAAGGTTTTACCACAGAGGTCACAGCTGTAGGGCTTCTCTCCAGTGTGGATTCCTGCAGTGAACTGTAAAACTTATATTACTGCTAAAGGTTTTACCACAGAGGTCACAGCTGTAGGGCTTTTCTCCAGTGTGGATCCTGCTATGAGCTCTGAAACTGGCCTAGCAATGGCTAAAGGTTTTACCACAGAGGTCACATCTGTAGGGCTTTTCTCCAGTGTGGATTCTGCGGTGATATGTGAAACTGTTAGCATGGGTAAAGGTTTTACCACAGAGGTCACAGCTGTAGGGCTTCTCTCCAGTGTGGATCCTGCTATGAGCTCTGAAATTGTCCAGCCAGGCTAAAGGTTTTACCACAGAGGTCACAGCTGTAGGGCTTCTCTCCAGTGTGGATCCTGCTATGAGCTCTGAAATGGCCAGCCTGACTAAAGGTTTTACCACAGAGGGGTCACAGCTGTAGGGCTTCTCTCCAGTGTGGATCCTTCTGTGAACTGTAAAATGGCCAGCCTGGCTAAAGGTTTTACCACAGAGGTCACAGCTGTAGGGCTTCTCTCCAGTGTGGATCCTGCTATGAGCTCTGAAATGGCCAGCCTGGCTAAAGGTTTTACTACAGAGGTCACAGCTGTAGGGCTTCTCTCCAGTGTGGATCCTGCTATGAGCTCTGAAATGGCCAGCCTGGCTAAAGGTTTTACCACAGAGGTCACAGCTGTAGGGCTTCTCTCGAGTGTGTATCTTCATGTGCTTCTTGAGGCTACTGGATGAGGAAAGGCTCTTCCCACATGTGTCACAGTGATGTGTCTCCATAACTCAGCTCTCTCTTGGTTCTCTGTCTGGTCTCTCTGGATCCTGTATCAAGTCTCTGGAAGCTTGCTTCTCTCTGGTCGATCCTCTGTCTGGTTACTGCTGTTTCTGGTCGAGTCTCTGTAGTGTTTCTGGTTGAGTCTCTGTAGTGTCTCTGGAGCCTTAAGGTGTCTTCTCTGTTTAGTCTCCGCCCATGATCAAGTATGATTGGCCAGTAGGGGATCTGGAAGAAACAGTTCCAAGTTAATGAGAACTCAACTTTCACATATAAAATAACTTTTTTGTATGTCATAATGTCCACTTTGCATATGTAATGTTTATCATTTGGTGAGAGGTGTATGTTTCTCAGGTTTATATTTACTGGAGAAACACAACACTGTGACATAAACGTAACCTCTGGCATACAACTCCTCATTGTAATTAGTTTGACTTCAAAATAATGATTCCCAATATGATTAATTACTACACAATAAACATTACATGCAAATTAACCATAAAATGACTTATGATTCAATTTAAAAACGGATAGTTACAAAATAAATCACGGAATGTTTATGAGCACTCCACTGCAGCAATAAAGAACCCAGCACACCATCTTCATGCTGCCCACGAGGGCGGTCAAATTAAAGTTCACAAAACTGAAGTACGTACCTTAAGACTCACAACACTGTCTGCATCTGAATAACAAAAAATAATATTACATACACTTTTCACAACGTACTAACATATCCCATTAATAAAGACAAACGCTGAATCTAGCTAACAACACAATGGAAGTAAAGCTAGCACCGAAATGAGTTTAATACCAAGCACAAAGTCGCAAATCCTGGATACAACGTCAAAAGCAACGCATAAATATAGCTGCAAGCAGCAATGGCGGATTCCTCCTTCAAGATGGCAAAATGTTGTAAAATTGACAGATAGTTACACTGGGATTAACCAAAAAATTTAGGGCTCTGACTATATTAGAACCCACAACCCTTCACATAGCAGCCCTGCGTCTCATCCTACTAAGCCATTCACAGACATGCCAACCTGCAGACTCATTTCCGGGAGGTGGTTCCCCCCATAGATAAATATAAACATGTTTATATATATCTATGGTCCCCAAAGTTGTTTGGAAGGGAATTTCAAATCCTAGCATCAGTGGCGATGTGTTCTGGCTTAGGTAACTGAAATGAATTTGCGGCAGGCAAGGGATCCACCTGAACAATCAATATAGCCTACTTCATTCGAGCTAACTTGGTAAATATGACACTATGCCTACGTAGACTACAAGTAGCTAGCTACGGTGGTGAACCTGGCTTGTTTTGCAGTGGTTTACAGTCTCACTAAACAGACGATTGGAGTGTTGTAATGGGCTCAAATAAACACTATGCTATGTTTTACAACCGGAGGATTGACCGGAAGACTAGAAACCGTTCTGTCAACAAAAAAAATCCCCCCAAAATTGCCTTTGACTGGTTTTGAACCTACAACCCTTCGTTTACCAGCACAACATAATATCCAATTGAGCCATTCTCAGATCTTGACTTCCCTATGTTCAGTAACTGGATATCAAAATGAGACGTTTCTCCAATGGCAAGCATTGTCAGATTTGGTTAAAGTTCAAACAGCTGTAATTTAGTCCTATTTGGGACAACGGGATGACTGGGTTGCTGCTGTAAATAATAGCTTACTCGTAGTGCTTTAAAAAGGTTGTTTGGGGTGCCATAACTTGTCATGGAAGGGAATTTCAAATCATGCCTAGCATCAGTGGCGATTTGTCCTGGTTTAAGGTTACTGAAATGAATTTGTGCAACAAGGCAAGGAATCCACCTGAACAATCAATATACTTCATTAAAGCTAACTCAGTTGTGAATCTGACACTACCATGCATAGACTCCAAGTAGCTAGCTACTGTGGTAAACCTGTGTTGTTTTGCAGTGGTTTACACAGTCTCGCTAAACAGATGATCGGAGTGTTGTTATGGGCTCAAATAAACACTCATTGCTATGTTTTACAACCGGAGGATAGACTGGAAGACTAGAAACCGTTCTGTCCCCCCAAAAAATGCTTGCCTTTGACTGGTTTTGAACCTACAACCCTACGTTTACCAGCACAACATCTCATCCAATTGAGCCATTCTCAGATCTGGACTTTGCCACGTTCAGTAACTGGATAATAAAATAAGGCAAGCACTGTCAGATTTGGTCCAAGCTCAAACAGCTGTAATTAAGTCATATTTTCACATATCAAGGTGAAACTTTGCAGGGGGTGTCACCTTAAAGCCTATTAGTTTTGAAAAACCATCATTCAAAATGACATTTGATTTAGTGACACAAACATATTGAGGCAATGTGGACATTTACATAAATACACCCCTTTCAGCCATTTTGTTTTTGATTCAACTGTCTTAAGTAACGTTTTTAAATACATCAATGATACATATCTGTACAAAATTCCAAGTCAATTTGAATTCTGGTTTAAGAGAAGAGGGATTTTGAAGGTTTTCCCAAATTATCACTGTACAGGAAAATCCATCATGGTGGACCTTATGGGTCCTTGAGGCTTTTTTGTTCCTCGTGAAAAATGAGGCATGCACAACAAGTTTCAGAAGAATTGGAGCAATGGGGTGGAAATGCCATCACTTTGAAAAGTGGACATTTGGGCGTGGCCTGTGGCGCCCCCTATTGTCTGATGTGGGCCAGTCTGTGTTTGGACGGTATTTGTGGCATGTTGTATCAATATGCCAAATTTCAAAACTTTTTACCAATGTGTTCATGAGATAAATGACAAGAATAATAATAATACCAACAATTACAATAGGGTTCCTCCTGACGGAGCACTTACCTTCATAGCTGTTAGAACTGCAACAGAGCTTTGATCTTTAAATACATTTGGTCTCAAAATGTTAAAACGTAGGGACACTTCACTTTACATATCTTCATGATAAACTACATTGCTTTAAAGCTCACGTAACCGTGGATAAAAACCAATGACTGTAAAATACTTCAATAATACAAACACTCGAGATGCAGTTGCACATTTGAAACACCAAGTAGCACCAGAACGGTAAAAAGGCTACAATGATAGCATTCTTCTCACCAGATCACTGTTGATACAGCTGACAATATGAATCAGTTTATATTTCATACTGGTTGAAACTGTTTTCTTGCGGTTCAAGATGGTAGCCTTGGTAACCACATTTGAGAAAAAGTTGACCAAATGTGTTCCTTACTGCTTATGTAGTTGATGTGATGGATGGGCTGGTAATAAACATTTACATTTAGCTATGCATTTAGCAGACGCTTTTATCCAAAGCGACTTCCACGAGAGAGCTTTACAAAAGTGCATAGGTCACTGAT
Source organism: Thaleichthys pacificus (assembly GCA_023658055.1). NCBI lineage: Eukaryota > Metazoa > Chordata > Actinopteri > Osmeriformes > Osmeridae > Thaleichthys > Thaleichthys pacificus. The sequence continues at coordinate 1,464,235 of CM042879.1, forward strand.
CATAACAACGAGATAGCCCCAACATTGCGAGCAGCCAAAACATGAAGCATACATTGTGAAAAACCAAATAAGTGCCAAAGGGAAGAACCATAAGAGCATGCAGTTAAACAAGTCACAATTAAACAACAGGAAACTCCTAAAGTGCAAGAGTTTACCTGTATGTAAAACAGTAAAATATTTCACAGCGAGTAGCCTACAATCATTTAAATCCGTTACAACTAACCAACAAGAGCTACAAGTCTCTCAATAACAGTCATTGTGATCCTGGAGGAAACTAACATCAGGTCCAGCCAAGCATTCCTTAAGTGCCGTTGTAGCCTACTCCCGGAACAAGTGCGTCTTGAGCCTTTTCTTGAAGGTGGGGAGACAGTCAGTGTCCCTGATGGAGGTGGGGAGTTGATTCCACCATTGGGGGGCCAGACAGGAGAAGAGCTTGTGTTGGGACCGGGCGCTCTTGAGCGGTCGGAGCACCAGACGGTTGTCAGAAGAAGACCGTAGGTGGCGGGTGGGGGTGTAAGGCTGGAGGAGAGACTTGATGTAGTCGGGAGCAGTCCCGTTCACCGCTCGGAAGGTCAGTACCAGAGTCTTGAATCTGATACGGGCCGTGATGGGAAGCCAGTGGAGGGAGATGAGGAGCGGGGCAAACATGGGAGCGTCTGGGTAGATTGAAGACCAGACGGGCCGCTGCATTCTGAATCCTCTGGAGAGGCCGGGTTGCGCATGCTGGGAGACCGGTGAGCAGCGAGTTGCAGTAGTCCAACTTTGAGAGGACAAGTGCTTGGACTAGCAGCTGGGTGGAATGCTTACACATGTTCCTATGATGTAGGCCTACGTAACACCAGGAGAGAGGAAGACATCTCCCAGAGGATCAAGCCGAAGATATCTCCCACGGATTTCCAAGTCGTAAAACTCATCCACACGCAGAAAAAATAAAAGAACATGCACACTCACACGAGACACACATTGTCTGTATCTAGCTGACCACAATCCCCTCCACTTCTCTCATATTCTCTGCTATCTGTCTTTCTCTCTTTCCTTTTCTCTCTTCAGAATATATGAACCTACAGAAGGAGGCGGTTTGGAAAAGACCTTCCCACTTAGCTGCAGTGGTCCAGCCCCTCCCCTTCACCTCTGGGAACACACCATGGGTCGGTGTGCAGCTCATCCACTGCCTCACCACAGACCACCTGGGACAGAACATACTTTTTTTTCCAAACCTCCCAAGCATATTTACTATACACAAAATAAATAATGCATTATATGCTTAACTAATCTGTTTATTTCTGGGAATTTTTATCTCCAAATACTGATTTCCTGTCCTTTTGAGCTCATACTAGGATAGTGCCCATGTCCGTGATGCAGACGGTGATTGAGATGTTGGTAAGTTAATTCAATGACAGACAGGCAGCCATTATTATCAAGTTATCGATACAGTGCTCATCACGGCTCTCGCTACTGCAGTCTCAATCTGTGTTTGTTGTGTGTCTAACCTCTTCCATGTGTGAGATGTTCTATAGTGCATTTCCCTAGTTTTTATGAAATAGCCTTACCATTTGCTGAATATCCTGGTTAGTTATTCACTCACTATGAAAAATAAGACAGGGCAGGAGTCAGGACAGGCATGACAAAACATCATTTCATATTAAGTTTATAATTCATTTTACGGTGAAAAATAACTTCCTCCTTCATTGTTGCTCCCGATGGGCAGGCTAGTGCCTTGCATGGCAGCTGCACCGCTGTCGGTGTATGATGGTGAATGGGTGAATGAGAGGCAACAAATGTAAAGCGCTGTGAGTGCCACCAAGGTAGAAAAGTGCTCTATAAATGCAGTCCCTTTTTCATTTTTATTGTAAAAAATGGGATTCCTTTTACCCTCACTGAGACCAGCTACAGTGTCTTTTGAGACTTGTTCAATATGACATGCTAGTCAAAGCCTGTTGAAACAGAAACGTCTCATGAAATTCTGAAAAAAGGAATGGTCCCAGATGTTCAGAGAATATCTATTTCTACGAGTCCATGAGCCACTCATCAATGGCTCTCTCATTGTTTATGACGTCCTTTTGCCAGTCCACATGCCACCTCAAGTTAGCGATGACCTGCGTATAATTTCCCCCAAGAGTCTTGCGCCAGAGAGCAAACTGTTGCTTGTTGTAGAGATGGACAGATTCAGAAACCTTGGGATAGTCCACTATGGAAAGCAGAAGCTTATCCAGTTGACGACACACATCAGGGAACTTGGACGCCACGTTGTGAAGTTCCTCCTTGTCCACAGTTAGGTCTGGTAAGAAATGGATAGGGATGGACTATGAATCAACCTTAAATGTTTAAAATGACATCCAGTAGCTCACTAGGATCAACAATTCACACATCTGCCAAGCAAAAAGGACTCATTTCACGAGCATGTAGGAACTCACCAAACAGCTGTGGAGGGACACTCAGGCCGTCAGCATAGGCCATGTATTTCCAACGGCCTAACCTCAGCATGTAGGTGGAGGCGTTGGCATTGCAGCCGTGGTACTCGCTCAGTACCCAGCCTGGAGGGCTAGGCCCAGGCCGGCCACCTGACCTAGTCACCAGGGGAACGAGGGAGTGGCCACTCAGACCACCTGGAGCAGGGATGCCAGCTATCTCTGACAAATAAATACAGCATGGAATTCAAACATTGAATTTGAATGTTTTCTGATAAGAATATTGTTCCTTATTATGAGAATGTGTTCACATTCTCACAAGTGTTTAAAGGTCCCATGACATGAAAATGTCACTTGAGGTTATTTAACATTAATATGAGTTCCCCTAGCCTGCCTTTGGTCCCCCAGTGGCTAGAAATTTTGATAGGTGTAAACCAAGCCCTGGGTATTCGTCTTTGCCTTTGAGAAAATGAAAGCCGAAACGCTTGGTTTTGAAAACGCTGGTTTTATGACGTCATAAGAGCGAAGGTTACCTCCCCTTTCTCTGCTTTGCCCGCCCAGAGAATCTGGCACGCCCATGAGAAACTGAGCTACTACGACCGTGCAAGTGCGATATCGGTTTTTACTCGAGAGACATCATGGCTTGCAAACAAGTTGCTCAGTGTTTGGATGTACAAATGAAAACCAAAATCGTTTCTTAGTTCCTTCATCTGAGCCTCTGAAGACACAGTGTTTTAATTTTATTTTCACTGCAAATGCGCTGACACAACTTCCCAAAGTTTTGTATGTCTGCGCCAAACATTTCAGCCACGACTGTTTCCTCAACTTGGGCCAATACAAAGCTGGCCTTGCTGACCGTCTGAAATTAAATTCTGGATCAGTACCAACTCTCCTTGGTCCAGCTACAAACCTTGGAAAAATAAGTCAACTAACGCTATATCAGTTTGTTGCTTTACTGTATATGGTTACCTACCTTCTACCCTTAGAATGTGGCTGTAACATTAGCTCTGCAGCTAACAGCTCAGTTACTGTCGCTAATGTAAAGGTAGATGGCATCAAGTATGTGTGTGAATACACACACTGTAACGCGAGTGTTGTACACTTTGTTATTTGGATAACCGTTCTGCTGTTGGAGAGCGCGCAATATCCGCCTCTCCCCTCATTGAAATTACTATGAGTGTGCACCTCTGCAAACCAGGGTGATCAAATGAGAATGGGCAAATTCGAGGCATCTTACAGCAACTGGGCCATTGCATACATCCACTGTAAACATAAGCGCATGGTGCCGCCTCTCTCCTCATTAGCATTTAAAGCTACAGTACCAGTCAAAAGTTTGGACACATTTTCCCATTACAGACACGGCACGTCCTGAGGAAAGCTCATTGTAGGACTGCTCCTAGTGGCTGTAATTATGCAACAAGGCTGAATTTCGGGAAAGAGACTTCAGATACAGTATTAGGGGACCACTAAGGCCTATTTAAACGCATTCAAAAACAGCATGTCATGGGACCTTTAAGGAAGTGGATGTTGAGTGTTATAGAAGTCTTACTCAAGCCCTTTCCATTGAAAACTGACTTACAGTCCACTAATTTACCATGTTTTCCCAAAACAACATTCTGGGCTATGGATGCCACCTTCCCAGTCCTCACCTAACAGGGTGGGGTAAAGGTCCACCAGGGATACAGGCAGGCTGAGCTGCTGGCCAGACTTCACCCCTGGACCCATGACCAGCAGGGGAACGTGGGAGCTGCCCTCCAGCATGGACATCTTGTAGAACTGCCGGTGCTCCATGGCCAGTTCCCCATGGTCGGCTGTGAACATCAGTACAGTGCTTTCCTGCAGTCCTGAGTCCCGAAGAGCCGACATCACCTGACCTGGGCCCCAACAGAGACAGGAGGCACGGATTTGGTGTCTGGAATGGTCAGTATCTGTAAATATCCCCCATCAAGCTTACATCAAAACTGTGGGTCGGGTTTACAACGAACCTAGCATGGCATCTGTTTCAGCACACATGGCATAATAGAAGGCTCGTATGCTTCTGACTTCCTCTGTTGTGAAGTTACCAGTGCAGTTCTTAGTGTAGGTGGAGTAGTAGTCAACAGGATGCATGGAGGACAAGGGCAGCCATTTTGGAAGCGAAATAAGGTCATACATCACCTGCATAAGGAGAGAAAAGGAGTAAATCTCCACCAAACGTTACAATCTGTTTTCTGCATTTTAATTTCAGAAATAAACATTAATTGCTAAAGATATGACCTTCTGAAGCCAGTAAGGGGAGGTGCGAAAGGTGGATCCCCCAGCAGCGGGTCCCAGGGACTGTGTTTGGTAGGGGTGGGGCAGATTGAGGCCCACGTAAAGGGCAAAGGGCTGGGAGAGAGAGGCAGCACTGTGGCGGATCCACTGGGTGGCCTTGTCTACAGTCTTCCAGTCCTTAATCATAACCCTGTCAGTGGAGATGTTTCCCACCAGGTCGGTGACTGGCCTTCCTTCCTGACGCAGAAGGAATGGGACATCCCGTGTCCATGCCTCCACACGATTACTGTGGTTAAAATACAGACATATAACACTGTCACAAATGAGTCTGAGTTACTTGTTTTCTGCTTGGCAGAGTCCACTGGCTAATCCCACCTGACTGAGTGACCTCCTGATGTGTAGTCCAGTTTGCCCATCATCTGGGTGTGAAAACCGTTCTGCCGCAGAACATCCATCCATGTGGTAGCATTGGGATCCAGGCACTTATAGTTATTCCATGACTGGGTCAGGTGGACAAAACGGCCACTCCACATAGCTGAAAGCCCACAAAGTCATGTAAGTCCATTCTTCCACTACTGATAGGTGTTGTACATTGGAAACTATACCTGCACGGGAGGGGCAGCAGATTGGAGAGTTGGTGTAGGCATTGAGGAAGGTAGCACCCAGCTCCCTCATGAAGTTTATGTATGGTAGCTGAACCACCCTATTCCCAGGGTCCACAGTCAGTCGGCCATCCTTCGTATAAAATGGAAATTACGTTCCAAAGAGGAAACTCCTTCTGTTTCAGACCCTCAATTTAACCTTATGGTATGCTACATAAATCGGCTACTGCAGTGAGGTAACGTTAAACGTATCAAACTTTCAATTTTTCATTGATAAAGTAAATAAGTGTAAACCACTTACTGCTAGGCAGGTCAACACAATGTTAACGGTTACTTACAAAAGCATCCGACATCACCATCACAATGTTAGGTTTCGGGTAGCCAGAACGGTCTAGGTAAAAACATTCAATTCTTTGAGCCAGAAAAATAAAAGCTAAACATAATGCATACATTGCTAAAACGCAGTCCAACTAAATCTATTGTTTTGAAACTTGGTAGACGTGAGATGTGTCTGGACCCGAAAGTTGGTTGTAGCAGCATTCCAAATGATTCTTCTTCTCGGGGAATCATATGACTGCTCTTTTAAAAATAAGAGACACGTGTCTCCTAACGCGTACGCGTTTATTTTGCGTTTTATGTCCACCATCATGTAGTTACGAAACAAAAACAGTAGAGGGAGATAGTATCCCACAGAATGTATGGCAAGCCGTTAAGCATTTAATCCTCAATATACTACACACAAAGAAATATGTACAAGTATAAAATAGCTACTAGTACATTTTGAGGATTAAATGTTTTAACGGTTTGCCATGATTGCATCCCTGTGAGCTTGTATTACACCACATGTCTAATGTGTAATGTACCCATTGACTCGATGTAGGCTATTGTGTTCAGTTCAACATTTAATATTTGTCTACCTTGAGCATTTTCTTTATTTGTAATACTTTTGAGGAATTGTTTGCGCTAGAGCTCCAATAAATGTATTGGCAGTTGAATGTCACAGTGCATGCCCTTCCTGTTGCAGGGGTTCGTGCAACAGGTGATTTCCTGCAAATAGTCTGGCCTAAAATCTAGGTCAGCCACTAGGTGGCATCTCGTGCAATAAAAAAAACTGAGCAGTATTGCTTGTTGAACGTCTGGAAATCGATGTTAGTGAGCTTTGTGTTTTTCACACATTGTGAAGCACCCTGCAGGCTGTCTTTCTTCCATATATGATTTCGTGAGGCCAATTTTAGAAATGGGAAACAACCATTCCAGTTATGTAGACACAATCAGCCTGCACAGCTGTAGAATGACTATGCATAATGCACTGCTTGCTGGCCTTTGTTCCTTGCACTTGAAAGTAAGAGGCTACGGTGTCTGTCTATGCATATTATATTGTTACTACTTTGTTCTTGCAGTGTGAAAACGCTTTTTATGGACTATGCACATGAAATGCATATTGAAACCATAAGCTTTCTTTCTAAAAATTCAATTTGTTCAATTTGAACAAAATGTATAAAAATGCGAGAAAGATACGATTTGCACGCTTGCTTTTGTAATTGTCTACCAGCTGTTTAACCAAACTTGTCAGCTGGCTGAATGCCATAGCCCTCTCCCTTGTTCCAGAAGACGGAAGGAGGGGGCAGATAAAGTTATGCGCATGCTCAGTAGGTTGTTTTTCTCAAAAACCTCGCTTAAAGTGAGCCGAGCGACAAAGTTCCTTGTCTTTGACCAGAGACCATAGCGCGGACGGGCGAACGATAACAGCATCCTCTGCTGTTATTCAGCCTTCACATCTCAATGAACTGTTTGCAGAGAAAGCACTGATCGTGCCTCCTGCTTTGGCAGGGCAGAGATACTGATCAGTGTCTGAATACTACATTATTCGTTTTCTTATGAGATTATTTTCATAGACTTTTATTTTTAGGGCTCTGTATAGGATACCCTCCACCATGGTGCTTGGAAAGGTGAAGAGCTTCATTGTAAGCTATGACTGTCTTAATGACAGCAATGTCCCCGTTTTCTCAAGCGGGGACTCCGTCTCAGGGAGAGTTATCATCGAAGTCACCGGAGAAATCCGTGTGAAATCTCTGAAAATCCACGCGAAAGGATTTGCAAAAGTTCGTTGGACTGAATCACGAAATGCTGGATCCAACACTGCCTATACGCAAAATTACACAGAAGAAGTGGAATATCTAAATCACAGAGACATCCTAATTGGGCACGAAAGAGGTAAGACTCGTAGATGTTAATGTTGTTGAATACATCACCGTTATTTGTAAACGAGATATACTGTAGGATAATGCGTCCTGTCTGTCTACCCTATTAGGTCTGAGATCATTACCAGAACAAACCAGCACATTAATTGTACTAATTTAGTTTAGTAGTGTATTAGGCCAATTTTGTCTTGTAGAAAAAAGTATATATGTGTTACTTAAGCCTTGATTCATCAAGAGGCTTCAATGAGTTAGAGCTGTCAGGGTTAGAATGAATGACAGAACATGCATACCCTACTAACCACGACACCACCTGAAATGGTATGAGTTACCCAAAAAACACGATTTGAGACACAATATTCGAAGAGAACATATATTAATTAAGATGATTCAATTCATTCGCAGATATACATTTTGGTCAAGTAGTCGTATTAAGATGTATCATAGCTATAGCTAAGTTTCCACCCATTGTTCAAAGCGGTTCAATCCTGTTCAGAAACTGGATGTGAGGGGGTGAAGAGACTGGTCTTTCTCTGCGCTGATTGGCTGAGGTGCTCGTGTGTGTTCCAATGACCTAATGCTTTCGCAGAAAGTGACAGAAAAAGTCAGTAAATTTGAATCCGACCTTTCAATTTTTGTTCCAAAAGGTGCATCACGAAAATATTGCGCAAAATGCAAGCCTGTTCCTATCTGAGAAGCAGCATTTTAAATGGCAGGTTTAAACAACAGGTCTATAGAGACTGGAATTGTCTTTCCTAGATATGAATAAATGCATGCATTTTCTTTAGCTCACAGTATTTTTTGTTGAAATGTGGATATTATGAAGGTTTAGTTGACACGAATCTGGTTTATTAGCCTGTTGCTAAGGTCCTGCATTACACTGGATGGAAAGGCCAGACAAAGTAATAAACTTTGAGCTGGTAGCCTACATAATGTTTTGTTAGTATTAAAGTTGATTGATTATGTTGACAGGTTATTTAGCATCGTTTCTGAAAATGCATATTTAGGATTTTCTTTGCCGGGGGTTTGGGGGGCTCGTTTGTTGAATGTGTACGGTGTAGTTTATTTATCAATATGAAAATATGTTTGAAATAAATACCTTATGTATGCATGCTGTTATATTTTATATTGTTGAACCGCTTGTCTCAAGTTTGGTGCTTTTTACCCACTATGTGTAGCAGTGTACGCAGGGATTATATGTAATAAAGGTACGATTGGTTTAATTGCGTCTTTGTCTGTCCTCTTTCTTCACTGTGTTTATTCTTTCTTTCTGTCTTTATACATCTTATCACGCGAACAATGTATGAGCAAATTGTCCATGCTGCATTACACGTGCCAGGTCTTTAGGGGGCTGTCCCGGGAACGAGCAAGCTCGGTTGAGCCACTCGCTGAATGCCGCACAGTGAATGCGTAAGAGGGAGACCGGCTAGAGGAAGCTGCTTGCACCGGTTTAGGCCGGTCTTCTCCTGCTCGAGTCTGCCTTTGAGTGACAGCTCTGCACTTGTTTACCACGGTTCTGCCGCTGCTAAGGCTAGGAGGGGGTGCTGAGCTGGCAGAAACGGAGCACCGGCTCTGCTGTAGTCTTTCAGATAGTACACAGGTTAAATAAACTATTCACATATTTTCTTACGGATCATGTAATGCATTTATGCAACGTCTAAATCCACTGGTGCATCATTAATAAGTGAAAGATAATGATAGAGAAAACCAAACAAAAAAAGTATCCTACATTTTGGTATATGTATGTGTTCTGTTTTATGAAAGCCTGTAAACAACTGGAACCCTTTATTTATGACATATATAGATAAAGGGAGAGTCCAACTGTGTCAGAACGTGATTTCTCATTGCACTGAATCAAAAATGGAATGTGTGAAAAGGCTAGATGACTCGGATCAATAACAGTTTTTCATGAATGTGTTTGGTGAGAATACGTGTTCAGTGCCATCCTAACGTTTTAACGTAAGACACAAAGCCCCTTTGTCCTCCCTGTTCACCCTGTGTTACGATTTCCAGAGGAGAGCATACATAATACAATGTTCATCAGGTACAGTATACATGTATTTGGAATATTGTCCTTCGTGTTTTTCAGACGACGACAACTCGGAAGAAGGACTCACCACTATCCATTCAGGAAGACACGAGTATGCATTCAGCCTTGAGCTTCCACAGACGTGAGTATCTTTCAACTCTCCCTTCGAGACAATCGAAAAGATGAACCAATAACAGGTTTCTCCTTAAAATGTCACGGTGTCTGCCTCAAACGGAAGATTGTGGCCCTTTGTGTGTCACCTTGAACTGACGTATCTCGTTGTTCCTCCTCAGACCTTTGGCTACCTCTTTCGAAGGGAAGCATGGTAGTGTGCGCTACTGGGTTAAGGCAGAGCTACACAGACCATGGCTCCTGCCTATGAAGACCAAGAAGGAATTCACCGTCTTCGAACACATCGACATCAACACTCCCCTACTTCTGGTGAGCTCGCATGACTCGCTGTCCAACGTCACTTCTGTTGTGCTTGTTCCCCATCCAAACCAACTCGGGGTCTTTCCAAGGTATATTTTGGCTACCAAAGAGGGTTTTTGAATTTGTTGCCAAAGTATGACTCAATGCAGGGGAAAGTTGCGGATTGAAGGGGAATTCGGAGAGATTTGGCCTGTATACTATGGCTTCACATAGTGGTTGTTGTCAAGTGCTATTGAGATATTGTGATAGCAGAACTTGTTTGCCACAGATATTGTAAGAGGCTATTATCGCAAATGACGAATGATGAAACTGAAAGAGAAAGGATGTCATGTTGTGCACAAATGGTTTATGGCAGCTAATTTGTACTCAGGTGAGTTGATATCTTCTGGGGAAAAGAAACATTGTCTTTTATGACAGTCCCCGGGGCGCTTTGTGTCGTAACAGTGTTAGTGTGAAAGCCAAAGAATTTCAAGTGCTCACATTTCCTCAATCTCCTTTCCCGCTTGCACAGTCACCACAGGCTGGCACGAAAGACAAGACTCTATGCTGCTGGTTCTGCACCTCAGGTCCAATCTCCTTAAGTGCCAAAATTGAAAGGAAAGGATACACCCCAGGTGAGGAAAAAAATTCATAAAAAATCTCCACAACTTGAACTAATTAGCTGCTCAGCGTCTGTAAGCAGAACTTCAGGTTATCGACCGTGGAAACGTGTGTCGTTGCATATTTATTCATCTATCCGTCCGTCGCTTTGTTTCGCAGGAGAGTCGATCCAGATCTTCGCGGAGATCGAGAACTGCTCCTCCCGCATGGTGGTGCCAAAGGCGGCCATCTACCAGACCCAGACCTTCTACGCCAAAGGGAAGATGAAGGAGGTCAAGCAGCTGGTGGCCAACCTCCGCGGCGAGTCGCTGTCCTCGGGCAAGACGGAGACGTGGAGCGGCAAGATGCTGAAGATCCCGCCCGTGTCGCCCTCCATCCTGGACTGCAGCATCATCAGGGTGGAATACTCCCTCATGGTGAGCCCTGGGCCCCCTTCTCCCTCGTCAGATCCATTCTCTTTATTCGTGATGTCACTTCCTGTCCTTGTTCGTTTTGGACGCTTCGACTCGTCGCGCTAACCAGAGGTTATTATCACACACATCTCCAAAACGAGTTTGAGACGTGTAACCGCGCAACCGAGCGACAAGCACGATTGGATAAAGGGCTGCAAAATTGATTGCTTGGAGCACTTTTGAGCGGTTGCAAGGTGTCGGAAGATTTCAGTGTGTCATGGACCAGAAGGTTCCTAGACAGCCTTGTACCGACGAGGGAGTGTGACTCATACAGCCACGTCCAAAGTCCCTGAGATTGGACCAGGTGTTCTCACCATATGCTTCTAAGAGGATCAGCTCAGTATATCTGCAGAACACCTGCCCTGAGTGCTGCTAGTGACCTTACCCTGTAGTGAAGTGACCGGCCTTCCCACTTGTATAAGTGGAACGCCTCAGAAGATTGACCCACATATTACCGAACTGCCGAATCATGACGGTGTGTTCTAGATTAGGAAAACGCAGAGGACAGGCGCTCTGCTCTTCAACGCGGGAAGAGAGCTCCCCTGTCGGTCTTGCCCGAGCGTCGCCTCACCTCGCCTTTGCTTGTCTCTCTGTCCGTCTGTCCAGGTGTATGTGGACATCCCCGGGGCCATGAACCTGTCCCTCAACCTACCCCTGGTCATCGGCACAATCCCCCTGCACCCCTTCGGCAGCCGCACGTCCAGCGTCAGCTCCCAGTGTAGCATGACCATGAGCTGGCTGGGCATGGCCTTGCCTGAGAGACCTGAAGGTAGGCACAAACACACACACACACAAAGTACTGCTCAGCTACAGACCCTCGTCACAGATAAACAGGATCACATTCTTCCCCCCTCACACATTCGTAACATGTGTGGCGTTTTCCTTCCAGCTCCGCCCAGCTATGCAGACATCGCCACCGAGGGGCAGAGACGGAACAGCCGGGAGGTCTCCTCATCCAGGGACGAGTATGAGGGACCCCTCTTTGCCTACATCCAGGAGTTCCGCTTCCAGCCTCCTCCTCTCTACTCCGAGGTGTGTAATAAAATCACACACACAGAATAAGAGACCCTAACTAGAGCGATAACAAACAAACAAACCCAAAGGTCTGGATACAGGAACTGATGTAGTCAAAGTTCCGCTTCTCTACCGTAGTGATTTTAACGGTTGTTGCATTCTTGTCGTCTCCCCCCCCTCCTCTTCTAGATTGATCCCAACCCTGACCACATCAGCCGGACAGAGGAGCGCAGGGCCGACACCTGCCCCTCGCGCTGAGAGAAGCCCTGACCTCCGCCCTGAGACGTCGGGCGACGACCCAGCAACAGCCAGCTCCTTGTTGATTTCTCCCGGCGATAGGGTTTCGCAGTCCACAGTCGGCGTCGAGAGAAAAACAAACAAACTAAAACAAACAGACATGGACAAACATCGCGGCGGGCTAGACACCGCTCCTCTCCCCTCCCCTCAGCGAGAGGAACAGGAAGTCCCTACGGAGAAGAAGCACTTCTAGTCTCCCCACCCTCCTGTGGGATGGGCGGACAACTTCATCCCCGCCCCGAGACGGCCCCATGTAGTGGAGTAAGCCCTGGTGGTAGAAGTAGTGATTAGGGTGGGGGAAAACGGCAGGACCACCAGGGTTCCAGTCGATCCATATAGCTCTTCAACTCCTGTTTCTTCTGTAACCACGGCCCAAATGGACATGGCTCTTTCACACAGAGCAGGACTATCATGTTAAGACCCGAGCAGAATGAGAACAGAACGGGAAGAAGAGAAGGCAAACCGTATAACCACCACCTGTCTGCACGCGCGCTGCAGCAGTCAACAAAGGAGCCCATCTTCCTCCTGCCTCGAAGAGTTCATATTCTTTTTTGTTGTTGTTGCACACGTTATTCTTTGCTTGAGTTGTGTAGCTCGATTGAGAGAGAGAGAGAAAAGAATCACTATTTGTTTGGCTCCAGCTTGATGTAGAACGCTGGCCCGAAAGAGACTGCAGGCTTATCTCCTAGACTCCCCACCCGCACAACTTTGAACAACGAAGAGAACATATTTGGAGAGCACGCTAGACTGAAAAGGACAAATGTGATGCACTGACTTTGTTTAAGCTGTTATGATGTTTTCCTTTCCTTTTCACCCCTCGACTTTTCCTTCATGACATGTAGACTGGAAGCAAACACTGCAACAGCACACTCTCCTCCCCGACACCCTCTCTCTTCTACCGTTGCCTCTTTAGCTTGGATCCAAGTGTGGCTTCTTATGTTTCTCATTGCGATGTCAATGTTTTTTTTTTTTTTCTTTGATCTAGTCTTAAACTTAGCATGCCTTTCAGCCAATCATTGTTTGCTTCGTGTTTGCGTTGTCCATGATCTAAGGTAATTAGATGCAGGTGTGCACTTGCCCCGCCAGATGTGTTTGGTGCTAGGATGTCTGATGTGTGTGTATACGTGTGTGTGTGTGTGTGTGTGCGCAAGTGTGACAGAGAAAGGGCAGGACATAGGATGTCCAGTTCCCCCCAAACACCTGCAGCTTCTTTACCTTCAGCTCAGAGCAATGCAGACTGACATATTACTGCCTAAAGAAAAGCACTGTCTCAGGTGGCCTCACTTGCCAAACAGTTGGAAAAAGAAACAACAAGATGTTGAGTTTGATTTGAAATTGCACTGTTTGAAATAGTGAAAGTCCTTTTTTTCCTTCCTAATATGACACTACCAAATCAAAAGAGGAGAGACACACAAAAGCGAGGCAGCTTTCTAAGACAAACTACATTCCCTTTTTCTTTTTTTTTTGGGTCCTGCTGCACTTGCCAAACTCATTCACCAACTATTAGATTTTCCAGACCAGTGAAGCCAGAATGCTTGATATAAAAAACAAAAGGAGACGATTTGAGCTGCTCCAGAGAGGCAGTGCCAGCTATGTCATCGCTGAGGAAGACGGACATGATGCCACATCTCTGCTCAGACTGGCCAGAACAAGTAGTCCTAGGTTGACAAGAGTAATACATTGGTTTTCAAACTCTGTCAACAGTTAAACCAGCAAGAGCGGAGATGGAGCATAGATAAACACGACGCACTTTTTTTTATAGAAAAAAATGAAACATAGCATTCATGGTGAAGGTCTGGAAAAGGTTTGGTATCCACGTCGATAACAGATGAGAAATTGCAGTTGAGCAGTCGCATGTTGGACACAAATGCATTATTTAATATCCTAAGATTAGAAACAATTTTGTGTTTACATGTTTACAAGCATAAGTAGATGGCACGTTTATATGTCGCGTGTGTCTGTGTGCGTGTGCTTTGTCAAGATCCAGGTAGCAACTTCGAGATGACTTCTGACAGTAACCAATTAACCATACATTGAAAGTGATCTTATCTTAGTGGCCTTGACACAGGACAGACCTAATTATGATACGTCAGTAATGCACGTGTGTAGAAATACTAATTATCTTCCTATTTTTCTCCCCCCCTTTCCTTTTACTTGTTTGTCTGAGCGTGTGGGTTTTGTCACGGTTTTGAAAGGGACTACAAAGGGAAGAGAAAAAAAAGTCATTTTTAAAGCGAGTGTTAGAAAATGAATGATTCCCTCAGTCAAGCCTCTTTGATATGGTGTTTGAGTAGTGATGACTAGGCTATTTTATGTACTTGGGCATTGATGTTTTTTTCCCCCCAGTCAGATAACCGTATTCAGTTGTGTTGTATTTCCCTCTCAGGTGAAGGGGGGTCTACTGTTGATCAGCCACCCCCCCCTTCAACTGAGAACAAACTGAGCTAATAATATGGACTAGACCGCTATATAATCACTATCATGTAATTCAGCTTGTTTTTTTGTTTTGATTATATGCTAGGGAATCTGTATCAAGCTAAAAATGAATAAGCTTAACAATACGTTTCAGGTAGGTCAATTCCAGGGTCCATTCCTTGGGCTTCAGTGTAGTCCAGTGTTAAAGCTAAACTCCTGACTTGATTAAGTTTGGAACTAGAAAAATTCGAGACAAAGTGCAATATTACTCATTTGAATTTGTTTCATTCACCATTTGTATGTTTATTTTTTCTCTTGTCTTTAGTTGATATTGATCAGAATAGATATTGTATGATACACTTTCTGAATGATTTTAACCCTTTTGTCTAGTTCTTCCTTTTGAGTTGAATAAAATTGTGTTCGCAATTTAAACTGTGTCCATTGATTAAATGCCTTACTCAATCAATAATAAATTACCAAACGCTTTCGAGATTATTTCACAGACCTACCAATTGCAGCAGTCACAAAGCACCTCCTAACCACTATATGAATATTCTCAAATTGACTTTGAAGGAGGCACATTGGACTCAAAATGGAAAGTAATTAAAGTGACAAAAAAAAGCTAATTTAAAAGCTAAATTGATCGGTCCTTGCAGCCTAATCATAATTTAAAAGAAAACCAACTGCTGCTGCAACTTCAAAAACGGCCTCAACAGCCATAATTAGTGCAACAGCGCCCCTGCTGGTTGTTTGTAAACCCTACCACTCACCATGCTGCAAAAAAAACAGCTTGGCATTGGTGAGGCAATGTCACGGACTACTCCTGCAAAATGTATGGACAGGAGACATTGTGCAATTTGGCTGCGTAGAACACATCGACAAAACGATAAGTCCCCCATTGTTTCCAATATGATTCGAAACGTGTGCACGTCTTGCTAAGTCACTCACCTAGGTCTCTAGTATCAAGAGCAAAGTATTGCTAGAGTATGACTGGAGCGTGAGTCTGACTGGAATCTAAATTGACGACGCTAGCCCCTTGGTCTCTGCTATGCGTGCACAACCAAACACATGTCAAAATTAGCCATTCTTTCAAAGAGCATTTCATCTGATCTATCGTTTGGGCCTGCTGCTGGATTGGGCTCTGGGGTAAGCCCGTATTAGGTACTACTGGATCTGGGGGTTCTGGACACACAGACTGGAGTCAACCAGCAACCTCACACCTACACAAGAGCTTCGGTCATGACCCCTGGAAAGGTTAGGGGGCCGCTTTAAGCAGACGATTTTAGGGATTGGTTGCATGCCTGATGGAGGTACAGTAATATACACCCACTGTGGATCCATGCACATGGCAGAAGAACAGACAGCAGCTGGTATTATTTATTGATTCAGTCTAAATCATGCATGAGTGAGCCGAGCCATACCGCTGACTTCTCCCACTATTAAAGAGAGGTTGAGTTTGAACACATTGTAATGTAATGACGGGGATTTGAACCTGTGACATCTTGATCAGTGTCAAGTGCTCTAACCACAGGTTTCTAAGAAACCCTTCCATGTGGTTCATCACAATGAAAGATATGAGTTTGTTTATTCAAGTGTTCTCAAACACAGAGAACGTGTTTAAAATGAGCTTAACAATCTTTTGGGATTCTTGCTGACAGTAATTCATCCTTGTGTTCATCCAAGATTTGTTTAAATGTTCCGGCCACCATAGACATCATGGCCTATTTCTAATGTGCATTCATCTATGGGCTAACACAATGATCAATTGATCAATTTCATTTGTAGAAAAAATCCATTGTGTTGCGTCAATCATAGCAGAACAAGTAATGGGGTCTTTCATTTTTTATCCGCAGAAAAAACTGTGATGTCACATGTTCTGCATCGAAGCTGGTTCTGCAACTGTAACCAGCAGCAAACAGCCATGTGTAGCTCCAACTCTGGAGATGACCGTGAAATGGGAAAAAGAGAGTTCCGTTTGGTCGTTTCAGTGGGAGAACTCCACCACGACGCCTCGCATCGGTTCACCTACAGCAGACTTGTTTGCTTTGGCGCGTCAGGCTGCTCCGCGCGCGCGTGCGTGCACGCGTCCGACCGCTGTCGGGAACTCATGTCACCATCCCCCCTTTATCAGAGTGTCTCTTGTCCTGACTCAGCGGCCCAGGCAGCTTTGACCCAGCACTTTACTGTCCCTTTGTAACCCCCCCCCCCCTCCCTCCCTCCCTCCATCCACCCACACACTCCATGTTTTTTTTCACGCTCGTGGGTCTGGTCCTTTGTGACAAGCTGACCCCTGGGGCCAGGATAAAGGAGGGTGAGATTATTAGTGGGGGTGGGGGGGGGGGGGGTGCTCTCCGAGTGCTGACGTTACACAGGCCTCAGCTGTTTCCTCTCACCGGCTAATCCCGGGCACCCACAATCCCCTGCTCCAGCCCGTCGGAGCACTGTGACCAGGCATGTTCGCGCACGGGGAGGATATGGAGGGCCTACCTGCCTCGTCATCACTGTGACATAATAGAAGTGCACACGCATCTCCGCACTGAGGTGGGGCCCAGGGCCTGGGATCGTCTGAGCTAGGCATTCCCTCCTAACAATGGCCCACAAGTGATCCTGCTATGCTATTGGAGGGAGAGGGATGGCGTGACCTGGCAACTTCACGGCCAGTCGTTTTATGTAAGCATGGAAAGGCCAAAAAAGCTGTACTTTCCAAAACGTCAGCCAGCCAATCAGAGTTTTGATTTCTGCAGGCCGCATGCCGTGATAAGTGTTCAGCTGGTAATGAATTTAGTTTGGTTTGTTGGCAAAAGTACACAACAGAACTTAATTAAATACATACTGATAGGACATGAACTTGAAAGGTGTTTATATTTAATGTTCACAATCAGGCTGATTAGGCACAAATAAAGTTTTTTGTCTGTCACAAAAAGGAGTTTTTGAGAAAACAATTGATGAGAGAGCTGAAAGGACTCAGTTGTTTTTTCCCCCGTCAGAATCAACCTAGAATTGCAGTGTCCTCAATTCTGTACCTAGGGACAGCGATGGAAAATGGAACAGTGAGATGTCATTTGAAAATACACACTAAGCATATTCAAGTTGACATACTGTGTCTTAAAACCTTCTTGGTTTACGTTTTATTGTTGTAAATATGTGCTCAAGTGAGATAGAGAGGCTGCTTCCTGTATGCTAAAACAACTCCCCCTTATCCTGCTCTCAGCTCATCTCTCAAACTCCCCTGGCAGATACCAGCAGTCTGGTCTTCATATCTGTCATCAACACAGATGTTTGTTCTGTTTTGCTCATCACCCTAGTGGGCCATTATGTTCCATTCCTGCTCCGAGTGAGCGGGAACATCCACTTCAAGAGCTCTGAGAGAGGATGTCCCAGTTTGAAACGCTGACTCACAGGGGTCACTTCGCTCGGCTAAATCACCAAGGCCCTTGTTATTAAAACACACGTCCCAGCAGACAGGTAGGAGGGGGAGAGCATTTTTCAACTACTTTGCAAAGGGTACAAGTTGTTCCACCACATCACGTGCTGAAGCCGTCCCACGGAAAGAGGCCGACCGCGTCTCTCGCACAGTTTGACACAGTTCCCTCGCAGACAAACAACAGCCGCTGCCAACGAGGGCTGAAATATGGCAACCCCTGCTCTGTACGTTAGCCCTCTCCTGCACTGTCAACCACACCTGTCGCCATAGCGACGGCGCGAAAACACATTACAGTCGACAACGACAGCTGCGAAGGCCCAAATTGGACAGGCGCGCGCACACAAACACATGCCTGTAACCTCGAGCTCCAGCCCCGCCAGTTCTGCAATCTGCTGGGGAATCTGACAGCCTGCTTGATCCCCATGTTCCTATCCCTATCCTCCAGGAGCAGTGCCAGGGGGGTTCAACATTTCATCCCACGGAGAGGCACGTTTGTCCCTCTGACTCAGGAGTCGGGCAGCGTGACCATGTATGTGTGCACCTCCGAAGATTCTCAGAGGCCCAAAGGGAGTGCTGGAGAAGGGTTGAGGGTTGTTGATACAAGTGGCCTGGAGTTTGGTGAGTGCTTTTTTGGAGAGGGGACAGTTTGGAATTGGATTTGCATGTACTGTATGCACAGAATGGCGGTGACAAATGACCGCATCGGTGTTTCTGTCCAAAATATAGCCGAGGCAGCTGTGCCCGACTTCTCAATCGCGAGTATGCTGTCGTAATCGCCAACACGCACAAACACACTCGCACTCGAGATGAATGTCGGTTTGACGTTTGTGTGCAGATCGGCTTTGTGTTGACTTGTGTTCTGCAGGCAGCGGGAGGGATTAGACGGATGGCAGTGGCCCAGGCTGTTCGACTTCTCCGAAGGCAGACGAAGGGCTTTAGCGCTCCTGATTACATATTTTCCTGAAAAGCTTTTCAAGGAGCTGGGCTACGTCACCTTCAAAGTCACCTGGAGTTCACTTGTCAGGGGACAGATTTGCGTTAGGACAGAGCCGTGTGCCGTGACGTGCAACCCTCTGTAGGCCTATCTGACCCACGCACACACACACACACACTTAGACGCCAGGCATGGTCCGAAAATCCGGTAGCACCCACCCCAGCACTTCTCCGAATGTCCTGATCCGTGTACCTATC
Organism: Thaleichthys pacificus; assembly: GCA_023658055.1. Taxonomy (NCBI): domain Eukaryota; kingdom Metazoa; phylum Chordata; class Actinopteri; order Osmeriformes; family Osmeridae; genus Thaleichthys; species Thaleichthys pacificus. Next base: position 1,483,550 of record CM042879.1, read on the forward strand.
ACGACCCAGTCGAAAAGACAGATGATTCTCCGCTCCTAAAATGCCATGACATGCGTCACACGCCAATGCAACGCAGGTTGAAAACAACAGCCTGTGTTGCATCTCTGTCATAACTTGTGGCCATGTTTTCTTTTTTTTTATCAGGCAGCCTCACTCAATTTCACTCAGCAACCTCCCACCCTCAGCATGGTGGGCCTATTCTAGGATTGGTGTAAGACATTGACACTCACAACGGCTGTTATGGCAACGAGGATATGCAACATAGACTTTCCAGGGGGTTCTATGACCACTCTGAAACCCACATATGTAAGGCCCTGAAATGCATTTTGGGATACACCTTAAAATGGCATCACAGTGGCTGTTAAGGTCATGTCCCAAAAGAAGGGTCTATTGTGGGCTGCATAGTTTTCAAATTTTTCACCAAGTTGATGGAACAATAATTCATGTGCAGCAGTAATGCTGATTCATATACTCAATTAACAAGGCATCTAATGTTAGTATGCTTATGCATAATGTATGACCTAAAACTGCCCAAAGCTGGGGGGTTTTAAAGTTGTGTCTTATGTAAGTTCTATAAAGGGCTCTTTCTGCATTGCTCAAAGAATCCCTAAAGTCTGAAGTCACCTAATGTTCTAGAATACCGTTCTGAGGCTGCGGTGAGCGGGGTTGCTTCTCCACCTGTGTCTTTTTTTACCTCTCGGCTGTGCTGCTTCCCCACTCGCTAGGGAAATGCTTTCCTGTTTAAGCCCTGGCTGACTCACATCCTCCCCCTCTCCCCTGCTCCCCCTGCTCCCCCTCTCCCCTGCTCCCCCTCTCCCCCTCTCCCCCGCTCCCCCTCTCCCCTGCTCCCCCTCTCCCCTGCTCTCCCTCTCTCCTGCTCTCCCTCTCCCCTGCTCTCCCTCTCCCCTGCTCTCTCTCTCCCCTGCTCTCCCTCTCCCCTGCTCCCCCTCTCCCCTGCTCTCCCTCTCCCCTGCTCCCCCTGCTCCCCCTCTCCCCTGCTCTCTCTCTCCCTTGCTCTCCCTCTCCCCTGCTCTCCCTCTCCCCTGCTCCCCTGCTCTCTCTCTCCCTTGCTCTCCCTCTCCCCTGCTCTCCCTCTCCCCTGCTCCCCTGCTCTCTCTCTCCCTTGCTCTCCCTCTCCCCTGCTCTCCCTCTCCCCTGCTCCCCTGCTCTCTCCCCTGCTCCCCCTCTCCCCTTCTCCCTGGCCGGGCCTCTCTCTTCTGGAGCCCGATCAAATTCTCCTGAGTCACAGCGAGCCTTGACCCCCCCGCCCCCCTCCTCCACACACAAACGACACAACCCCTGCCCCCCGGCCAAGGCCGGATTAGTACCCCAAAAGGCCCCTGGACACTGAAGCTCATGCACCCCCCCTCCTTCCCCCCCACCTGTCCTGTCATCAAACTGACACATACAACAGACAATCATGACACTTAATTTTTTTGTCAACAACTTTTCTTTTATTCTGATTGGATGATTATCAAGATTGAGGGCCAAGCAAGCCTTGTGTAGACTGTTTCTATGTAGCAAAAAAAAAAGAAGAGAAGTCGGCCCCTCTCCCCCTCGGGCAGACTGAGAAACAGAAGATCAGGCCGGGCCTGTAAAAAAAGACCTGCCTGCTCGTCTGAGAGATCACGGTCCAGCCACCCTGGTCTAGCATGGTGCATGACGGGTCTGTTTGAGCAACGAGGCAAACTCTCAACCAGGGTCAGAGGCCTCTCACGTGGACCACTAACCCATTTCCTGCTCTCCCCATCCCGCTGGAGATTCCTGGCGTGCCATCCTGCTCCCCACACCAGCGGCTTCACAGCTACGCTATGTGGGACAGCAGGCATTCCGCTAACTAACGGTAGCGGTAACTAACGGTAACCTTTGAAGTAGTGTTTTCCTGTTTCGGGTTTTGTTTACTGTGGCCAGTCAGACTTTTAAACAGAAAAAAAAACACTTGAAACAATTTAGAACATGGGGCTGAACTTGACTTCCACAAAAATCGAAAGCAGTCCAGTTGAATGACAAGAGATTACAATAATAAATCTGTGTTGTGGTGTTTTTGAATTGAGCTAGAAACGAAAGAGGAAAGCTTTTGAAACGGGTGCCTTGTTTTGATCCATTTGACCATTTAACCAGTTTTCCAACATGCTGTAGGTCACAGTGTTCTAACAGCCCATGACCCTCACTTCACGAACCCAGATCCTTGTTCAACACCCTCTTGTATGGCTAGTGTGACCTGGTCCAAAATAGCAAGGCGGCCCCATCACCATCCACCCACCCCATGTGAGACCCGATGCTCAACAGGCTGAAAAACTGAAGACTTAGCAACAGTGGTTTGGGATTAGGTATACCGGGGTCTGCTCCATGGACTGATCGCAGCTCCACACACACACACACACACACACACACACACACACACACACACACACACACACACACACACACACAAGAATAAACCCTGTCCGCCCAGAAGATAAGCCCTTGGTCTGGTTAATCTAAAAATAGACCTCAATCTCCTGTCATAAAACATGCCTGTTCACCATATCGAGGACTGGGACGATGACACGTCAGTCATTCTATAAAACATAAAAGAAAGCATATGAAACATATTGCAGGTAAATAAGCCATGGAGCAGAGGGTGAGTCCAGTCTGTTATTTCCTCCAGACGCTTGCCCCCAGTTGGTACACACTTGCCCGTAAATCTGCCCTTGCACTGGCAGGCATTTAACTGCCTTTATGCAAAGTCATAAAAGCACCCTCGCTCAGAATAGGACACAGGCTGTTGATACTCAAAATATAGGGAGACAGGAAAGGTGATCTGGCCAGGGCTGCCTGGAAGACAGACAAAAGCCAAAGTCGTTACCTATAGGCTATAGCTCACGTCCTGGTTCTGTTTTTTGGAACTTTGGAGATTCCGGAAGATTCTTTGGAACTTCTGCAAAGTCGTTAACAATGGGACTCATGGCATTCTGGTACAGACAAATGAAGGAATGCACTGTACTCAAATACAACACGTGGTTTACTTATGGTTACCAATGTGTGTGCGTGCGTATGTGTGCGTGTGTGTTTGACTAGTGTGAAAGTGTATGGAGGGGGTGACCTTTGGGAGAATCAAACAGTCCTGCTATCTTATCAAAGCAGCATGAGAGGGCCGTACAAATGTGCCTCAGCCAATGGAAAAAAGAAAGCAACACCTAACTGCAAGTTTGGTGTGGTGGCGGTGGTGTGTTTGAGTGAGTTTGTGGTGACATATGTGCGTGCGCAGTACAGTAAAGAAATGGTCCAGAGCCCAAACACTGGGGTCATCCAAAGATACCAAGATACCACCCACATTTCATAAAGCCCAGTATGTCAACAACCACTGACTGACCACGTGGTTGTCTCAGTTATGAGGCCAACTATTCTGGCTCTCAATTCCATGTTCCAGAACCTTCCTGAATTCCACAGGCTAAACTGTCCGGTAAACAGCCCCAGTCATCCAGCAGCCTACCAACCAGGCAGACAAACAATCAGCCAGCAATCCTACCAGGTCGCTAGCCAAACAGCCAGCCAAACAGTCAGTAAGTCACCTCAATAGGCATCTGCCCAAGAGTAACCCAAGGATGGGGTAGTCTGGTTTAATCCCCCCCCCCTCACCACCACCACCACCAACCCCTGCCCCCACTAATCTACCACCACCTCATATTCCCTTCAATAGCGAGATTGTGTTTCCCAATGTCTCTTAGCAACATGTCGTATTTGTGGGATGATGACAATTTGATGAAAGCCAAGAGAGGAACACAACCATAACAAAGTAGGAGTTGATGAAATGTTGATCGGATCTGAGAGGTCTTATAACCGTAAAACAGCCAAGTGTTGCACAACAAGCAAAATGTTACTAAAGTTCACCATCTGGTCGGACACATCCACAATACTTTTTGATGTAGACTGGAGCTGATATTGGTCAAGTTATTATGGAAAGCTTTCACTGTCCCTGATGAACATTGCCTAAAGAGGATTTCGGCAGTCTGGGAAGAATGTTTGCCTGCCAGCGAGCAAGTACATATTTGGGTGGAATGAGGGTTAAGCTGAAGGACTAAACTTCATTCTAGAAGTTTCGAGTTTTCACTTTCTTACTCTCTTTTGCTGTCTTTTCACACCCTCCTCACCTCGAGTGTCCTCACCTCCCAGGGATGACATACATCCCTTTTTCTCTCTCCCTCTCGACTATCTACATTTGATCTTGCTCTCTTTCTATCTCTCCCGTCTCCGGTGAGCAACGATTCAACACCGACTCATGACCCACAGGCGGTTTCTAAAAGTTTAGACAGGGCCAGGCCAGCCAATCGCAAGCGACAGTCTTGGTTGCACCCCCAGTTCCACCCCTGTACATTCCTCAAGTGGACGCCCAGCCCCCCCCCCCCGCCCCCCCCCCCCCCCCCGCCCCCTCCCCCCCCCCAAACGCGCTCAAGCACATATTGGGTGGTACGCACACATATCTTCTTACCCACTCGCTGGGTAATTCCACCCTACCGAACGAGCTCATCTGATCGACTTCATGTGTCATCTTTCCCTCGGTTCCTCACTCTGTTCTCTCCATATGAACATCACACACACACACACACACACACACACACACACACACACACACACACACACACACACACACACACACACACACAACACATTCAGTATCAATTTGTCTCTCTAGTTGGTCGTTATCAATCCCTGAAACTATGTTTTATATCCTCTCTGGCCTTCAAACAGGTCTCTCCACACTGCATCACACTGAGCTACAAGCAAACGCCACGGTCCCAACCCATCTGGGCCCGACCATCTGTCCATCACTCCGTCTCTCCCTCGTCCATAATGTGAGGTGTGATCGTGAGAAACACGGCGCGGGCGAGCGCAGGCCGGTCCACTCCAGTTCTGTGACTCACTGGCGGTGGTCAGAGGAGGCGGTGACGCAGAAGAGCCTTGGTCTGACTCAGTGTTTGGCAGGGTTACGTCTAGCCACAGTGGATCTGGGTTTACCGAGAGCACCCTGGGCTGAGCATCAACAGTGTGCTGAGTGACTGGGTAGGAATGTGGTACACATAACAGTGTAATCCTTTCCAGACTGACCGTGTGCTGGTCCGTTAAACAATTCCCACTCTTAAGCAACGCCGGAAACGATTTCATTGCACGAATCCAGTCGACGGGGTGATTCGATGACATGTAAACAGAGTATTTGTGGAATGCAGCTTTGGAATGTGTTGAATTATCGCACCCTAACTCTGTACAAATGCCCCCCCGAAAACGACCTGTTACATGGAAAATGATTCCTTTGAGCATGCCATTTCATCCTAATTAGCAAACACATTTGATGAAGTGAATGAACTTCAGCCGGTCCGTGGTCAGACCATGTCGAGCATTATACAATAGTTTTCATTTGGAGCAGGCCAAAGAGGCACAGAGGCAAGGAGGTGATTTGGAAACCGATTTCAAGGCTATTTGTTCCAGTGCAGTGGAACAGATCGGAACAGCCCAGCTGGAACTTCAACCATTTCAGAGTTACGTGATTCCTTTCCGAAAAAGGAGAGCTCCGAGTTCTCTTGGTTCTCAGAACAGACACAGCCCCTCGGGGTACACTGAAGCTTTTATTGTAACTGATCTTATCGTCCATTCACAAGGTCATTTTCGAGTAACTCTCAGCTTATGACCGCGTTTACTCTTACGACTTGATCTGGGTCACTTCATGTAAAGTGTCTACCCAGATCTCTTTAGCGCTCAGTCTCCTCAGACACACACACTCTTTAAATCTCAGACTGTACTTGAACAAATAGACTTAGACTCACTAATCCTGGTTAGGGTATGATTGCTTGTGGGGACAACAGCAACAATTTAAGACAAGCCAGCTTTAAAACAGTGATTTGTTGAGGGGGTTGATGGTAAACTGAATCACTCCGGACTACAGCATCTTGAGCTGCAATTCTTGTATGAAATGTGCTATATAAATAAAGTTTTATATTATATTATATACAGTCATTTCAAACCATACAGCTGCTTGCACTACAGTTGATTTATTTTGTGTGTGTGTGTGTGTGTGTGCATGTCTTAGTCTTTGTTCCTGTGCAACAACATAACACCAGATATTAACTCATGAACAACTTGACCCTGAAAGTATGTAGAATATGAAAATATTACCCAAACATTTTTTGTGGGTAATATTTTTTCAGGTAATACTTTTCCTGGTGTTTTATGATGATATTCTGTCAATTTAAGAGAAAAATATATATGATAAATATGGCTGGGCGGGTCCATATCCAAAACACAAAAAGCCCCATTATCATTCACTGCTAAGGCTGATAGCTGTTTAATGACCCTGTTGTTAGCGCAAAGTGCCGTGAGTGTGAGTGTACAATAAACTATGTTACAGCGAAGCCGTACAACAGGGTTTAGTGCTGTGAAGACAATCAAGGCCAAGGCAGCAGCAGCTCTCACTCTGAAGCCTCCCTGGTTAGTCACCCAACACAGGGCCTTCTGTGTCCTGCGCGGGCGACAACACACTTCCACGCCTCCAGACACGGGGTGCCTTGACATTTCGAGTCATCCGCGACAATAAGACGTTTGTGTTCCCACATGGGCGCCCTGACTCCAGCTACTGCCGGATCCGACCGCCTGCTTCTGGAACTCCTGCGGGGGGGGGGGGGGGGGGGGGGGTTGCGTTTACACAACCATTCGGCAGGACGACGAGCAAGGGCGCTGGCCAGGACGAGGGCCACTCTGATGTGTCACTTCCTGTCGGACGGCACCGCCTCTCCCGGGGGTCAGCTCACTCAGTCCTCCTGTGATCTCTCGGAATCTCTCTGTTCCGTTTCCATCCACCCCCCCCACCCCCCCACCCCCACCACCACCACCTCAGTCTTCCACCCCCAGCCCAGGCCGTCGAGGGGTCCCCTCGGAGCCCATGAGTGACGGCAGCTCCCAGGCCAGTCTGAACGGGGCCAGGGTGTAGCTACAGGGCCCTGGGTTCCAGGTCTCTCCTCTCCTCCTGGTTATTAATAGCACTGTTCCAGAAGGGGTGTCTCTCCTTCACACGGACGGTGCGAGGTAAACAAAACTGGTCTGAACCAGCCTCATGACCACCACCAGCGGGTGGGCTGGTTAGAGAAAGAGAGAGGGAGAGAGAGAGAGGGGGGGGGGGCAGAGAGAGAGAGAGAGAGAGAGAGAGAGAGAGAGAGAGAGAGAGAGAAATACACATTGAGAGGAGGGATATGGAGGCCACTTTGTGATTCAGTGAACTCCTTGGCACACATCACTGGCGGGGTTGGAAGGTCTTATCAGCCTTGCATGGCATCTGCTACTTTGCTGGCATAGGCAAATACGCTGTAGACACATCCACGCACATACGCATGCATCTTGTCACATGGGAAGGAGTGGGGTGCACTTATATAAGAGGATGTGGTCAGTCGGGCCAGTCATGACCGGTCCGATCTGCCTGGGGTTGATCTGCCCAGCAAACTCTGCAGAACTGGATATAGCTGCTACCCATGCCTTCACGGGTCCAAGTATTCATTATGTTACCCGTGATGCTTTCACTTTACCTGGTCTCAGCACACTGCAATGAGTCCTGTGAGATTTACATTTACATGTATGGGGTGTGGAGTATGGTTTAGGGACTTTTTCTCATCGAGAAGGCCTGTTAAGGTCACCTGCTGTTGCAAAACAAGTTCAAGGCCCAAACAAACAGGGTTGTTAGGACCGTGGCCTTCCTGGGGGAGGCAAGGAGCTAACCAGCCCCCCCCAACACACACACTTACACCCCATCGCCTGAAACCTTGAGACAGTCTAAAGTTTCTCGGGACGTTCAAGGCTTCTTGTGGTCTTGGCAGGCCCTCTCTCTTTGGCATCCAACGTTAAGCTCTCTGACCTTTCTGGAGTTTGCCAGGGGGGGGGGGGCGTGGAGGGGGGGAGACGGAAAGTGCCAGACGGCCACTTGTCGTCCACAAGGACGTCACCCGCTTCATTTGAAAACTGTGCAACCCTCTGACCCCCTTGAACGCCACTCATCCACCCAGGTGCTGTGCGTTTACACAACCATGTTGGTGTCCAGGCCTTATATGGCATCCACTCTCAATAAAGAGCACGAGTAGAGATCTTAAATAAACAACCTTTCTGATTTATAGTTATATTTATAGGTCCAGGGCCGCAAACAATCCACATTTAGATACATCCCATAATCAAGGTTAACTTACTGGCAGCAGACTCTGTTGTGATGTTCTGCTGTGAGACTTCTTCTGTTTTGGTAGTGGACCAAATCTCTTCTTCTACCTCTTTTGAGTTTAGCACACCACCGCACGGCACCTGTCGATCCCATCGATCCCGCAGGTGATTCTTATCTCCCAATCCTGCCTCACACCTGGGACAAATCAAGAGGTGACCACACCTCCTAAACACCACCCTCCCCATTTCCTCCTGTACCCTTCAGCTCCAAGATATTCCATTCCAATCTTTTGTCTGGATCATTCTATCATTCATAGGCAGTCCTTCAAAGAAAACTCCTGAACAACTATTCAGTGATTTTATTTAATCTTTATCTAACCAGGAAAGGCTCTTGAGATCACAAATCTCTTTTTCAAGAGCGTCCTGGCCAAGATGGGCAGCAGCAAGTAATTTCAGAATTACAAACAAGATAAATCAAAAACCTAAAAACACTAGTTAAAAACATTTACAGGGCAAGGGTCTCAAAAGCTTTCATCAATTACTTAAAAAGCACTTAGTGGGCCAAGTATTTCCAATAGTGAATACAAAAATAAACTGTCACGAAGGTAATATGTTCAAATCACATTTTATTTGTTCATCTCACAAGCAAGGTTCAGCAATGTACTTCACCTTCACAAAAGAAAACTGTCTGCAAAACGACTTCTATTGAATGATGACCTGTGTGGACTTCTAGATGCCCCCTCACAGAGACTCAGGCCCTGTGCCCCTCACTGACGCTTGGACGTCCAGAGCTGGAAGAGAGACGTCAACAGTCCTGAGATGACTCGGGGCTGTTACCCTTTGACGTCTGAAAACCGTGTGCCTAGACCTGATTATGGTGTTTCAAAAGATGTTTCAAGCGTTTTGATGTCCTCAAGGCCGACAGTACACGTCTCTACAGGTTAGGTCAGTTGACAAAGATGACTGGGCACTTTAATGTGGTGATGCATCAGCCCCCTCAAACACCTCCTTCACTCCTAGCTCATCTGGAACAGTATAGTTAGCCAACTCCATCTGACTGGGCTGTGAGGAATGTCTACACCATGCCAAGGCCCTGCCAAACCCATAAATAACTGCAGCTAAGGTACACGCACATACACACGCGCATACACACGCGTGTACACACTCGTGTGCACCCACGTGCACACCCACATGGACACATGCACAGCGCACGCGCACGCGCACAAGCCCCAATTACCCTGGAGGGAAATGGCTCGTTTTTTTCTGTAGAGGAAACTCGACAGACTTGATCTCTCACAGTCATGAGCATTCACACTCAGGGTCCAAGGGATTTGAACCTCTGTAGTTTCAACTGGATAACAGTTTCAACCTCTGTCAGTCCTATGGACTTCAGGGCATCGCTAGGACCAGGGCAGAGAGGGAAGTTGCGCGTCTGTGTGAGAGGAAACATAAATCTAGCCCAGCTCTGGCAGTGGACCTCCATA